>JAVJGI010000003.1:17538141-17551527 GCA_035590275.1 Ibycter americanus
CGGCGCTCCGGGGAGCGGAGCCCGGGCCTGGGGGGGCCGCGGGCGGGAGGGGGCACGCTGAGCGCGGAGCTGGGGCGCTGGGCGTGGGGGGCAGCGGATCCTTGCCCTAGGTGGATCCCAGCATCCTCGTGGGTCCCAGGGTGCCCGCAGCTCCGGGTGTCCTGCCAGCACCCCAAGGAAAATGAGTACTGATTTGTACTGGGTCCCCAGGGACCTCCGAGCCCCCACCGTTTGCTGCTTGGCAGTGGGCTCCTGCTGAAGCCAGAGTGGCACCAGCACCCCAAATGGGTCCCCTGCACCCTGCCATGGGAACAAGATGCTGCAGTTGTCATGGGAATGGGATACAGGCTTGGGGGTGGGAATGGTGCAGTTTGCATGGGAATGGGATGAGGGGGAGGAGGGGAATGCTGTGATTGCTATGGGAATGGGATGGGGGAATTTGTTTTGCTGTGGTTGCTGTGGGAGCAGGATGCCATCTATCCCACAGGGCCAGGGCCCTGCAGCTGTCTGGCCCACCATGGAGCTTCTCATCCCACTTTGTTTCAGCACCCTCATCTACCTGAACTCACTGGCCTCCTTCCTGTAAGTCACCCCAAAGCCATGGGCTGAGCCCCATCCTGGGGACATGGGGCAGCAGAGCTGCTGTTTCATACCAGTGTCCTTGAGACGTTAGAGCCAGGCATCAGCTCAAATGGCCTGGATTTGTGTACTCCTCCCCACCACCCCCCAGCTCCAGCAGCCCCTGGGGCTGAGCATCCCAAGGGTCTCTGTCCCCTCCTCTCCACCTCTCCCACAGCAGGCCCAGGACCTGATCCTGGCTCCGTCCTCCCTGTACTCCCCCACCTGCAGGTGTGGCTGGCTCTGCACGTCACGCTGCTGCTCCCCAGCTCCACCACCATTCTCTTCTTCCTTGCTCTTGCTGGCTTGGTCTGCTAGGTGTAGTCAGCCTAGGGTTCCTCTAGCTAAGTGGGGTGAAGGGGAGCAGGGACTGCTCCATGGTGGGATGGCCCCAGGGGTTGGCCCTGAGGCTGGTGGAACACTGTCTCCTCACGTGTCTCCTGCAGCGGTGGCCAGGGAGGACAGGCTGAAGCAGGGGCTCTGCAGCACAGCAAGACGGCACTGCCCATGCAAGTGCCATCGTCACAGCTGCCCCCACTGCAACCACTCCGTGGAGATGAGGGATGCAGGGCACCCCGGGATCCTGGTGGCTCTGTGCATGTCCAAGGTGCTGTGCATTCCTGGCCCTACGCCACTCAGCCCCATTAACCAAGCCCTGTACCCCCGTCCCTACACACTGTATACCCCCATCACCACCCTGCCCTATATACTGTGCCCCCCACCTAACCTGGCACTCTGCACCCTGTAAACCCTATCCGTAGCTTGGATGCTCAGCCCTACACACTGCACCCCATATACATCCATCCCTATACATTACACCTCACACACTCAGCCCTACTCCCTGCAGCCCCTACACACCACACCCTACACCTAGCCCCATACATTGTGCCTGGTACACACAGCACTCCATGTTGCACCCTATACCCCTGTCCATACATCCTGCATGCTGCACACCCAGCCCTGTGCACTCAGACACCCCTTGCATACACGGAGACACTCACCCCCGCCTTGTGCAAGCACACCCCCCCATGCACACATGGTCCCTATGTGCAGCGCTGTGCAGAGGGCAGCCACAGCCCTGGGTGCTGCCAGCCCCACAGGGTGCATGGGACCTATGGGGGCTCCCCCGCCCAGGACCCCTATGCTGCAACAGTTTCACCAGCTTTGCCTACACCTGAAAGAACACATCAGCTCCTATGACATCTGCTGCATCTGCCTCTTCATGACAGTCACTGTGGGCTATGTCATGGTGGTCCTGCTGTCCTACCTCATCTACCTGATGCTCAACCTGCTGTGGTCCATCACCACTGCACTGATCTGCACGTATGCTCAGCCCAGAGAGGCAGAGTCCTGCCCTGGCATGCACACACAAGTGCTGCACCACCCAAGCTGTCACATGCAGGAGCCTATTCTCCTGCCTGCACATAGCCGCAGGACCAGCACCACTCATGGGTGCCCACTGCACAGGGCATGTGGTAGTTCCCTTGCCCAGCACACCTGTGTCTGTCCCTGACTCACTGCTCCAGCATCATGATGACCCTCCTTGCCACTGTCTACCTGAGCCTACTTGAGCCCTGGGTCCTCTACATTCCCCCAAGCAAAGCATAACCTGAGGTGCCAGGTATGGCTGTGGGGCATGTAGCATCCCGCCAGCCTGGGAGGGGGATGCAGGACATGGCTGGACCCCAAGCTCAGAGCAGGGGGACAGCCCCACGTATCAATACTCATCATGAGTTGGTCCCACCATGCATGCATACACGTGCAGAGGGGGTCCATCATTGCACACACTCCCCTCTCCATCCCCTCTTGGCACCAGATGCACCGGTGACACCCAGCAGCACTGACCCACCTCCACCTGCACAGAACCCCCAGACCCATCACCATGCCCAAGTCCATCCCGTCCCACCCCACATGGAGCCAGGACATGTCAGTCACGCCGTCCTGCTGTGAACAGTGTGCTGTGGGGCTGGGTGTCACCACCCCAGAGCTGCCCCCCGGGGACACAGAGGGCCCTTGCCCCTGCAGCCCACGGCCCTGAGCCCTCCCTGCACTGGCAGGATGGGACATGCCTCCAACTTTCTTGCTCCGACCTGCCCCAGGATCTGGCAGAGATGGATGTGGAGAGGGGAAATGCAGTGGGATGGGGTAGACCAGGGTTCCCCCCAACTTATCCCCTTATTTCAGCTTCTGTCCACACTTGGGACAGGTGGTCCTGGGGCCACCAGGGTCCATGGCCACCCTTCTCCCCTGATCACCCTTCTCCGCACAGGCTGCTACCAGGCCCAAAAGCTAGCAGGATGGGCAGGAGCCAACAGCAGGTGAACATCCCCTGGCATTGGGCAGGATGAGGGTGGCCACACAAGGCTCCAGGCAAGTCCCACCAGCTTGACCTCAGCCCCAGACCCCTGGGATGCTCCACGGCAGAGCAGCACTGGGCACAGGGAGCCCCTTTCCTGCCAAAAACCCCTTCAGCAGAGAAGGAAGATAGAGCACTGAGACAGGAGCCATGCACTCACTGGCCCAGAGCAGGGGTGGTTTGAAGGCTCATGCCCCCTTCAGCATCAGGGTGGCCGTTTTGCCCCAAGGAGCTGGTGGAGGAGCCAGCAGCAGCGCTGGCAAATGTCCCCATTTGCTTTGTTAGCTTTTTTATTTTAAACAAAACTCTTTGACCATTGAAATCCTGCTCCCAAATAAAAAAGCCAAAAAGCAGACCCTCTGGGCATGCCTGCGTCACCCACGCTGCTGCTTTGTCAGCGTTCCCCAACACTTGGAAAAGGCACCTTGTTTGAAATGCAAATATTTGCACAGGTTTTTAGACACTTTTCCACTGATCTATAATTCCTTGCTGTTATGGCTGGAGGGGCTGACCCCTGTGGGCATGGCAGGCTCCCAGCTGACCCTCACCAGCTTCTCCATGGCCAGGACATGTCGGGGAAGGAAAATCCTCATTCAAAGCCCTGGTAGGAGCTGGTAAGAGGCCAAAATGCATTTGTCCCCATGCTCACCTCTCCCACCCAGAGCCTGGGGCCACAGTGGACAGCAGGGATGCCAAGGAGTGAGAATCTCACAACTACCTCAGGCTATGGTCCGACCAGAGAAGTGGACAACAAAGATCTTCACCCTGAGCTTTTGGTGATCCGTGGTCACTGATGTCCCAGGACACAAAGGGACAGACCCTGTTAAGTGGGACAAAGTGGCCAGGATGCTCCCTCTCCCAGGGAACATCCCTCGCTCTGCACAGTCCCTGTGCCATGCAGGACCAGCACCCCGAGAGCAATGGAACCCCATGGCGCAGGGGGATGCCTCTGGGCGAAGCCACACTTCACTGGCACTTCATCATAGAGATGCCCATGCTCTGCATGACCACAGATGACCCTGGTACCCCCTACCCCAGCGGGAGAGGCAGTGTCCCCACCCTACTGGTGTTCCGACAGCACCCTGCTGAGCCACTGGAAACAGGAGGGTGGGAGCAACTCAGGAGAAACAAATAAAATGTGGAGGTCTTGTGAAAGGGACAGGAAAGACTTTCCCAGGGTGCTGGCCCCATCTGGCCCCCTCCGGCCCCCGCAAGCATCGCCCGCATGAGGAAACTGCTGCTGGGAGTTTGGTGGAAGTGGATGGGGGGGCCGGGTCCTGCTGGCAGTCACACAAGGCTGCTGCCACCATCTGCCTTCACATACCCCACCACAAACCACAACCACCCAGTGCAATGGCCTCGGCTGGACCCCTGCAAATCTGGCAGCATCACGCTTATTGCTGGGCTGGACAGGGGTCCCGGGACCCTGGAGCATCCCACTGCAACGGTCAGCGTGGGGCCATGGCAATGGTCCCAGCCCTGGCCTCAGCGCAGCAGGGATGGGGCTGGCTCCCCTCGGCCCCAGGTCTGGAGCTGCCCTGCTGATAGGGATGGCAGGGAGCCCTGCCCGCAGCTGGCCTGCAGATAAGGCCCTTGTGCTCCCCACTGATTGCCCCAGGAGGCAGCTGGTGGGGTGGGAGCTGCTGTCCCTGGGAGATAAGACTGGGAGGGAGCAGCAAGCGAGGAGGGCAGGGGAGCTACTGCAGGGGTGTGAGACACTGGCCCCTGCGGGTCCCCTTCTCTGGGCAGGGGAAGGCACCCCATCTTGCTCATGAGCACAGCTGGGGTGGCACATGGTGTGGATCCTTTGGCAGAGCAATAGCCCCCCTCAAATCCTCCCTTTCCTAGCAGAGAGCAATCCCTCTGCCACTGGAAAACACCTCATTGCTCCAATGCCCAGGGAGAGACGTGTGCCAAGTGTTATAGACTGACATTTCAGATGGGGACACGTTGCCCTCAGCGCCAGCCAGCTGCCTCCAGCCTCTGCTGCCAAGGTCATTGGGAGAAATGCCAGCCTCAGAGGGGCTCAGCAGGGTAGGAGACCTGCTGGCCTCAACCTCCTGTCCTGGACAGGGAAAATCCCCCTTCTCCCAGTACAATGGGGTAAGGATCATTCCCGCTGGAGGCACCAGCCCCGAGCCCCCTGCCCAGCTGCAAGTGATGGGACACACCAGTGGCGTGGCCATATGGGGCAGTGATGGTGGGGTGAGAGCAGAGGCATGTAGCACATGGGGGAGTGCAAGGAAGAGCTGGGGATTTTTGCTAATCAGAGCAACATGCTGCTCCATGGAAAAGCCAGGCCCTGATGTCTCATCAACTCCTTCCTCACCCTCATGGGAAGCAGAAGTGGTGCACAGTGTGCACGGGCAAAATTCCATGTGCCCCGCTCCCCGCCAGCCCTGGCTCTCAGAAACACTGCCCAGCTGCAGCCATGGGGCCAGCTCCTGCGCACAACCCTGGTGGCACCCTCAGGGACCTCCTGCCCCCTCCCTGGGCAAGTCTGAGTGCCACCACAGATGCTGCCACCAGGCAGGTCTGGGTGCCACGATGGATGCTGCCATCCTTACCAGGCTCCCGTGCCACAGGCCCAGGCTGGTGAGAGAAGTAGGATATCGGCACAACTGGGGTCGTCACCACATCCATTCCAGAGCACCTAGAGGGATAACCCCCCAGGGATCCTGCCTGCAGGCGCTTGACAGCCCAACTCTGCAATTCAAGTCAGCCAAATGCCTCTTCCCAAAACTGCTGAAACTGTTTGACCATATATATCTATATAATGGAAAAGCCATACATAACGTATACACACACACCTGTAAGTTTGTATATCATTTTACATGCTATATAGGATCTTGCATAGCGTATATAAATTGCAGTGAGTTGGTATGGGTGTGCCCTCAAGAGCAGAACAGCTCATCCTTACGGGCTTGCTTATTGCCCAAACCATAGCCTCAATAACACTTCCAAACCAGTGCTCCCAAGAGACTGGCCTTGCTGCTCCTGCGCAAGGATCCCCTGGCCACAAAGGTGACGGAAGGGGATGCCCAGGGCAGAGTGCTGCCCTTCACAGTGCCCAGCATCCCATTACTGTCACTCCAAGGGTCAGTCTCTCAGCTGGAGGAGAGGAGGAGGATGGTGGGGTTTTTCGCTGGTGTGGGACGAAGGGGAGCCCACCATGAGCTGGAAGGAGCCCAGCAGAAGCTGGATGAAACACTCCTCCTACCCGGACCGAGGCCATCAGAGCAGATTTGATGGCTCCAGCCTTCTCCTCCCTTTCGAAGAGAGTGTCACAGATGGGGCACCCGATAACACCCTCATCTTCTGCCCAGCCCTTCTGGCCTCCTGGTTGCTTTTCCTCCCAGCAGCCCCATGACGGATGGTGCTGCACTTGGCTGGAGCGGAAGAAACCAAGCCACGGAGCTCAGCATGGCGTAGGCTTTGTCTCTTTCAAAGGGGACAAACAAACAGCCGGCAGTCCCCAGCCCAGCTGGGGGGATCCTGCGGAAATATCGCAGTCAACACAACACCCTCAGGCGCCACTTCCTCCCCGCTCCAAGGCTTTGGATGCAAACTCTTCTGCTGTCTGCATTTCCAGCAGGTGAAATGCTGCTGGTTTCTTAGAGCTCCCGCCAACCTCTGAGTGAAAAGGCACCTTGTTTGAAAAACAGAGAGGCTTTTTTCTGCCATGGCCACCTAAAATATTGCACATCGCTGCTGATGTTTGCTTTTTGAAATGACGAGGTAAAAAAACACTGCGTGGGCTGTCGCTGTTTGCTTTGGTTAGGAGTTTTATTTTCATACTCGTCTGTCTCCTGCAAGAAGCTCACAGGTGAAAAAGCTGAGGCTTTTAAAAAGCCCTGCCTCAGACAGACAAATATTTTCCCAGAGAGCCAGCAGAGACGCAGCATGTTTGTGGAAGGGGGGTGCTGCTCTCCTGATGGCCCCAAGCCCTCCCAGCTCCACAACACCCACCCACTGGCCTTGGCCACCCTGCGGGGACACCCACCATGGCTGTGCGTTGGCACAGGGTGCAGTCCCACTCGCTCAGGGAAAGCCTTCGGCCCTGCTGCACCCGGGGAAAATTATACCCTGGGCTCATGCTTGAATCAACTGTGCCTGCTGCCTGCCTGTGCCTGGGGGCCGGGGCCGGCTGCAAACTGCAGCCAGCGGGATTTCAGCTCAGGCCCTGGGATTCTGCAACATCCCAAGGGAAGGGCATGAGCCCCCCAGGGCCATGCCAGGCACCCGAGTGCCAAAAGCACCCCAAGCCCTCTGGCTGCTGGAGCTGGACCAAACACCCCTAGTTTGAGGATGACATCTCACCCTCTTCTCCGTGAATAAACCTACAAGGCCCATGGCATCGCCTGGGCCCCCATGGCACAAAGCTGGCACGCAGGCAGCCGCAGGCAGGTGCTGCAGCCACTGCCAGCACAGATAAGGGGCAATTAGCACACAGGGGGAAAGCTCCTGCTCTCCCTGCTCAACCTGACTGCGCTAATCCCACTCCAATTAAAACCTCCTCTTCACTTTCAGACATTGCCGTGAGAGAATAATGCACCCTAAAACAAGGCATTTCCAGCAGGCAGGCAAGATAAAGCCAAATCTCAGGTTGCAAAAGGCTCCAGCACCTGCCTGGGAGCATTTAATTACCCTGTCAATGGCTTCAAAAGCAGAAAAGCCACCAAGGCCACTAGAGCCCTGCAATCAAAAACCCACAGAGGAGGCACTGGCTTAGCCTGCTGCTCTCCACGCCTGGGACCAACGCCTGCAGGGTACAGCCGCTTCCCAAGAGCAGAACCATCATTCCAACCCTCTTGAGGACGCTTACACAGGGTGCTGGCTTCTTCTTTATGTTGATTGTTTTCCTTTGCCCTTTGGGCTGCTCTTTTGCAAATAAATGTACTTTATAAAAACACAAAGCAGTGGACAGGTCTAATCTCCTGAGACAACATGTGCCCTTATCGCAGAGGGTGGTTACCACTGAGCAGGCTCAGGCTGTCCTTTATCCAAAGGCAGCAGCATGTGCACGCACTGCAGAGCAAATCAGAGGCAAAACTTACCCGGGCTTCCCAGCCCCTTCCCAGGCCCTCTTGCAAGCACAGGAGTGAGCAGAGAGGGGCTCTTGCAGGACTGATCCTGCTAGAGAAGTACAGCAGGTACTGCAGGACCCCATAGGGCAGGCATGTGTCTGGCAGACACCTCTCACCATATCTTCATGTTCTTTCATGGCTCCATCCAGCCATCACCCAGAGCCCAGCTCTGCAAGGCTAGTGGATAACAGTCGCTTTCCAGACTCCAGATACAGATCAGCAAGAACCAGAACAAAGCAAGATTGAGGGAACCCATGAGAAACCCATGATCTGGAGGCAGAGACCCTCAGGACTGTGTCCCAGCTCCTGCGTCAGTCCTCTCCCCGCTGCCTTTTTTTCTCTTTCCGCTTCCCACCGCTCAAACCCTCTGTCCCTTGTGCCAACACGATGCTGGGGCCAGGTCCACGGGTAGCCATCAAACACACGGGCTTTTTCGGTGGTGCAGAGCGAGACAGACCTTTGATGTGCCCCAGGGCGGCCGTGCTGCATCCCCCTGCTTTTCAAAGGCCTGTCCTTGGCTATTGTGCTCACATCCTGAGCTTGTTTGTACACTTGTCTGAGGCCCCCAGCCCTGCAGCCCCCCTGCCGCAGTGACAGCAGCCCTGACTGCCAGATAAAAGCAGCCAGGCTCACCGGGCAGAGTTGCTATCAGAGCAACGACAAGTGGCACGGTCCCGCGGTGCAGCCGCCAAGATAGCAGGAGTTTTGCTGGGCTGACCCCGCGCCACTAAAGACTCCAGGTCAACAACAGCTCCTGCTAGATCTCCACTGGCCCTGCCTGCCCATCGTGGGGCTGTCTGGGCACTTCATCTGTTGGCAGGGGCGGTATCAGCCCTGCACACGCCAAGGATTTGTCCTTGTGCTGCTGCTCTCCCCCTCGGCTGCACCAGGAGAGGGCCAGCATCTTGTCAAGAGATGTAACTGTCAGGCGGGAAGGAACGCTAAACTAATCACCTCGTCTCCCTGCTTCCTCTGAGCAGGGATGAAGCAGGGATAACTGCCCACCCTCCTCCCTGTAGGCAGGGTCCAGCCCTGCAAGGAGCACAGAGGGGTCTCCAGGACTCTGGGGGTTAAAAACCCAGTGAAACCCAGTCTTTGCAAGCAAGGAAGCCCCATTAAAAGAGCCAGACTGTTTTAACCCCACTGGGGCAGTGTCCAAGCACAAGCCTCTCAGCGGGGCCTCCGTGTCAGCCCCTGGCAAGCAGAGCAGCGGTAACAAGCACCACCACATCCACTTCCCTCCGTGTGCGGTGGGAGAGATGGGCAGATGACCCTCCTCACTGCAGGGAGGCAAAAAAACTCCAGAGATCTCTGAGGAGGGGGTTCATGGGATACCCCAGGTTTGCATGTTCATAGGAACAAGGGACCACATCATCCTCGGCCCCGCATCTCTCCCCCAGGTGCTCGGTGCTTTCTGGTCCCCTCTGGCTGACAGGCGGGAGCACCAGGCCAGCTGCGGACAACGCAGAGAGCCAGGCCAGACCCAGGCGCTTCCCCGGGAAGGATGCAAAGATGGGTGTTATTTTGAAGGGAAGACAGAGCTACAGCCAGCTCTCAGTGTTACCTGCCATGTTTCCACTCTCTCAAGTGCCTTTTCCTGGCTGCATGTGGCCCACCCCTTGCCTCCTCCACAGCCCCTTTGCTACAGAAGAGGCAGCAGATCCTCTGCGGATGCTGATGCCTGCTGCGATCCTTCCTCAGGCTGCATGGCAGCACAGGCCAGGATTGTGACCAAAGAACCAGAGCTCCCGAGCATGGCTGTGTGCACATGGATTGCTGGGAGAGAGCAGGATGGGGTGACATCTTCCAAGGCAGCACGATGGCTTTTCCTGCGAGGGTCAGGTGCAACTGAGAAATAGAGAAATGCAGCAGCGAAGGCCAAGAACACAAGGGCTTCTAAAGAACCCTTTCCATCCTGTTTCTCTCTTGTTTTCCTTCTGCTTTTTAGCTGCCTTCCCAAAATGTGGAAGCTGGTGACACGAGGATGCTGCAAAACTGAAGTGAAACTGTATTTTCTTTGCCATATTTTGATCTCATGTTTCAGCATTAATCCTGGAACACTGTCATATCATGGGATACTGCACAAAGGAACCCAGAGTCATCTGAGTCTGAGTCAGGGGACTCACAAGCTCCCCAACTCAGAGGAACAGGGGACAAACATCTGAAAAAACAGGGCCAAGCCGCAATGAGGAGGAACGCCCTGATGGAAGCTGGGCTAAAGTGAGGTGTCAGGACAAGCACGGAGGCTCCCACACTGAACTGCAGGCAGGAGCTGGGCCAGGCAGGGAGCAGAGCAGGCAGAAGCAAGCAAGAGCTTGGCCAGGCTGCGGATACCTATGATGTGGCACAGCAGGGCTCGAACAACGTCTGCTGCAGCCAGCTTCAGAGTTTAAATGCTCCTGGTCTTTGGGAACCAGAGAGAGATCTCCAGATGGGCGGTGATGGGATGGGTGGATGATGATGATCTTGATTTTCATGGGCCTGAACTGTGCTAAAATCATGCACACAGAAACCATGCATCTTGCTGAGGGATCAGAAGTCAGCAGTCATCAATCCTACATCCCCTTCCCCGTTTGGCCATTTCCCAGCTTTGGCTATCTCTGCTCCTTGCAAAAATTTTTGGCTGAGCTGAGCAGCCTGAGCACCTGGGCTTAGCATCACCTGCAGTGCAGGCACAGCTTTGTGAACAACACAGGTACCAGTCCCGAGGGAGGTGGCACCAGCCGCTGATGGCTGGTAGCCAGCCGACTCCCACGCCCCGCCTGCAGCCAGTCCGAGGTGAAAGGCACTCAACTGCTCTCGGGTACCACGTTGCATTTGAAGAACCCTCATTTTAAGGTATTTCACTGCCAAGACTAGCTGCAGTGCAGAAAACATCTGAGTTCACAGAATGTCAGCTTTCTTCTCTTTTTCCTGTCAGGTGTAGAAATGGGGAGCTGCTCAGCACATGGTAAAACTTATTGAGAGGGAACAAAAAACCACCTTCAGCAAGTATTTGTCAGGGCAGGTTGGGGCTGGCACAGCAGGGCACACACCACCTCTGCTAGCTGGAAGGGAGACACAGTGGATGGAGGCCACAGGGAAAAATAAATCAGACTGCCCCTTTCCTGGCTTGCATTTTGGCATTGCTCCTGAGAACCTTTCAAGTTTGAGTTCTGCTGCAGGTGTCCCTCCTCCAGCGGGACCTCAGTGCAGAAACACAGCTCTGCTTGGCAGCGCTGGCCGGCGGTGAGCACAGCCCCGTGCTTGGCACGGTGTGCCCAGTCAGTGCGCACCAGTACTGGCACTGCCAGAAGGCAAGGACTTGGTCAGGGGGAGCCCAGGAGGAACATAAAAAACAGGGCAGGGCTGGGACTGTTTTCCCCAGGTTATACTGCCCTGAGCAGCAGGCTGCATCCAGACCATTGCATTGAGGAACAGTTGGAGGATCCAGCCTGCAGGACTGATCTAATCTCTTTCTGAACCCTCTTACTGTGACCTGAGGGAAGCCCGTGCTGAAGCAGGTTTGCTGGCAGGACTTGTGGAGCCATAGAGAGAAGGAGCCCAGGCTGGAGCAGGCTTGCTGGCAGAACTTGTGACCCCACAGGGGACCCACACTGGATCAGTCTGCTCCTGCAGGACTGCACTCCGTGGAAGGGACCCACGCTGGAGCAGTCTGTAAAGAACTGCAGCCCATGGGAAGGACTCACATTGGAGAAGTTCATGGAGAACTGTCTCCCATGGGAAGGGACCCCATGCTGGAGCAGAGGAAGAGTGTGAGGAGGAAGGAGCGGCACAAACAACATGTGATGAACTGACCGTAACCTCCATTTCCCGTTCCTCTGTGCTGCTCTGGGGGAGGATGTAGAGAAATCAGGAATTAAGTTAAGCCCAGGGAAGAAAGGAGGGGTGGATGAAATGTGTTTTTCTGATTTGAATTATAGTAAATTAATTTCCCCAGGTCGAGTCTGTTTTGCCTGTGACAGTAATTGCTGAGTGATCTCCCTGTCCTTATCTTGACCCACTTTCGTTATATTTTCTCTCCCCTGTCCAGTTAAGGAGGGGAGTGATAGAGCGGTTTTGGTGGGCATTCAGCCAGGGTCAGACCACCACAGATGAGCAAGGGACAAATGAGCACAGCATTGCAGAACACATGCACACCCAAACCTTGAAGCGTTCCCCAGTTCCAGCACACCCTTGAGAGATGCCCTGAGCTGAAGGTCCGAGGTTGGAAGTGGTGACTTCCACTCATGCTGCAGCCCAGACAGACAGGGCAGAGGACGCTGCATGCACAGCCAGGGCCCACTCATGGCCATGTGCAGTTCTGGAGACAGCAAACATCCGTGGGTGCTCAAGATGTTCTGCAGTGTCCATGCATGAGCTGAAAGGAAGCAGAGCAAATACCACAGCCGCGGTACTCCTCAGAAACTGCAGCAGAAAAAGCCCCTGGCAGGTGGAGCTCCCTTTGCAGCCCCAGCTGGTGCCTGGCTGAGCTGCAAGCCTCAACTTGACATCACACTGACAACGGGAGATAGACTTCCTAAGGGCAAGGGTGGCTTACGGGTTTCCTAAATACCCCTCAGTACATTATTTGTCACTTTCACTCTAAAGTCACTGAGCTGCCTCCTTACCCGTTGCTTCACCCTGTGAAGCCAGCTGAAAGAAGATGGGCGCTAGAACTTTGTTTCATCAAACGACCTGTATGTTCTACTTCTCCCTCAAGTTTCTCAGAAGCAAGACAGGAAACCACACGGCTCCGCAGCTGCTGGCTCTCAGAGACCACGTTCTGCACACCGGGGGGGCTCCCACTGTGGCGTGGGGTCCCTCTGCCTGCCCCAGGGAGAGGGCTGGAGTGAGGAGCAGCTAATTCAGAGCTGGAGCAATCCCGCAGTGTGCACCAAACGGATGCTTCCACCAGCACAGCCTGGGTGGCTGCAGAAGCTGCTCCGCTGACATGGGCCGCCCGTGTTTCTTGTGTTTATGCGCTACTGAAGTGGGCTGCCACGAAGGCCTGCCACGCTTCTCACAGTGCAAATGGAATAGCAGCCTCGGGTAGCACAAGGTGAAGGAAAGGCAGCCTGGGAGCCCCTGCTCGCTCAGATCCGGAATGGCGGCCCGGAGCACACACGGCTTGCCGGGACCTGAAGATGCTGAGCACATCCCAAGGCAGAGCAGGTCCTGTCTCTGGTCTGCACCACCCAGGCAGGAGAGTGCTTTCCCCGCTCGCCTCCCTGAAAGCGCTGAGCGGGTGGGACCGATGGACCCGCGACCTGCTCCTTCTTCTCGCCGCCACCGGTGCCACGTGCCCTGCGGGGCCCGCTCGCGCTCCCGCTCGCGCCCGCCCCG
>JAVJGI010000003.1:17552671-17568624 GCA_035590275.1 Ibycter americanus
CGGGCGGCCGCCTGCGAGAGGCCTCCCGGAGCCGCCGGGGATTCGTCTTCGGTACTCTCGCCCTCGGCAAAGGGTGAGGCGAGCGGGCGGCCACTGGTAACCTTTGATCGGCACACGAAACCTGCTTCTGTGGCAGAGCTCCCAGGTGTAAAGCTCGTCCACGTGTGCCTCTGAAGACCAGTTCAAAGGCATTTCCCAGCAGCTGCCGTCCGCGGGCGCGCTCGAGTTACGCGCTGCCAACCCGCCGCCTGCCTCAACCCGAGCTGTCTGGGCACTAACCTACAAAGCTTTCTCTAGCATCTTTTCAGGAAGAAATGCTGAAGTAAATCAGTTGCAGTTTATGTTTCAGATAAGTTTGCTGGCTAGAGAAATCCGAAGTATAAAAGTTACTGAAATGCTTTTGGAGAGTGGTTCGTGGCTATTCTGGGAGACTGGTCAAAATTGAAATCGCCTTCACGAAGCGGTAAAGAATATAGACATGTAGAAGGGACCTTGCATTTGGAAGTGTTTTGGCAGGGCTGGAGTTTGTGCTGGTTTGCCTTAGGGCTACCTAAGGCTACTAATCAGACTTGGTTTTCCATCCTGTAATTGAGATAGACTCCAGGAACCTTAGATACGTGGTGTCCCTTTTCACAGTCGAGCAAGTGCCTCTTGCAGCACTCTGTGAGTGGATAAGACCCTTGGCTGAAATTAGCTATTTGAGACTATTCCTCATTTCTGCACACACACACACGTAAGTCAGTTTGTTCATCAGAATTTATATTTGCAGTGGGAGTATGTGAACTTCTAGGCTGCATTCAAGGTTGGTGTGTTCACCAACATTGTGACTTGTGTGGAAGCATGCACGTAAAATCCATGGGCAAGTGTTGCAGTGGCGGCATTGACTGATCTTGGATATCTTACGCAGTGGCAAGGGAACAGCCTGACTTGACTTGTGTTCTGAACTTCTACAGCTTCGATCAAGTTGGTGGGCACTCTTCCAGAAGGCGATGGACCATGCCAGAGCGGCAATCTCTAACTTGGTAAGACACAGTTCCCCCTGTGCCGTTTGTCTGTTGGTGGGCTAATGGTACTGCAGAAGAAACATTCAACAGCATGCATGTCAGTATGGGAGAAGATGATGAATCCAAAGCAGTGTTAGGTGTTGCTGTGTGGATTGTGAACCAGATGTTACTGTAGCTAGATAAGGAGGTGGCTTAAGCGGTTCAGTGCTGGTGGGCTTATCATTAACTGTTACAACTGTCTTGGGTCTCTCAGGAAGCTGATAAAGAGCTGGGGCGAGCCTTGATCAGTGTTCCAGGAGGAAGTGCTACTGAGGAAGCCGTTTAAATGCCTATTGGGACAATGAACATGTGCTCAATTATGTTACTTTTGGGGTGGGAATTCAGAAGTCCAACCTTTGAATGCAAGCTTTGCTTTGCAAAAATGTGCAGGAGGAGGTAGCTCTGAGCTTGGTCCAGCGAGCCCACTGGTCCTAGAGAACTTGTACTGTGAAACGACCCTAGGCTAGGACTGCAAATGTGATGGTTTGGTCTCTGAACAAGTATGGGGCATACATGGGGTTGAGGAGCCAAGCTATCAAGCAGCTGAGCAGGGAGACTGCCAGGACAGATTGCAGTGTTGCCCTTTCTAGAATGTGAGCAGCCAGCTCTGTCATTGCAGGTAGCGTGGGCTAGAATGGAACTGCATGTCTGAGATGACATTGGTTTAGTTTTGACCAACTAAGCTGATGTCTGGTCTCTTCACCTCTAGCCGCTGACTTGTGGTTTGAGAGTGAGCAGAGAACTGTGGATAAGCTGCTGAGATTGTAACCGGGCTTGGGTGTTTGCCACAACTGCTTCTCCAGTACAGTGGAGAGCGACTGCAGGACTGTTGCTCCCAAAACTATTCCTCTGGGCTGTTAGCTGAGGTAGCAGGATTCCCATGGGTCATCTCTCTCCAGCCTAGCTGCTTTATAATACTCATCAACAGTGTAATTTAAGAGTAGCCTGGGGCAGTTTAATACAAGATTATCTAGATGCTGGATGAGAATATTTATGTCAAAGTGGATGTGGCTCAAAGGCACAACCATGGAGGGGTTGCCTTCCCTTTCCCCTGTCCTGACCAAAGTTCCCTTCTGTGTGAGGTGTACCTGTTCAGGTCAGATCAGTGCACTCCCGATTAAGCCTAGGAGTTTCTGCTTCAATCAACATTTGCCGTGGGGTCACATGGGAAAAGCTGATACCATTGACTGTGTCCTATCTGTAACAGACTCCCAAGTTAGACTCTGACCAGTGTGGCTCTGCCCTTGTGCAGGGAAAACAGATGCTATAGACTCTGAAGATCCTGAGCAGGTCTGGGTCTAGCTGTCTGTTCAGAGCAGCCAGACTGACTTATTGACAAATGCTTAGGCCGCACTGGACCAATTTCAGATGAACAAGCTGTATTTGGTTTGGAGCACAGGTGCAGCTGGCTGCATGGACTGTAGGGTGGTGAGGCAAATGCTTCCATTACATGATGGTCTTTTAACACAGTTTGGTGGTGAGCCGATGTCATACACTCGCTTCAGCATTGCCCGGCAAACGGATGGAGACAACAGCCATGTGGAGATGAAGCTGTCTGCTGATGATGAGGAAGGAGCGGAAGCTGGGAGACCAGAGCACCTGCATGCCAGCATGTCTCCTCCACGGAGGAGTGGCAAGAACCTCTTCTTCCTAGTCATTGCGGCTGTCCTGCTCCTTTTGATTGGTAAGGAAGGGTGGGAGGCAACTGCGTGAGGTGGATTCTGATACTGAGCATGTCTAAGGCTGTTAACATTTGAATCTGTATTATTTCAGGAGATAATTTAAAGAGCCTGGATCCAGGCTACAGCCTCTGGTCACTAACTCTGTGTCTAGCTCAGACTTATGGTACAGAACTGGCACAAAGAAGTATGAAGCCTGGCAGTGGAACTGTGCCTTGGCTAAAGGGCGAACTGGTCCATGTGGCAAGTGTACTAGTTTTGCCTCTATTAATTCTTCCCACAACTCTAGAGAAGTGTTTTAACATATCAGTAAAGCTTCTGGTGCTCGGCTCTCAGGTTTTAACATTGCTACTGACCTCAAGTAAGCATTCTCCTTCCCAGAGTCCTTTGGTGGCACTCTGCCAAGCACGAGATCAGATTTACAGTGTACCTTAAAACATGCCGGCTCAGGCAGAATGTCAGGCTGCATATTCCTGCTGTCCTTCTCAAAAATGGTGTGAGAGCAGATGTGCATCTTAACCCTGAAGCTGCTTTGAATGCACTTGTATGGTGTGGGGCTGGTTTAGTCATCTTTCTGCAGCACAAAGAAATACTTGTTCTGTCTGTAGGGTTTCTGATCGGCTACTTGAGTTATCGTGGACGAATGCAAAAGGCTAGCAAGTGTCTGGATGGAAGTGGCAAGTGTGAGATGACTCCTACTGCATCTTACTTAGCGGGTGGTGATGATGAAACTGAGGAAGAAGAGGTTCCTGGACCACGTGTCATTTACTGGCCTGATCTCAGGGCCCTGTTGTCAGATAAGCTGTCAGCCAGACGTCTTGAGGACGGCTTGAGGTAACAGTTCCAGGAAGCTTAGCTATGAGAGGGGCACAGCCTGTGAGCAGAATTCAGGCTCCTTTGGAGAACAAGGGCCTTAAAGATGTTGTGGGGTGGCATGTGGTTGAACATGGGCTTAAATGGCTCATCCAACTTGGGTTTGCAGGCTGGAGCACTGCAGTGCAACCTGGTGCTGTAGCCTAAGCTATACATCTGTTACCTACAGGCAAAGAGTGAAGAAGTACTCTTTTGAAGCTGGCCAGAGTGAAGATGAGAGGATTGCTAGATACGTTCATGATGAGTTCACCAACTTCCACTTGGATGAAGTGTGGAATGATGAGCACTATGTTAAGCTGCAGGTCAAAGGCAGGTATGTTGATGAAGAGATGCAGATGTCTTCCTTACAGTATGGTTATCTGTAGTCTTGAGCAGACAAGATTGCTGATTTCTGCTGAAAGCAGTGCTAAAACTGTGAGCTGGTTAATAGCTGCTCCTCTCTCTTCTCAGGCTTTCTAAATCCAGAAGGTTTGTTAGCAGCCTGCTGTATGCTTTTTGCTAGGACAGCTGTTTCCTCAAGGCATGCTTAGGAAGTGGAGAGAAAACAAACTTGAGTAAAAACTCAGCTGAACAGCAGATTCCTTGTGTCTAAAACTGCTAGCATGGTTGACTCTGACCTGTCACCCAGACAGGCATTGCAGACCTGGCAGTGGCTCCTATAGTAGCTCAGGAGGGTATCAACAGGCATTGTGTTGGCACACAGCTCATACCCTCATGTCTTACTTGCCCCATCATGTCCAGGCAAAATTAGTTTCTTTAGCCCCTCCTGTGGAGGGGACTAAGAGATTTGGAAGCAGAGATTCTTTCTGCTACTTGTCTTAGAAATTAGCCTTTGTTAATGTCTGTGAACAACCCCAGAGATTCTTGCACAGAAGTGCTGGGATGAGTCTGCCTGTTTCAGGCTCTGCATTGACTTGATCAGAATTGCTAGGGCACAGACTGGAATATGGGAGCTAGTTAAATTTTATGTATGGAGTTTATGTATGGAAGAACGTAATGCTGTCTCTTTACATTTAACAGTAGCAAGAACAAAGTGTCTATTGTGGAAAATGGTGTAGAAGGGGAACTGGAGAGTCCCGATGCATATGTGGCATACAGCTTGAGTGACTCTGTTGTTGTAAGTAACTCCAAGAAGATCATGGAAAAAAGTGCTTGCACACTTACCAGGTGGCAATGTCCAAAATATGTCCCTTCAGGATATGGAGTATGTAAAACCCTCCCTGGTTGGAGAGCTGGGCAGGAGGGGGTGGGGATTGTGGGGCGAGGAGTGGGCCCACGTAGTGTTATTACTTCTTCAAGATGCAGAAGTAACTGTTTTAACTTCTCTGCTGGGATCCAGACAGGAACCTTGACAGAAGTGCTGCCCCAGCAGGCATGTTGCATGTGATCAGAGTTTACATTGCTGAGCTTGAACTCCCTAATGTTAATGGGAGTCACTGTTACTGTGACTCGGTAGGCTGTTTGAAGTATCTTACTGATGTAGGACTGCTGCATTTATAACCAGTGTTTCTGTTCCAGGGCAAACCAGTCTATGTGAACTATGGACGGAAAGATGATTTTCAGAAGATACAGAAGCTGGGTATTTCCCTGAATAAAACTATTACCATCTTCAGAGCTGGAAAAATAACCCTTGCTGAGAAGGTAAGCAGTCTGTGCCCCAAAGCCTGGCCTAACTTGCAGCTGGAAGCTATGCTTCCTCCTCTTTGAGGCAGAGGCATGTCTTTGTTCAGCTCTCTAGAACTCCTGTACACGTAGGCTTGTCCCTGCAGGTCTGGTCTTGTTTGTTTGCACTAAGCCTCATCTGCAGGTCTGGACACCAAGACTGAACAGAGCTGGTTAATGCTCGTGGTGTCATTCTTCTTGGCCTCTGGCAGTCTTGCTGGGACAGCCAGACATCTGGAGTGATGGAGCCAGGAGGCAGCCTGGGGGCTACAGAGTGCAGAGCTGGCTGGTGTTGCTGGATGCAGCAGCAGGGCTGCTAGAAGCAGAACGGCCTTGGCTCCAGAGCAACCCTTGCTGCTGCAGCCAGATACTTTCAAAGGTTGTCTGCAGTGTCTCACTTAGGCCCTTGCTGACTGTTCACTTGCACCAAGTGAAGGTGCTGTCACTGCATGCCCAGTCAGCCGCCTTCCGTGTTGCTGTGATGTTTCCTCTGTAGCAAGTAGAACCGAATAGCCAAGCAGCCTAAAGGATCCAAGTCCTGCATGCAAGCTTGTTGTAGGTCTGACCCAGAGCTACCCCTCAGATGGGGTGCTCCTGGGGAGGCTGGGCCGTAGGATTTCCTGTCAGACTCTGCCTGTCTGCATGCATCGGACACGGGCAGAACTGAAAAGTGCTCTGGCAAGGGGTGCTCGCTGGTTCTCCAGTTCCCTTCCTACTTTTCAAACTGGTGTCTAGCCTTGCCGAGGGGGTTTGTGCTGGTGGCGTATCAGAGGCAGCTGGATTGTAGCTGTGTTAAATAGGGTCCTCATTATGCCGCTCTGCCTCCATTTTCCATGTGAAGATGAGCGTCCAGTGGCTGCTTATCTTGTCTTGAGACTAACCTAATCTTGGGAAAACAGATGGAGCATAATGAAAATTAAATAACATCTTTCTTCTAAGCTGCTCTGAGGAGCAAGTATGAACTGAAGGAATCATAGGGTGAGACACTAACCATGGAGTGTCCTAACTGTTCAAAAGGGTGTTAGACCCACTCTGCCTGCAGTAAGACCGAGCTGCTAGTATTCAGCTTCCTTGTGTATCTATCACTATTGAGTAGCTGTTAAAATCTGTTGTGGAGTTAGGCAGTGAGGAGCACAACCCTTCACGCCATTACTCCACGTACTTGCCTTAACCCCCTTTGCTTGCAGTGCAAATGTGCAGCTAATGTTCCTCTTTGCTTCAGGTTGAAAATGCCAAAGAGGCAGGAGCAGTTGGTGCCCTGATGTTCCTGGACCCCTCTGAATACAAGGACACGGATGCTCTTGTCCCCTTTGGACATGTGAGTATGCAACTGGCTCCCCTGTTTGTTGTTCTCGTGAACCTTTCTCACTGTGGACTGCAGACTGCAGCAGTCCTCCTGCAGGCCTCTGGCTCAGCAGTGCTTCATACCTTTGCGTAGATGAAAATTGTTGGGCTCCTCTGAGACTTGAGGACTCCTCTTGCTTTTCACAGGCTCACCTTGGAACTGGAGATCCTTTCACCCCAGGCTTTCCTTCTTTCAACCACACCCAGTTCCCACCAGTGGAATCTTCTGGACTGCCTCGCATTGTTGTTCAGACTATCTCTAGCCAAGCAGTAGGCAAGCTGTTCAGGTAACACTTTCTCCCGCCTTGCAGGCTAGTCTGCTGTGGCCCTCTTGCAGGAGTCAGTATGGTGTTGAGGTGCTGTGAGCCCAGGGAGCTCTCTCCTGGTCTCCCCTGTGTATGACAGGGAGCACTTACTGGAACTGGCTGGAGAAACGTCACTTGTATCCATGTCTCCTGTCTTAAAGACTGAACTTAATCTAGTATTGGATTCCTCTTGGCCTCTGCATCCGGCCTCTGCATCCTACCTCTGCATAATTAGTGATACAGGACTGCAAGCTATTACCTGAGCAGGCCCTGAACAAGGCTGCACCTGCAGTTGCGGGCTTGTTTTTTTCACAGGATAGCTGAACGGTGTCAGAGGTGGATAATGAGTTCAAAGGATCTCTCTTTTTTTTTTCCCCCTCAGCAAAATGGATGGAGACAGTTGCCTTCTGGAGTGGAAAGCTGGGGTCATGGAATGTAAGGTGACGCTGAGCAGCACGAGCAACATGACAGTGAAAGTGGAAGTGAATAACGTTATGGTGGACAGGAGGATTCTGAATATCTTCGGCGTTATCAAGGGATATGAAGAACCAGGTAACAGCAACTGCCTTGTAGCTCAGTCTTGAGGGGAACCCTTCCTCTTGTGTGATCATCAGAACGTGACAGCTGCTCCCAGACAGAGACAACCACTTCCTCAGCAGAACCAAGACCCTTCCCTAAGGGTCAAGGAAAAAGCTGAACCACGCTGTCAGGGGAAAGCTAAATGAAAACAAGCAGTGTGCCAGATGCAGGGGTCAGACTCCATATTCTCTTCCTCATACAGAAGCTCAAAGCTGCTCTTCTGATAAGTGGTGTTTGCAACCTGAAGCTTGCAGCTCAGATCTTGATGTCTCATTTATAGATCGGTATGTTGTGATCGGAGCCCAGAGAGACTCCTGGGGCCCAGGAGCAGCCAAGGCTGGCGTTGGAACTGCTATATTGCTGGAACTTGCCCGTGTGATCTCAGATATAGTGAAAAATGGTAAATATGTGTGTACAAAAGCATGGGGGTGGGAGGTGATGCAGGTTTAGCTCTTGTGTGTGTTAGCATTTGAGAGCCCAGTTGCAAAATAATTCTTTGGGAAGGCATAGGGAGTCTGACAAAGCTTCTTGAGAAGCTGTTACTTGTCCAACACAGACAGCTTGTCTGCAGTGAGCACTCGCTTCCAAGGGACTGTCTGCTTTTATCTGGTATGGCTTGAATGCAAGAATGCCCTTGGATGATATACAGTGCAAACGTTAAACTTGAGCTGTCTATTGGACAGCCGGGCCTGGAGGTGGGAAAACACTGAAGTGGCTGACTAGCTGGAGTGGTGGGAGCTGCATGGTGGCACTTAGTGTGAGTGCTCTTGTCTCCAGGGTTAATTTTGGACTCAGGCAGCTAACGAAAAAGGGGGAAAATACAGACAGCATGGTTTTCCTACACTGTTCTGCAGCATGGAAGGGGAAGGGTATGGTGTCCATGCAGCCACTAGTGTGCGTGTTTGTCTGCAGCAGCTGGAATGCTTCAGCTCTGTTTGAGGAGCAGACAGTTCATCAACCCAGGGCCTCAGTGCTAATCTACATCTCTGTGGGGGAAGGGCAGACATCTCAGTCTCTCTCTTTACAGATGGCTACAAACCAAGGCGCAGCATCATCTTTGCTAGCTGGAGTGCAGGAGACTACGGAGCTGTGGGTGCTACTGAATGGCTGGAGGTACTGTTTCTTTGATAAGATTTCTGCATGACGACTGTGGAGTTGTGATTTCCTGTTCTGTGGATTAAACATCCTGGTGTTGTACTGTTACTGCTGACCTTGAAATACTGGTTTTGTTCTAGGGGTACTCTGCCACACTGCATGCGAAAGCCTTCACTTACATTAACTTGGATGCTGCAGTCCTAGGTAACCTGCTACTCTTTTAAGTTTCTTGAAACTGGGCGGGACTGGAATAGCTTGACAGACATCCCTTAACCTGGGGTTGATGCTGGCTGTTTGGCTGAAGCCTGGAGGCAGCTCTGCTAGGTCCCGGTAGACTGTCCTGTGTCTGTTGAAAATCCTTTGGCAACAAGCTGAAGATCAGTTGTTGCTCAGTCACACGGCTGAGCAGCTCTAGCAGTAGTGGTTAATTGTGCCAGCATGTCAAACACTCTTTTGTTTTTGCAGGCTTCAACCACATGAAGATTTCTGCCAGCCCATTGCTGTACACATTGCTGGAGAGAACTATGAAGGGGGTGAGTCGAAAGGTTTTGGGCTAATCAAGGTGACTATAGTTGTAAGGAGGAGCTGAAAGCAGCCAGAGCTGTGCTGGGTCACTTTCCCCAGCTAACACCTTCTGAAGAGAAAGATCCATTTAGGAGAAAGGGCTGAGATACTCTGGAGGGCCCTGTCTGAAGTCAGCTGGGCTCTGGGAATTGCAGGTCAGGCATGCATAATCTAAAATCAGCAAATGCCACAGTTCAGTGGGGGGTGAATGGCTGTCCTGCATAAACCATCCCTGTGCAGAGAAAGGTCAGGGGAGCACCTGACTCTGGCATCTGCACAGCAATGCAAGCTCCAGGATGGACCTGGAAGCCCAAGCAGAGGTCAGAACAAGTGCAGTGACTGTCATCTCTGCAGGTGAAGGACCCAACAAAGGATTCGGGAAGCCTGTATGACAGACTTGGCTCTGACTGGGTAAAAACAGTGTAAGTATTGTCATCCTGCTCCTTGGGAAAGCATATATCCATAAAGGCAAGAACTAAATAACTTCTGCTCTTTACACTGGAGTGTCATACCGTTGTCTGGGGTGGGCTGTACCTGCTGCAATGGGGTCAAGCAAGTGTGAGCAGTACAACAATAGCTGTGCTTAGTGCTGCCCCAAGCTGCCTATAGGCAGCCCAGACACCTTTTTGTAGGGCAAGAACAGCCTTGTACAAAGACCATTGGCCAGAAAGAAATGGATGAGCAGGTGGGACTCTTTACCAGAACTAATCTTGTCTGGACAGAGTAGTCCAGTTGGCTCAGAGCTTCAACACCAAAGCCTCTAGCTTTTCTCCTAGGATGTCCAAACTGGTTGGTAACTTCTCAATACTTGTCTTTTGCAGTGTTCCCCTTGGTCTGGATAATGCAGCGTTCCCTTTCCTGGCCTACTCGGGAATCCCAGTGGTTTCCTTTGGTTTCTGCGATGTAAGTATTGTCTGCCTGCCTGGTGTACTCCTTCTGCAGAAGGTGCTGTAAGGACATCTGCTCTCCAGGATGGCAGAGCACAAGGTGCCAGTCCCAAGCTCATTGTCTGTGCAAGAGCCTCTCTGGGGGAGGCAGTGCAGTCTCTGAGCCTGGTGGCTGTGGCAGTGCTTGCTGTGAAGGCTGCTCATGGGGCATGGTTGGCCTACAGTCTCTGTTCCAGAGTCCTGAACACTTTTGGTTTTTTGGGAGAGGGGACACTTGTTCTTATGGAGGCTCAGGTGTCAATGATTTAGAAGCTAAAAGCACTAGGAAGATGTCAAGCTGTTGCTGCTTTGGTGAAAGACTACTACAGCCTGCTGGTCAGCAAGGAAAGCGCATTGGGGAAGCAGTACCGTTGGCCAGAGCAAGTACTAACTCAGACTGTTCAGGTCTGCTGCTGCAGCTTGGGGTTGGCAGAAACTGCATCAGCCAAGCAGCCTGCTCTATTACTGCAGGTGTGTAGCTGGGAGCCTTTGATAACAGCTTCCTCTGCTTATGAATTGCTTGGATTTTGGTAGTGTCAGACTTTTTCCACAAAAAAACCTTGAGTTACCCTGCCAAGAAGGGTTGGAGGGTACTGCCAGCACATACCAAACTGGGTGCTGGGGTTTGTCCACCTGCACTTCTGCATTGAACTCTGAGGCAGGGGGAAAAGTCTGTATATCTTTGGGTTCAGTAAACTAGCAGAGCATCCTGCTGATAGCTGGAAACTGTGAGGGATGAGATGCAGGAGCTCCATTCCCTGTGCTTTGAAGTTTTGCCATTCAAGTCTCACTACTTAGCAACACAAGGAAATGGGATGTGGTGGAAGTAGCAAGCGGACTGTAGGGAGGTGAAATATCCTAGCCGATGAAACACTCTTGCCTAACTGCAGTGCCTTCTTTCTTGCAGAAAGATAAGGAATATGCCTTCTTGGGCACTGTTCAGGACACCATGGAGAACCTGAAGACAATTGACAAGTTGTCCGCTCTTATGCGTGCTGCTGCAGAAGTTGCTGGACAAATAGCTCTCAGGCTGACCCATGATCATGAGCTCTTCCTGGACTTCGAGAGATACGGTGAAGAATTGCTAGCATTCCAGGAGAAAATTTTGCACTACAATCAGGAAGTGAAGGTAAGAAGGGCTCTGAGTGCACTGAATTCCTGTAGGCTGTCATGGGGCCGTGTGTTAATAAGGCTCTGCTGCCATTGGATACAACAGGGTAGACATCTTCTTTTGGGCACAGTAGTGTAGCAAGATGTGACCTGAATCAATGTTCCTTATAGAGCAGTGCAGGCAGATTTAGCTAATCCGGCAGTGGTGAGCTCTTGAGGAAATGGATGTGGATGGTTTCTTGTCTGGTGATCATTCACAGCAGAGTGCAGCTTTGCATCTCATTTGCACCTCTGCTGAAAGCCCACAAGAAACTGTGTGGTGGGGAGAGACGTCACTGAGCTCAGTGACCTCAGAAGAGCCTGCCAGGAACTTGCTCTGCTACTTGATTAAACTGGCAAAAAAAACCCCCAACGCTTGCTCTTGGTGAGAGAGCAGCAAAAGAAGAAAATCAGGTTTGCTAACGGATTCTCCCTCACAGGCACTGGGGCTGACCTTGAACTGGCTGTTTTTTGCCCGTGGTGACTTTCAGCGAGCTACAGATGCACTGAGAAGAGACATCGCAAACAGCGACAGGGAAGACAGGGTTGTCCGCAGAGCCCTGAATGACAGGATCATGAAGGTGGGTATCTACGACTGGTTTTCCTTCCTTCATAAAGGAAGGGAGTGCTGGCTGGGATTGGCCTCTTCCTTAGAAGCCATGGGCACTGTGCAGACCAGTATCTCTTCCGCTTGTTTAATGTCAACATGACTAACTTCTGCACTTGCTATCGGGAGAGGGTCTGGCCGTTGCAGAGCTGCTGCAGGAGAGGACTTAGTGGGGATCAGAATTTGGGAGCTCGTGATGGGGCAGATTAGGAAAGAAAACCTTGGGAGGTGAGAGTATAACCCTAAATTTGCACCTCTACTCCAGGTGGAGTATGACTTCCTCTCCCCGTACGTCTCACCACAGCATGCTCCCTTCCGCCATATCTTCTTTGGCAAAGGCTCCCACACCCTGCAGAGTCTGCTGGAAAACCTGCAGCTGCTGACAATCAGCAGGGACAGCGTGGATGTGAACATGCTGCAAGAGCAGCTGGCCCTGGCAACCTGGACCATTAAAGGGGCTGCCAATGCCTTAGTGGGTGATATCTGGGATATAGACAATGAATTCTAGACACGGAAAACACCTGGTTAAGGTACAGGATTAGGGAAACCCACTCCCTAACATGGCATTATTTTTCTGTAGATTTTCTGGCAACAAATCTTTTTTGACCAAAGTTGAACATAAAATTTAAATCTGACATTGACAAATTCACAGGAGGCAGTTATAAAGCAGGTACTAAGATTACCATGAAATCTCCTATGATCAGGCTCCCATCTGACCACAGTCCAAACCAGTCACGTACAGCTGCTTGTGGGGCTTGCTCTCCAGCGTATTTGAGAACTAATAGTTCAGGTGAGCCCTGAACCGGTACCTTGAGTGGGGAGGTACCTCATCTATTTAGGTTTTTATTTGTTGGCCCCCTAAACCTAGTGACAAAACAGACAATGGATTCCTCTTAATGCTTGCAGTGAGGATCCATTCTGTGGCAGGGAGCTGCAGAGACCAACCTGTAGTTCAAAAATACAACAACCTAGTAAAAGCCCGCAAGTGCTGGATTATCAGCAAGCTCTGAAGTGCCTGGCCTGCCTTTACTCAACAGCAGGGTCCCAATGACCTTGGAAGCTTGCTCCTGCCAAAGCAGGTCTCAATACCCAGGGAAAAAGACCCAAAGATTATCTAATGCCCCCTTTATATCCTTAGCTGGCACCTCAGCCAGTCCTGAAGCATTGAGAAATGGCTCTAGACTGGCACTTCAGATCTTGTTGCTCTGGGGCCTTTTGTGAAAATGAGTCTCTTGCTGGCCAAACCCTGTTTGACTGATGTCGTTTTGCAGGATGGCTCTTGTTTGGCACTGAGATATTTATTTGTTTATTTATTTATCAGTGACAGTGTTCACTATAAATGGTGTGTTTTTTTTATAGAAGATAATTATCGGAAGCAGTGCCTTCCATAATTATGACAGTTATACTGTCGTTTTTGAATAAAGCAGCATCTGCTATTACAATCAAACATGATACTGGAACTTTGCATTTAAAATAATCTAAACAGGCCCCTCAAAAAAAAAAAAAAAGGGTTTTGAAAACTATCAATTAAGCTTTCTGTGGCAAAAAAACACCCCTCTGGAAGAAACTTGAAGGTGTAAACCTGGTAGCAAGTCTCCGGGTTGCGCTCCAAAGTGGTCCTTGAAATGCTGAAAACCTGGGTGGAAACTCAAATATGAGAAATTTGGCTTCCCTGCGGTGTCCATGCCCCTCTGTGAGCTTCGGACTCCATCTTTACCCCCCTTTCTAGATGCCGTGTGCTTTCGTGGGTAGCACAGCTTCCTTCCTCCGCTGGGGGGGCTTGCTGTGTAGCCCTAGCTCTGCCCACGGCAGCACTGACAAACTTCCTGTACCTCAGATGAGGCATTTTTTTGAATGGCAGCTTCCTGCAAACTTCCAGTACCTTATGTATCATGAAACCTAACTGACATTATCGGGGGCAGTGTCTTCCATAATGTGTAAAGAACCAGGTAGTTTTTGCCTACCACAGTGTTATATCGGAGGCAGTGACCTCCATATGTTGCACTATGGGTGTACGTAATTATCGGGGACAGTGTTTCCCATAATTGTTCTATGCTTATCATGCAAGGTCATCTGCGAAGCTTGATGGTTAGTATCTAACATGGATCAATTTCCTGCAGTCCTATTTTTTCACTCTCCTGTGGCGATGCAAATACAAACTTCGGTCTGTTATGTACTTCCCTAGATTCTACCTTCTCTAGGCTGAACTGTTTCAAATAGCTGTGCTGTCTTGAAGTGGCTTCCTGCCTCCAGTCATGGGACTGGTGCTTGAATGTTTAGTAGAAACTAGGCTAATTAGATTGTGTGCTCTGTGATTTAGTAAACTTCCTTCAAATCAGTTACAAAGACTTGGGCAATTAAAGGTGAATGTAGGGCTTGGGGCTGACAGCTGTCTGGAGGGCTCTGGTCATCGCTCTGGATGTGTGTGCATGAAGAGGCTGGCCTGCTTTGGCACTGAGGTGATGCTGGTGTGCATGCATGGGAAGCTGCTTGCTCCCCAGGTCTCACTGGAAACTCCAGTCTTGCCTCCAGGGTGTTGTGTGGAAGGGGGGAAATCAGTGGCACCTTTCTCACATTGCCCCTCTGCTCTTTGACCTGAAGCTGAACACTGCTGCTGTATGAAATCTGCTAAACCGTACTGCCTTTTCCCAAAAAGCAGCTAGCTGGCTGTCAGCAGCCCTGTGCTCTGCAAACAGTTTGATGTGATGTTAAAACCTAAACCAAGTGAGTGACCTAAGCCCCAGCAGTAGTCCTGGAGGGAAAGAACATTGTTCAGCTGGAGCAGAGACCTGGGCCTCCCCAAGGAACGAGCAAGGACAAGTCCCCCAGCCCCGTTTCTGAGCTCAGTGCTCACCAGCTTGGAGGGTTGGATTTTCCTTACGTCCAGGCTTGTGCAGCTCCTTGCGCTTCCTTAACTACCCTGCTGTCTAAGGCATGTGTACAGCCCTGCCTGTGTTGGTTTGCTAGTGACACTCCTCTGGGTGGCATTTAAGAGCTGCTGTCTGGGACTTCTCACTGTAGTTAGTGTTTGCATGTATCCTGATGTCAGACTTAATCTTGCGCTTTATAGCCAGCAGAGAAAGATCCAGTCTGTCTTATGGCTAGGCATCGCAACTGTGACTACTGGGATGTCGGGATGTGTTGCTGTGTGCTGGCATGTGACTGGTATGGGGTGCTAAACTCCGTTTCTGGATTACCTGCTGTCTGCTTGAATAAAGTTTTGAAGCGTGAACACTTGACTCCTCGTGTGGGTTCTTGCAAAGCCACGATGCTGTTGTGGTCACGGGCGAGCTCGGGCAGCTGGAGGGAGACTGCTCTCCTGCCCTGTCGGGGTGGGGAAGTGGCAGCTGCGGTACCACCTTGTTGACATGCAATAGCACGTCCAAGTCCAAGCCTCGCTGTGCTGCTTGGCCCTGAGGCCTGCCTCACCGCAGGCGACTGGGATGAGGATTCTGGCAGTGAGGTGAAAGAGCAAGGTATACGAGCCGTGCGGCCACCCCTCTCTTTTCATGGCCCTGTCCTGCCCGCTGCCTCTTGGTCACCGCATTGACCCCTAAAGAGCCTGCAGTGCTGGGGCGGATGGCGGGAGGAGGATGACATGTCAGACTTCGTACCAGCCATGGCTTTGCAGGTCTCTGCTGGTGAGAAGGTGGCGGGGCAGGGCTGCGGGTGGCTGCGGCTGTCTCCCAGGAAGCCAGAGTTGTCTTCTGCCTTGTCCCTGCCCCTTGTCACCACCCTGGAGCACCCCCCCGGGCCAAGGTACGTGGCTACTGCTTAGAGCCCCCAGCCCCCAGGCGCCTGCTCCGGTGAGGCCGCGCTCGTTCGGGGCTTCGCATTTTAAACGCTGCTCAGCTTTTCTCCGCCGTCTTTCCCCATCCCTGGCGCCGGTCTCGCCTCCTGCTTTACAAACACGATGCCATGAAGATGCGCTCCTTATGGGCTGTCCCGGCATAGCTCTGGTCCCTCCTCTTCCAACAGGGATGATTTACTTGTTGGAAACGCGTTGTTTCCCGCATCTCCCTGCCCAGACCTGGCGGGGCTCCCCTCCCTGCAGTGCCTGTGCGAGGCACCCCAGCGGCCGGGCCGGGGCAGCGCGCAGCGCTGCGGCTGCAGCCAGGCAGAGCCCG
>JAVJGI010000003.1:17587094-17597760 GCA_035590275.1 Ibycter americanus
CGAGAACGCACCGAGCCCGGCACACGCCCAGGCCTTCGGGCTGCACCGGCTCCCGCCGGCTCCCTGCCTCACCGTGCCTGGCTTGCGACGGCTCGCCCGGGCCTCCCGGCACCCCACCGGCGTGCCATACCGGGGCGCCGTGCCCTGGGCACAGCATCGTGCCACAGCACCCCAGTGCTGGGGGTGTGTCCCAGGCACCGCACCCTGCGCCAGTGCCCTGGGCACGGCACCCTGCTTGCAATCCCCTGGGTACGGTGCGTCATGCACGTGGAGCCAGAGAGGGATGGGTGACACCGGGACGGCACCAGGCTCTGTGCCGTAGCACTGAAAGCCTCTGGGGTGTGGTGCCCCAGTGCTCGCGGGGACGGTACTGACTGGGGCATGGTGTGTGGTGGAGGGGCTGTGGGGTGTCCCAAGGGACAGGGCACAGGGCCCCCACTGACCCCCAGGTGCTCTCCTCTCTTCCCACAGGCTCTACCTGGGAAATCCCATGGACCCTCCTGACATTTTAGGTGTGGACCCAAGCGCTGCCAGACCCACGCAACTTCCAGGCAGGGCTAAAAGTGAGCGGCTTTTCCCATTCCCCCTGCCCATCAGCTGCATGAAGCCCCCGTGTCTGTGCCCTGGTGCCAGGGTGATGGGCTGGACCTTCGCCTTTCTGTCTCTCTGCTGCCACTTGCTTTTTGCAGGCCCAGGGGAGCTGGGGTGACAGGGCATGTTGTCACCTGGCTATATGCCACTGCCAGCAGCCTGGGCGGCCTATGGGTCTGCCTGGCTGGACTCTGCCCCGCTGCCCTTCGTCTGGGTCCCTTGTCCCCTCCCAGCCCGTTACAGCTGGGCTTCCCAGTACGGGGGACCTTAGCGGAGCTGCCTCAGGGAGGGAGCGCAGGGGCCGGGTGTGTGCAGCAGCCCCCCTAAACCTGCAGTTTTCCCTTGGTGGGGCTTCCCACTGGCATCCTTCCCACACCCCACTGGTGACAGGGGACACAACGAAGCATGCACCCTGCTAATAAGCGCCCCGGCTGCCACTCGCTCCACGTGCTCACCCTGCATCTCCCCTCCTCTCGGGCTCTCTCTTCTCCTGCAGGGCAACCGCCTCCGCGCCCGCCTCAGCCTGCCGTCCTGCTCACCAGTAAGTCGGGCTCTTTCAGGTGCTGCTCTCCCTCTTTTGTGCCCCTCTTCTTTTCTGTCTTAGCTCCTTCTGTCCCCTCTGCCCCTGGGGTACCGCTGTGCACCTATGGGTGATGGCATCTGTGGTGGGGGCACGGATGTGGGGCAGGGTGGCCAGCCTGGGGTACCCTGCCCTTCCCCACCCCACGGCCCCCTGGCCCCTGCCCTGGTGTCCATTGCTGCGCCCAAGGGGGGAGCAAAGGTGGCTGAAGCTGTGGGATGATCTGGGGGCTTGGGGATGCAGATGCCCCTCCTTGCACCCCAGGGATGGGTGCCGGACCCTCACCATCCCTCTCCGTCCCCTCCTTAGAGCCCTGCTACGACCCTGTCAGTGAGGAGGAAGAGGGTCTGCCGGGAGGTCTCCGGAAGCTCTGCCTGAAGAAGCCAGGCACGGGGAAGGGTCTGCGACCGGTCAAGCCATCAGCACGGGTACCAGGCACCAAGGTGGGCGAGCGGCAGCCTGGCCGGCTGGCAAGTGAGGGGCCAACAGGCGGAGAGGTGACCCTCATCGATTTCGGGGAGGAGGTGCCCCAAGGTAGCCCGTCGCCAGTGGGGGAGCTGACAGCCCCATCGTTGGCCAAGCTGGCCATGGAGGCCTTCTCCCTGCTGGACAAGACCCCACCACAGAGCCCCACGCGGGCTCTACCCCGGCCTCTCCACCCCACACCGGTGGTGGACTGGGATGCCCGCCCCTTGCCCCCGCCACCTGCCTATGATGACGTGGCACAGGACGAGGATGATTTCGAAGTCTGCTCCATCACCAGCCCCCCGAGTCGGCGGGGCAAGACCAACTATGGCTTTGTGGATGAGAGCGAGCGGGGACCAGCGCTGGAGGACAACCTGTTCCTGCCCCCCAAGGAGACCAAACAGCCCAGCATGACGCAGACCACTGAGCTCTTTGAGGAGCTGCAGCAGGAGTGCATGAAGAGGCTCAATGTCCCCCTGGGACTGTCTGTCCCCACTGATGACAAGCCCCAAATCCCACCCCGTGTCCCCATCCCACCCCGGCCCCTGCGCCGCAATGAGCCTGGGCGCTGGTCGGGGGAGCTTTCCCCATCTTCGGGGGGTGAGGAAGACCGGCCACCCCAGATTCCCCCACGGGACCCTCTGTCACAGCCCACCTCCCGGACACCCAGCCCCATGGCTCTGCAGGTGGGCTCCCCCCAGCAACGTGCCACCCTCTGCTCCTGCCTCTCCACCTCGCCAGGGAAGCCCATGCCCACCACACAGAGCTTCGCCCTTGACCCCAAGTATGCCACCCCCAAGGTCATCCAGGCACAGGGCAAGGACTGCTCCAAGGGACCCTGCATCCTGCCCATCGTGAAGGATGGGCAGAAGGTCAGCAGCACCCACTACTACCTGCTGCCTGAGCGCCCTGCCTACCTGGACAAGTATGAGAAGTTTTTCAAGGAGGCCAAAAGCCCTGAGGAGATGCCAGCGTCCCGCCTGGTCACCACAGCCACTGTCCGTCCCATGGTGCAGCAGCCACCGCCAGACTGCAAGGCCAACTTCTCCTCCAACAACAGCAACCCTGGGCCCAAGTGCCTAGTGAAAGCCTCCTGCAGCCTCCAGAAGATCGTCTACGACGGGCCGGATGGCTGCCGCCCTGCCGACAAGATCCGGCTGGTAAGTGGCATCTGTGAGCAAGAGGGGACACGATGGCCTCGCTTGCGCAAGAGCCTTCCTCATTCTGTGCCTCTGTTTCCCCAAGTTCAACCCCGGGGGGCTGGCTGCAAGGGGTCCCTAGATGTGCTGTGGAACCTAAGTGTCACTACAACTCCAAAATGACCCTTTTAACACAAATTAGCCCTACCCATGGCCTCAGGGAGGCGTGGAGGAAGGTGACTGTCACTGCTGTCCCCTTGGGCTCTCTGGGCTGGGTCCATGGCGGCCAGGAGTCTGCACACAAGCCTAGGAGAGGCTGAAGATTCCAGGGTTGAGGATGGTCCCAGCTCCACGCTGACAGTGCTCCCCAGGAATGGAGCCAGGGTTGGGGGCAGCCTCAGTGCCTCCCTGCTCCAGCCACGGGCTCCTTCCTGCCCAGAGGTGGTGACGGGCACTGACCACAAGCTCCCCCCAGGTGCAGGACACGGTGCACGGTGTGACCACCGAGGAGTGCCAGGCAGCCCTGCAAAACCACGGCTGGAGTGTCCAACGGGCCATCCAGTACCTGAAGGTACCACACACCCCTGTCCCCTGGCCTTGGCTCCCACAAGATGGGTAGCATCCCTGTCATCCCCCTCGCCGTGCCCTCTCGCCTTGCAGGTGGAGCAGCTCTTCTGCCTGGGGCTGAAGTCCCGTGTGGAGTGCCACCGGGTGCTGGAGATGTTCGACTGGAACCTGGCTCAGGCCAGCTCTCACCTCCTTGATCCCTACAGCACCGCCCGCCAGAAGTAGGGACAGAGGTTTTATTTTTTGGGGGGTGTCTCCATGCCATACTGCTCCTGGCCGGCTGGCACCATCACCCCTCTGAGCTCATGTCCTCTCCTCTCCTTACAGGCGGTGACAGCAGGGACAGGGTGAGCTGCGTTGGATCCAGAGCAGGTATCTCACCATGGGGCCACCCTGTCAGTGCCCACCGCCATCCACGCAACCTGCTGCTGGACTCTGGACTGAGCCCCTGCTTGGGGTATGGGGACACCCCAAAAGGGAGCCAGCACCCCAGGCTTGCGGGGGTGTCTGCGCCCTGGCTTCGGCAATGGGCTCCGTCCCCTGGCCCCTTGTTGAATTCTTTTTGTAAAGAGAAATGTAATTTTAATATATATTATATATATATATATAAAAAAAAAATATTCTATGGAGCGGAGGAGGATGCCTGTGGCCGTCTCCCAGGTTCATCCCTGCCAACGCGCAGGGACAGGCCATGTCTCCATAGGTGCCAGTTCCTCCCTGCCGGCAGCCAGGACTGCCACCGGTGGGACCTGCCCAGGGATGGAGCCCGGGTGCAGGGTGCCCGGGAGGGGATGCCTGTGTGCTGTGGTGCCCAGCAGGCGCTGGGGATCCCCAGGGAGCTGTATGACACCGACACCTCTAAACGCCCCCGGTGGTGGCTCCCAGGCCATTTTGGGGTGCAAAGGTCTCTCCATTCAGGTCTGCTGGAGTTAGTCATGTGCGGTCCCACCCCAGACCCAAAGCTTGAAGGTTGGGCGCAGTTTTGCCCCCTCTGAGCATTCAGTGCTTGCCGGTGGCGGTGCCCCCGTGGCAGGGCCCCCCCCTTGCCCCGCGGGACTGGGCTCCTGGCCACTGCCTGACTCATGCCTGGGCAGGGAGTGGCGGGACCTGCGTCGCGCCCCCACCCACGCGAGGGGCGTTGTGCAACCGGATGCCACCGCAGCCGGAGCCAGGTGCTGGGGGGGGGCTGGCCCCCATGGGGTCCCAGGCGAGGTAGTGGTGCTAACCCCCCTGCAAGCGGGTGTCGGAGCCCCTTAGCTGGGTTCCCTGAGGTGCCGCCTTGCAGCATCAGGAAGGGCTTTCTGTGCAGGTGGAGGAGGACCTCGGTGCCCAAACCCACCAGGTCCATGGGCATTGGTGGCACCTCGTCCCCGGGATGCCATCTGCTCCAGAGTTGATGGCTTCAGAGGAGAGACCCTGCCAAGCATGTCGAGTCACCTGGCAGGAGGGGCTGCCTCAGCATGGCCACGAGTCCTTCCCCGTGGCTGGTGGTACCGGGCCACATCACCGGTGTGCCCTGTGCACCCACATGTCTGTTCATCTCTGGTCCCCTGGCCCTCACTGAGCCTGGGGAGGGGGAAGTTTGTTGGTGCTGCTGTGGGCACAGCCATGTGTAGGTGCTTTGGATGCTCCATGCCTCAGTTTCCCCATCTAAAGTGCAGCTGCCATGGCATGGCAGCCAGGTGAGATGGCTGTCGGTGAAGCGAGGAAAACACAACACAATTTCCTAGCCTTAAATGATTCCAGAGCTGGGCTAGGTCCCATGAAGAAACAAGCGTGTGTTTGCTGCAGTGGCCCCACTGGGTCCTTTTGCACGGCCGGGTGCGCCTGGCTTCTGTCCCTGATGGAAGGTGACCTGCAACCAGCGCAATGCCTGGCCGCGCCGCCCTTGTAGGAACCACACCCCCCACCCCTGGCCAGGCTTGCGTGGGTGTTTGCCGAGATGGCACAGATAACCCCGCACGCAGGGCCACGGGCAGCGCCGGGGGGGGCCGGGGCAGGGTTCACATGCAGGACCCCGAGGCGGCGGTGGGAAGCTGCTCCTTCCTTCTTCCTCCTTGGTGGCCAGCCAACGGCTACCGGGGGTTATCGGCCATGCAGCCAAGCATGGCAGGGACCCGGCAGCAAACGGGGGGTGGGTGGGGGGTGCAGGGTCCAGGGCTGACCCACCCCTCGCAGAAGTGCTGCGGACCCCTGTCCCTGCTTGCCATCACAGGGCCTTTGGGCCATGCAACTTTGTAGCCCGTCAGGTGCTCCCTGGGGGCTGGAGACCCCAACCTTTGGGGTGTCAGCCATGAGGTCACCCCGGGAAGGGCCTTAAAGCCTCCCATGGCAAAATGGGTGTCTCCCAGCATCGGTGTGTCACCAGGACTGGGATGCAGCCACCTCTGTGGCAGGCTGTGAGGCACGAGCCGTCAGTGCCCCAGGCAGGGCACGTGGTGTCCAGGTCCCCCCCACCTGGGGGAGTGCTCACCTGCGGAGCCACCCTGTGTCGCTCCCCTGGGACAGGGAAAGCTGCAGCCCTGTCCCTGCCGCTGAGGAAGCACCATGGGGTGCCGGGGCCAGTGCCTGCTCTGGAGCTGGATGCTGTGGGGGCTCTGGGTGCTGCCAGGTAAGTGTCAGGGTCACCTGTGCTCCTGCTGGGCTGACCAGGTGGCCAACACCATCTGGGTGACAGGCTGTGAACCGTCCTCCGGCTGCTTGAACGCTGCAAGTTCAAGCCCAGGTGCCTAGCCAGGGTTTGCCCTGTCTGCCTGCCGCTGCCACAGCCTCAGCAGGGTCCCCTGACCACGGCTGGGGAAGGTGGGGGGTTTGTGGGTCAAATGGGGGCTCTTGCCTGTGGGGAAGGTGCTCGTCTTGCTCTTGGCATTGGTCTGTCTGTCAGTGCTGGGGTGGGGGGTACCAGCCCCAAGGGCTGGGGGCACCTCCTGCAGCACAGAGGAGGGACCCGGGGCTGGTTTTTTTTGCTTCTTGTGCCCTCACCTACCTGCTCTGCCGCCAGCACAAGCTGGGGAGACAGAGGAGCAGCCCCTTGCCCTTGTGCCAGCCCCAGCAGAGCTGGGCAGCATCTCCGCTGCAGCCGACAGCACCAGCGCTCAGCTGCCTCCGGACCTGGGCATGTGTCAGGCATTCCCCACCGCTGCAGCCACCTGGCCAGAGCACCCCTCTCCCACCCGCAGGACCACCCCCGCCGTGGGCAGCCACGGCTCAGGTAAGGCTGGCAGGCAGCTGGCTGCGGGCAGGTTCCTGCCTGCCGGGGCCATGGCGGGGCTGATCCAGCCGTGGCCGCCTTGTCTCGCCCCACAGGCAGCCTGGTGCCGCAGGTGACCGCGAGGGCGCTGGTCCCAGCTAGGACCAGTGGTGAGCAGGGGGAGCCTCCCAGCACAACAGCTTTCCCTGGGGATCTGGTAATGCGAGGCAGCCCTCAGGCAGGGGCAGGGGCTGGTGTCTCCTCTCCAGGCACTGCCAGCCACCCCACCAGTGTCTCTCTGGCTCCCACCACCACTTGGCACAGGCAGCTTCCATCACTCATGTCAACGGAGCATGCGGTGGGTGTTGCCATATTGACCCCAGCTCCAGCTGTCCCTGCTGTAACGGGGACAAGCAAACCACCATCAACCAGCAGCACCGCTCCCAAGCCGGCGGTGGAAGTGTCCAGAGAGGCTCTGGAGAACAACGCTGGAGAGCCAGTCCTGGGAACAACTGTCCCGGTGCAAGAGGGGACTGCAGTCAAGTCATCCACGGGTGCTGCTGATGCACTGAGAGGTGCCCCCCCAGCAGCAGGTACAGATCTGTCCCCACCAGTGGCACACGTCCCAGCTTCTCAACCAGTGCCAGGAACAAAAGCATCTTCCTCAGTCCCTGGCAAACTGAACGATGCCAATGAGTTGGTGCAGCTGCGCAATGCTGTCACTGCAGAGGGGATGCTGAGGACAGCATGGACCACAGTGCCATTGCTCCCCCAGGACGAACACAGCACAGGGACATCGCCCCCCAGTATCAGCAAGAACTCTGCTGAATCACACACAACAGCTGTGCTTCTGTCCCAGGAGGTCACACCAGGGCTGAACAAGGCCACCTCACCTCCAGCCACCGCAGCCAGCATCCCTCAGGACACAGGCAGCCCCATGAAGCCGGCAGCAGCCTCAGCCAGCCCTGCCACTGCCCTCCCCAGGGATCCCCCCAACGCAGCCACAGAGGGAGCCAGGATGGCGGCCCTACCATCTGCAGAACCCCCAAGAACATCCTCGGCAAAGGTCACCTTTTCTTCTGCCACCATTGACATCGGCAAGGCTACAGAGCCAGGGACACGTGCCTTATCCAGTGCTGGCCACAATGCCTTGCAGGACTCCCCTGTGTCCCCCCCTCAACTACCTCCAGTCCTTTCACCCTGGCTCCCTGGTGGTGCTGTGCCGGGCACGGGAGAGATGCTTACTCACAGCCGCAGCACGGCCCCTGGCACTGCTGGAGATGGGCTGCCTGGAGCCAATGCTGCCACCCACCCCCAGGCCGCTGCACTAGCTCTGGGCACACCAGCTATGGTGATGGATGTCACTGCTGCAGAGCACCCCCTCACCGCATCGCTCCCAGCTCTGGGAAGTACTGATGCTGAGCTGGTGTCTGTCAGGAGGGAGCCCAGTGCCCGAGCCACAGCAGGCACCACTTTCCCAGAGATCAAGGCCACCCCAGAGGGGTTCAGCATGAGGCTGTCCCCCCTCACAGCTCCCAACAGTCCTGGTGGTCCCTCTCCGGGACCCTTTCCATACTCCACGGGGTCTCTGCTCCCCCAGGCCCCCTCAGCAGGTCTTGGGGCCACCACGGCAAAGACAGCTGCGGACAGATCCCTCCCAGCCATACCCAGCGTGGCCACAGGCGTGTCCCTCATGGCTGCTGGTGGAGCAAAGCCAGACAGGGCACCTCAAGCCACTGCTGTACCCACATCTCCCCTCAGTGCATATGGCATCAGGACAGGGCCAGCTGCCCATCCATCTTCCCTTGTTAGCAGCACTCCAATTAGCAAAGCAGGGATGGGAACAGCCTCGCTGGCCAATGGCAATGCCACCACAAGGCTGTGGGACACTGGAGTCACCCTGGCTGTGCCTGATGCATCTCCCAGCCGCAGTCAGCCCGGTCCCACTGCAAGCCCAGCACCCTCAGGAACTGGTGCCACCCCTGGACCTGCACCAGCCCCACCACTCCAGGCTGGGCCCCAACATGGGGCAGCTCTGGGGGCAAAGACGTGGTCACCCAGCGCTGCACCAGGCATAGGCACAGATCTACCAGGCATCCCAGCGGTAGCCAGAGCAGCCAGCATCCTCATGGCATCACAAGCAGGCAACCCCCCTCTTCTGGAAGGCAGCGCCGCTGCAGGGATGGCTCTGGGACTGTCCTCATCCAGTATCCCCCAAGAGATGGCAGCTGGCGTGTCCCCAGTGTCCCGGGCCACCCTACTGCCAGCAAGCAGTGCTTCAAGTGACTCCCACCCAGATGGCAGCACCATGGGGCAAGTGGCGGGGACAACATCTCTGGAGGTGGGCACAGAGGAGAACCCAGGTGCCAGTGCAGCAGGGCCAGCTCCCAACCACGTAATTGTCACTGCTGGGCCATCACCAGAGCCACCTGCCCAAGGGACCGATGCTACCAAAACCAGGCCCACAGCAGATCTGCCCCTCCTGGCTCCCAGGGGTGGTCGCTCAGCCCCACCAGCCATGACTAACCCCAGCCCAGCACAGGCCATGGCAAGCCCCCTCCCCAGCACCACCACCGGCAAGGATCCCCAGCCCGTGACACCGCCGCTCCCCAAAAACGCAGCCGTGGACAGAGGTGGGAGCAGGTCCCAGCCAGCAGAAGATGGCAGCATCATGCGGACAGCTCCAGGCTCAACCCTAGCTGAAAACACAAGGTTGGATGCCACAACAGGTACTCCCGACAGTGGTGACACTGCCCTTGGAACAGCCCCACCAGTGTCACCTACCACCACAGCCAGTGTCACTGCTCAGCAAAGCGCAGCTGCATTGGGCCACAGCTATCATACTGCTAAGCCCACCACGGACCTGGACATGGATACGGCTTCTCCCACCACAGAGAATGGGCCTGCAGAGCTGCTCCTGGGGTTGCCCACTCCTATGGCTGGAGTGGCTGAGCCAAGCACCAGTGATGCCACCCCGTTGGCACGCTCTGCCCCAGGCAGCGAAAGCCCTACAGCAGTGGCCATCATGGGCATGGTGTCACCCACAGCTCCAGAGCTGGTTATAACACCTTCCCTTAGCCTCGCTCACAGCACTGCTGAGCCAGATGTCAGCGTTGCCTCTCCTGTCCCTGGGAACACCCATCCAGTGGTGGTGGCACCCTCTGTCACCCCCAGCATCACCATCAATGGTCCAGCAGTGGGAGCAGGTGATGCCAGTATCAGCAGTGCCTCCGCTCCACGCAGCCCCCGTGCCACCTTGAGGCCATACCCTGAGGCCACTGATAGCACCCACGACCCCGGCTTGAGGGCTGTCAGCCCACTTGCTGAGGATGAGACCACGGCTGCGGTCTCCTCACTGGCTGTTGGCCACACACACACATGGGAGACTACAGCTGCATCCCCATCAGGTGCCGGGGGTACCACTGCAGCCAGGCAGACCCCTCCCAAGCCAGCAACAAGCGACACGTCTCCGACAGCTATCAGCAACCATGCCATGGGACAGGCAGTGAGCACATCATCTCCTGGCTTCCAGACATTACTAGGGGCACCCACCTGGGGGAAGAAAACAGCCACCGCTGCAGGGAGCACCACAGCCATAACTGCAGGCAGCACCACAGGCACTACTGCAGTGAGCACCACAGGCACCACTGCAGGCAGTACCACTGCAGGCAGCACCACAGCCATCACTGCAAAGAGCACCATGGCCATCACTGCAGGCAGCACCAGAGCCACCACCGCAGGGACCACCACAGGCACCACTGCAGATAGCACCACAGCCATCACTGCAAGGAGCGCCACAGCCATAACTGCAGGGAGCACCACAGGCACCACTGCAGGGAGCACCACAGGCACCACTGCAGGCAGTACCACAGCCATCACTGCAAAAAGCACCATGGCCATCACTGCAGGCAGCACCAGAGCCACCACCGCAGGGACCACCACAGGCACCACTGCAGGTAGCACCACAGCCATCACTGCAAGGAGCTTCACAGCCACTGCTGCAGGCAGCACCACAGCCACCACTGCAGGGAGCACCACAGGCACCACTGCAGGGAGCACCACAGCCATCACTGCAAAAAGCACCATGGCCATCACTGCAGGCAGCACCAGAGCCACCACCGCAGGGACCACCAC
>JAVJGI010000003.1:17597860-17629886 GCA_035590275.1 Ibycter americanus
AGCTTCACAGCCACCACTGCAGGGAGCACCATGGCCACCGCTGCAGGGAGCACCATGGCCGTTGCTGCAGGGAGCACCACGGCCACTGCTGCAGGCAGCACCATGGCCATTGCTGCAGGGAGCACCACGGCCACCGCTGCAGGGAGCACCACGGCCACTGCTGCAGGGAGCACCACAGGCACCACTGCAGAGAGCACCATGGCCATCGCTGCAGGCAGCACCACGGCCACCGCTGCAGGCAGCACCATGGCCATCACTGCAGGGAGCATCACAGGCATCACTGCAGGCAGCACCACAGCCATAACTGCAGGGAGCATCACAGCCACCGCTGCAGGCAGCACCACAGCCACCGCTGCAAGGAGCTTCACAGCCACCACTGCAGGCAGCACCATGGCCATCACTGCAGGGAGCATCACAGGCATCACTGCAGGCAGCAGCACAGCCATAACTGCAGGGAGCATCACAGCCACCGCTGCAGGGACCACCACAGCCACCACTGCAGGGAGCACCACAGCCACCGCTGCAAGGAGCTTCACAGCCACCACTGCAGGGAGCACCACGGCCACCGCTGCAGGGAGCACCACGGCCATTGCTGCAGGGAGCACCATGGCCACCGCTGCAGGGAGCACCATGACCACCACTGCAGGCAGCACCACGACCACCGCTGCAGGGAGCACCACGGCCACTGCTGCAAGGAGCACCACAGGCACCACTGCAGAGAGCACCACGGCCATCGCTGCAGGCAGCACCACGGCCACTGCTGCAGGGAGCACCACAGGCACCACTGCAGAGAGCACCACGGCCATCGCTGCAGGCGGCACCATGGCCATCGCTGCAGGCAGCATCACAGCCACTACTGCAGGCAGCACCACGGCCATCACTGCAGGCACCACAGCCACTGCTGTAAGCAGCACCACAGGCAGCACCACAGGCACCACTGCAGGGAGAACCACGGCCATCACTGCAGGGAGCACCACAGCCACCGCTGCAGGCACCACAGCCACTGCTGCAGGCAGCACCAGAGCCAGCACCACAGCCATCACTGCAGGGAACACCACAAGCACCACTGCGGGCAACACCACAGCCATTGCTGTAGGGAGCACCACAGCTACTGCTGCAAGGAACTCCACAGCCACCACTGCAAGGAGCACCACAGCCATCACTGCAGGGACCACCAGAGGCACCACTGCAGGCAGCACCACAGCCACTGCTGCAGGGAGCACCACAGCCATCGCTGCAGGCAGCACTGCGACTGCCACTGCAGACACCACCGCAGCCACCACCATAGGGAGCACCAGAGCCACCACTGAAGGTACCACAGGCACCACCGCAGGGACCTCCACAGGCACCACTGCAGGCAGCACCGTGGCCATCACTACAGGCAGCACTGCAGCCATTGCTTCTGGCAGCACTGTGTCTGTTGCACCTACAGCCCCAGTGAGCCCAGCCAAGGAGGTGGAAGTTCTCCCAGCCCCAGGCACCACAGCACTGGTGAGACCACCAGCCACCACCGGCCCTGTTGCCACCCCAGTTTCTGCCTTTGGCTCACAGAAGGGATCAGCCACAGCACCAAGCACATCTGCCCTCACCACCACTGGCCACAGAAATCCTGCCCCTGAGCTCCAACCCACCCACGGGCTTATCAGTAAGTAGATTTTATTCTTTCCAAGTGAAGAGCAGGAGGGGATTGTCAGATAACCAAGCACTGTGATGGCTGAGGGTATAGCCCGGCCTGGGGAGACTCATCTACATTGCACATTGGGCTGCCAGATTCATGGGGAAAGGTGAAATAGGACATCTGAGAGCATCCCATTCCAAGTTAAAAACTGGTTAAAAATTGGATTACAGTCTGTCAGAGCGCTGGTCTGGCTGGGGGCGTGGGGTGCACGCACAGCATCCTGACAGCAAGCAGGCGAGTTTACCTTGGCTGCAGGAAGGATGGAGCAGACATTAATGTTTTTTCACTTTTTGATTAATGTCCTGCCTGTGTTAGTGCCAGCAGTCTCACTCTACCCCTTCGGCATGGCGGGAAGGGACCGAGAATGCGTCCAGAGGACGGTGGATTTTAACTCACCCCTGTTCAAGCCAGAGATTGGGTTCCCCTTCGGAAAGTCGCTGCAGGATGCTCTCTATGTGAGTTCCCCCCTTGCTGAACATGTAAGGGATATGCAGCCTCTTCGGTAGAAAAAATCCCATGGAAATGGAGCAGAAACCAAATTTCACCTGAATGTTAATTTTTTTTGCTATATAAAATGACTGGTTTCTGCTTACCCATGGAGGCTAAAAGCCATCCCAGGAGCTGCCTGGGATGTCAGCAAACAATGAATTATTTTGGTTAGTTTACAGATAACGGACTGATCATTTTCCCACCCACCGACAACTATGTCCCCTCCAACCCCAACCCACCTCCCCAGGGCTTCAGCGGCCAGGAGAGTCTGCCGATGGTGGCTGCCTTTTGGGATGATGCAGATTTCTCCCAGGGAGTCGGCACCACCTGGTACCAGGTCAGGGTCACCAAAGATGTTCTCCTGGGAAAGCCCAGCTTCCAGTTCACCCATTTCACCCTCTGCCTTGCCAACCTGCAGGAGTACTCCACCCTCAGCTCTACTAAAGATCCCTTTATCCACGACGTGGAAGCAAAGATTGAGAAGTATCTGAAAATCTCCTACGCAGCAAAATGGACCTTGAAGGTGACATGGGAGAAAGCTCCAGCATACCCGTCCCAGCAGGATAACACTCAGGTGAGCAGTGGGGGACCCAGGTGATAGAGGGGACTGTCACCAGTAACAGCTAGGGCAGGGCTGGGCTGCTGGTCTCCCGCGGCTTGTTTTGGGTCTCACCACCTCAGTCTGCACTGTGGGGAGAGCTGGGGAGGCTTTGGGGGTGCTAAGGGGGTGCCTTGGATTTCTCCAGACAAGTACCTACCAGGCGGTCCTCACCACCGATGGGAACCATTCCTTCGCCCTGCTGCTCTACCAGGATGGCGGGATGCGGTGGGACTATAGCAAGCTGGCTGCAGGCAACGTGCTGATCGGCTTCTCCAGGTGGTGTGCACATGTGTGGCTGCATTTTGGGACAGCAGTGATTTCTCCCAGCACTACGTTGGGAGCATCAGAGACATTATCCTCAGGAGATCCCAGCCCCCACCCCCAGAGCAACCCTGTCCTGTTTAAACTGCCTCTCCTGCAGACCGCAGCAGTTCCCACCCCAGCTGCTCTACGGGGAGCAGAGGAGGGTTGTGTTGGGAGGGTGACCCCAAAACCTCTCTCCACACAGTGGCGATGGCTATGCCCAAAATAATGAGCTGACTCAAAAGCCGCCAGCTGTCAAGTACCGACCTGACCAGTACAGCAGCGTTGGCACCGGTATGGCACTGGGGGACCCCTTGGGGTGGGTGGGGATGGAGGGAGTGGTGTGCTCTGTGCTGGGATCCCCAGCACACATCCCTGCAAGGTGATGGGCCAGCAAAGCCACTGGGCAAGGGCTGGCCACCAAGAGCAGAGCACAGGTGTCCCATGTCCTGCTGTGTCTTGCCACAGCCACGCTGGCTCTAGAGGGAGCCTGGAGACCTCGTGTGAGGTCAATGGCTTCCGACCATTGTCCCACGGGATCCCCCCCCAGCACGAGACGAGACCCCGGCCAAGCTGTGCTGTTCTCTGGTTGCTCCCCTAGATGTGCGCGGGCTGTGGATATACAGGCTGGACAGTCGCTCCCGGGTGAACTACAGGCTGTGGTGCCTGGCGTGGCTGGAAGCAGAGCCAGCGCCGGGCACCTGGAACAGCCAGCTGCCGCCATGCCCCTGCTCCCAGCCCCAGGCAGAGCTGGACCCCCGCTACCGCCAGAGCAGAGGTGCCAAGAGCGGCCCCCCCAGGGCCAGCCGTGGGGTGGGGGGGTGACGGGGTGTCCCCTCCTGCTCTGGGGGTGGCCATGATCCCCCCACGCCATTTCAGGCCCGGTGGACGGCTCCATGAAGATGCTGCGCACTGCATCCCCCAGCCCGGCTGGAGCCGGGGTGCGGTGTCTGTATCAAGATGGGAGCTTGCTTGAAGGCTGGCAGGAGAGAGCATGGACCCTCCCCATCCACCCCACTGCCGGTAAGCGGGCACCAGCGCTCCCTCACCCTAAAACACCCCGAGCACCGAGCGCTATGCAGGCACAGCAGGGACCCCGACACCCCCCAGCACCTGTGCACCTTCCTCTGCAGACAGGGAGCTGGAGGCATTCGACTGGTGCTGCCGGCGCGTGGGGAAGCCCCAGTTCTGCACCAGGTTTGCTGAGAAGAGACCAAGGGTCGGCTGCGAGGGATATGTGCCACCCGCTCCCGGTGAGTACCCACGGCTCTGCCTCCTCTGTGCCAGGGTACTGAGTGGATGGCACGGCCATACGTGGACCTTATGCCTTAGCCACACTTCGCAGCATCCCAGTGGGGACTGCTGAGCCCAGTGCAGCATGGGGGGCTGCTCTCCTCTGTGCAATGACACCAGCATTTGCTTTTCTCCCTCCCCCCAAAATGGCTCCATCTCCTTTGGACCCCAGCTGTCGCCTTCGGGGACCCCCACATCACCACCCTGGATGGACTCACCTACACCTTCAATGGGCTCGGGGACTTTGTCCTGCTGGTGGCCAGCGATGCTCTGACCAGCTTCGTGCTGCACGGGCGCACGGCCCAGACCGGCACGGCCCAGGCCACCAACTTTGTCGCCTTTGCTGCCAAGTACATCTCTGCCACCACCTCAACTGTGAGTAGGAACGACCTGGGTATCAGTTTGAGCTTCTAATGGGAGAGACCCCTCTGGCAGGTTGGGCATCACCCCTACATCACCTACAAGTGGCTGGGACTGGAGGAGCATCTCCCTTCCTCTTCCTGCCACTTCGCATGACCCCAGCAAAGTGTTAATAGTGGTGGGTTGGACTAAGACAAACAGGACACACCTCTAACACCTCTTGCAAGCTGGCCAGCAAGGGCCTGGAGCTCTGCAGGAACACAATCTGCTCCACCGTCATCACCGCACATCCTTTGCCCTGACCACTGCTCTCCTCTGGACACGTTAGCACAAACACATACATTTCCTTGCTTTGCAGAATTGCTCCCCACACCCATTTCAGTAAGCAAAGTCTCCTGGCATCACCAGAAGCAGCTGTTGAGCAGCATGAAGAGGGGGCTCAGAGGCTGGAGCCCACCAGCACAGCTCTCCATGCTGCCATGGTCAGCCAAGCAGCAGCAGTGGCCTGTGCATGCCCCATGCCAGCAGTGACGGGGGACACCTTGCTGTCCTCTTCTGTGCAGCCATCAAAGCTGCTTTATCTTGTGCTGCTGGGATGAAGAGCATGCCAACACAGCCCCTGGGGCTGAGCCTCTCTAGCAGGGCTGGAGGAGGACAGGGTTTAGCTTGTGTGTCCCCAGCATTGGGGACAGCAGGAAGGGACAAGCAGAGAGGTTGACTGGGACATCCACTATAATTTGCAGGTTGAGTGGACCTTGGGGAGCCAGGGTGACATCCAAGTCCTCCTGAATGACAAAATCATCCAGTTTTCCTATTCCCAAGGTGAGCAGGATGTACGGTTAAATGTATCTGGGGTGACAATGTTAAATGTATCTGTGGGGAGGGTGTCCCCATCCCATGGGACCAGCCCTGCCCAGCACAAGGGCAGCCATTCTGAGCTCCATCAAACATCTCCCACCTGCACCCTGCCTCTGACTCGGCTGAGGTGGATGGGGAGTGCTCCCTTCCCCAAATTCAGGGGCATCATTTTAGTTCCCAGCCTTGCATGGACCCTCCTTCTGTGCTTGCCTTCTCTTGCAGACATGAGTGCCGAGGTGTACTACAGCCCTGGTGTCCTGCTGGTCAACTCCTCCTCCATCACAGCCGTCTTCGACGGGGCCATTGCCATCTCCATCTCAGCCACCTCCGGGATCCTCAGCGTGGTCTGCAGCCTGCCCGATCGGTACCGCAACAGCACTATGGGCCTCCTAGGTGAGGACTTCTGACACTGCTGCAGAGCTGGGGTGCAAAGTCCCCTTCCCACCCTAAAGCAGGCTGGAAAATGCTGGGGGAATGTGCTTGTGAGGGCAGAGACAACCCCTGGGTCTAAACTAAACATCAGCCAGCACCAGAGAGGAGGTCAACCCCGGCATGGGGGACTCCAGTCCTCTGGTGATGCTCCACCAGGCGTGTGGGACCACGACCCTGCAGACGACTTCCAGATGCCGAATGGTACGAGCATCCCTGTGAACAGCAGCGAGGAGGAGATCTACAGCTATGGGATGACCTGTAAGTCCAGGCTCAGGATCCACTTTGATGATCCCCCCATTCCTGCACCTTCTGGCCATGCTTTTGCTGGAGATATTTAGAGACTTGGCTGAGCAAAAGTCATGCCAGGGAAGCCCTTTGGTCACCTCACTGCTCTGTGAAAATGAGCCCTAAAATATAAGAAACCTTAAAAACCCAAGGCCATACCCATGGTGTGCTCTCTTGCAGGGGCTGTTGGAGAGCACAGCCTGTTTGCTCAGCCTCTGGACTCACCGGTAAGGAACTTCACACCCATCTTCTTGTCTTGGCTGCGGCAGGAGAATGAAAGCCAGTACCAGCTGGCAGCCTCTCAGTGCCACAGCAGCAAGGAGTGCATCTACGATTCCCTGAGCACAGGGGACATGGCCCTGGGCCTGGCCACCCAGAGCCTCGCAGCTGACTTTCAGCAGAAGAAGACAGTACTCAGTAAGTGGAGCAAATCCTCATGTCCAAGAGGGCATGGCTTGGGAAACCAGGCAGTGCCCTGCTCCCTCCCTGGGCTCTTTTGCTCCATGTGAGGCAGGCGAGAAGTCACCAAGGTCTTGGAGTTGCATTGCCCAGCTGTCTGGTCTCCAAGCCTGGGAGATGCCACCATGCTGTGCACCATGAGGTCCTTGTCAGTGTGTGGCCATGGCAGCATGTGCCTGGGGTCCTATCCTCACCAGGAGGGACTCAGAGCTTAGGGGTGCCAAGGCCACGTGGCAAACAACCATCTGTGTGCTGGGCTGCTCTCTCCTCAGGTGCCTTCCCTCCCGTCATTACTGGTGACCCGTCGCTCACTGCCTTCAGGACAGAAAGGATCAGGAGGCAGTACCGTGCCGTGGGGGTGGGTGTACGCTTCGTTCCCCACCTCTCTCCAGAGCTCAACATATCGGGTAAGGAAGGAGAGATGGGGCAGCTGGGATGGGATGAGGGGATACCAGCCACTCAGCCCCTTTCCTCTGCCACCTCCTCTAACTCCCACATCTCCCCCTGGCAGAGAGCGGCACCCTGACGTGGGAGCCCCGTGGGATGGCCCCACTCACCATCAACCTGGAGGCTGTTGGGTCCAACAACCTCTCTGCCCTCCTCCAGCTTCGCTTCACCCTTTGCAGCTGCAGCAGGAGCCAGGAGTGTGACTACAACAACACCGTCACCCTCAGGGGGTCCTCCCTGCAGGTAGTGTGTCAGAAAGCTCCTCCAGTGGCACACCGTGTCTGTCCCCATGCTGGCTGTCTTCTCTGTCCACCCATCCTCCTCGTGTCCCCTAAGCCAGTGTCACCATCCCCTTCCCAGCTGGCAGCCTGCAGGTGCGAGGGCGGCTACTCAGGTCCCTTCTGCCAGGATCCTCCAGACCCCTGTGCCCAGGGATGCTTCCCCGGCGTAGGCTGCGACTCGCACACTGGCTGTGGCCCCTGCCCCACTGGCCTGACCGGTGATGGGCGGCACTGCTCAGGTGACAAGGGCTCACCATGGCCACTGGGAACCCGGGGTGCCTGCAGGACCCCAGCCAAGGTATTGCTCCCGGTGCCATGCTGCATTGCCTCAGCAGATATCAACGAGTGTGCGCAGGGGACGGCGTGCCTGGGGAATGCCACCTGCACCAACACAGTGGGCAGCTATGCTTGCTCCTGCCCAGATGGCGAGGAGGGTGAGTATGGCACCCTGGCAGGCATGGTCCTCATCCCCATCAACCCCCAGCCCTTAGTGGAAGAGGCTTCTGTTGGACCCAAACTCTCCGGAGAGAAGTGGGAGCTGGCTGAGCTCTGTGCCCAAGCCCTTGCTGTCCTTAATAGAAGGGACCAGAGTCCAGCTGCCCCTCATGCTCCCAGGCTGCAGATCTCACTAATCCACTGGGAAGAGAAACTTCTCCCATGCAATTTTTCTCTTTGAGAAAAAAAAATCTCATTCCATCAAAGTTCCAATGTATATGTGGAGGTTGCGGGGGGGGGGCACTAAAATCGAATCCTGTTTTCAGATGGCTGTGGCAGTGTTGGGGTGATGGTTTTTGCTCCTGTTCTAATGCAGAAGGCTGGGATTTCATAAGGGCAAAAGGCTCCAGCTGGGAGGAGGGGATGCAGGGCTTTTCCTTAAGTATGTGAATTTATACTAAAAGTCTTAACACATTAAAAAGAATACAGAACTTGGAAGAAAGGCATTACAGAGTGGTTGAGGATGGATCAATGTGCTGGGGTTCTTCCCCTGCAGCCAGGCTCATGCCTCCACCTGACTTGAGCTTCCCATCCCGCAGGCGAGGGGCCAGGCTGTGGCTCAACCTGTGGCTCCCACTCCTGTCCCAAGGGCTACTGCAACAATGGGGGACACTGCTACCTGCACCCCATCACCTGCACCCCTACCTGCACCTGCCCCCCAGCTTTCACCGACCAGCGCTGCCTCGTGGCAGGAGGAGATTTTTGGCCACTGCCCAGCACAGGTGGGTGCCTTGTGCCCAGTGGGGGGCTGAACCCCAACCCTGCTTGCCCTGGCTCTGGGATGCCAGAGCCACTGCTGGGGCTTCCCCTGCAGATCTCCCTCGGAGAAGTGTCCAGCTGCTGGTCAGGACACTGCAAAATGCCACCGTCGGGGAAGTCAACAGCACCGTACGTCACCGGGGATGGGCTCAGGAAGGGGGACGCACCGCACACCAGGAAGTGTGACAGCTTGGGGTGCCTGTGTCTCCATGCGCTCCCCTCCTGTGGGATCCCCAGGGATCCAGCGGATCCACAGGGCTGGAGGGAGGCAGCGCCAGCCACATGATGTGAGCTGTGGCCGTGGCCATGTGCGAGGTCCCCGGCTCATGAGCAAAAGGCCAGAGCAGCCCTTGGAGCTCGGCCGCGGTGCCTGCAGTGCCCTTCAGGTTCTCCCCACGCCGGTGCTGTCCTGCCCTCCCGTAATGTCCCCCCGCTCCCTCCCCCACAGGTCTCAGCCATCCTGGGCTCCCTCGAGGTAAAGGCTTTCCAGAGCAACACCAACATCACCCAGACGTGAGTCAGCTGTGGAGCGGCCCTGTGCCCGCCCCAGGGAGCCAGCAGGGCAGGGTTAGGCATGGAGCCACAGGGTTTGGGACACAGAGGGCATTTTCCCCCAACCCAGAGTCTGTTTTTCCAGCCCTGATGCTGATAAACCCTTGGAGACACCAGCCCCATGGCACCTTCTGTCTCCTGCCTCATCCCTTCTATACCGCCCTCCAAATGGGGAAACGGAGGCATGGTGAGGCTTGGCCACTCTGTGATGCAGCAGTGGCTCTGCCAGCAGCCCTGTCTTTTCCCTGCAGGACAGACAGCGATGGCTTCACCTTCATGGTGGTGTCCGAGTTTGCCTATGACAGCCGCAGCACCATCATTCGGTTCCTGAACGAGGAGCTGCCGGGGGCCATCACCGCCGCCTTCAATGGTCAGCGGAGGCGGCGGGAGGTGGGCACACACCTCCTCTTCCAGCGCCTGCACCAGGACAACATCACCGACCTCGTGAAGTGTAAGTTTCTCCCAGCACCAAGCTGGAGAGGCCGGGAGGAGCACTCCACTGTCCCCATTGTGCCCATCACCCCGTGTGCCCTGGGGTTTGGGTAATGCCCGTGGTGGGGAAGCGGGTGGGCAGCAGTCTGCATCCCAGGCATGGATCCAGCTCAGGGAGACCTGGGGAAGCATCAAGGTGATGCTACCGCATGGCTGAACCCATGCCTTCCCTCCCCAAGTGACAGTGGCTGAGCTGAGGTACTATTTTCCCTGCGGTCTGTATGGCTACAAGGGCTACCAGCTCCACTACACAGGGACCATCGGCTTCATCTGCATCTCCCCTTGCAAGACCGGCTACTGCCAGCACGGCGGCCAGTGCCAGCACTTGCCTGAGGGTCCCACGTGCAGGTAGCAGCAGTGCTGGGGGGGTGGATGAGGCCACCCAACATGGCCGCTTCTTCCCACGGCATCACTGTTCCTCCCTCCCTATTCACAGCTGCTTCCCCTTCTCCATCTTCTCCCCTGCCGGTGCCCGGTGCGAGCGGTTGGCCATCAGCCTCGCTGCCTTCCTTGGCATCTTGCTGGGAGCCCTGGCTCTGCTCTGCCTCCTGCTCACCACAGCTTTCCTGGCCTTGTGCCTCTGCCGCAGGCACCACCACCAGCACCGGGGGTGAGCCATGGGCTGGACCTGCACAGGGGTGGGTGCTGTGGGTGCGGCTGGGAAGAAGGTTGGGTGTCAGGAAGAAAAACTAGTGGAAAATCCATCTCTGGAAGACCCACCACTGGTGGGACCCACCTGGCCCAGGCAGGGGGAGCCTGCCCTGGGGAAGAGTCTGGGCTTGATGACCTTTTAGCATCTTCCAGCCCCTTTCCCAGTCATCTGCTGCTCAGGGATGTAATGTCAGCAGGTTGAACATTAATTTCCCTTTTTCCCTCATGTCAGGGAGTATTTGCATTTCTTCCTTATCCTACCCAGTGCTCAGTTACAGATGGGCTTTCTATTTAATTATAATTTGAATACCATCCAAATTATTTCCACTACAACTCACGTTGGTCTGGAGCAAGAAAAAGGTGGTTGCAGGATTGGACCTTGCTCTCCAGCAAAGCAGGGACATAGCAGATGGCTGACGAGGTGCAAGGCTGGGGTGGAAACACCAGCATCTCCTTCCCTCCTCCCCAGCCCTTGGTCCCGGTGTGGCATCCATGCTCAGGGGAATCTCAGTGCCCCAGCCCCTCTGCACCAGTCAGAGCTGTGTCCTGCCCCTGCCAGAGCTGTGTCCTGCCCCTGCTGCTGGCTCCCTGACAGCCCTGGTGCCAGAGCTCTCTGGAAAGTGCCTCTGTTCATTTGCACTTGTGGCAAGGCAAGAAACTGTGTGTGCCAAAAATTGGGGCTCTTTCTCCTCTCATAGTCCCATCCTGCCCCCATGCTCAGCCACCGCTCCTCTCTGCCATCCGACCCAGGCACCAGGACAGGACCAAACAGGGGCTTTCCCAGCCCCACCCTGACATGTCGTTCCCTTTCTGCTTCCCCCCCTCCAGGGCCAAGGAGACCTTCTGGAGGACACAGCCCTTTTCTTGTGAGTACATCCCTGCAAACCCCCCACCCCCAATCCCCCTGGCTCTGCTTCACCCCAGTCTTCTTCAAGCTCTGTTCATCTTCCCCATTCCAGCTCTGATGATGGCAGGAGAACGAGCAGAGCCCACTCACTCCCACTCCCTGGAAAGGTGTTGGGAACCACAGCTCCAGGCCATTGACCCCTCTGTCCAGGTCTGCCCAGAGGTTATTGTCCCTGTGAGGGGTGGGGGGCCGTGAGCTGGGGACTGATGTCCTGGCCCTGTGCCTCCAAGATGCTCAGGAGCTGTGCCTCCTCGTGGAGCATCACGGATGCTTTGGCTGCTGTTAGGGTCTGCACCGCTGTCTGAACTTGTTGCAAAGAGCAGAGCCCCTGCAGCCCCGACAGTACAGCATGGCCTGTCCCTCCTTTACAGATAAGGATCCAGAGACCCCACATCAGGCCTCCGAACCAGCCCCCGCAGCAGCCCTAGCCTGCCACCGGTCCTGCCCCGCTGCCTCTGGGCTCACGGAGGAGCCAGCGCTGCTGCCAGCCCTGCTGCTCTTGGGGTCTCCAGCAATGGCACCCGCATGGAGGCAGGGGACAGGCAGCTGCGCACTGGCGTCTGCTCTTTGTGGGAGGATTCGCTCCGGATGAGGTGCTCTTTTTTGAATGAAGAATGTGGGTTTATGTTCAGTGGCCAAAGTAAGAAGATTTCACCTTCCCTTGAGGACCTGAAGAGGCAACCGAGCTAGTCCCTGAGTATGCCTGCTTTGGGGCATGCTCTAGTGCAATGTAACTGGACCCAGAAGAGCCACAGATAGCGGAGTCAGGTGGGGCAATGCAGCCATTATAACTCATTAGGAATAAAGTAGAATATACCAAAAATGATGGCATGCTACTAAGTTGCCTGCACCTCATGGTGCCTGTGCGCCAGCCCTGCTTCCCCATCGCTGAGCTCTTGAGTCCTTGCCTTCTGCTGGTCCTGTCCCCAGGACCAAAGAGAAGATGGATGTAGCTTTTGTTGTTGCTTCACCTCCTCCTTCTCCCTGCAAAGCTGCAAGTCTCCCCTCACTGTTCTTCCCAGGCACTGCTCACGGTGGCTCAGGTCATGCAGGTCAGGCTGTGACCCCCACAGACACCCCACAGCCCTTCACCCTTGCTGAGGGAAGATGCTGCACCCAAGCAGGGTGTTTCAGACCCCAGCTCCAGCTCCACTGCCCTAGAGCCTGGCTTGGCTGCAGGTTGTATGCACCAGCACCAACTCCAAGGGCAGAAGCATCCTGCAATTCAAGCCTGCCCCCACTACCACCTCCCACCCCAGTTTAGCAGAGGACATGGCTGCGGCAGGATCAGTGATGCTCAGACTCCTCAGAGGCTTTATTGAACAGACAAGATTTGACAATGATATTATTTTTTTTTAAGAAAGGCAAGTGCTCCCTTACACACAAAAAAATTATTTTTCTTCCAACGTTTCTGATCACGGGGTTGCGTTTTGCCCTCAAACACCCAGCAGAGGTGTCAAGCTGACTGGCTTGATCCAGAGAGTTGCCCCTTCTCCTGGGCGCAGGGCCTGGGGACCACCCGGGGAGGGATGGCTGGGAGACAGAAGTCGGGGAGAAGACAGAACCAGCTCATGGTGGGAGCCTGCTGCACCACGGGGCTTGGCCATAGTCAACCCATGCGAAGTGCAAAAACCCTTTTCCCAGGTGCCAGGGGTCCAACCTCACCCCACAGCGTGGGAGGCACAGTGGGATGTAGGGAGGACAGGGGGTGGTGTATGCGGTGGGGGCACCTGCGCACCTCCCCGCCAGCAAGGAGGTGCCCATGGGCACCCGCTCAGCTGCAGCTGAGCTCAGCTGAGCCACCCTGTGTGGTGGGCAGGGGCGATGGGTTCTGCGGGAAGTGGGGGGGACACGGGATGAGCAGGAGCAAAGGACTCAGATGATCAGCCATGGCCGAGACCTTGCTGCAGGTGTGCAACCCCCCAGTTACTTGTCCTCTCCGTCTGCAAAGAAGAAACAAGAATTGCTCAGCAGCCTCCTTCCTGGGGGCCTGGGGTGAGCTGGGAGCCCCGGGGGAATTTCCACATGGGGGGACAGGGACAGAGGGAAGTGGCCAGCAGGGAGGAGCCCCCCAGTCCTGCTCACCTCTCTGCTCCTCCGAGTCGCTCTCTGCCTCCTCCGAGGAACCTGCTGGGGGTTGCAAGAAAGCCCTGCATCAGTTTACATGGATAACTGTGTTATCCTGGTGCTGTCACCCCCAGACTCCGCTGGTGGTTATGTGCTAAGGGAGATGCCCCCCCTGCACAGCCCAGGGCACAGCACAACGTGCACATGGGCACCCCAAAACCTATCCCTCGTCTGCCTGGGGCTCTTTCTGCCTTAACTATGGGATGGTTGGGACATTCCCCTCCCCAGTCCTGGGCATCAAGAGAGCATCACCCTGGCACACACAGGCTGCAAACCCACCTGTGCCAGGTGACTGGTATCCATCACAGCCAATCTTCGGTCTCTTCTTGGTGTAGCGGGCGCAGAGGTGGGCACTGCCCGCCTGATTACAGCACCAGTCGTACAACTTCAGCTCCTGGTCTGGAGACAAAAACGAGAGTACGGGGCTGATGGGGAGAGGAGAGGGGGACAGGCTGGCCCTGAGAAGGCAGGGTGCTCGCCTTGACTTTTGGCAGGTTCACGCTCCCTCCGAGGGCAATAGGAAGCAGGTTGGCACGGAGATTAAAATGATTTACAGGCTGCAGCAATGCCAGCCTCAGCCAGGGGATGCCAGGGCTGGCTGTGCTTACCACGGTATGGTGATGCCTGCCTGGAGGACCTCCAGTACCTCTCCTGCCGCCCCTCGATCAGCTGGCTCTGGCTGTCGTACAGGCAGCGGATGCCGGCGCCGTGCTGGTTGGGGAAGGCGGAGTGCAGCATGGAGACCCGGGCAGCCCACCAGCCTGCAACAGGGCGGCAGTGAGCCTCGGCACAGCTCTGCCCAGCCAGCATCCCTGCTTCAGGGCGGGGAGCAGGGCCAGAGCTGCCTCCTTGTTATCCATCGTTCCCACCGCATCACCCGCGGTGCTATGGGGGTTTGGAAGGACTGATGGAAACCATCCAGGTGGTCCCCCAGGGTGAGACCCTGGTGCTGGGGAGGGTCCATCCCCACCGTCCCCATGCAGCTTAGGCCAGTTCAGGCCAGCCTAACAAGACATGGACAGGTCAGCCCTCGTTCCTCCTTGTTTTCCCCATCTCTGCAGGGAAGGACAGCCCCCCCTCATTTTCCTTGGGGCCCCCTGCCCACCTGGCCAGGAGGGACCCCAGCCACCCTTGCAGAGGAGATGGGGAGGGAGAGCTCAGGGACGAGGAGGGTGGGGAAGCAGTGTGTTCACTTGCCTCTACGGCTGCTCTTGAAGCGTGGGTCCTGCTGCCCTTGCTGCAGGGAGCAGGGACAGGCGGGCAAGCCCTGGCTCCATGCCCACGGCTCCTGCTGCCGCCCTGTCCACGCCAGGCACTTCAGCCGGTAGTTGATGCTCACACGGCTCTCCAGCTTGTAAATCCACAGCCCACGGAGGTCTGAGTGGGGAGAGAAATCACTAGCTGTTACCTCTGGCCAAGGGGACCACAGGGGCTGTTTCAGCTCGAGGAAAGAAATGCTGATGCTGGAAGCTTAGCCCAGGTTGACCCCCAGCTGTGGGACCCCATGTTTAACAGCCACCCAGTAGCAGGGAAACGGGGAGATTCTCTTGCCAAAAAAGAAAGCCTTGGAACAGAGCCATTGCATTAAAAAGGGTCCACGGACACATCAATGATGTTTCAGTCTCAGGGCATAGCTGGTACTCAGGATAAGCATTTTGTGTGCTTGGGGGGAAAGCCTGGCCTCAGTAAACTCAGTGAGAGCCTTGCCACAGCAGTGGGATGGATTCCATCCTCTGGGAATGTCCCCCTCCCCACACAGCCCTTCCCCGACCCCCCGAGCTGCTGTGTCAACCCACCCCGGCTGAGCAACACTACCTGTGTTGTAGCCCCTGAACTGGTCAGGGCGATATTTAGCAGCTGGAGGTCTCTGAGTCAGGTCGTCATTACGGTAAAAGCCATCCCCACTGTGTGCAGAGGAAAGGGGAAGAATCAGGGACTGCTCTTCCTGGGTGTTGTTATCCCAGCCCCAGCCTGCCCTTCAGCTGCCCTGGTACGGAGCCGGCAGGACCCCACAGCACTGAAATTGCAGCTCCAGGGACAGGAGGGCAAAGGCACCAGCTCCTCCAGGCTGCTGCCTCCTCTCTACAGGGTGCAGTTAGTTTTGGGTGCTGCAAACGCTCCTTCTGCATCACGGGCTGAATCGGCAGACATCTCAAGACCCCCGTGAGCAGCTTTCATGGTTTCCAGCAGCTTGCAGGGCAATACGGAGCGGAAACCCACGAGCGGTCATGCACAGGCAAGCACACACGCATGCCTCTGCCGCCTGCGCTTCCTGGCCCCACCACCTTTTCCTTACCCAGCTGCAGCAAGCAGCTAATGAGCAAACCCTAGAGACAGCATGCATGGGGCAAGACGTAATGTAAGGAAGCAGGAAGCAACTGCTCCGGCCAAGCAGCAGAAATCCCTTCCTTCAGCTGGTGCAAAGTTCAGCAAACATCCCCTATTCCCCACTCCTTCCACCCAAACCACCAAGATGCTGCAGGCCTGGGACCCCAGAGAGATCTGTGGATCTTAAAACAAGCACAGCCCAGCAAGTCAGCATGCTGCAGCATGATCCAGGTACTAACGGGGCAAATTTGGTTGTGAGACCCCCATATGTTAGGCTATATGTGTACACAGACACCATCTCGGCTGCCCTCATCCTTGCAGGGTACTTCATGGGCCACAGGGGGAAGGATTAAACCAGTCGGAGCGGGGGGTGGGATGCAGCCCAGTGCTCAGAGGAGGCAGCAGTAAGGTGCTGAGCCTGCTGTACCTGGTATAGCCGATGAGCACATTGGTGGCAGCGAGCCTGGTGTAATCCCATCGCATGCCTCCCTCCTGGTACAGCATCAGGACGTAGGACCTGAAGCCATCAGTGGTCAGGACAGCCTGATATGTGATCGTCTGGGGAGAAGCATTGCAGACAGGTAAGAAAGTAAGCAAAGATGTTGGCTTTAAAATTAGGGGTGTGGGTCAGTGCTCGCTAGGGAATGGTGGGGCTGAGGTCCTGGTGTACAAGGCGAATGCAGGCTGGGCTGGTTCACATTTTACATGGAAAACATGATAGTTTTACTTTGGTGCTGTTCCATGAGAAGCCTCAGATTCACCCAATTTTATGCTCCTGAAGAGCAGCGTTCCTGGTGCACGATGAACTCCCACCACATTAAAGGGAAAGATTTTACGGAGCAGGGAGAGTTCAGCTAAAGATGTCCCCAAAAAACCTGAAAGCCACCAAAACATGGGCAGCGCCCAGTTCTTTTTGGTAAAAGTCTTCAAGACTAACCTTTTTCACAAAACTACTTCTTATTTTCAGGCACAGACAAGGTGATTGCCCATGGGTCTCGAGGTTTTTTTGACAACTCAACAAGTGCTTGAGCTCCATCAGTCCCTTACCCTCCGGGTGTCAGTCTGCGCTGCATAGGCAGGTGCCTTCTCCCAGGTGATCTTCAGAGTCCAGGCTGCAGAGTAGGATGACCTCAGGTATCTCCGAACCTTTGCTTCCACATCACGGATGAACGGAGGTTTGGCCGTGTTGAGGGTGAGGAACTCCTGCGGGTTGGGTACACCCACACCTGCGTTAGCTCCCAGTAGGGCAAAGACAGGTCTAGGTTGGGGTCATGCATGGAGCACTGTGACTGTCTGGGTAAGATTTGGGTGGCTTAAGAGGTGACGCTCACATGACCAACAGCTCTTAGATTTGGCCCAGAAAAGGGAACTGCTGCTCATGGGCTCCATCAGTTATACATCTCAAGGGACATCCACAGAACAGGTGATGAGTTTATCACCAAAAGTTTCATGCAACCGTGCATGAGGGCGGCTTCACTCACCTGGTAAAAGGTGGTGCCAACGCCTCTGGAGAAGTCGGCATTATCCCAAAACACAGCGATCATAGGAACCTCCTCATGGCCGTTGAAGCCACTGGGAGGAGGGTTGGGATATGTGAAGATGCTGTCGTCTGAGGCTGGGAAAATGATTTGTCCATTGTCTGTGAACTGAGCAGAGGGATCCCTCCATCAGGTGAAGTCAGGACCAGTGGGAGCCCCTGACACAGGGGTGGCAGCCTTCCCATTTCCAAACCCACTCTGAGCAATGCCCAAGGAAGGCCACCACCCGCCACTACCAAAGTGGCCACAAAGTCACCTCCTGCTGCAAACAGACCCCGGCAGCATCCCAGCTGATTTGCCCCCAGAAAGGTCCCATCCCAGGCACCTGGTCCCTGGTGCCTCCCCCAGGTTTTTGAGGGACAGCCACATGCCCAACAGCAAGCCAAGGTAGACTCACATAGAGAGAGTCGCGCAGAGTTTTCCCAAACGGGAATCCAGTCTCAGGCTTGAAAAGCGGAGAATTAAAATCCACCTTCCTTTCCACATACTCCCGGTCATTTTCCCTCGCCCCGTACCCATAGAGGGGCGCAGCTGCAACTGGAAAAGAAAAAAAACCAAACCCCAAAACACACTTACAGCAAAGCCTTTGGTCTGTGCCAAAAACCCAAAGGGCTGAAATTATTTTGCTTCCCAAGGCACACAGCATGGGCAACGCGAGGATGGGGGGACACTGCCAATAGATGCCTGGGACACCCTACATGTCACCTTCCCTTGCAGGAGCTTGCTCCTACCCCTTTTTCTGCCTTTCATGTACACAACCGCCCTAAACCTGCTGTGATGGCCTTTGTGGTCAGTGTCCCCTCCTGCTCCAGCCCAGTTGAGCCACCATGCTGAAGGACCACCATTAGGAGGGGAAAAACATTGCACAGAACTGTGGTAGGGGAACGACAGGGAATTAAACACCCACAGCTCTTTCTAGAGATGTTTACAGCCTCCATCTCCCTATTTATGTCTGTTAAATAAAACAAAGCATTTGGTGGGGATGGGTTTTGCAGCTGATGGGATAATACTTGAAGGCAGGCTCAGCCTGCCAAAAATGCACACTTGTGCAGGAGCTCATCATGGTGCACCTCCCGCAGGGGCAGTGACCCTGGTCACAGACCTCCCTTGGTCTCTGGGCACCAAATGTCCCGCAGGACAGTCCACCAAAAGGCCAGATGTGATCCTCCTGTCTGGGCTGCGTCGCGAGCATCACGTACCTGCAGGGTCGGGCAGCGGGGTTGGGGTGGCCACCGGCCATCCTGGCGGAGCTGGAAACATGGGGGACGATGCGCGGGAGGTGACAGTGGCTGCTCCTGCCCTGGGGAGCACCTCCCTGCCCCCAGGGAGCGGGGCTGGTGGGGCTGGGCTGGTGGTGGCCAGGCTGCAGGACACAGCTGGGTGTGCTTTGGATGGGGACCCCCCCGGCACTGCCCCGTGGCCTGGGAAGGCTGCAGGGAGGCTCGACCCACCCGTGGCAGGGGGTCCGTTTGCCAGGCTGGTGGTCAGCTCACCACCCAAGAACGGCTGCAGGACAGCGGATGATGAGCCACTGGCAGGCCCTGGCCCTGGGGTCTTTGATCTGGGGCTGCCAGCAGCAATCCCAGCAGGAGGAAGGCCAGGGAGCCCTGGGGTCCCCCCGAGTGGGGAGCGAGCAGGGGTCTCCACATCTGCTCCAGCTCCAGTCACACTGGGAAGGAGCCGAGCCATGTCCCCTCGCCCTGCCATCACTCTGGGAAGCATGGCACTCACTTCCCTGGGCACGGGGTTGTCAGCATTCCCCGAGGGGGCTCTGGGGCTTCCTTGCTGGCAGGGAGGCAGGAGAAGGGCAGGTCCCCCTGGCATGGCAGCCCCCAGCTCTCCCTTTCCCCCAGCAGAGGACCCTGCTATCGACTCACGTGCCGAAAGCGGAGCAGAAAGCCCAGGGCTGGTGGACGGATTTTCTCTCTGTGGAGCAGAAGGCAGCACCAGGGAACCACTGGGGGATGTGGAGGCCTGGGGGGACACTTCTCCCAAAGGTGCTGGCATCCCTGAGGCCACCTCATCTTCAAGAGACCACGTCTGACCACCTCCAGAATCTCCTCCCAGTCCACCCTGTGCCCCTGGCATCAGCGTTTTGCTCCCACTCTGGGTGCCAGGGGCAGAGTTGGGTGCTAGCCCTGAGCTCAACCCATGCCCAGGAAGAAGCAGAGAAGCAGTCAGTGAGGTGGCCGTGCTGTCGGAGATGCCACTATCATCTGGAGCCACCGGGACCAGCGGCTGCATCTCCTGGGGGGAGATGAGGGCAGATGGGGCCAGCGCTCCCGACGCAATCTGTATGATGCTTCCTGCACCCTCTCCCAGGTTGGCACCAGGCGAAGGTCCCCCATTCACCGAGGCTCCTCCAGGCAGCTCCACCACATTGACTTGGCTCAGTTTTGCATCAGAAAGTCCAAGATCGGCGCCACTCTGGATGCCAGGGGCAGACACAGGGGGTTCCTCAGGGCCAGCAGCCTCCAAACCTGTGCTCAAGCCACCACCAGCTCCACCAGCTCCAGGAAGCATTGCTCCATTAGCAGTCTCTCCACCCATCCCAGGTGATGAAGACCCCTCTGTAGACAGGAAAGAAGATGCAGACTGCAGCACAGCTCCCATTTCTCCATCAGGGGTTCCTGAACCAGCTGGTCCCTCTCTGGCAGGGACCTTAGACTGCCCTGGGGTTCCTCCATCACCATCCATTTCATCTGCCCCTTCACCTGCACCAGGAGGGACCCCAGGCCCAGCAGCGAGGGAATTTTGCAGAGCTCCAGGAGCACCACCCGCTCCTCCGAGGGCATTCAGGTTGGCTGGATCTGAAACGGAGGATGCTGAGGCCACACCACCGGGAGAGACAGGACCAGACGAGAAGCCTGCACCAGGCAGTTGATCCATGCCAGCTGCCGTCCCACTGCCTGTAGTGGAGCTCTGGGATGGCTCAAACGCAGTCCCACTGCCTGCTCCTCCCAGTGCCTGCTCCGCCATGCCGGCTCCATGCCCCACTGCTGCTGGCAGCCCCAGGTTTGTGTCAACCTGGTCCCCAAGAGCAGGTGATGGAAGTCCTGCTGGTCCATAAGCTGCTGAGCCAGGGGCATCCCATGCCGAAGTCAAGCCAGTGCCTGGTACATCGACTCCAGGGAGACCTGCTCCCTGGGGAGCACCAGCTGCCGTCCCCCATGGCTGTGACCCCCCAAAGGAAGGAGACACGGGTGCTTCCTGGGCAGCACTGAGGTTGGGGCTCGTTGCTGTCCCTGTCCCAGACATGGGGCTGGCCACAGCCCCTGCAGGTGGGTAAGCAGCACCAGAAGTGCTGGGGAATTTGCCAGGCAGGTCCCCTGGTCCTTCTGCCCCTGAGAGGTCAGGTTCCAGCCCAGCACTGCTGGCAGGTGTGGGACTGGACACTTGTCCCAGTGCTGGTGCTGCTTCTGCTCCTGCTCCATCCCCAAGAGCTGATGGAGGGGACAGTTCGGCATTTGACAAAGCTCCTGTTCCTCCAGCCAGCAGCTCTCCGGTGTTAGCAGGGTCGTGCTGAGCACTGGAGGCTGAAGGACTTGTCTCCATGTAGGAACTTCCACTCTCTGGGTTTCCTGCCTGCAACACATCCCCTGCACTCTCAGTCCCCTGCACCAGAGTGAGATCTGGGCCAGTTTCACTGTCTGGAGAGGCAGGGGACAGGCTGTCAGGGCCAGGGGCTGTGGCTGGGATGGGTCCTGCCCCATCACCCTCTGACACGGAGGATGCTGCAGCCACAGCACTGGGAGAGGCAGGACCAGACGAGAAGCCTGCACCAGGCAGTTGATCCATGCCAGCCACCATCCCACTGCCTGTAGTGGAGCTCTGGGATGGCTCAAACGCGGTCCCACTGCCTGCTCCTCCCAGTGCCTGCTCCGCCGTGCTGGCTCCATGCCCCACTGCTGCTGGCAGCCCCAGGTTTGTGTCAACCTGGTCCCCAAGAGCAGGTGATGGAAGTCCTGCTGGTCCATAAGCTGCTGAGCCAGGGGCATCCCATGCCGAAGTCAAGCCAGTGCCTGGTACATCGACTCCAGGGAGACCTGCTCCCTGGGGAGCACCAGCTGCCGTCCCCCATGGCTGTGACCCCCCAAAGGAAGGAGACACGGGTGCTTCCTGGGCAGCACTGAGGTTGGGGCTCGTTGCTGTCCCTGTCCCAGACATGGGGCTGGCCACAGCCCCTGCAGGTGGGTAAGCAGCACCAGAAGTGCTGGGGAATTTGCCAGGCAGGTCCCCTGGTCCTTCTGCCCCTGAGAGGTCAGGTTCCAGCCCAGCACTGCTGGCAGGTGTGGGACTGGACACTTGTCCCAGTGCTGGTGCTGCTTCTGCTCCTGCTCCATCCCCAAGAGCTGATGGAGGGGACAGTTCGGCATTTGACAAAGCTCCTGTTCCTCCAGCCAGCAGCTCTCCGGTGTTAGCAGGGTCGTGCTGAGCACTGGAGGCTGAAGGACTCACATCACTCTGTGTATCTGCATAGGGACTGCCATCCCCCAGACCTCCTGCCTGTGCTGTGTCCCCTGCACCCTCGGACCCCTGACCCTGGACCCCAGCAGCGGGCCATGCCAATCCATCAGGTACAAAAGATGTTGGGCTGGGGACATCTGAAGCTGAGCTCCAGCCAGTGCCAGGTCCGTTGGCTCCCTGGGGAGCACCAGCTGCTGTCTCCCATGGCTGTGACCCCTCAAGAAATGGAGACATGGGTGCTCCTGGTGCAGCAGTGAGGTCGGGGCTTGCTGACATCTCTGCCCCACCATCAGCTGCAGGCAGGGTGCTGGCCCCAGCCTCCAGAGGTGGGTAAGCAGCCTCAGGAGCACTGGGAGTGTCCACGGGGGGTGGCAGAGCAGCATCAAGTGGCAGTGGCTGTTCTTCGCTGGGGATCTGCCATGGAGCAGGCTGCAGAGATGGTTTGGTGAGGCCCACAGCCCCCATGTCCCCTGTGGGCAGTGTAGTGGCTGGGACTGGGGGATTTATGTCACTCTGTGCATCAGTGGGAGCTCTTGGGGCCAGCTGTGAGGTGGCAGAGTCTTCTGTTGCCTCAGGCGCTGTGGGTGCCTCACTAGCTGCGGGTGACAGGGCTGAACCAGGAGCCTCTGGTGACACCCGGGGAGCTCCCTGACCATCCCCATCCACATCGCTGGCTGGTGCCAGTGAAGCAGCTGGGCTCAGTAATGCCTGGCCAGGGAGGAGGGAGGGCTGTCCTGGGTTTCCTACTGTTCCTGACACTGTTGAGCTCTCCAGAGTCAGGTGGGATGAGCCAGCTGTGCTGAATTCACCATTTACTGCATCTCCCCTGTCTCCAGGCACCAAAGCTGAGGGACTTTCCTCAGCAGCTGGGGCCATTTCTCCTACCGGCTCTGGGGTGATGCCCACAGCCCTGCTCATCGCTGTGCCCTGCTGAGTCGTAAGCAGCCCCCCAGCACCAGGGCTGGGGCTCGAGGAGTTGGCAGGGGCTTCGCTTTGGGTATGCACAGGCAGGGTTACACCTGCCTCGACTGCTCCTGTGCCTGTGGTCAGCCCTTGGCTTGGCAGCACAGTCACACTGGTACCCACAGGGCTGCCAGCAGTTGGCTGTGCCCCCCAGGCAGTTACTGGTGGAGAGGTGGTGAGGAGGAACACTGTGTCAGCGGTGGGGTCTACATCTGCTGCTGCTGCTCTGGTCACAGCCGTGAGGATATCCTCCTTCACATCTGCCAAAAGAGGGGTGGTCCCCAGGGGGGAATCAGGAGCAGCTCTCGTTGCATCAGCCTCTGCTTCTGGGGTTACGGCGGGGTGCTGTGCGGAGGGGGTGGCAGCAGTTGTGACTGCAGTGGGAGCCGCCAAACCCCCCTCAATATCCTGCGACATGTTAAGCGGCTTGGTCACATTTGTCAAAGTTGGTACTGTAGGGCTGTATTCACTTGCTGCTGTCACCAAAACGTCCGGCTCAGCCCCGGGAGGGAAGGATGGGCTTGACGGGCTTCCCGTGAGGATGCTCTCCACTCTTTCAGCATCAGCCACTGTGGTGCTTGTCTCTGCAGTGCCCATCACCAAGGCACGGGGCCCCTTGCTCTCTGCCGTGATGGAAGAAGCTGTCCCAGTAGCAAATGACTCCTCAGTAGTGACAGGTACAGCAGCAGCCCCAAGCCCTGCAGAGAAGCACAAAGTGTAGTGTTATGCCAGGTGCTAGAGCCAGCAGCCTGCCAGGCTCAGCTGTGTGTCTCCTCCAGCTGAGCATCAGGAAGCTCCCACCCCCTCTTAAACCCTACTGCCTCCTCCCACAGCCTTACAAAGCTCTGATTTAAAAGCCAAAGAGCACAGCCTGAGCTGCCTTAAGCACAGCCCTTTTTGTGTCTCCAGGATCAGCAGCCACTGGCTGAGGCAGGACACAACTCATCACAGGTCAGGGAGAGATGCTGGTGCAAGCACAGGGGCAAAGGCAGCTGCTGCAACCCAGCCCAGTTACACTGGGGATGGTACTTCTTGGCCACTGGGAAGAGCTGGGGCCTGGTGAGTCTAGTTCATAGCCTCAGGGGTGCCTGTGGATCTCTGCTGCCGCAGGACAGCCCTCAGCCCTCTACCTCATGGCAAGGACAGCCCTGAGCGAAGGCACTTCTGAAAAGCCCGGGGCGTTCTTGCATTTTTTCAGCTTTGAGTGTCTGAGGGACATTTAAACACACCTTACCCAAAGTCCTTTGGCAGATAGGACAGCCAGGGCTTAGCGAAACATTCCCTGACTGCAAATGGCTTCTGACCTGCTGCAGTTAAAGCAAGTTCATTAAACCTCTCCTGGGGTGGGAGCCTGCCAGCTGGGCACAGGCACCAGGGATTCCTTGCCCATGGAGGGAATATTTATGAGTTCCCAGGACCAAGCCTTGCTTACAGCTCCATCCTCCTGCTGCAGAAATCTTGCTCCACATCCATGAGCTTCACTGAAAGGAGAAGGAGACACCACCCCACATCCCAGGTGTCTCTCCCAGCACCTGCCAGCACCCATAGGTGATGTTTCATCCAGTCTTATTTTTAGGACAGAGATGCGGGCTCTGGGGAGACCAAGCTGCCACCGTTGGCTCCAGGAGGAGCCGGGCGGATCTGCTGACGCTTGGCTTTAGGTAGCTGCAATTAGGGGAGACGAAGGGCAGCCCGAGGGCAAGACCCAGCAGGGTTTTGCCACGGCCTGACAGCCAGAGCCTGTTCCCCATCCTGGTGCTCCGGTTCATCAGGTTCCCCCTGCCAGGCAGCCAGATCCCCCTGCAGTGGAGGTGCCTCCAGCCTCACTGCCAGCTCAGCTCATTAGCTTGTGGATAGTTTGTGCCAGAGTCGTTAATGAACATTATATCCTGTGCCAGACCAGTCCTCGAGGGGTCCATCCTCCTCCAGCTGCCCATTCTCCCTCGTGGCAAGCTGCTTCGTCATCATCTTCCCTGGCTGAAGTCGGCTCCTTGCACCCACCCCCCTCAGCCAGAGAAGCTCAGCCGCTTCCCTCCCCATCTCAGGGAAAACAAAGTGCATCAGTCAAGTCCCCCCAGGTTAGTTTGGCACACTCCACCCCAGTAAATCCCTGTTTTATCTTAATTCTTTCATGTGGATTAGGAAATGCCATCTACCCCACGCCGCCCATTCATGGGAAGCTTGTGCAAGAGGGGCCTCAGCATGGAGCACTGGCGTTTGCTCTTCCCTGGGACGTGGGAGGGATGGGAGCATCCCCGGAGCCCTGCTCTGCCGGCTGGCTTCCTTTGGCTCCCTTGCTGGAGGGGTACACAGCTGTATGCAGGCTCCTGGGCTGGGCTCTTGCCTTTCCCACAGGTCCATGCTTGCAACCAGCTCATCAGGATGATGCCTGCCCCACAAAACACTTTTCTAGCTCTTTGGCTGCAATGCATTGCGAGGACTGGTCATCAGAGGAGTTTATAGTGCAGCCAGGAGGGAAAAGCATCTCACAAGCATACCTGCTGTGCCCTGCAAGGGCTCGGGTAGCACGGGGGCTAGCAGAAAAATACAGGACATACCATGCAGAATCCATACACAGCATCCCACGAAGGTGGAAAGTGTCCATCCCCTGGTCCCCATGCCTCAGGCCTCCACACAGATTGAGCACTGGGAAGCTCAAAGGGAGGAGAGAGCAGAGAGGAGCAGCTCGTCTGTCCGTCCGTCCCTCCGTCTGGTCTGTCCCTCCCTCCCTGCTTGCCTCTCCTGCAGAGCTGGAGTCCCACAGGTACAATCCTGCTCCTGTTCCCTCCTATTTATAGGGATGGCAGAAGGAGGCAGGTTGCAGGTGCCGTCCCCTCCCGCTCTGGTGCTTTCCCTCCAATGTCCTTGTCACCATTCCCTTCCTGCCAAGCCCTCTCCTTCCCAAGGGCTGGATGCCCTGTTCAGCTGGGGCATGGTCTGAGGGTTCCCTAAAGGCCACTCTGCAGGGACTCAGTCCCCCCAGGGACCTGGGCACAGCCCTGTGCAGCTCCCTGGGCCACCAGCACCAGCTGGCGAGGCTGAGCCCAAAGCAGTGCACGGCACTGCCAACAGTGGCACGGCAGCCACCCCACAGACCCCACAGGAACTGCTCCCCACAGCAGCAACCCTACGGACCCCACAGGACCTGCTCCCCATGCAAGGGAGGGGGCCACAGAGCAGCAGGTTGTGGTGATGGGGCAAAGCCAGCTGGTGCCACCATGCCTGTGAGACACCATGGGCACTGAAATCAGTGACGTGTCTCAGCCCAGGGCAAGGCAGGACACTGTCCCCATTTGGCTCTAGGCTTCCCAGGGAGCACAGGTAGGTTATAAAGCAGGAGAGGTATGGCTGGGGGCAGGCCCTAGGGTATCAGCCGAGACCCCAGCACTCAGCTGGAACTGGGAGCACTGGGGATCCCATCCAGAGCCCCAGCATGTCCCAGCAGGGTTTTAAACCTGCACCTCAGTATGGGCACATCAGTGCCAGGGTGCTGGGAGGGGGTGCATGGGCCAGTGAAGCTCCTCTGCAAGGTGGGACCAGCATCCCCAGAGGCCGGAGCAGGAAAAGGCACCGCCCTGGACCCCCTCCCCTGCTATGGGGATCCCCGGGAGTCACTTCACCCCTATGTCTCCCTTCTCCCCTTCCCCTGGAGCAGCAATTCCCACTCCCCCCCCCGCCTTGAAAACTGCTGCCAGCTACCCCATGAACAGCATTATGCAAACCCCCACCACTACATGGTTTTGTAATCAACTAAACACTCCTTAACCAGAAACGCCCCCAGGCGACTCCTGCAAAGTGTTATTAGGGGTGTTAAGCAGTACACAGTGTCCCGCCGGAGCCAGCCCTCCTGGGGCATGCTGAGTGACACCCCGACCCACCGGCCGGGCAGCATCCATGGGGAAATGCCAGGGGAGGCCAAGTCACGGCCGACAAAACCCCATCCTGTAAACCCACGCATTACCCCCAGCAGTGGGAACAGGACACAGATGGTAAATCAGGGGAGAGAGCCACTCGCCTGGAACGGACGCCTGCCCACCAAAAATGCCAGTGTGGGGGCGAAGCTGGGGGGAGGACGGTGCAGCGGGGGCCTGTGCAACCAGCACTGCAGACCACAGGGTGACCGCCCAGCCAGTGACCACCCGAGCGGTCGCCACAACCTGGGCCAGTGGAGGATTAGAGGGATGCAAACCCGCTGTGGGAGAGTCATTCCTGCCTGTGCTGACAATGCCGTATTGCTTTGGAAAGCCACCCTGACGGGGAATATGTGCTGACGCTGGAGAGAGTTGCTCCAGCTGATGCTTGAGGTGCAACGTGGTGGGAACCACAGGGATTGTTGCAAACATGCTGCTCAGCATAGGGGAAAACAGCTGAAGCAAGGCACTTCCAGCCCACCTCACCCTCAGCCTGCCTGCAAGCTCCTGCCTGTAATGTGCTGGGACTGGCACCGTCTGGAAACCCTCGTGCCTGAGCCTCCTGCCCATGCTGTCCCCAGAACGCCCTGTCTCCCTGCTGCTCCTCCAGCAGAGTCATGGGGGTGACAAACTGAGCTCATCCCTCTGCTCTGGCATTGGCACACCCTCCAAGGAAAGCCTTCAGCCATCATGGGTCACCCCTTGTCTTGAGGATGGTGCCCTGTTCCCACTCTGGGAATGGGCTTTTCATTGATGTCTCTGCTACACCTGAAATCAAGGTCCCAGCAAGCTGCTGGCTCCTGCAAGGATAACCCTCATCCGCAGTTATCAAGGACCAAAGCATTGTATGGGCACTGGAGCCCCTCAGGAGCCCACAGCAGGAGGGGGCAGTGCCATGAATCCCAGCGTCTGGGAGCTCTACACCATCTGGCATGGCTCAGCACAGTGCCTTATCAGCCTTCCTGGAATTAATGGGCTGGTTGTTCCAGCCCTGTGGAGATCTCAGCATCTCCTACCAGCACCATTCTGGCCTCCTGGCAAGGGCATTTGGGGAGGGCTTAGGGGTGGTGGTGGAGGGAACCGGGTTATCCATCAACCCTGCAGGTTCTGGATGACTTGGCAAGCCAGGTTGCAACACCCTCCTGCTGGACAGTGGGAGCCAGGCTATAGCCACCACAGGCATGAAGGAGAGGGGGACACTGGAAGGGACACCTGAGTCACAAGGTACTTGAGACATGTGCCCCATGATGCTGGTGGGCCCTCCAAAGGTGACAGTCCTGCTGGACACAGGGTCTGCTCCTTTGGACAATGCTGATGGATGGGAGCGGGTTACAGTGAAGAAGCTGAGAAATGATTTATGGGCTGGGAAAGCAGCAGGACCCGGACCCAAGCTACCAGGGCCCCTCTGGTCAGGGGTCCTTGGCAGGCAAGCAGCCATGGGGTGAAGGTGGTGGCCAGCATCCTTAGGGATGGCAGGCATGGAGAGCATGGGCAGTGTCAGAAGCTTATCAGGGCTCCATGTCCCCAGTGCACATGCAGCACCCACCATCCCTGTGACAGCCACATCCCCCCACCGTGCCCCTCTTCTTCCTCCCAGGCTGGGGGCAGAGGGGCTCAGTGGGACCAGAGCATCTCCTCCCCCCACCACCCCCTGACCACAATAACGGTGGAAGGCAGCTGTGCCAGCGGGGGACAGTGAGTGCCCCGGTCACCTTTTCATCCCGGCACTTCAGGACCTTTTCCTCCCTTTGTGACGCAGTTTGGCTCCATTACCCTGGTCTTGGCCCCCAGCCATGTCCCGGGGTCTGAAGTTATGGATTCAACAGCCGGAGAAAACAGCCCAGTGGGATGCAACGTGGGAGGACTCTTGGCCCAGCTCCACGGCGTAGGCAGAGCACGAGGATTTCTTTCCCAGCACCCCATCAGGCATCCAGCGCGGGGACCCCTTCCGGCAGGCTTTGCCCTGCTCCCCACTCCCTGCCCGGGTGCCAAGGGACCTCTCTTGGTGCCAGTGGCTCCAACAAGCCCCCAAAAGCCAGGCAGCCTTATAGAAAGCAAAGAGGCAACCCTGGGGTGCAAGGGGCATCCCAAATGGAAGTGTCCTGATGAGCTGCCTGGACTCAGCCTTGAGCCCCAGCCCAGCCTCTCCCGGCCCCTGCGAGCCGGCAGGCAGCCAGGTGATCCCAGGGTGCCTTTCCCCATCCTGTCTGGCTGCTGGCTCCTTCCCAGCTGGGTGACAACTTGGGGAGCCCAGGAACCATCCCCAGGTTTGGCATCCCACAACCCCATGTGCCTCCTCCCAGCCCTCCCCATGTCCCATGCCAGTGTGGTGCAGGCTGCCCCCGAGGAGCGGGGATCTGCCAAAAACAACCCCTGACGAGCAACACAGCTATTCTGCTGGTTATTTCAGTTTTCAATCTCCCGGTGAGGTGACTTGCTTAGGCTAATAATTGCTTCAGTTGGATTTTATCTGGCTAATTAATCAGTTAATAAATGACTTTGCTGCAGGGGCACAGATGCTGCGGCCGCCTCCTTAGCTGGGGACTGGAAAAAAACAGGGAAGGAGTACAGCCCACGGGATTTCCACGGCCTGATGGTGCACACAGCTGACCTGGCAGCCATGGGGTGTCATGGGGCAGAGAGCACCAAAGTGGGGACCCCCAGCCCGTCAGGGTGCCAAACCATCCTTGGCAACATCTGCACTAGCCCCTGCCAGGAGGGGACAGCCCTGAGCCTGTCTCTCCCCCATGAAGCTTTTGGGACTCAGCTGGTTTTCCTCGCTGGTACCTCTGCTAGACGGTGAAGCTGAAAATTGGGGAAGGCAACCTGGAAAAAAAGAAGTCATCATCTTTGCCATGGAAAACGTGGAATTTCCTTTTACTGCCTGGCTCATGTTGGCATGGGTGTGCTCCTCTGTCAGCAATACCGCGGGCGAGCCAGGGAGAGCCGGTGTGCTGGGCTCTGGCTTCACTCGCCCTCTGCACTGCAGGGCTCAGGGGCTTGGCTGGGCCTGGGATGGGGCTCAGGTGGGAAAGAGGGGCTCTTTTCCTCTCCTACCTCTTTCCCAGAGCCACCCCAGGCTCCATCTTGGCCTGCTCTGGATGTGAAGCGGCCATGGAACATCTCTTGAAGACCTCAGGCACCGCAGCCTCCCCAGGTTGCAAATCCTTGGAGGTCACCATCACCGAGCCCCCAAGTGCCCTGGGTGCGGCAATACTGGGGGCTCCAGGTGTCCTTTCTCTCATCCTTTGGTCCCCAGGGTGGCTTTCATGGCCAAGCCAGCTCAGTCCCAACTGTAAAAGCCCAGCCAGCTGGCAGAGCTTGGGGGGGAGGGGGTCCACCACGGGAGCCAAGTCTGGTGAAGGGTGGTGGGAGGGCTCAGGCTCTAGACAGGCTATGGGAAGGGGCAGGGGCACCCCAACCTACGAGGGGTGAGGGGTGGGGGATGGCACTGGGGGTCCTCAGGGGATGTGCAGGGAAGGATGAGATGTCCCAGATTCAAAGGGAGCTGCACAGGTTACGCCGAAGGGCTGCACCACCATGGAGTAGGGAGCTGGGAGCAGAAGGCTTGCAAGTCCATGCAGGTGCCGGCTGGGCGAGCAGCAGTGGTCAGATCCTCCTCTTCCCTCGCCACTCCACCGCCAGGCCGGCGCATGGGAATGTTGCCTGCAGGTTCCCGCGGAGCTGGGGGGAGAGGACAGCTGTCAAACGGTGCAGGAGGGGGTCTCCTATCCCCACCTCCCACCTAGGAGGGGCCTGATCCTGGACCACAGCTGTCAACAGAGGGTCTTCCCTTCACCTGAAAGGGCTCTGGGTGACATTCAATGCGATACCCAGCCATTCCCCTCCCACTGCCTGACCCCCTCCCCAGCTGGCTGGAGCGTGGCTGGCAGATGCAAAGTGGCACCCTGTCCTGGCACATCTCACCTTGGACAACACCAGCTCCTGCACCATGGTGGTCTCCAGGTTCTGGGGGACCGTTAGACGCAGCGACAGAAAGAGGTGAGATGCACCTAGGGACAAAAAATGTGGCTGTGGTTATTGCCCTTGAACCTTGGGCTGCATCAAAGGATCTGGCTGTCTCTCCCCAGATCATTGTCACAGACATGAGACCTTCTCCCAGGTTAATCATGTCATGGACACCCTACACTGTCAGGAAAACAACCCCCCACCTGTACAGCAAACCACACATCCCACAGAGCATCAGTGCCCCCATATTGAGGGCACGGCAAAAGCAGCAGGGCTCCAGGACCCCCTGCCCTGGCCCCTGGAAGCCCAAAGCCACCGGTTCTGGGGGGGGTGGTGATGCCCACAGGGCGCTGCACTTACTGGTGTTGGATGTGGCAGTGGGGCAGATGGACATTGTCACTGACTGGTCTGCAGGGGTGCTGGGGGTAACCTCTGGGGTCTGGGTTGAGTTGGTGGCGGGGCAAGAGGGCTCTGTGCCTGGGCAAAACAATGTTAGGTTAGCGCTGCCTGCAGACAGGTGCGGGATGCTCCTACACCTGGGGACAGACTGAGCCTAAATGAAGCCAACTACATGAAGCCACCCAAGTACATGCCCAGCATCCCTGTGGAGATTTGCCACCCTACCCACGCCCCTGTCTTCCAGATGTCCCACAGCTGCACCCACCTGTGGCTGCACTGGGGGTCTCAGATAATGTTAGGGTGCCTAACATTAATGAGGTGTCAGGGATGGTCCTGGATGTGGTCTCAGCTGGTCGGCTGGGAGTGGGGTCACTCCCAGGGACCCCCGTGCTGATAGCAGGGGTGGCCATGGTATCTGCCAGGGTTGTCAAGGGCTCGGCCGAAGCAGCTGTTGGTCCTGGTCCGGTGGGAGGAGGCATGGTGGGAGGTGAGGTGCTGCCAGTCCCCAGGGATGTGCTGGATCTCTGCAGGGTGGAGGCTCCTGTTTCAGGGCTGGAGGGAGGGAGGGTGGCTGCGGTGGTGGAGTCAGTGGTGGGCAGCAGTGGCGAGGTCTCCATAGGTGTCAGGGAGGTAGGGAGAGTCGGGGACACAGTTGCTGTCACATCCATGACAGTGGTCCCTGCAAAGAGGTTGGAGAATGAGGTGTGCAAGGGCTGGTGGTGAAAGGCTGAGACCATGGCTGTGCTGGGCATGGTGCAGCATCACCACCACGAGCTCCCCAAGGGACCCAGAACTATACATTAGCTCGGGAGCACTGGGAGTGGGGATTCACTGTCCTGCATGGAGCAAACCTGTGGATTCCCTGAACTGGCATCTGCAAGGCAGCCTCAGCCTTGCTCATCCCTCAGCCTGACAAAGCGGGAACAAGCCGTGGGCATCACTGGTCTCAGGGCAGAAACTCCTGTAGGCACCAGTGCTAAGA
>JAVJGI010000003.1:17632315-17665799 GCA_035590275.1 Ibycter americanus
GGGGCCCCGGTGTCTGACGGGGTCGTCAAGGGCTCGGCCGAAGTGGCTGCCGGTGCCGGTGTCGGTGCGGCGGGAGAAGAGACGCTGCCGGTCCCGGGGGACGTGCTGCCGAGCGACGTGGCCACTGCTGGCCCTTGGCCAGTGCCGGTGCCCACCCAGGCGGGGGGGAGGAGAGTGGAGGTGGCGGGGGGCAGCGGGCTTGTTTCACCCCCAGGCGAGCTGACAGCCCGGGCCGTGCTGCTCCCCACAGGCATGGCGGTGGTCGTCTCAGCGCAGCTGGGTGTCATGGCCGTGGGGGTTGGAGCTGGGGTGCCGGTGGTGAGCCCCAGCCCTGCTGGGGTGGGGTCAGGCTGCGCCGTGGTGGCGGCAGGCACCCCAGGGGCCGTGCTGCCCCTCGCCTGCGGGGTGCTGGTGCTGGGGGCTGCCGTGCTGCTCCCCCAGGGTGTAGCGGGGCTGGCGGTGAGGGTGTCCATCGGTGCCTCTGGGGTGGAGGCTTCAGGGCTGGAGGGAGGGATGGTGTCTGTGGTGGTGGAGTCGGTGGTGGGCAGCAGCGTCGTGGTCTCTGGGGGTGTTGAGGAGGTAGGGAGATTCGGGGACGCGGTGACTGTCACATCTGTAGTGGTGGGCCCTGCAAACAGGTGGGTGAGGCACACAAGGCTGGTGGTGAAGGGCTGAGACCGTGTCTGTGCTGGGCATGGTGCAGCATCACCACCACCACCAGCTCCCCAAGCTACGCATCAGCCATGGATCATCAGGAGTGGGGATTCACCATCCTGCATGGAATAAGCACATGGATGCCCTGAACCATAACGTGATCGTCAGCAAGGCAGCCACGTAAATCCTCCAGCCTGACAAAGCGGGAACAAGCCGTGGGCATCACTGGTCTCAGGGCAGAAACTCCTGTAGGCACCAGTGCTAAGACCCAGTCCCCCACCTTCAACGATCCCTGATCCCTGGAGGAAGTCAGACAAACCCGTCCGACGGGAAGAGCCGTGCAGGAACTGGTGACCGTGAGACAGGCGGGAACTGCAGCAGCAGCAGTTTACACAAACCCCTCTGCTGCAGATAGTCAGGAACTGATAGCGCCGGGTGTAAATAATGGCAACGGGGAACCAGCCCCACAGAGGGGCAGCCACAGAGGAACAAATGCCAGCTTGCAGCTCAGGGCAAGTTGTTAGAGACGTGCTGCAACCCACGAAAGCTCTGCAGTGGGCTGAGGGACACAGGAGGAGGGGACCTACGTCTGTGGCTCAAGGCTGGCAGGAGGTACAAGCCTCAGGCTTATTCCTTGCGCTCAACTCAACACTGCTCTTGCTTTGTGTTGAGCACAAACATCGGGACAGCATTTGCAGTTTTCCGGGCCCATGACATTCTGGTGATTCTGTCGTCTGGGCAGGGCTGTTTGGTGCTGCTGGGCAGGTCATAGCAAAGGCAATGAGCCCAGGAGGGACCAATATTCAGTACGGGGGTCCAGCTGGGATCATGGTCTTCTCTGCCCAGATGGAGACACAGGTGAGAGGCAAAAGAAAGGCAAGCTTGTCGCTCCTGCATTGCAAAGCACAGCCCTGTTTGCTCACTGGCACGGGGCTGAGATGCCAGAGAGCAAACAGCACCCACAGTGTCTCACCTCTGTGGGTGAAGCCACCACGGAGTCACCCACCACCCTGGGGAACGATGCTCCCCGCTCAGCATCAGCTTCACAAGACAGCACCGCATCCAGCTCAGCCCTTACCCAGCGTGAGGTCCGGCACGGCAAGGCTCAGCAGCAGCAGGGGCAGGAGCAGCCCTCCTCTCTGCCCGGCCATATCCAGAGCCAGCACCCCCACTCCCCGCCTGGAGAGAGGTCCCTGCACCCTGGGACGCAGGGCGAGGGGATGGTGCCAGCAAAGAACTAGGCTGCCGAGTGACGGCTGAAGGTGACCGGAGCCGCTTCCTTGTTCCTGGGGGCAGGGAGGGGAGGCACCGGCGGGCACTGTCACCCCCTCCCGGGGATCGGTGGCGCGCCGGGGACCTCGGCGCAGCATCGGCCCCCGATTGCGGGGGGGCGGGGTCGGGTGCTGACGCCACGCCCCTTCTCCCAAGTCCACGCCCTTTAGCCACGCCCCTGGCTTGTGTAACACCCGGAACGCCGCGTGGTCACCAGGTAGGGATGGGGGACCGGGATGGGGACCGGCATCCCCGGGCACCGGCATCCGCCCGCACCGGCAACCCCGGGTACCGACATCCCAGGGTACCGGCATCCCCGGGTACCGGGATGGGCAGGGCGCTGGGATTCCCGGGCGCTGGGATCCCCTTGCACTGGGATCCCCTGGCATTGGGAACGGGAACGGGAGCGGGAGCGGGATCAGGGCACCGGCGTCCCCCGGGCTCTGGGGGAGCAGCGGGAACCGGGATGGGCAAGGCACCGGGAACTCGGCACGGTCCCGTTTCCCCTCGCAGCGGCCGCTGGCAACCACGCTGCTCCGGGTGCTGGCCCGGGCAAGCCTAAGGATGCCGCGGGGGCAAGGGAAGAGAAAGGCCGAGGCCACGGAGCTGCCAGGCGTGTCTCGGAGGAAGAAGGAGGAAGAGGAGGCGGTGCAGGAGGCCCGGCGGAGGGCGGCCCCGTCCGTGAGAGAGTTCAAGTACAACAAGAAGCGTGTTCGCCTCATCTCGCAGGGCTCGGACCTGAAGGAGGATGCTCGGTGCATCCTTTACTGGATGTCCCGGGACCAGCGGCTGCAAGGTACAAACCAGCCGGGGGAGGAGGCTGGGAAGTGGAGCTCCCATGGGTGACAAAAACCTTGGTTGCTTCCCACAGTGGGCCTTGGAGCTGGTCCCGCCTCAGCAGGGGAGACTGGGGGGGATTCCTTTTGGGAAACCATGTCTCCATCCCCTCAGCAAACATCCCCCCAACGCTGTCCCGTGCGCTTTCTCCCCAGATAACTGGGCTTTCCTCTATGCCCAGCGCCTGGCCCTCAAACAGGAGCTGCCTCTGCATGTCTGCTTCTGCCTGGTGCCCAAATTCCTGGATGCCACCATCCGCCACTACGGTTTCATGCTGAGGGGCCTGCAGGAGGTGGCTGAGGTACAGCCACTGCGGTGGTGTCCGCACTGGGAGTGGGACAGGGCTCCTGGGGGAGGAGGGGGGCCGAATCCCATCCCTTCAGCAGATGGTGGTGGGATGGGGTCTGCAGAGGCATGAACCATTGCATAGCCCTTTGCCCCTTGCTGCAGGAGTGCGCAGAGCTGAACATTCCCTTCCACTTGCTGCTGGGCTACGCCAAGGACGTGCTGCCCATGTTCGTGGTGGAGCACGGCGTGGGTGGGCTGGTGACAGACTTCTGCCCCCTCCGCCTCTCCCGGCAGTGGGTGGAGGATGTCAGGGAGCGTTTGCCGGAGGACGTGCCGTTTGCACAGGTGGGTGCCCACACTCTGGAAGGGGGAAACTCTGGCTAGTAAGATGTGGGAGAAACTTGTTTCCTGCATTTCATGCCTGCAGAGGTGCGCTGCAGTGACCTGAGCAGGAAGCGTGTTTCATGTAATTGGTACCATGTGCTTCTCCTGCTCACACCCTCCTCCGCATCTTTGCTTCCCAGGTTGATGCCCACAACATCGTGCCCTGCTGGGTTGCCTCCCTCAAGCAGGAGTACAGCGCCAGGACCATCCGGAGCAAGATCCATGCTCAGCTCCCCGAGTTCCTCACCGAGTTCCCCCCTGTTATTCGTCACCCATATCCCCCCTCCTGCCCGGCAGAGGTACCAGTAAAAGACACCTCCACACCCACTCATGGCCAGTCCCAAAGAGCTTCACAGCTGCTTCATGATCCTGGGAGGGGATGGCTGGGGATGGGGACAGTGACCTGCCTAAGGTCACGCACAGGTGCTGTGGAGATGGGGATGACCTAGGGAAGGAAGGTTCCTGCCTCATTCATTCAGTTCCCACATCCCTGCCATGCAAGGATGGTTAAGAAAAGAAGGCTGGTATGGGTTGGGGACCTGATGGTTGTTTGTCCCCTGGATGTCCCCACTCAGAGCAGCCCTGGGCTGAAAAGCATCTGCAGACACACTCATGCTGCTTGCTTGCCACCCAGCCCATCGCTTGGGAGGCCTGTTATTCCAGCCTGCAGGTGGACCGCACCGTGAAGGAGGTGGAGTGGGCAACCCCTGGCACAACTGCAGGGCTGGCTGTGCTGCAGTCCTTCATCACAGAGCGGCTGAAATCCTTCAGCTCCCACCGGAACGACCCCAACAAGGCAGCGCTCAGCAACCTGTCCCCATGGTTCCACTTTGGTGAGCATCCCAGGCTTCCCACTCTGCAGCAGGACCAAGCAGCCTGACTTCGTGGCTTGGACCTGCAGCCTGACTTGCTCCCTCCCCATGTCCCTAGGCCAGGTTTCCACCCAACGAGCGATCCTGGAGGTGCAGAAGCATCGGGACAAGTACAAGGAGTCAGTGGATGCATTTGTGGAGGAGGCTGTGGTGCGGCGGGAGCTGGCTGATAACTTTTGCTACTACAATGAGAACTATGACAGTGTGCAAGGTAGCATCTCAGGTTGGGTGGGCAATGCTGGGGGTCGGGCGGGTACCCAACCGGTCACTCCAACTTGGCAATCCCTTTTCTGCTAGGGGAGGGGCTGTGGGGGCACTAACATGCCATCATTCTGTGCCTTCTGGAGGTAGGACAGGAGCTGGCAGATGCCCGCTTCAAGGCTGGTGCCTCCAGGGCACGGTGCCCTCAGAAGCCCAGTTCTCCATTCCTTCCTCAGGACCCTGCAGGGGTGGGTTGCTCAGCGTTGCTCCTCATCTCCTTGCTCACAGGTGCCAACGACTGGGCGCAAACCACCCTGAAGCTCCATGCCAAAGACAAGAGGCCTTTTCTCTACAAGCTGCAGGAGCTGGAGCAGGGGGCCACACATGATCCACTCTGGAATGCTGCCCAGGTAGTGCCCCACATCTCCCACAACACGCTAAGCCTTTTCCCGAGGGGCAGAGGCGAGCTGGCATGGACTGACCCCTGCAGCTGTCCCTTTCCCCCAGCTTCAGATGGTCCGGGAGGGCAAGATGCATGGCTTCCTGCGGATGTACTGGGCCAAGAAGATCCTGGAGTGGACCCGCTCCCCCGAGGAGGCCCTTCAGTTTGCCATCTACCTCAATGACCGCTACGAACTGGACGGGAGGGATCCCAATGGATATGTAGGCAAGTTGCAGGATGGGCATATGGGGTGGGGTGTCTTATCTCTGATGGTTGTGGCCACAGCTGGGAGCAGGGAGGGCTCTCTGCAGACAACCCAGCCTGTGCTCCAGCCCATCCTGCTTTGCACCTGCATCCCACCTGGTCTCTGGATACCTCCGAGCAAGGGGGAGAGCTGACGCTCTGTCCCCATGCCCGGCAGGCTGCCTCTGGTCCATCTGTGGCATACATGACCAGGGCTGGGCAGAGCGGGCCATCTTTGGGAAGATCCGCTACATGAACTACGCCGGCTGCAAGCGCAAGTTTGACGTGGGCCAGTTTGAGCGTCGCTACGCTGCCCACACGTGCTCCCAGTGACGGGCACAGTGTGCCTGGAGATTGTTCATGTCCCTCGATGCTAGGGGCAGACATGCCCCTGCGAAGATGCCAGCTCGCACCTTACACCCTGGCCAGGCATCGCCCCAGGTGCTGTTGGAGGGCTCACTGCAACAGCAGCAAGTCCTGGGGTTCTGTAGGTCTCTTCTCTGCCATCACCCCCTACTTGAGCTGCCGCACCAGGGCAGCTGCTGGAGCCCCACGGGGCCCTCCTGCTGCCACAGCTTCCTTGGCAGCTGCGAGAGACCATCCTCAGCATGCCCGTGCCTGCCAGAAACCTCTTCCACAGCCGCCATGCTCAGGAGTAGGCTCAAGCCGCTGTTGCTGCTGCTAAGAGCAACTTAGATTTAGGCTCAGCAGGGATTTTCTGGAGAAAAGCCCCCCAGAAGCTGGGTCCCCATGCCATGCTGCCCGCAGGGAAGCCCTGCTTGGCTCCATGTGGAGCCAGTGCTGTGCTGTGCTGTGCTCTCACACGCATCCTTCAACAGTTTTAAAGTTTACAGTTTTATCTCCTGTGTCTATGGCGTTTATGGGGTGATGCACGAGCTTCTGCGAGGGGAGAGCCGGGCTGTGTGGGACAGGGATGCCAGCAGGGACGGGGCAGCCAAGGCCATGCCACTGGGCCCCTCTGCCAGCAGCAAAGGCAGGCTCAGAAAGGGGTCAGGATCTACAGGGAGCCCCTTAGTGGCTCATACCTCCTGCCTGAGTCCCATGGGCAGTTTGCAGGGGGAGGCCCCATACCAGATGGATTAGTCAAGGGGTGGTGACAATAACCCCCTCCCAGTGACACCTGGCGATGCATCACCACTTGCACAAGTTGTCCCCCAACTGCCCCCTGCCATCAGCTGGTGCATCCTGCTCCCCCCTGCCCCAAAGGCCAACAGACCCTGCAGCACTGACCCCAAAGGGGGGATACACACCATTACCCCACCTGAAATGACACCACAAGACATCCAGGCCCCTTATTAACTTAGTTTATTAGGGACGGCATTTTTGTTGCTATGCTGTGCAATAGTCCCATGGGGAGGGCTCCAGCTGACAGCCGGGGCAGCCCCCTGCTCTCCCTTACAAAGAGCTCACTGCCTTGGCCAGTTCCAGTGTCACTTGTAGTGGTCCGTGCTGGGCAGCAGCGTCAGTGCTGGGCACAACCCTGCCCCAGAGACCTCCGCCGGGTTTGCAAGTCCCACTGCTGCCAGATAAAGTCCATGGCGGAGGGTGGAAACCACAAATAACCCTTCCCTCTTCTCTAAACGTACTCAGTGCTTCTAGAAAGGGACGCAGGCAGTCACTCAGCTGCTGTCCCATGACATTAAAGTGCTTCAAACAAAACAGGGTGGATGGAGGTGTGATGCTAAGGTGGCTCCAGGGAAGGGGGTGCCAACTCTGGGCAGCAGCAGGAGGGCTCAGCTTGGGACTGGGGACAGGCACGACAGTGTCTGCAGTGTCTGGCAGCCCCAGGGCTTGCAGAGACAGCAAGTGAGTGGAAAAGCAGCTGCTCCCCTGGGGAAAACAAGCAGAAGCAAGACAGGAGGCAGCAAAAACCCGAGGGGAGCAAGTGGGGAGATGAACCCCCTTTCCCGGGCTAGACCTGGCTTTGTCAGGATGCTGCAAGCAGGGGAGAGATGCTGCCACGTAGCAGCCTGGCCCCCAGCAGCGAGGCTTGCAGCCACCCTCCCTGACCAGGCCCCGCAGCCACCTCTCCTGGTCCCAGCCTCTGGCCCCCTCCCCAACCCTGCCACCCTGCCAGGGACAGCCCACGAGGGGTCACATCCCAGCCCCAAGCCAGGGCACATGCTGAAAGAGCCAGTGCCCCTAGATGCCTTCTGCCAGTGTATTGCTCCCCGGTCCCTCAACACACTTCTCGCACGTACACAAGCCACACCGTCCTTCCGAACACCCCACTGCCACCCCACGTCCCACCCATGCTGAAGTGGTGCAGGACACTCACCTCTGCCACGGGCTAAAGTATCCCCCTGCGATGCAGAGGCACCTCCTTGACTGCTAGCCCCAGAGCGCAGAGCTCACCTTGTACCGCTGGGTCCGACCCGCAGAGCCGTTGGTCGTGGCAGGCAGCTCTGTATCAGCAAGGGACCAACCCTTTGCAGCACCCCAGTGCCAAGTCCCTCTACCCCATGCACCCCCCACTGCAAGCAGGCTGCCTGGCCACCCTGCCGCAAGGCTTTGCCTGGCTCAGGGACCCCTCTCCCAGGGGCAGCGGGAGATCCGCTGGGAGAGCCGACACCTGGCAAATGCCAGCCCCATCCAGGAGTGAGGAGCCAGGAGCAGGACAGCCCTGGGGGTTTTATACCAGTGAGTCCCAAGCAGATCCCATGTGCCCTAAAGAGCATTTCAAGCAGCACCTCCCTGGGGGGGAACACACAGTTAAAAATACAAACAACTGCGTTAAAAAAATAAAACCAAATCCAGCGGATTAAAAAACAAAAACCCAACCTAAAAGAACAAACTGAGACAGAGGCTCGGGGGATGTGGCCAGAGGGCTGGGTCTTCAGCTGCATCCCAACAGGTCTTGGGCAGAAGGCAGCTGCACAGAAGGCAGGTTGTGGTGCCACCAGAGTGAGGTCCCATGTCACCCTTAGAGGAGCACATGTCCCCCAGGAGGGCAGACCCGCAGCATAAGGAGGAAGCAGGGTTGGAAGCCTCGCTTACTGCATCCTCTAGCTGTGGGGATCTGCCTCCACCAAAAGCCCAGCAACACCAGTCCTCTTGTGTGGCTGCAGCAGGGGCAACGCGCCTCTGCAGCACAGGCTGTGGGTGGAGGGCAGGGAAAGCAGCTCAGCACAGACAGCATGGAGAGGCGAGGCAGAGATCTGGCGTTTTCACCACTGCCACCTCCTCTGCTTTGATCCTGGAGTGAAAGCAACTACTCTCTGGCAGTGTCCCAAGACAGATGTGAGAAAGGGAGTTGTTAAATGCACAACCAACCCCAAACCCCCACCCACCTTCCATGCACACAACCCCCAGCAGCAGGACGGGGGATCAGAGGACTCGGAGAGCTGACTCCCCCTTCCAAGGAGCAGACGTGGGCAGAGCTTCCTAGTATACAGCTGATGAGCAGAAAGTGCTGACCCCACAGGGGACCCTGCCAGGAAGCAGGGCATGGCAACTGGCAGCACAGCCCTGCCTGGCCCAGCATGAACAAATGCTTGGAAAAGGCTCCTGTTTTGCCTGCAGGACAGGCAGGAGCAGCCACCTTTCCCCAAGCAAAGGCATCGGAGAGTGCGAGTAGTACCTGGAGCAGACCTGGGCGATGGAAGGCACCCCTTCCCCAGCCCAGCACTGCTGCACGGGGAAAAACAGATCCCTTCAAGACAGCGCTCCAAGCCTCCCGATAGTCCTCCTCATCTCCAGTCCACGTGGCTCAGTCTCTGGTGACAAAGGCCATGCACGTAAATAAACCCATAATCTGCTCCTCCACTGCAACTTGCTCATGTGGCTGCCACCATCTCTGGCTGCTCCAGTTCATCTTCATAGTCCGAGATGTAGGACTCCATGCTCTGCTTGGCCAGCAGCTCTCTCCGGGCTTGAAGCCGCTCGCAGCGGGGACAGCGGGTGGATTTGAAGCAGGATTTGTGGTAGCAGGCTTTGCACTCTGTGGGGAAGAGCACTGCTGAGAGCTGGCAAAGGCTGACACAGACTACCTGATGCCCTGCACCCCGGGCAGGGATGCTCCAGGCTTGTCCAGGAGGACATTTCAAAGCAAAGCCATAGCAGAACAGGCACCAGAAGTGGGGGTCCAGCACCGTTCTGGAAGCAGCAAGAAGTCAGGATCCCTGCACTGGCTTGCAAAGCCTTTGGGAGCACAGGTGCAAGGTTTCCTGCTCCACACAAGGTCCCTCCCCAAACTTCCCTGATTCTCCAAGGAAACAGTCACTCTGCCCCAAGTTTTCTCTGGCACTGCACCGGCCACACCAAAGCTTGCATGTTGTCAGAAACCTTTTCAAGCCAGTTCAGAGGCTGGTCTCAAGCTGCAGGGACAAGCTATGCTTGGCCATTAGTACTGGGCGTTATCAAGGATGACTCCTGAAGGGGCCCAGGGACGTCCTGGCAGGCAGGAAGGGCACAGAGACAAAGCCTTCAGGCTCCCTCTGTTCTACAAGGTCAGCTCCAGCCATCCAAGCAGGCAGGGGAGCTGCGTGCAGGCTGCAGCCTGCCCCGTAACCACAGCAGAAGGGAAGCCAGGGCTCCCAGACACCCGCTTACTGAGGTCACAACCCGACTGCCCACAGCTGCCGGGGCAGACAGCACACAGCGTGGTCAGGAAGGGACCTACATGCTCCACAGTGCCAGCAGCTCTGGCCAAACGCTGTTATAATGCTGATCTGCTGCTGTGATAACGTGATGCAGAGACACAGGCCATGCACAGAGGCACTCTGGTCTGGCTGGCTCTGGCTCTGTAACTCTTGCTAGCACAAATGCCACTGAAACTGGAGGCAGACCTTCATGGCCCCAGGGTCTGTCCCCTACCTGTTTCTCCTCAGCATCTCACCTTCACATGTCCTGCACTTGTTGAGCTCAAAGGGGAAGATGATGTCGCTCTCATTCTGGCAGAACTCACAGATGAAGCCCTTGGCTTGGCACAGCTGAAAGGAGAAAAGGTGAGGAAAAAGCAGCTAGATGCTCTCATTTCCCTAGCAAGCAGGGCAGGGCAGCAGGACACAGAGCCCTGCTCTAACCATGCAGAACAGCCCTTCCCCAGCATGGAGCACAGCAAGGCAGAATCAACACGTGTCAGGGGTGAGGGAATGGCCATACGTGCTAGGTAGGAGCTCTGTGGAGCAGGTGAACAATTAACATTGAATCAGTTAATATGATGGCTGCCCTGCATGTCAAAGGCCTCCCCATCAGTTATCTTTGCAGCAAAGCTTGCTCCCAAGGGTGTGGAGCCATGCGGGAGGCAGGTGAGGGAAGTCTTACCATGCACTTCTCAACGTGCAGGCTGCCTGCCTTCAGGAGCTCCGTCAGTCGAGGCACCAGGTCCCCTTTCTTTGTGGCACTGAGGTCGCTCAGTGAGTAGAGGTGCAAATCCTCCGTCAAGTGGCCAGGTACTGCATCGAAGGAGTCTAGGAGGCTGCAAGGACAGAGAAACCAGAGCTCAGAGCAATGCAACTCCACTGAACTCCCTTCTTTCCACTGCTTCTGCTTTCTCCCCTCCTCCACTCCCCTCTGCCCCTGTTGCTCATTGCACAGGCTGCACACATCCCAAATTGCCATGGGACAGAACCAGGACAATGGAACAGCTTCATCTCGCAGCCCAGGACTCACTCTTTAGCTAGCCGGCACGTCTTAAACATGTTCTTCATGTGGAAAAGCTGGATTCGCAGCAGCTGGAGAGGAAGGGGGGGACACAAGAATCAGTAAACAGAGCATGTTCCTTGGCCAAGCAGCTCTGCCCTGTTTCCTACGCTGGTGAAACCACTGCTGCTTCACAGCTGCTGCTCCCCTGCTACTGAAGTGTTTACACCATGCAGGGCAGAGCAAGCACAACCACTGTCACATGCTCCAGGAAATAAACTGAAGCCCAGGTGGCCACCAGGCAGCAATTCCTTTTGAAATTCCTACGTTACTGGACAAAGAACAAGAGGTGAATGGAAACCCACAGTACTGAGGTTTTAAGCCTCTAAAACCGAATTACCTGCTTCTCCCCAGCTTCCCTGGAATAATGTTTACAATTGGCAGCCACCCACCTCACCCAAACTGCACTCAGGAAGGCATGGAAAGGGTCTTACCCACACTTGGTTGAGAGACTTCACTTTCCGGTACAGGGCAGGATTGATATCCTGCACATTGAAGAGTGGGTCACTCCAGATCTTGCTCAGCAGGTCTTTAGAGAAGTTGCTCACGTAGTACTTGCTGAAGTCCCACTTGCGCAGGATGCGGCTGGGGATGACTGTCTGTGCGTTCTCGTGGCAGCACTGGCAAAAATACTTCCCCAGGTACTCACAGTAGCGCAGTCGCTTGATGTAATCTGGCCAAACCCAGGCAGACAAGAGAGGTCAGCTGAGACACGAGCTCTGCCCAACCACATACTGGGACTCCCAACATTCCTCAGCATTTCCAAAAAGCAAGGCAGTCTGCCGTGCTAGAACCTCCTCCAGCCCCAGAGCGCTCAACACTGGGGTCTGCAAGCACCCCTGCTGATGGCAAAAGCATTTGGAACCACAGTCCAGTCTCATGCAGCCACATCTACCTACACATTCAGGAAAGACAGCTGGTCAAAGAGCTCTGCAGCTGCACCCACAGCAAAACCTGCTAGGAGCTTTAAGACCCCAACAGATGACTTTGCCTTAGAAGAGTCAACATCTGAAATGCCCTCCAAAGGACAGCTGGCTGCTCTTTGCTTCTACCAGCCCTGTGACCTTCTGGAGAAGGCTCCTCTGCAGGTGATGCACACCAATGTGCAGGCAGAGCTGGCAAAGGCAGCATACCACTTCTGAAGTGACCTTGTGCTGAGCTCCACCACCACCCACCTGCTCTGCATCTTCCCACTTGTTCACAGGTTCTTCCCCCCTCTCCAGCCATGGGTCAGGGCCCCAGCACTTACCAGGATCAGTCCGAATACCACAGCCTGCACACCGGTAATTCTGCTTCGCCACGGCCACCTTCCTCCTGCTCAGAGACAGAAGGCAACATGCATGAGTCCAGCCCTGACAGCACCTGGCACTAGAGGATGGGTCTGGATGGCAGAGATGGCCACATGCCTTGCCACTTAAGTGTGGACAACAAATCCAAGGGGAAAAGCCCTGTTGTGCCCTGGTGCACACCAAAGGAACTCAGTGCAGACTGGCTCCATCTCATAGCACCAGCTACCAGTGGTGACCACCCTCAATTTACAAGGCTCAAATCAGGGGAGCCATGGCAGTCAAGCAGGAAGGAGAGGATAATCATCCTTGGTGTTGGTGGAAAAGGGTTGGAAAGGGCAGGTCCCCGGAGAGCCTTTGGCCACGCAAGTCCTTACGTTGGGGCTGGGTGAATGTTGAAGATGATCTGTGGTCGTGGCGGGGCCCACTCCAGGTTTCCGCGCACTCGAATCCTCAGCTTGTAAATGTCAGCATGTTCTCCATCGTCGGGAGAGATGGGCAGAGAGTCGGGGATGGGCAGGAGCTGGGAGAGGCAGGCAAGAGGGTCATATCCTTGCCTGGTACTGCAAAGGCAATGCATCTAGCAGGCTTGCCAGAAACCTGCAACAGGCACGGAGCTGCTGCTCCAGCAGAATGGGGGCTGGAAAAGAGATGTCCCCAGGGATATGGGCACTCCGCTGCAGGAGGTTGTGGTGGCAAAACTCCACTCAGCTCTATCCACCTCCAGAGCTCAGACAAAACCCCTCCTCCAGCTCCACAAAAGGATCACCGGGACTAGCAAAGCCCTTTGGCAGTTGGATGAAGCCAGGGGTTTGGGTGCAATTGTTGACCGAGGACTCACACCCCTACCTTCTGCGGGGCATCGTGCTCAGGGACAAGCCACTCCAATTCAGAGGCAGCCGGGAGCTGCATGCCCTCAAACTGCTTCAGCAAGCCCATGGCCACAGCCTCCGCTGAGTTGGAATTGAGGAAGGAGTGGGATCTAGACAGAACAGGGAGTGGTTAGTAGCAGCTCTCACACCTGTGCCCTCCTCACAACCCCTGATGCTGGTCCCAGCTCAAGCCGAAGATGTTCTCTTCAACTCTGGTACTTTTATTTCTGCACTGCTACACAGGTTTAAAATTGATATACATGACTGATTTCTGTCTTCGCAGCTGCCCCCAAGCAAAACTGGCTAACGACACAACAACTGTTTAGAAAGGCAAGCAAAATATCTTACTTGAAATCTGTGCCTGTTTGCAGGGGAAGCTGCAAAGTGAGAGCCAGTGTCTGTACAAGCCAGAAGTAACTGCTCCCCCAGTACAACCCTACACAAGAAGCTGCTAAGCACAGATACAGCTTTCTATCTCACCCAATGAGCAGAGGGGTCTCTGCATCCCAAAGGGGCTTTGCTTTCAGAGCATTAACACAGCAGCGGTAATTAAAACACGTTGTGACTCACCTCCGCACAGCCCCCACCTCTCCACCCTAGGGCAGTACTGGAAAAGGGCTGAGCACTTCACGTTGAAGCTGCTGCTGCACTGCACAAAGGGTTTGTGAGCATCGCTGTGTGTCAGTGGTTCCACCTCTGGGTCACAGCACTGCACTAGGGCTGGAGAGAAGGTGGCAGCACCATGCAGTCTAACAGGCCGTCCCAGCTCAGCGGGGAAGCAGGGGAGGCTCAGAGCCAGCAGCAAGGCAGCAGCCAATCCAGATGCTCCAGGTTGTCCAGATTCTCTCCCCAGCCTCTTACCTACTGGGAGGTATGGGCATCTCTCCTGACACCAGTCCATATCATACCAACCTCATGTGACTATCCTCATCATCCCAGGTGCTGCTTCCCAAATTTAAGGCTAGGACCCAGTGCCCCACTGCTAAGTAAAGGCAGGAAGGAGGGATGTCCACTCCAGTACAAAACAGCAGCTGATACACATGGAAGAGCAGAGTTGGGCAGGAAGGGAAACTTGGTACCAAGATGTCTTGTCACAAGACGTACATGGACTCCGAGGAGAGAAAGGACTTCCTGCTGGAGTCTGGATTCCTCTTGATGTCTGCATCTGAATCACAAACAGACAAGGTGGAGCAGATGGGACAGGGCAGGTGGATACACTAATATCAAACCAAAGCTTCACTGTAAAACTCATCAAGCTGTTCAAAAGCACGTAAACTACAGCATCAACTTCTACCAGTGGCACTGAGCAGCAGGGAGAAGTGCAGTCTAATCAGTTACCTGTCGGAGTTACAATGGAAGGACATGGTGGGATGCTGTGAGAACAGCGAGACTGGGGATTGGGGAAGACAAGTGGATCCTGGTACAGGTCACACACCAAGTCCTAGCAGTGGCATGGCCTGAAACAGTATGCACACAGAAGCTAGGCAGGACAGCAAGGTTAGCAAGAAGGTTTAGTGGCTCTTTACACACAGTACAGACAACACAAGGGATTAGCAACAGGACGCACAGCTCTTCTATTTGACAGCAACCTGTAAAACCAGACGGTGGCCGTGCCACAGCTTGTCAGCGACTGCACAGCTGGGGCTGGCAGCCTAAGCCCAGCACTCCAGAGACATATCAGCATCCATGCAGAGAGCAGGCCAGCAGCCACAGGGGCCAGCCCTCTGCAGAGGCAACAGACCCACCTCCCAAGGAGGGACGGGTCCAAGATCAAGGTGCAGGACACTGGGGTGCTGCTCCCTCCACCCTTCCATCAGCTTCCCAGCAGCCCTGAGCTGCCCCACATCCCTCCTCAGTGCCAGCCTCAGGTACCAGGCAGTATCCAGTGGTACCTCCATCACTCATCTTTCTTTTACTCTGGCAGGTTAAACCCTGACAGGTAATTCACCTCAATGATGGAAGGACCCTGGAACAGGAGACTCTTCCAGCAGTACAAGGCAGGCAGAAATCCTACTTCACTGGTGACAGACTCCCAGAAAAGGGAAGGAGAGTGTGCAAGGGGAAAGTACTACAGGTCAAGACAGAGGAGGCCAATGCCACAGCCTTCAGCCCAGCAGGTCTCGTTTTGTACCTCTGGGGAGCTCTAGGAACAGGGTCTGCAGTGACCACACCACCCCCAAACAGAAGCTTGCAGCTCCCTCTGACCCACTGGGCCAGTGTCTGGCTAGGGGACGCACAGCTCAGGATCCCTGCTCCTCCACTCCAAGCAGGTCAGCTGCGTGGACCCACACAGAGCTCACCCGATCCCAGCCAAGCATCAACTGCACGCTGAAGCCAAGGGAATCACAGCCTGACTGAGCAAAGAGTGCTACCCTGTGAGCCATCAGCTCCCCTAGGAAGAACAAGACTGTCCTGGTAGCAAGGGGAGCAAGTCCCAATCCTGCCTGTAAATTTACACACTCACACTTTGGAGTTCAGGATGGATGCTTGACCCTCCTTGTTTGACATCCATTGGTAGAACTGGCACAGAAAAGCAGCCTTATGCTAAGGAACCCACGTATCTACATCACGCAAACAGACTTCTAGCTGCAGAAAACAGGGAATTCAGGCAAACATAGCCTCCCGACCACACAGGGCACTGGCCAGACATACCTGCCATGCTCTGGTGCCTTTGGCTTTGTGCAGGAACGTGCCACATGGTCCTAGACTACAATGAACATGAGCAAACAGTGGGGCACATGCAGCACAGGTGGGCCAAGCATTACGGGGAGGTAGAGCCGGCATGCTCAGGCAGTGGCATCTTCTCCAGGATGGCAGAGGATCTGGCCACATTTGACCATAGACTCCTGCAGGGGGTAGCACTGGGATCCTGCCGCTGCTTGCTTCCCAACCTTAACTACAGACACTCCCCAAAAGCCTTGTTAGCTGCCCAAAACGCCTCTGCTGCCAATGCTATCACCACATGGGATAGTCCTCAGGAGGCTCGTGGACAGCCCCCAAACCCAAAGACGTCACCTCGGTCCCCACATGCCAGCTTCAGGCCAGGATGAACCTCCCAGGATGAGACCCCTGGGCTGTAAACCCAGGACACAGCAGGGCTGGCGGGGAAGCTCTGAGCACCAGCATTTTCAGCAGGAGCAACACGCTGGCACCAAACACCTGACAGGAGAGATCAGCCGCAGCCATGTAGGCTGTTCCCTTGCTAAAGCAAACAGGGAGCACGTGAGGGTTATTTAAATGCAGCCAGCAGACCGAAGGATTATCTAGTAGTACTGTAAACAATAAAAACACTAAGTAAGACCTGGCTCCACGTGATCCCCGTCCCCAGGGCCTCCAGCGTGAACAAACTGCCTGTGCCCTGTCTGCTCTCACTACTTCTCCCTCCAGAACTTCCTTCTGGAAGCATTCTCCAAGTCAAGTCTGAGCAGGACGGAAAGGCTGTGGTTCGAATCAGAGCTATGGCATGCCAGCTCCACCGAGCCAAGCCGGGTAACGCTCCCCAAGGCACCTGGGATGGAGACCTGGTCCCACACTGTAGGGGACTATGCGCTTATCCAGCCCAGGCTCAGCCTCCAGCAGCTACACAGCCACAAAGCTGTGCCATTGCCCTGCCAAGCCCTACTCTAGGCAAGCCAGGTCTTCACCACAGCAAACACGTTTGAAATATCCAAAATACTGCATGGCGAAACACCCTGGGGGATGGAGCCCACGGCAGAGCTCCTCTGCCTCCTCTCTGCTCCATCCTGCCACGGCTCTTCTTGCTGACATCTGGATGATACTGTTCACAGTTCCCACATCAGGCAGATTTCTGGGAAGTGTGCACGTGCACACACACACACACCTTGCACACACACGCACACGTGCCGCAGGGGAGCACTGCGGGGTACTACCTGAGAACAAGGAAGCCATTGACACTGAGAGGCCGTTCTTGGACATTTGAATCAGGTTAGATCCATCGTTACCATCTGTATAACACGGTGATGACAAAACAGTTGACTTCAGTGCCTTGGCCAGGCCAAAGAGAAAGGGCATAATACAAGAGCAGCACTCGCATGAGAGAAGTCCAGAACTGAATCCACACACCCCTCTGTGGGCTTCAAAGCTGAGCCCAAAATCTAGCCCTCAGGACTGAAAGGAGCGCTTTGCTATCAACAGTCAAGAGGCAAGAAGTTTATAGCTGGAGACAGGACTGCTCCATCTTCTTTTTAAAGTCAGTGAGATGGAGGTACTGCTGAGAAGTCATCCACCTCAGAGGATGAACAAGGCTCTGAAGGAAAGGGACACCCAGGGACCCAGACAGGTCTCCTGTGGGTGGCAAGCTTAGCCACCCAAGCAGAGACTACAGGAATTACAGGTCAGGATGTGACCAGTGCCCACCACTGCCACCCAAGAGGTAAGTAGTCAGAGCTATGGATCCTTCTGCCTGGGGAGGAGGAGAGCAGGATGGCAGGTCTCCCACCTCCCTCTAGCTGTGACAGCTGCTATGCGGGCCAGGCAATGAAATTGAAACCACCGACCAGCCGGAGGCACTGAATGCTAGAGGGTTACAGAGGATTTTGAAGGAAAGTCATGCCAGCACATGAGGGAAACTGGTTGCTCTGCTCATGCTCAGAATTCAGCCATTTGTTTGGGAAAAGCCATCCTGAAGGCCAGAGGGACATGCTCTTCTTTAGTGGGACTGACCTCAACACAACCACACCAAGGAGAAGTCTGTCTCTAAGCAAGAAACCACCACAGTCATCCCCTCCTACCTCGGATCTCGTACTCTTCCACATCCTCTGTGGAGCCAGAGTCAGAGAGCCGCATGGAGCCATGGGAGCTGAACTGGGACCCGCTGTCTGTTGCCACGAGACCTGGGAGAAACACCAACACAGTCAGGCCATCAATGAAAGTGGTCTGAAGGGTCACTGACAGCTAAGGAAGAAGTTGATAGCCAGGTATGGCCAGGGCAGGGAGGGATGGAGGTCAAGAATGGAAGACACTGTGGGTTCAAAATGAAATTACATTCCATAACTCAGTGCCAACAGCACACAAGTGTTATCAATGTACAGTATCAGTCCCATCATGGTCTCCAATAGCAGCAGAGTTTCACAAATCTCTGCAGCACCTTGGTAGCGGTATGATTGTTTCCCATGAACGGGCAGGAAGGCAGGATGCTATAAGGACAGGCAACAGACAGAAAATCCACTAGCTGATGAGCCCAAAACACATCACCCACTGTCTGAGCCCATCTCCTGGCAGGAAGGAAACAGGTGTCTCGTGCGGATCTGTTGACGCCGAATGCGAATCTTTTGTTTAAGCTCCTGGATCTCCTTGTCGCTGTCTTCCTCCTCCTCCTCCAGCTGCCGGCTCATCATGTTGCATTTCATCAGCTCAATGGCAGCGATCAGGGACTCTGAGATGCTGAAGTGCGCATTCTCCTGCAAGACAAAAGCATAAACATTCAAGGCTGTACCACAGAGAAACTAGGAAGGACTTAGTAAAATCTTGTTCCCCACCTGTGACAGCAAAGAGCTTATTACTCATGGAGGGCAGCAGAAAGACTTTAAGCCCTGTTGACACCACAAAACCAGATTTTTCTATGAGGACCTAAAAACTAAAGCCTTCTTGGGCACCAGAATACTCACAAAACACAATGGGCATCCTACAAAGAGGATGTGCAACACATCCACTTCGGGCAGTCAGCACGTGTCCCTGAGGAGCCCTAACGTTGCAAAGCTGCTGTGCATATGCTGGATGAGCAGATACTGGCTGCCAGACACCACTGAGGAACTCAGCTCTGGAGTTCTGTGCACAGCCCTATAGGAGGAAATACTATGGGACTATCTTCCCCATGGAGGGAAGTATTGCTGAACCTGCGGTAAAATACGTTCTCCAATGCACACAGGCTGCTGCTGCCTCCCTCACCTTCTCCAGGTCTGCACAGCTGCCAAAGTCCTGCTCAGACAGGTAGCTGATGAGGGACTGCCCTTCTGAGGGTCTTCTGAACATCCCTTCCCCCGAGCTCAGGTACTGTCCAGAGTCTAGAAAACCAAGAGACAAATGTATGAGGGAGGGACCTGCTGCTATCCCCATGCTAACAAGCCCTGCCAGCGCCCAACCGGCATCCCACAAGTAGGTACCAGAAGCTGAGGCACCACACCAGACAGAGGAGCACAACCAGAAGCGAGTATCCCTCTGAGGCTGGCTGTACTCACCGTACTCCACATAAAGGGAGCTGGGTGTGCTCAGTTCACTGCTCTGGGTGGAAGCAGAAACTGGCCCTCTCCCTCCACCTGGATCGTCATGGGACTCTGGAAGGAAACACAATACCATTTGTGTGTCAGTAACCAACCAGTACCCTGGAGGCACCCAGCCATCGCACACAGTGAAATGAAAGGGGCTCAGCATCACATGGGCAGGCACAAATGGATGGGAAACAGACAGGGACATCTTCCTGCTCCATGCCACGGTGGAGGGCAAGCCCAGGAGGGGACAAAACTAGAAAGGCATTTCAGGCAGAGGAGGAGAAGGGGAAAGAAAGAGAGACGCTCATGAGAGCCACAGAGCAGTCAAGTCCCGAGCCTTCCTCTCTTTACTCCCTAGCAGAGCTGGGGGACAAACAGGCTCCAGCAAGCACTTCTGCCAGCCCCATCTTCCTGCTGGAGCATCTCAGAGGGAAGAGTTATCTCCCAGGCCAGAGAGTTAGGAGACAAGGGGAAATCTGAGCAGCCAAGGGATCTATGGGGCTCCCAGCCCTGCAAAGCAGCCTGGACAACAGCAGGAGGAGGCATCTGGAGGACATGCTCTTGCTCAACTAGAACCCAGGGCTCCCCACACATGACACCGGAGCCTGGGCTGCAGTGCTCAAGGTGACCTACACAGGCTGTGGGCAGGGCTCTGCCCCATGCACGTACTGTGGTGCAACTCCCTGCCAGGCTGAGCCGGCAGGAACTGCCAGGAGCTGGCCTGACCGGAGACCAACAATGGATGGTGCCCTATGGAGAGCCATGGCCCCAGGGAGCACCTGGACCGAGCAGCTGGGTGACAGAGGACTGCTGAAGGAGACTGAAAACGCCCTGACTGGAGCGGAACAGGAACATGTGTGTGTGGATGTGGTGCAGGCACTGGCTGACATCCCTAGCACAACAGAAGGGCAACCCTCTCCTCTCAGCCTCCTGCCCCTTTTTGCTACCAGCTTTGTGCCCTAACCCTGATGTAGCTGGAGGCTCCTGAGCCCACCAACAGCAGCACCTCCCTGCCAAGACCATGAAGCAGCAGCCACCAGGATGGGGCTTGGGACCAACCCACCTCACAGGCTGGGTGACAGAGATCCATCGGGGTGGGAGGCTCTCGCAGCTAGTTGCTGCAGCCTGGCAGTGTACCCTGCAGCCACCTCAACCTTGCTGAAAACCAGCATGGAAACCACCTTGTGATCACCAGCCTGGGGGATGCCATGTACAACAGAGCCTACTGCTGAAGGGTAAAGCGAGGCAGTGCTTGGCATCCTCTGCTGGAGCAGGACACAGGGTTAGACACGTCTGAATGCCCACCTCCACGAAGGAGCCTTCGCAGCCACAGAGCCCTCAGTATCCAGATGTGACCTCAACAAACCCTGTGCTGCTGTTCAACAGATGCAAAAGAAAACAACCCATGTTTTTGAGCTGCTAACTTTCTGTGTGTGAGACAAAGGGACGGTAGCACCTCTGCTCAGGGGGAAACCTGCCCCAAGCCCAAAAGAGTACCTGGGAGTCCTGGCTGTGGGTGCAAGCACAGCTGGCTGGGATATGGCTGAACTCAGCCAACATTAAACCTCCCCATGCCACAGATCTACTAAATGAATGGAAAAATAAGATGTTCAAGGCCATGCCTGCTTAGCTGCCAGCCCTTATTCACTAGGTGTGAGGAAACCTCTCCTGGCTCCCAAGGCAGTGGGGTGGAGGGAAGGGCAGGGGACACAGCTCAGGGACTTGGTGGCCAGCACTCCCTAACGCCATGCAGGGAAGCTGGGTGCCCTTCTGGGTCTGGTCCACTGCTCTGAAAAACCAAGCTGGGATCTTCAGTCAGGTCGCATGCAAAAACCTGACCACGTTTCAAAGCACCAGCTGGGACACAGGGAAGAAAGAATTATTTTTGGTTTTCTAAATGGACACTAATGGGTTGATGGAAATCCTGAACTTGATGCAATGATCACTAATGAAGGGCTGGCTCCCAAACCTGCCACTGGATCTTCTATTATAATGGTGATATCCCTGAGGCCTCCTGGGCAGACAGAGGAGGAGGAGGAGGAGGGCAGCGTTAGGGAGAGAAAAGAGACAGACTGGTTACTACTCAGCAAGGACCTCCACTTCTCCCATGAAGGTAGCACTGGTGGAGCAGACTCCCACGAACTGATTGTCCCCTCACATCCCACTCCCCCCGTTCATGCATTCATCCACTGAAGAGCACAGGAGGACCCAGCAGGTTTCCAGGATGAGCCCAAGCCCCAGCCCAGTGCCCTACCATGGCCCCACACCCCAGCTAGGCAAGGCCAGTGGGGAAGCAGAACAGCTAATGTTACAGCATTGCTGCCATTTTCTAAGTTTTTGATAAAAGCTGCCAATACCAGTAACAGACCAGTCTAGGGCATTCTGGGAAGCAAGATGTCAGCCCCTCATTCCAGTGTGGAACAGGAAAGCTAAGGACAACGACCAAATTTCCCAACCACTTGCCCCCTGTTTCCCTCGCCAACCTGATCCACGGAGTCAAAGGGGTGGCCAGTATCAGCCTGCCGGTACCAGGGCTCCCACACCCCAAACCCATCACAGAAAAGCTGCCCCATTACCATGCAACTTTCCCGAAGCGACGTTGGTGTCGGAGTGTGAGCGCACATGGCTCTTCTTGAGGATGCCCTGCGGAGCTGATGACTGTCCCTCTGAGAAGCTGGACCGGCGAAACAGGCTCAGGCCCCTGCTTCCACCTCCACTTGCCCCCTGCTCCCCCAGGGATGACACTGAGTCCAGCTTCTGGGAGCTGCTGGAGGAGAAGAGTTTGGAGCTACTGCTCTTGGTGCTGTTGGTGCTGGCGCTGCTGCACGCTCGGCCCCGGCGTCCCAAGTTCCCAATGGCCAGGTACTCCGGCCCATCATTAACATCGCTCTGCGGATCATCCTGACTCCCTGTCCAAGTGTCCTCGCTCTGGCTGGTGGTGCTGGAGCTCATCTCGCTGGCTGGAGAGAAGGGGTCTTTGGGTGAGGGGATGTGGAAGTGGGTGACAGAGCTGGGCTGCTCCAGAGGGGACCTGCCCTCACTGAAGGAGGAGGACCGGGTGGATGGACAGCGCTCCTGGGGCTGGCTGACTCTGGAGCTGACGGAGGAACTCACTGGTCTCCTGTCTGGACAGAGGCAGGAGCAGGATGTCACACACTCTGGCACAAGCAGACTACCCTATGGCAACAGACTTGTGGCTTCACACCGGTATGCCCACCCACAAAGGGCAAAGGCCAGGGATCTCCCTCCCATCATGGGCAGAGATCTCGCACCCATCCACCACAAAGAATCCAAGAGCAGAAAAAAAGGCAAAGTATTTTCTGAGTCTATCCTGAGCTTCCCAGCCCACCCTCGTTACCTGGGAGGCCAGAGGAGGCTGGGTGGTGGAGGCTGGAGAAGGACCCAAAGCAGCGCTGCTGTGTGCAGCCTGCAGTGGGGACATATGGGGACGCGGGGAGGGCAGTCAGGCTCTGACTCTTGGTCACTGGAGGCAGACCATCACTCTTCCTGGTAAGCTGAAGAGAGGTGGCATCATTAATAAATCAGCATTTACAGGGCTACATGTCAAAGGAGCAGCAACGGAAAGGAATCGACCTGCGAATGCCTGATCACCAGCAGCAAGGATGCAGCAGCCCTGGGGGCAGGAGGATGGGGAGGGAAAAACATGGCAGCACAGAAGGGAAGCAGCTCTTTGTTCACAGCTACACAGCAGGCTCCCATCGGGAAATTACCAGGCTCTCACTGAAACGATCCAGGCAGCCCAGCGCCCCAGGCAGATGGCTCTCGTGTCCTTCAGCGTCATGGTCACACATCTCTCTTGTCCCAGCAGAAGGACCTGACACGCACAGGGATGGCAGTGACGTGCCGGCCAGCTGAAAGAACACAGCCCCCATTTAACGAAGGCTTATTAATTGCTCTCCTCTGGAGAGCTCTGTGCAAAGAAAGCAGCTGCTGTTCCCCTCCTCTGGGGAGGGCGCAGCTGGTGCAGGGCTGCACTGGGGGTCACTGGCATCACCAGCAGGAGTGGGCACCCAGGTGTCCTGGGCTGCTGCCCATCCCCTCAGAGGGTGGCTGACCCTCACGATCAGGCAGCTCTGCCTGCTGGACCTGAAGCCTGGGACTGTTGGAGTGGGCTTCAGAGGTGCCTCTTACACGGAACTGATCCTCAGGTCCTCATACTCAAATCCTTGATGCCAACTAGAACCAAGGTGCCCCACTACAGAGCCCACACAGCCATCTCGCACACCCCGACCCCTGCCAGGCTTGCACAGGCAGCACAGGGACCAGTTCACCACTCTCCTCCCACCTTGGAGCTCCTTCTGCTATTTCCAAGTTCAGCCCCTTATCCAGGGGCTCCATGTGCCCTGGATGAGACTTCGCATGAGTGGCCACAGCCAGCTGGCGTCTGGGGAGAACCAGATGTAAAAGCCAGGACCTCAACTCACCATGGAGGTGTCAATCTGAGCCAGAAGCCTGGGGTTGTTCTGCTCAACAGCCTCCAGGCACTGCAGCATGGCCGTGACGTGGGCGTCACTGAGCAGGAAGGCAGTGTCTGGGGAGAGAAAACTGCTGCTTGGAGGAGTCCCTCTCACCCATGTGGTCTGACAGCACCAGCTGCTCACATGCAAACCACCTTTTCTGCTGTCCCCCCTCATTCCCACATGGCTTGCAAATGCCACCAGCTAGGTATTTTCCTACTAAGAAGGAAAAGGCCCATTTCTCTTTACCTGCGTAGAATTTCCTGATGTACTGCCGGTTCCCCAGGAGCGGTCTCAGCTGTGCCGACAGGCAGTGGCACTGCAGGCTGTGCTGTAGCCACAGCTGTGCAATGGCCTGATCCCCTGCGCCCTCTGGGTCAGGCTGGCCACTCTCCTGCAGGCTGATGAACTGGAAAGGGATACCAGGTACAGGATAAGGCATGCAGAGGCAAGCAGGGGAGCAGGCTTTGTTCCACCGCACAGCTTTTGCCCCCTTCATAATGGCAGCTTTCCAGCACTGGTCACCGCCAGTGGAAAGGAGGACACATCCCAGCAGCTCCCCAGCCACCAAGGAGGCACAAGCACCGGGCAGGAACAATGCTTCAAAGGTCAGCCAGTGACCAAAGTCCTCCAACTGCCACCAGCACTATGAATTTCTCTTGCACGCCCTCCTACCCGTGGGCATCACCCCCGACCCGGAGGGACCCCACACTCCCAAATCCAACCCAGCCCTGGCGTGATGGTCATGTTCTTGCTGACACATTAACTGGGAAAGGTTACAGCAACACCTGAGCTGCTGCAGCTTGAAGAGCTGGACTGGAGTCACATCCCACGTCCCCCCAGCAGCAGGCTGGACACAGGGACCACCACTGGTCAGCCCCTTGCACTCATCCATGGTGGGGACCGTGAATGTCCTCATAGGGCAGCCAAAGACCAGGAGCATCCCTGTGTGCCAGCAGTTGGCACAAGCCAGCAACGGGAGAACCAAACGCATGGTGAAGACACAACCCAGAAATGGGACAGTCCAGACCTTTGGAGGTTTGCACAGACACACGAATCAGCCCTGCATACACACAAGTGCTGCTTGTGCCAGTTCCCTTGGTGATGCCTGCTGCACCCAGCTGAGCCGAACTGGAGACTGGCCTGGGAGAAATAAGCAGCCGATTGTCTCAGCCCAAGCCACACCAAGTTCCTGGGACGTGGCTTGTACACAAACACACGGCTGCTTCAGCCTCCACAAGCCACTTTACCCACAGCAAGCCAACAGCCACTGTGCTGCTATCCCACTGGCGAAGTTCACAGCCCAGCTGCCCTCTCCCCCACCCTGCTGGACACGCAGGGCCACCCCACCAGAACCCACCTTCTCCAGGTGATGAGCAGAGCTGGGACTCAGCCAGCGTATGTCCTTCACAAACTGCCAGTAATCCTTCTGCCTGCAGCACACCTGCCCAGGACAGGCACAGTTAGACACCACCACCAAAGTCTCAGTTAAATGAAAATATCCCCCATCAGCCCCTTGCTGCCATGAGGACAGCCCCTAAACACAGCAAGATGGGCCAGAGAATAGGCATCAAAATGCAGCACGGCTTTACAGAGGAGAAACACAGCAAATATATAACACAATTTTGTAGATCAAGGGACCAAGTCACAAAACACTGGCATGATGTAGGTAAGTGGCCTTCTGCCCCTCCCATGGTAACATCTCTTCTGTGGTCAGCCAAGTGACCAGACAACAGGTCCCCCAAACAGATACTCCTCTTCCATCAGGTAAGTTCCCGGTCCCTCATACCATGGAGACAGGAGAGGTCTTGGGACAGGGACCACTGCAGTGCAATAAGGATCCTAAAGGCCAACCTCAGGTCTGCCAAGTTCAAGGTTGACCAAGTTCCCACGTCACTGTTCCCCTTCCTGCTGGAGTACGACCTGGAGGACAGCCCTCATGCCTCAGCACTGCAGAGTCAGACACCAGTGAGGGGAAACAAAGAGCAACATGGAAACACATCCCAGCAAAACCAGCAACCATTGCTGTCTTCTGATGCAAGCCACCACCAAGGACACCAGCACGGCTGAGCACCCCAGGTAAGAAATTTGGTGTTGCATTACTGTCAGCTCTTTGCAGCCATTTGCCTCAGCTTTACTCAGACAATCAGTTATTTCGTTCTTAGTTATTCTTCCTGTTAAAGAGGAACTGCAGCAGAGTTGCTGTTTTCCTTGCCATCCTATCACACGTAAACACAGCCCAAAAATGTGTCTCTCTCTTCAGCAAAAGAAGATTGATTATTTTTTCTTCCAACTCTGTTTCCTCTTTCACAAGCATCAGAGGAATGGGTTCAGTTTTGTGGTTTTTTTGTTTGTGGGGTGGTTGGTTTGGGTTTTTAAGACTAGAGAACTAACATGGCAATTTTAGTCCTCTAGATTAAATTGGGGTTTCTGGACAAATAAATAAAAACTCATTCAAAAGTTCAGAAACCTCTAACTCCAGTTCTCTTAACATGTATATATGGATTTTTTTCACCCTTTACTTATTTATTCCTAGTTGTAGGAAAAAAGTTGGTACGAAAATAAGCAAAAGGAAGGATTTTTCTGGAGCAACTATAAGAAAATAGCTGTTGGGAAGCTGTATTTTTATAGGCATCCCTTTGCAGATCTTATAGCTTGATTGGTGTCACACGTGTCCAAGCAGGAGAGACATTTCTAAGTAGAAGAGCTGCCTTTGTCTATAATAAAAGCACTGAGGAAGGCAACACACCGTCCTGCTTTGCAGGTCTCGTATGAACTGTTACCAACAGACAGGCAAGTACAAATCATTTAAATCTCACTTCCTGAAGCCTATTAATAGCACATCGATCAGAAGGGAGCACTGCACTCCTCACATGTAAAAGGCAGCTTCTTTCTCTGCAGATCTCCAAAGAATGTCTCTGGTCCATGCCACTGGGGACTAACGGGAACACAGCAGCACTGTAATGAGTGCTGACTGCAAACTTAATAGATCCAGGGAGCAAAGCACCCTGCTAGAATGACCTGTCAGCCTGGCTCTTCCTGCAGGCTTATTAACTTGGGTACAGTATTGCATATATGTGGTTTTCCGGCTCCTGGACCCAGCTGGCCCATGCAAGTTGCCTGGGGCTCCTCTGCATTGCTCTCTTCTCTGCATTGTTCACTGGGTGGCAGAGCCACCGATGGGAAGCCTGCCCCAAGGCACTCCCTGCAGACTTGCCTCAACTTTCTACTGTAAATTAACTGTGCTGGTATTTGCAAGCTGAGGGGGAGATATTCGGGCCTCTGCACACAGCTGGGAAAAAGAAATTCTTCTAGGCAGCCATGAAATGGGAAATGGCTGGGTGAGCAACCACAAGGCACAATGAGAACCTGGGAAGAGAGATCCCATTCATGCAGAGCATGGATTTGGCTGCCAGTTCCTGTTATTAATACAGCTAACCAGAAACAGTAAAGATGCAAGCTTTCTCTTGCTAGACCTCACTGGGAAGTTGTCCAAGCGCAGATGATATGGGGCTGACCCATTGCAAATGCAGCTTTATTGCTTGGCTGTACCAGGAAGAAAGGCAAGAGGGGCTGGCCTTGGCATGGGGGGCACAGGTACTTAGAAAAACCATGTCAAAGGTGGATGAGATAGAAAGAACATGCACCCAGGTCCCTCTGACAACCACAGTACTTGGCAGGCAAGCTCAGTGCCTGCTTCAATCATTTCCCACACTACTACAAGTGTTGTACCCACTCCGTGCTATGAGCACTGAAGCAAGCTGCAGCAGACAGGACTGCCCCGCTCGCTCATGACAGGCATCGAAGCTGCTACAGACAGGCAGCAGTGCTGGCAGGACAGAGCCCTACCTTGTCATGGATGAGGCCGTGGTAGAGGATGCTGTGCATGTCTCTGCAGAGCCGTTCCAAGCCGCCATACTTGGACCAGACGTTCGGGTTGCTGGTGGACACCAAACCTTCCACTGTGGTCTTCAAGTTGCCTAGCAGCTTCCAATGCTCCTTCCTGCAGAGGAACACAGCAAGTTGCATCAGATATACAGCAAGTGGAGCTTCAAGACAGGGCCATGATATTGCACTCTCTCAAGAAGACCCTGGTCAGGCTGAAACCTTTTGTGGTCCAGAAGCTCGCAGTGGTGAACTAAAGGAATTTACACCTCCCTGTGGTCTCCCAAGCATGGTTTGTGGACAAGAAGCCATACCGTAATGATTCTTGTGATGACTGGCAGCCAACATCAATGTGGTCTCAGGAGACAGCCAGAACAAAAACTGATGGCTCCTGCAATACACCACTTGCTTAGTACAGGCCAACAAAACTGAGGACATCTTTCCAGCCAGCCTCTTTCTTGCTCCACTCACATGCTCTGTCAGAGACTGTTTAGAGCAGCAGCCCACCAGGAGTACAGCAGCTGTAAGGCAATGGCATGACGTCCACCACATCTAGCAGACACTGGCTGTGCTGCACCTGCATTTACAAAGTGGCACTCCCCGAACAATGTGCACTGCATCGAGCACTCCAGCACCATCAGGATGCAGAGGTGCTCCACTCCAAGGCTGGTAACTCTTCATCTGCATCTCCATCTGTAGAGCTGCTCTCTGGCCTCCAAGCTGCTGTAGGCACAAGGTGACTGTCTTGCAAAAGCGTTCATCATGTTCTGGACAGAGATTTGCAAACAGCAAACTGCACGTGTACGCTAGAGCTTGCACAGCATTTCTCATTGATCTCATCCCCCTCAGCTACCCTGCATACAGCAAGAAATCACCATTATCCACCATAAAGCGGGAGCGATGGTGCACAGAGGTAACATCATTTGCCTATGCAAAAGCAACTTTGGGGAAATAAGCTTTGGATGACTGAGGTCCCCACTCAAGCTGCTTGACAGCAGTGCCAGAGGAACAACAGCTTTCAGAAAAATGTATTCAGATAGGAGCCACTGTCTCAGAAGCAGCAGGAACATTGCTAGGTATATTTGGGTGTGTATCTGCCCAAAAAAATGCCTCTGCAGGGTTTGTAACAAAAGCATCCAAGGTGACAGCTTAGAATGAAAAGTCCAGCCTTTCAACTGGCAAGAAACAAGCCAGCGTTTCAGCTCTTAATCCCTCCCACAGCTGAAAACAAACTGGATTTCCAAAGAAAAAGGGGAAAAAGAAAAGAAGGGAAAATACATTTAAAATAAGTAACGTTATTTAAATCTGCTCTCATTTTCTTCCCTTGCGGATGAAAGTGGGCTGCACACTTCTGTAGCACAAAGGACACTAAAAAGTAACATAATCCTGGTATTTTAAAACCAAGCTTTTCTTGCCAATATTCTCTTTCTGAGATTTGTTCACTATTGCCAAACTGATTAAGTGAACAAGCAGATCATCACATATGGGCTCTACTTCAAGCTCTCCATTCACTCCCTGGTCTCACCAGGGAAACCTCACCACTTTCAATGCCCACCTAAGCTTAAACCACACAGAAGCTAACCCATCCCACCAGCAAAGCCTGTCACCCTGACAGCACAGGATCTCTAAACCACAGCTGCAATGCATATGGAAGTATGTATATTTTTGTGATGTACTGAGACTAATAAGCACAGTCATGGCTTTATTTCAGGAGAGACTGAAGAAGAAAGCATGGATCTAAATCAAAGGCAGCTTCCTGAAGGAGATCCAACTTAGGGACACACAGAAAAGTGATCCAGCTCTTCTGAATTTATGGGCTTTTCCCACCCCCGCCCTGAGGGATGCAGATGCTCTTTGACTAGGGATCGGTGATGCTGCTCTGAGTGTCCACAGATGCCCAGAGCAGCACCACCAGTCCCCAGTCAAAGAGCATCTGCAGCCACTGAGCTCAAAACTTCACCAGCTCCTGCCCAAGATATTTCTAATGCTCAGAGTCAGAAAAAGCAAGTGAAAGCTCAGTCATGCCGTTGATCTTCCAAGTCAGCGAGTCAGGGAAACTCCCTCCTGTGTTATTTTGTGCTATAAAAAGCAGGTGATGCACACAAGGATGCGGGGGTAGGACACGCAGAGCTGTGCCTTTCCAAATGAACTATCTCATTAAGGGAGTTATACATCTCCCCAAAGGTAGGAGACGAGGATTCAACCCACTGGACTCACAGCTCCCTCCTAGCACAGGGACACTAAGGTTAAGCAATCCTCAATCAAAATAACTTAAAAATGTTAAAATATTGAACTCAGAAGCACACAGGGAATGAGCAGCACAATGAAAGCACCTTTGCAGAGGTGATGCAGAAGCTACCAGAAGTGAACTAAATCCCTGTAAGGCAGAAAGGATCCCATGTGACTTGTTGGGCCAAAGCAGTTCACAAGCTGGATGTACAGGACCCTACTGATACCCAAACCCCAGCTGTTTCTGGGCTGGGCCATGGTGCATGCCGAAAAGCATACAGTGACACAAGGCTGAAGAAATGAAGACCCATACAGTTGGCTGCAGGTGACAGGGAAATCGAGAGAGCGCAGCTAATCACATTTCAGCTTTGACTGGCCTTATGCGTTAACGCTGAACTAGCTGCAGGATTTGCTCCCCTCCCATCGACAGATCCTGAGCTTGGGCTGCCAGGAGGGATGGACAAACCTGGGTCCCAGCTGCCGTCAAGTTCCCCATTTCAGCAGGTGTTCAGAGCAATATTAAGAAATCTGCTTGGTTTTTCCTGAATAAAGAGATTTCTCCCTTGCTAGTGATAAACAAAGCCTGACATGGGGTGAGGCCAATTCACATCACATCATGAAAATACCCTGACTTACAGGAAGGGCAAAGAGAGCAACACACCCCAGGGAGGTCACAGTACACGAGCAGAGCTTCCCCTGCAAGAACCATACATGTTTCTGCTCTCTTGCTCTAGCAGAGTCTGGTTCCCCCAGCCAGAAGGGTTGAGGGTGTTTGCAGGCGCCATTGCTGGTGGAGCACTGGCAAGACCTCAGCCGCATTCCTCTGCTTAAAGACAATCTCTGATCCAACCTCCAATTTTAACCCCCAACTCCGTAAACTTGGCACGGGGTCTCCTTGCTTTGCCACCACAAACTCTATCCTCAGGTACAGCAACACCAACCTCCCGCCAGGAACTGTTCCAAACATAACGGAACTTATTGCACTAGAGAGATAAAGACAGGATCCAGCCTTGGAGCACAAAACAGCTTAATGCTGCTGCTGACAACAACGACAGGGAAACACTGCTGGCTCTCCCAAGGCTTTCTCAGCCCCTCCATGCCAGCAAGGGTGGAAACTTCTCTTGGTTCAAGTCAGTGAAGGTGACTCACAGCAGAGGCAAGGAGCCATGCTGCTGACTCAGGTGAACTTCATTTAAAATAAAACCAAACCCAAGTTACTTTCCAGAACTGAATCATACAGGTAGCTAGTATTAAAAAAAAGTATTAAAAAACTATTAAAAGCTGGTAAAAAAAAAAAAATAGAGCAGCAGCTCATCTTTCTTGCAAACAACATCTGCTGTGTGTCTCCTTGTGCTCTGGAGGAGGCATCTAGCAATGGCTGCTCAAACTCTGTCTACCTGGAGGAGCCTCTCAGTTCCCCTCAGCATTCTAAAGAGTTTTGGCTGAGGTTGCGGAGGGACTTTTGCCACATCTCCAAGGTCATTCCCATGCTGGCTGTTGGTTCCTCCTGAAGATTCCGAAGGCACTGTGCAACCTGCCACTGTGCACAGCCAGCTCTCGCCTCACCGTCCCACCCTCACCAGGGTCTCCCACACAACCAGCAGCCCCTTCCCGGGGCTCCCCTGCCTGCTCCTCCAGCAGGCTCAGCACTGCTGGGAAAAAGGATTAAAAGAAAGGCAGGCTTCCTGCAATTCATCTGCAGCCATGTGGAGTGGCTGACAAGGCAGTGGAAGCCAGAAGAGCTCTGCCAGCCTGGCAGTGCCCCGGTGGGAAGAGTCGAGCAGGCCAGCTGGGAAAACAAAACGCCGAGTAGCTTGCACCAGTATAAAACTGAGGGCACAACCACAGAAGGCTCCCCCAGCAAACACAGCCCGGAGCTGCAGCTTGTTGGAGCGCTCTTGCTCTGCACTAACAAAGGATGAGGAAAGAAAACAAGGATGAAAGTGTTCTTTTTAGCCTTTTCCCAGCATGGCAGATCGTTTTACCTGCTCATCCTGGCGAAGCCTGCCACAAGCAGATGATCACAACCTGTGGACCCAGGATACTGTCCATCAAGTTTCGATCTGCGCAGGAGCTGCCTGCGACAAGCACACAGGCAGCCAGAGGCAGCCACAGGCAGGGCAGACCCCCATGGCAGCCCACCTCCTTGGGATCAGCCGCTCACCTTCCTCCATCGCTCCGAGCACAGGTTCCCCTTTGGGGCCCTCTCCTCTGGCCCTGCCATCCCTGGGGGCCTTGCTGGTGCCAGAGCCAAAGGCAGTAGCTCTTGGCTAACCTGCCCAGCTGACCAGCAGCCCCTCTGCTCCCCCAGGACTGCTGTGTCCTCCACACCACAGCCCCTCTGCTCCCCTGGGACTGCCGTGTCCTCCATACCACCCACCCACCACTCCAAGGCATGCGAGCCCTGCTCTCTGCCCAGCACGAGGAGAGCACTAACGCTCCTGCCATGCCTTGATGGACATCGCCTCACAGCCCCTGCTCCCCGGTGCATTTTGGACCTGCTGCTTAGGAGGAGAGACAGTAAAACCCAGCACGAGATCCTCATTTTCCTCTCCTGTGCTGGCAGAAGGATGGACTTCAGCAAAATAACTTTTGCTTCTGCATTTCCCGTGATACATGGGAAGACACATCCAGTGGCCTCTATCCTACCACCATCAGTCACGGCCACAATCTATAGTGAAATGGCACCTCACCAGGAATTAAAATGCTAAACCATCTGCACAGAGGACAATGAGGCTGTGCAAGGCCCATGCCAGGATCCTCCCCAGCGCATCAGTGACAGCCAGGAGAACAATCAGGTCCCTCTCATGTGCCAGCATGTCCCTGTCCCTGCGGGAGTGCTGGGGGTGGCACCACGTCAGGCCTATTAGTCACACGATGCTAGCAGGATCTGGTAGTGCAGGACTCATACTTGCAAAGGCAAGAAAACGCACAAGGGTGATTCTGGAGAGAAAAAGAAGTGAATGCAGTCAATTCTTTTATCTTTCTGAACCTGCCGGGTCCAAAGCATTAGCTAAAGAGGGAAGAACAGCTCGAACCGTGTAAATCAAAGGGCATCCCAAACCTGCACTACAGCTTTAAAAGCACCGGTAGCCTTTTCCCGGCTGATGTTGCCAGCAGGAACAGAGGCTAGCTGAGCCCCTCAGATAAGGAAAGCTTCTCTCCCCTATCAAGTTTCAGCTGCTCCCTCCTCCCCAGCCAACGCTCCCATTTCCCTCCAACAGCCACCCTGCGCTTGCGAGCACCAGGGCAAAACCGAAGCACAAAGCAAAGGCCGAAGGCATCCAAAAAGCTGAAGTAAATAGGCCCTGTCATCAAAACACCTGCAGGGAACAACCTCTGCTGCTTTTACAAACACGAGAAAACCCACGCCTAAAGGAAGACCACGCAGGTGAAGCCACCGCAGCACGGCCACGGCCACCGCCAGCCGTGTGCAGGCGCAGGACCTCGCCTTCAGAAACGAAGAGAAGCTTCACCGAAGATTCCTCTCCAGCACCCAAAGGAGCGACGCAGGCACGACGGGCAGCAGCGGGCCACAGAGCCACCGCAGCGGCTGCGCGGCTGGCGGGGCAGGACGGTGCCAGCCGTGAGCACAAGCCTCGGCCACGGCTCGTCCCCACCGCGGCGGGGACAGAGCCCCGGGCACAGGG
>JAVJGI010000003.1:17673832-17687209 GCA_035590275.1 Ibycter americanus
TCCCTGTGGTAAAGAAGATTCTATAGAAGTCAAACACTGAGTGAGATGTACCAGTATTCCTTATCCTAATAGATTTTTTTCTGAATATTCAATCATTTTTACAGCAATGTAAGCTGATTTTCTCTTAGCTCTATTTCAGCACTATACAAAACATTGGATAACAATGCTGTGATTTTTGTTTGGGTTTTTTTTTAAATGGTATTTTCTCTGTTCTGCGCTGTCTGGGTCCATTTGAACTCAAACGCAGTAACCCCGTTCCCATCTCTCCCTGACTCAAGAAGGATGTCCACGTTTGTATAGCCCCCCGATGAAACATAATGTTTTTATCTGTTATGCTGTCATGATCTAGATGCAAGAAACAGAATTTGGCACTTTCATTTAAGATCCTTAAGCTACCAGGTCAGTGAAGGAAATCAAACTGGTGTGGCGTGATTTGCACTTGACAGACCTGCTGCTGTTCACTTTTTATCAGCTTATTACCTTACATGTATTCTTAAGCTGATTAATAATTTGTTCAGCATTGTTGCCCTGGACAATAGGTAAGATGATTGCTTTGGATTGCGGATACCTGGGGAGAGAAGCCTTGTTTGGTTTTTTCCTGTCATGTCAACCTCGGTGAACATATGAAGATAACTGATAGGCTGAGTTCTTGCTGTGTGATTTTCCTTAAGTACCTTAGGATGGAAAGAACTAAGCCTTGAACCAACATTTTGTCTGGAATCTGCAAAGTCTGGGAGTGAGATGGGATTATCTTTTCTTTAGTGGTGTATAAAAACTAAGAGTCATTCAATTTAAAATTTAATGCTGGGCTGAATGCCGTGATCTTTGAAGCCTCTTGGGTTTTCTGGATGTATGCAAATGCTTCTCTTTTGCTATGGCATTATATTATAATGCAAGTACTGTAAGACTAACAGGGACTGGATGTTTTATAGCAATAATATTTCTGGAACCTTAACTTGTATGTGCTAGCCTTACAAGATTAACTGGTCTATTTGCCATGACTCTTAAGCTGCTAGGGTTTTTTCTTCAGAGCTAGAGTATATCTGCAGCGTGTCAAATTCTTCGTTTTGTTTTCTTCTTACAGATGATATAATTAAACTGAACAAGAAAGAAGAGAGAAAGCAATATTCCCCTAAAATGAAAAGAGGGCTTCAGCAGAATCGAACTCGACAGTTCAGGACACCAGGCTCCAAGTGGGGAATCCAACAGCAGAAAGGTGTCTATGCCAAACATAATGTGGATTGTGCAGTATCTCTTTTGAGCTGAAATGTAATCTAATGAAATGTATGGATTGATATGGTCAATTCAGGTGTCTTTCAAATAGTGTTATATGTAGGTTTGATTATACTTCAATTCTTTTTGATCCATTTATGTTTGGTTTTGTTTCTGGTTCAGTGTGAGAAAGTTACTGACGTGTTTGGCTCACAGGGAGCTTATCTGCTTGAGGGATGCTGAGTCAAGGAAGAATTTACTTTCTTTCTGATTTTTTAAAATTTATTTTAATTTTGGAAATTGTGTTGATACTTTTATCTCTTCTCAGAGATGGATAGAAAGAGTGCTTATGTCAAAGGCCGTATATTAGGAAAATGGGAGGCCTTGCCAAAGCTCAGGGCTTTGTGCAAAAGAGCCAGCATATTTATATTTGCTAGGTAGAATTCTCCTAGTAGGCCTTCCCAAAATAGCTGTTTCTACAGACTGTAATGCTGGTTCTGGGATATATAAATGGATAGTGCAGAGTATCTGAGTCAGCTTTTCTTGCTAAGAGTTTGGGACACAAAGGAAGTACTGTGTCAGCCGCCTTAAGCCAATATTTTTACAGTGGAATAAAAAAGGGCGGAAAAAAATCATATAGACAGGGAGCGAAGAGAGGAGAAGTGCACAACAGCAGCTTTACTGTAGGTTCCTTGAGTTAACTGTCAGGGTTTTTTTGATAAACAGGGGTCATATTCTAAAATGATTCCCAGGTTTTAGTCCAGTATGTGGCTGGCACCTCTTTGAAGTATAGGCTGCTTTTGCTTACATTTAATTTTGAAAAATACCTTTTTGGCACTGGATGATCAAAACATAGAAAAGTACTGTCTAATCAGAAAGCTTACCACTTCAAAACAAGCTCATTAGGTGTTTAAGTTAACACATGCGATTTGTTGTTCAGTAGCATTCATTTAAAATGAATACACATCTGTCTGGTGTATTCACAGTGATCCCCATTCTATGCTTTGTTTTACTTAGTGTTTGTTGTAGCAGCAGCTGGTCCTTAGCGCCTTAGACACAAATGTCTTTGGGGATCAGTGGAATGTCCTTTTGCTCAGCGCTCAGAGGAGTTTTGCTTTTTATACAGGCCAACACACCAGTGTTACTTGTGTGTCTTTAGTAAATTGGTGACAGTGCATCAGTCAGCCCAAGTATAAGACTATTGGTGTAGGTGAAGAGTAAGTGAATTTAAGTTGTAGATTGTCAAACATGTAGGCTTCTATTTATGACCACAGTTGTCAAATGCAATTATTTATGATCTAAAAGTCATAAAAGAAGCAAGTATTAGAATTTAAAATTTTAGGAGGAAATTGAGCTGCAAATATAAAACTCTAAAGACAGCCCTCTTGGCAGTTACTTTTCTTTCTTGGAACCTTCCTTCCTTGCTTGCCCTTGTTCTAGGAAAAAGCAAACAATTTTTTGTAAAATTGCTGGATTTGTGACATATTGAAACATTGTGAATAGCTTTAACTGCTGCTTCCTATACAGCTCCACATATTTTCTCCCATTGAAAGCAAGCCTTTTTTATATTGTTTTTTGAGCAGAAGGTATAATTAAGTAGTTATTCTGAGCATTCTAGTTGTTAGTAGCTTATGACCAACAGATTTATTGCTGCTCTGTTGCCATTGAAGTTATTCTGATAAGTAGCAAATCCTCAGTTGTTTATGGACAGCTACGGAAACCACAAATGATCAACAGCATTCAATTCTTTGTGGTTTTAGAAGTGGCTGCCAAACTCTCTGGAAAGAAGCTAGGGACTTGAGTTAGTACTCTTTTTGAGTGTTTGGGGGGAGAAACAGAGAGAAGAATATGGTTCTTTAAATAAAAGTTGTCCTTGGTGAAACACAGAATGCAACTGCACAAAACCCTGTGCAGCCTGAGCTAACTTTGAGGTTGTCATTTATTTGAGCAGAGGTTGGTCCAGAGAGCTCGTGAGGTCCCTTTCAGCCTAAGTAACCCTGTTTCTCAGCTTTTCTCTTTGAAAAGATCATTTGCTAACCACCCACAAAATGTGGGTACATAGCAGATTCTCCATGGCAAATTTATCTAAGCTGTGTTCTGGTCCATAGCGTACTTCATGTGGTGGCTCCTGCCTCATGAAGAAGCACAGATTTATTATCGATGCTATGAAGTCAGATATGTCAAAATTAGATGTATCTGTTGCTGTAGTGCTGACTCCTTAGTCTTAAATTTATCTTGCAGTCTGAGGTTGTAGAGGGGATGATACTTAGGGATAAAACTGAAGCATGGTCGGTATTGATAGCGTGAGGCTAAATGGCTCCAGACAGGGTTAACCAGACCCTTGTAACTGGAGATATGAGATGTTTATACTACAGACCTCAGACTTACAAGCCTTTTATATTCAAAGGCTGCTTTCCATTCTATTTCATTCAGACTGCCATGCCGACTTCTAATTGAAAACACTTTAAATGTGATGTAATTCATACACTATTTAATATGGTTTTGTGGGCCAATTGCTATGTTCTTTTTTCTTAAGTCATGTCTTGGGAACCACTGATCTAAATAAATAAGCTTTGAAGTTGCTTTTGTTCTTTTTTTTTTTTTTTTTTAAATGAAACTGGTAATTTAAAGTTTGCTGAATGGGTAGGGAGCTGGGGGTTTATTTTGGTTTGGTTTTTTATTATTCAGTGCTTGATGAAGTTCCATTTTGGAGTATTTTGGTAGTTTTCTGTGCCAGAATGACTCTTTAAGTTGTCCCTGTAGACATGTCAAATAGCAGCAGAAATTAATGCAATGAACTAGAGCAAAACTGTGATCTATATGAGAAGCTGATTATTGTTGTGCTAGGGCTTGGGCCAGACCAGCTAAAATAACTGAATGACCAAACTGTCTTAAAAAGTGTAGTGATAGCTTCTGCTCTAAGGCTTGAAGCGTGCAGCCAAATAACTTGCATTGCCTGCATAGCATCTTAAAGCAGTAAGCTTTTTCTTTCAATAATAGTTGTTGAATTCCTCATGCTTGTTGCAGGTTATGGTAAAAATCGTTTGGGACGCAGAAAGAAGATAGCAGGGAAGAAGCGTTCTTACGGAGTTATAACCGGCTTGGCAGCCAAGAAAGCAGTGGGTTCGCACAAAGGAATTAGTCCTCTGAACAGACAGCCACTTAGTGAGAAGGTAATTAATGGAATTCTAGTGGTTTATGTAAGAACAGATCAAAAAAATGAAACCCAATGGCTTCAGAACGGGGTTACTTCAATATAAAATGGAGACATCTGGTGCAGCCTTTTATTAAATTAGGGTTGTGTTAGCTGAGTTCTTGTTTGTTAGAGGGGGTGGTTAATGACTAGGTTGAAAGTTGTTTTAACACTTAATTGGGTTGCAAGTAATGAAAATTGAAGTACAGAAGTATATTTTGTGCAAGTATGGAGATAGTAACTGTATTATTACAAGAAAAACTCACTTATTAGGATTTCTTGTCTTTGCATTGCTTTGTTACAAACCAGTGATTCAGCCAACACGCAGACCTTAAGCATGTACAAAACCGGAAGCTTTTGCAAGATACTGAACTCCATCAGTAGGCTCCCTCTTCTGCACTCCTCCAGTGTATTGTCTACTTCATCTCATTCAGTGTTGTAGGATGGGAATTGCTTTTGGATTTGTGAAGAATAATTTTAAAGATGTGTGGAGCATGTATTTTGTCAGTTTAGGGAGATATAATAACCAAAAAGTATCTGCTAAGCTCTTGGGGTGGGTTTTTTTGTGGGGTTTTTCTTGGCCTGGGAAGGAGGGGAATATATATAGCTCATGAAAGTGTAGAAGGTATTTTCAAATTATACTAGACTGTGAAAGGTAGGCAAAGCTAAATGTATTCTCTATGCAGTTTGTAAATTGAAATTGAAGGGAAAGTGTTTGTATATGGTATACATATATGCTATGTATGTTTACTGTTTTTTAAGAATGCACAGCGGAATTACCCAGTTTTGAAAAAGAAAACAAACCTGCAGAGACAATCTGAAATGCAGAGAAAACAAGCTCCAGCCCTCAGGAGGCCTGCCCCGCTAAATAGAAGGTAAAATACCAGTTCTGCTTTCTGAACTGTTCATGACAATTTTCCATAGTGAGCCTTGTTTGATGGGACTGAGTCCAAGAGAAGATGGTAGGTACTAGCAGTAGTAATACAGTCGAGACCACCATGTGTATGAAGGTCTACAAATTTGGAAGCCAAGCACAGGACAAATGTGGTCTTGATACAAAGCCAGATATTTATTACCATGTAGAGTACTCAGGAAGTACCTCTATTTGTGAGCACCTGGTATTCTGCCTTCATTTAAATTGTAGGTAGCCTATATGGAAATGGCTAATCTGGATTTTGGTAGCTTTGAAACAAAAACCATGGGTTACTGCACTTTCTAAATAAAATGCCTTTGTGGAAACTGGTGCCATCTTCAGTTTCATGGAAGCTATTGCATGTTTTATTTGTGCTGGAATTAACATGCCTGTTTTAAACTGCATCTGAACTGGTGTCCGTGATGAAAATTCTCACTGTGTGACTATTGTAGAAAGTGTAAGCAAACTTTCTTTATACATACCAACACTTCTTTTACTTTAAATTTAATCAGCAACATTTAAAGTGCTGGAAGGTACTGAGCGAAGTAAAAAGCAGAGTTAATGACCATACTGTCCTGTGATGTGATGTAGGTGTATTAAGCTTCAAAGTAACAGAAGTGATTTCTCCATTTGAGTAATGTGTTTTGTTCCTAGTAGATGAGAAGCTTATTGCAACTGAAATGTTCAGCCTCAAAGAGGCAACATTGCAGATGTCCTTAGGGATGTATTGGGCTCTAGCCTGCCTTCTGTCATAGTCTCTCTAAGATGTTATCTTTGGGGCCTTTGATAACTATACTTTAATAAATATTACAGGAATAACATGCCGTCCACTTTTGCCAGAATTGGAAACAAACTAAATCAGCAGAAAGACACTCGTCAAGCAACTTTCCTGTTTAGAAGGGGCCTGAAGGTAATAAAAATCACTGAAAACAACAACAACAACAAAATTGTGCCACAGGTTCTAAGCTAACCTGTAACTCTGGTATTAATGAATCAACTTTGAGTATCAGAGCTGAGTAGAAACTTCAGGTGGACTGGGAAATAGGCACGAGTTCTTCTAGGGAAATGTACTTGTCCTTTTGAGTTACTGTAAACTGTTGAGTCTTGCTTCTTGTTCCAGTGTAGCTGGACTGTTCAGAGGGGCATGGAACCTGTCAGAGTGTTTGAGGGTAGTTGCAACGTATTCATTTTTCCTTTTAAAAGTAAATGTTGGAAAGCACTGTACAGCTTTCAAAAGTTACCTTTGGTTGAAGGATAGAGCAGAAACGTGTTTTAGCCTCTGATTATGGGGTGTTTGGGGTTTTTTTTATTTTTTATTTTGGGGTTATTTAATTATTTAAGTTATTATTTTAGTTACCTAAGTATTTTTTAGTTATTTTGAGTAAGATCAAGAGAATAGAGAGTGTACAGTGAATGATAAGGGGTGTTCCCAGTTTTCATTTGTGCCCGCATTCTATGTCTGCCATTGTTGTGAATGTAAGTAGCTGTTGTCTTCCATCCACATGGATTGTGGAATTACGGACAGGATCAGGAAGGAGAAAAACAAAACCAAAGTCCTCTAAAACAGCAGTGAGACTTAGTAGCATATTGGATATTATGTATGTTAACATTGATCAGGTTAGGAACTAGCCAGGTTTTTCTTGCTGGGCTGATAACATTTTGGTGTACCTTGGTAAAGTGTATGTTTGCTGACATGGTCCTCAAAAATGTTTCCGTCTCTTTATTGGTTAAGTTACTGTCATTGACAATTTTTAAATAATTTTGTGTTCTTAAAGTAATTTTTTCCCAATGTCTTACAAAGGTAATTGTATAGCTATCTTTGAAGTCCCTCTGAAAGTACAGCCCCATTCATGCAGAGCATACAAACAGCTTTAAACTTCTGGATTTTTAACTGCTCTATTTCTAGCTGCTACAATGGGAATTGAAGCAGTATTCAAATCCAGTGTCTGTATCAATGTATTTTCAGGTGCAGGCCCAAGTGCAGTCAACAGATGATCTTGATAATCAGACAGTAAAGAGAACTCGTCAGTAAGTATTTAATTTGGAAAACTTCAATTTGGTTACTCATGATTCTTGTTTTAGCTGGAGCTTCCTGGCTATGATAATTGAATGGGGTTTTTTCCCCCCTGTAGGCATATCAACTGAGTGACAGTGATCCTCCTCCTATTCTCAGTTATTTCCTAAATTATCTTCTGATTTAACCAGGAGGACTTTGTTTGTATAAGATGCTTGCAGGAATGAGGGGGAAGGTGGTAGCTTCAGAGGATCAGACTAATCTCTACCACTCGTGAATACTTCATAGACTGGAAGAAAAATTCAAATGTCAGTGTGCCCCTGAGCTCTTGAAGTAATTTCTATTTTATTTAATATATGTATAAGCCTATGTAAAGTAAACAAGGCAGGTTGCAAGGTAGATGCTTGTCTTTCCCCTCCACGTATTCTTCCCATATCATTCTGTGCCTGTTAGGCTCTTGGCAACTTGTTTGTTAGTAACACAACAGGCCAAGTAAGCAGCGTATGCCACAGACCTGCAGTCTGTCACCTCTTTGATTTGCTGTGAGGACCATTTTGGCCCCATCTGTGGCAAGGAAACTGAATGTTTTAAAGAAGTGAACATCTCAGTCAGTGCTGTAGTTCTGGTACACCTTGCCAGTATGTGACCTAGTGCTGACCTGAATAGGTTTAGATAGTCTAAAAAAATACAAGAATCAATAACCAAGCTTCTTGTAGATTGTTTGACTGCTTGTGGTCTTTGTACTGGCCTATATTCTGAAAGTTTGTACCTTCTTTACTAGCCAGTGTTTCGGACACACATTTAAAGGTATTGTGACTGAAACTTCTGCAACGTTTTTGTAAGTGATTTCTGTTTTTTCAAACTAGATGGCGAACTTCTACCACAAGTGGAGGGATTCTGACTGTGTCTATTGACAACCCAGGAGCAATCATAACCCCACTGTGAGTTTTCAGAAAAGTTCTGAAATGTTCTTGAGTAACTGAAATCACTGTTCTGAGCTGTTTAGCAAGTTCCTTGCAGATAGTATTTCAGGTGACCTGAAGGTCACAGCTTTTTGTGAAGACTTTTAAATCTGGCCCCTTTCTGAGTTTTTCTGAGCTATATTTGTATTAATATCACAGCTGGATTTCACAAGGCATGTCCCAGCTGGGGGCTTGTTGTGATGTATAGAGCTGAAGAGTGGTGGGCTGGTAGATTTTCACCTTGCCTGCCTTTCCAAAATCAGACTATATTGCAGCTGTTTTCCTTCCCTATCTGAATGAAAATGAATGAACATCTAGTTGATGAGTGATGGTAATAGTTCCTCTCTGATTCATAAAGATACTACTGGAGTTGTGCTTGAAGAAAGCATTGCTTTATTTGTCTTTGGGAAGTTGATGGCGCCATTGTTTCTTGAGGTGTTTTATTTTAAAAATCTCTTGAGTAGCTCCTTCATTAGTAGCATTTTACCTATAAGGAAGACTACCAATTTTTATTTTTTGTATTTATGGGAATAGTTAACCGCAAATTATGCATTTGTCAGTAGGAGAGAGAAAAGATAAGATGGCTTCCTGCCAGGATGCTTGCTGTCTGAAAACAATTACAAATGGTACCCTTTATAGTTCTGCCTGACTTTTACCTTCTTGAATTTGTGCCTTTCAGCTATTCAGCCAGCCTGATCAAATGGCTTGATGAAAAATTCATGCGGCTATCAGCATTAAGGCTTTATTGCATAAAACATATATTCACTGTGTCCTTTGTAACATTCTTCTTTCACAGTTCCCAGAAATTACGATTAACTCGTACTCCTGTGCCACCTTTTCTGATGAAGAGGGACCAATCTGAAGAGAAGAAGATTCCCAAAGGGGTTCCATTGCAGTTTGATATCAATAGTGTTGGCAAACAGGTAAATGCAGTTTCTTTCCTTAACTGTGGAAGTAATTTCAAGACAGATAAAAGCCAGTGAGCCAGGCACTTTCCTCATAGAGTCACTAGTGACAGAAAGAGGGAACTAGTGACTACTTCTTGTTTCCACTTCTGGTTCTTCCATTAACTTGCTATGTAACTTCAAGCAAGTACCTAAACTCACTGTTCCTGTTCTTCTAGTTATGTCTTGCATGCCGACATGCTTTAAATGGGATGTAAAATATTGAGTATTTCTGAAAACCTTCTGATGTTCCTGCTGTGCTTGAATCAGCAACTGTGTGTAATTCAGGGATGAGCTTCTTTCGGTAGTGTAACCTGCATGGAACCCTGACAGCTGCATTTGTAAGGCAACTTTTGCTATGCATTTGGGACAAAATGATAAATGTGATGATGTAAAGGCTTGAAAGATGAGCAATTTTTACAAGTTTCATGAGGACAGGCAATTTGGTGCAGGAATCTTAGTGCTGTCATTGAAGGAGTTCTCACAGAGTGACAGAGTTAGATGCTGTTCTTGTAATCAGCTCCTTACTACCAGCTGTAGAAAACTACATGGGGTCAGGGTGTCAGTCTGGATTTGTTCCTTCCATGAATAAGCAGTATGTCAAAAATAGTCTGCTACTGTATTGTGAAAATAGTTGAACTTTCGGACTAGATTCCAGTCTACTGCCTCATCTGGATGGACTGGAAAGCAACCTGCATTAACATGGTTAGAATGCTGCAGTTGTTGAAGTTGTATAGAACCTGTGTGCGGAAATGAGTGTAGTGAAAGTTCCCTTTTTCAGTCTGTGTATCCTCAGTTCAACTTATGATATTTTGAGTAGACTTGCAGTTTTGACATTGTACATTGCGTACCATGTGTTCTTAACAAATTCTGAGAAATGCTAGCTCTTGACGTATAGTCCCATCTTAAATGATGCAGGAAATAATGAAATCAAATCAAACTTCGTTTTTTGTTTTTTAAATTCAAGTAAGGCAGTTAAGTCAAGTGATGATATAAAACGAGGAAAAAATTATTCTTGTCTCTGTTACCTTGATTACATTAACCTAACATCTTTTAAGTTTTATGGTTAAAAGACTTTATTTTTCAGACAGGGATGACATTGAACGAACGTTTTGGGATCCTGAAGGAACAAAGAACAGCGCTGTCTCAGAACAAAGGAAGCCGTTTTGTAACAGTGGGTTAACCTGACAGATGGACTTGAGCACTGATCCCACCTACCTAAGAAACTGAGATAAAAGTGGGCAAAAGAACACAGCATACATCACTGAAATTCTGCAGACTTTTTGCTAAGATGGTGGCAGAACTATCTCTCTTTATTACTTTTACTTTGAATGGTAAAAGATATGATGCCCTGAGGGGGGGAAAGTGGGGAAACGGATCTGCTGGAGTGGCACCATCACCTGGTTGGAAAAGATTATGTGGCCCAGCTGATGACAAACACTGGGTTTGGTTCATCTTGCAAACATGAATTTTAAAAGTTTTGGGGTTGGGGGTTTTTTTTGGTTTTTTTTTTTTCATTTAGGAGTGCTCAGTATCTGTTCTTTGACCCCTCTGTTATGGTAAAGATTGTGTAAGTGTTTCATTACAAACCCCATTTTAGGGTTTTTTAGGGACTGCCTATGAACTTTCCTTTGGACTGCAGTTTGGCACAGAGCCTCAGTCCATGAATACTTTGGTAGTGATGTAGCAGCATTTTTCATGGGAGCATTGGTTGTACTTCTTTGTGCTTTTGAAGTTCAAATTTTTTTTTCCGTTCTTGAAAACTAAATGTTTTGCATCCTCACTTTTTCACAAATAAAGCTGTTAGTTGAGACCCAAAATATATATAAGGGGGATGGAGACTATTCTACTCTTATCCTTAAAAGATGTCTAGATCATATTGGAGGAATACCGCACAGGCAGTATGAGAGTAATTTATACTACAATTAGCTCAAGTTCATCTTCCTCCTCTGTAAATGGAGTATGCTTGTCTGCTATTTTTTCTTTAAACTTTTGCTTTCTATTTGTTTTTTAAGTTTTTTTTCCACAAACTTAATGCAATAACTTCACATTTTTGAATAATTTCATAGGAATAAATGCAACAGTTTACAGGGAAGTCAGTGGTATGGTAGAGTTCCTTACCCTTCCAAACAGGATTCTTATCTTGCATACCTTGCCCCAGAGCGTTATCTCTGGCTCTTAGAAATAGCCAGAGGCAGGCAATCTAATGGCACTTGTTTGTATATACCAAAGAGAGGAAAGATGTGAAGCTCATCAGAAGTGGTCAGACATCTTGAAATTGGCTGAAAGAGGGGAACATTGTTGGAGGAAAGCCCTCAGTTTGCCAGCATGTGTAAGGCATTAAGCAGGAGCATATAGCCACTTGCTTTAAGCTTAGCTTTGTGCCTCAGAATCTGCAGGATGGTAACAACTGGGGCATCCTCAGTCTTAATTTTTATGATCCCTAAAACTGAGGCACCTGTTCAGAATTGCTTCCAGACCAGGAACTGATGAACTTAACACTGTTCTATAGCAATGAGATTTAGGTGCAGTCAGGTAAAAGAATGAATGGCTTGCTGCATCCAGAAATGTTTATCGTCTTTGAAGTGGGTTTAATTCCTTGTATTGTTCTTGAAGAATTTACATTTGACTTCTTACAGAGGTGGTTTCCTTGCATTTTTATCTCAAATTCCAAGTTAACTAGCATTTACCGGGAACTTCAACGTTGAAGAGCATTTGACAGTAGAAGGGCTTTTGTTTGTATAGCAGTTTTAAAGTCAAAGTGCATCCTGATGCTATATAGTACTTAAACCCTTATTTTTAATGTTGAAAGATATACCTTAGCGAAACAAACTAAACGTAATGATGTTAAGAGTTTTTTCTTAATTACTAGTAGGAAAATTTTTTTAAAAAAATGTCCCACTGTTAGAATTTGAGTAGATGAAGTGGTGTCAGTCACCCTATTTCAGTGTATACATTTTCTGTGTGCCAGGATGCAACAAAAAAAACACTTTTGCATCAGCATAGATGCAAAACATTGATGCAATGCATCAAAAAAATGCTAGTTTGTATTTAATGAGAAGATGCTTTACACTGTACCTTTTGGTATTTTTTGGAGAAGTTATTACATTTGATCTATTCTGAAGCTGTTGATTTTTCTTTTTTTTTTTTAATAAAAAGTTACAGGTTTCATACTGACTTGTTCCTGTTATAACCACCTGGGTGATATATGGGTTATGTGAATTTTCTGATATCCTTCAAGGGCTTCTTAATTATTTAATTCTTATTAAATGTTCCAAAGAATATACCAAATAGCAGCTTAATTCAAAGAGGGCTTGCATTCGTCACCCAGCTTAATAGCCTGAAAATTAAGTAGCACTTGGAGTGGCACCATATAAGCTTACTTGCATTTGAATATGTCAGCTATTAACCTATTTTTCAGTGGCAGCGTCTAATTCAGTGGATTGGTGTGATTACAGTACCAGATCCCTTAATCTGTCGGCCCAAGCACTGCTTTTCGTGTTGCTGCGACATGTCTTGCTAGCGAGAAGTCGCTGCGATCCAAACCTGGCGTTGCAGGATCAGCTCCAACACCCTGACGGACTGCCGCGGTCGCGATGGTGAGCGTGGTGCTGGCGGGAGGCTGGCGTAAGCAGTGCAAGTGCTGCTGTTCATTGGTGATGCAGGAAAAAAATATTGCCTGTAGATATAGTTGATAAGGTGGCGTGTTTGGCGAGTGCCTTGGCACCTGGCTACCTACAGCCCTTGTTCCTCCTCGCCAGCTTCAGGCAGCGTGAGCAGCAGATCGGCACTTTCCAGAGCAAAGCAGGCATTTGTTCGGATGCTGCAACGGGTGCAACGCCTTAAGGATTGATGACACGGAGGAAAAGACACGGAGCAGTTGGTACTTTTCCCTCCTGGCTCCCGTACCCCGTTCTGGCCTGGGCTGGCCCGCCCGGGCGCTACACCGGATTCTTCTGGAGTTCGGAAAGCGTGCCGGCACCGCAGCCGTGTCCAGGGGCAGGTGGGCACCCTCGCCCGCCAGATTACCTCAGGCGAATAGAAAAATCGCACCTGCAATGAGGCGGTTTCGGGTGATTTTTAGGAGGCGCCGCGCACCCTCCCCGCGCCCGCGGGCGGGCCCCTGCGCACGCGCGCCC
>JAVJGI010000003.1:17687314-17700889 GCA_035590275.1 Ibycter americanus
CGGCGGCGGGGGGAAATGGCGGCCGCGGTGCTGGCGGCGCCGGAGAGCGGCTCTGCCGTGATGCCGGCGGGGAACGCGGCGGCTTGTTCTCCGCCACCCGGTCCTTCAGGTCCGGGTTCGTGGAGCCGCTCCTTGGATCGAGCCTTAGAAGAAGCGGCGGCCAGCGGTACCCTGAGCTTGAGCGGCAGGAAGCTCCGTGACTACCCGCGGGCCAGCGCCGCCAACCACGACCTCAGCGACACCACCCAGGCCGGTGAGGGACGCGGCGCCGGGGGGCCGGAGCAGCGGGGAAGGGGGTTAGGGGAGACGCCATGCCTTGCCCTGCCCTCGCAAGCGCCTCGGGGCTGGGGGTAGCCGGTGTGGCGGGCCCTGGCAGCTCCCCATCGCGGGGGGGGGGCGGTGCTGGCTGTCCTCCCCCCGCTGAGAGTGAAGCTGAGGACATCGGTTTGCTGCCTCCTCAGTAAACTGAAGCTGGATGCGTGAGGAGGAGAAATTTCCTCAGTGGATGTTTTGGGGGGGGGGGGTCCTGCCCTCATTCTCTTGAACAGTGTACATGTGGGTGTAGAGGGGGGTTCCCCCAGCGGCGGCGGTGCCTGCAGAACTTCATTGGGGCCGCTTCTCCCTCACGTTTTGGCCGCCTCCCGCCGCCCTCCGCCCTTCCTCCCCTCGGCCGAGCGGCGGGACGGAGCAGCCGTGGCAGGGTACTCCTCCCTGCTCTGCCCGATGCCATCGCTCCCTTCGTTGGGTTTTTTTTTTCTTTGTCGTCTCCACTCTAGAGGTGTTTCTCTTGTTGGAGGCGGTTTTCAAACGAGTGATGAGGCTTTTCTCAGTACTGCTGCACACTGATGCGGTTTTAGCTAGGCATGTTCTTATGATGTATGTATATGTGAGCGTGCATGTTTTTATACACATATATACGCACCCTTGCCATCTCTTGTGCTGTTGGCAGGGGCAAACAACTTTCCAAGAAGGGCTGTCAGGTGTGCATGTGCCAAAGACAACTGTTTCTTCTGCTCTTATGTTTCTATTATGGTTATTTATGACAGCCACATACCAAATATGAAAGCTACTGTGAACAAAGTGACGTTCTTTTTCTTTTTGTTCTCCTGTATGATACAGATAAAAAGATTAAGGATTTTTAAGAAATACTTTACAAGGTATAGTAAGCAATAGGGTTGGTTTTTCCCCTTTGCTCCTCAAGTATACACATAGCAGTAGATTGAAAATGTATACTTTCCTTGTAAGCACTTGATCATAAGCAAAAACATGTTTGCAGTGTATGTTTACATATTACTGTATTGAGTACAGAGATGAGACTTGGGAAACGATGAGAGTTTGTGCAGGATGTAGCATTGTATAGAGCAAATCTAGTTCATGTTTATTTTGATTGTCTAGTTGTATAAGTAAAGCAGAAGTAGTTTTAAAATGTGTCAACATGCTATTTGTTTAGTTTTGATTACTTCCTATGCAGTCATTTAGATTTTCTAGTGTTTTGAGTTGTAGCTTAAGAAAGTTAGGAATAAACTGCAAACGTCATGTTTTTTAAAGTTACCATGTTTGTTAGTAAGTGTGTTGATACACTCTCAGTTAAGTAATTCAAAATGGAGCCTCCTTTAAAATTGTCTGACTTCATACTCTGTCCTATAGCAACCTATTTATGCAAAAATCTGTCACTAATAAAAAAATATTTAAAAAACCCCCACCACCGACCAAACCTTGAGGCAGCTGTTTGGTTGACTTAACACATCTATAAATACAAAATGCTTCTTGTTAGGGTATAAAATTTTTTTTGTTCAAAGGGTTTTCTACAAATGCAGTTGCACAATGAATGTGTAGCGGGCTGATCTGTAAGCAAATGCAGCACACACATTTGTGAGGGATTTGGTTTTTTGTTTATACTACTATTCATTTACTGTACTCTTAAACAATTTGTGGGAATTCTTGTTTCCACCGAGGTTCCCATCTATTGTGATGAATATTTACATTGTAGTTGTTCAAGAAGCATTAAATGCTAATAAGCAGCAGTGAATACCATACACTTTTGTGCATTTATCATCACAATGAACCTTAGAAAAAAGCTGGAGCTGTTCTTAAGTTATAAGAGGCAAAGCTTATGGGGTGGACGGGGGATGGAGACATTTTGTTTAAATTCTCTGTTTTGGGGGCTGCTGTGAATAACTTCATCTTGTGCCTTTTTTTAGTGTGGTCCGTTCTATGACTTTTTTGTTTTGAATAAGGCTGGGCACTGGAGAAGAATCCATGCAACCGTTTCTGACCTCCAGTTTTTAGTTGAGCACTCAGCTACAAGTTTAATCCAGGTCTTTCCACATGTCAGTTTTTCTTGTGAACCTTCCAATTCTTTTGTATGGGAGTAGCCACAAATAATACAGTATTATGTATATGTGTGTTAGGTATTATAAACACTTAAAATAAATACTTTAAATAACTCCTTAGACTGCAGACTCCAAGTGCCTTCTCGCATGCTGTGCTGCAAAGACTCAAAGCACATCAGGTGGGGCATGTCTGTGTGGAGTTTCATAAAAATCATTGGAATTACACCCAAAGTATAAACTGAAGATGAGACGATGTATATGCAAACCTTACTCCTTTTTATGTTCCAGAATAGACACCTCTTTAGTGTGGATCATGTTATACTGGTATAGCTCATTCCCATTCTTGTAGTAATAAAAGTAATTGCATGTCACTGTAACTGCATCAATGCTAAAGAGGTGGGAATGAATCATGTCCCTCATTAATATAACTACACTGCTAGAAAACCAGCACCTAGCATAGCCTTAAGCCTTAACAGAATCACTGGTCTTGTGTGGAAGCAGTTCTTAACACAGATGAACCAGCAAAGTGGGTCAGGAGGAACAGGGCATTAGAGATTAGATGCCTCATCATGTTTAGTTGGGTGCTCTGTGCAGATTTTGAGGTTGATGATGGGAGAATCCCTTTAACTAGATGTCAACCATAAGGTACATTTTCAAACATTAAATCAATGGGAAGATCACATTTCATTGGATCTTTCATGGGTTCAGATTTGACAGTAATACTAACTGTGGTGCTCAAGTTGTGATAGCTTCTAGGTACCATTATTAACCACTTCCTAAACAATCATCAGAGCTGAGTTTCTGGCAGGTGTAACTTAACTGTGGAAAATACTTGATTAACAGATCATAGAATGTCTCAAGTTGGAAGGGACCCATCAGGATCATTGAATCCAACTCCCTGCTTCTTGCAAGACTACCTAAAACTAAACTATATGACCAGATTAGGTTTGCTGTGTTTTTATTTTGAAAGTTAGTATAATATTGCTGTTAGGCATCAGTGGAAAAATTAAGTTCCTTGTTAATAATTTGCCTCAGTCACTAAACTTTTCACTGGAAAGTGAATTCTCTAGTAATGTTGGAGCCTCATCTGCTTCTGGGCACTGCTGTTTTCCAGATGGTGAAGACCCACAGGCAGCTTTTTAAACCAAAATCAGTGCTTAAGGTTGTTCTCAGAACTGAGCAGCTAACTTCAGCAGGCATTAAAGTAATAGTGAGTTTCTGGTTGTTTTGTACTTTAACTGGAATTAAGATCACATAATATAAAATCAAATTGAAGATGAGGTGGTCTGTGCTTGAGAGCTTTGAATTGGATTAGCAGGAAGGTAGCTCCCCACAATGGGTGATGCAGTAGTCCATCTAATGTTCCTGTACATATGGGATGGCTCATGCACAAGAACAGCAGCATAATAATAACTTAGATACTGAAAGAGGGGAAAGCAGCTGTTCTTTATGCTCATTCCTTACAACTTAATTGGAATTTTAGGAAGTGACTCAAGCTTTACAAAGTTCATTGATGAATAATGAGAAGCTTCTTCATTAACAAAGCAAGGATGTTCTCTTTTTCTTTCATACTCTTTTAATTTAACCTGCATTATCTATCCCCATTTTATCTGGGTTTAATTACAACCCATTTGTTTATTCCACTCTTGTTCTTGACCAGGAAATAGAAAAATGAAGGGCTATAAACCGTCTAAGTTAAATATGAAAGGAAGCACAGTTGCATTTTGCCAGTGTTAATGTAGACTCTGATGTCATTATTTGACAGCTTTCCCAGTGGCCTAAAGCATACATTGAACAGAAAAGTTATTTGTCAAATCCTCCATGACAGCTGTAATTACCTAAACCACTCACTGTCTGAATTTTTAAAGGAGAAGATGGGAACATGTGGGTTTAAGCAGTAAAAGAAATGGCAGTTGTATGGAAATCAACTAGTAAGATAATTACATGCAGCATACTATGTCTTGTTTCTGGAATATATTAATAGTGAAAAAGGATAGGAAGACTCAAAGGAAGAAAAAAAATTGTCTGCTACTACCTTTTGAATGACTTTGCCAATATGGTATCTCAGTAGTTTTGTTCATAGTAGTGCTCCATAGAAATGGGAAAATCTGGCCATGGTGTCAATAAAATTTCTATATGATAAGTGCTTGCATGCATTTAGAAGGATTAGAGTGACTATATGAGTGTTCTGCAGTAAAAAGTCTCACTGGTATTTTTCTTTCCTGCCAGAAATTTAGTTGATATTACCTGATGAAATGTAAAAGAGCTTAAGAAGTACAGTATGGCTCATACACTATTGGCTGATTTCCCAAACATTTGTTCTTAAAGCCAAAACAGCAGAATCCAAACCAGCCTAAGATTAAGTAATTGTTTGGAAAAAACCATCTTTGGGTTACTGTATCTTGAATATAGTTTTATTATGATCTTTAAGGTAACTTAGAAGGAAATGGGATTATTCTTTGTTCAAGTCATAGGCTGTTTTTCAGAAGAGTTTGCAGTGTTGGTGCTTAGATGATCTAAAGTTTCAGTATTAAAAATCAAAACTAACATTTCATTAGGGTAGTTCAGAGTCTTGTGCTCAGATTTTTATACTTGTCTCTACCCTTACCAAAACCCCAAACAGAAATACACTGTCCAGAGGTTCTAGTAGCTGTAGGGGTGAGGAGGAGGGAGGGTGACAATTGTTCCCCAAACTTTAGATGGTAATCTAGCTTGTTCCATTCAGTTGCATTTTTTTGGTCTTGCCTCCTACTTTTGTCAGTCCCTTTATAATTTGACTTGCTCCCTCTTGTTTTCTTTCTTGTTATGTTTCTGTTATTAGAAAGTCTTGATTTCATGTGTGTTCTGTGTATAAATACTGGCAATGCTTAGTCTAGGCTAGTGGAATTATCTGAGCGTGGTGCTTTGATAAGGTGGTAAATTGAGGTTAGTTCTTTTGCTTTTTTTGCTACCCTCAAAACACAGAGAGCAGTAGACTGTTGTAGTTTATAGTTCGTTTTTGCTGAATGTGTTCTGTTGGGCTTTGGTAGAGAGCTGAGGCCTGCAGTGATGCTCGATGGTTCTTGGCACACTGGCAGTCTTTCTGCCCAATGTTTTATAGCATCTGCGAAGGTGGAGTCTGAGCTTGTAGTTTCTAATCCTTGTTGCAATAAAAGTAGTAAGTGACATTCGGAATGCCTTTGTTTAGTGAGTTGATCCTTTAAAATGAAAAAAAGAAAAAGACCCACCATCAAACTTTTACTACCAGTAAACTCTTCTAAGCGGTGTTTAGGGTTGCATGTGTTTCTAATTACTTCCCTAGTAGTCTTCCGCTTCCCTTGTTCCATCATGATCAGACTTTTTTCTTCCACCACCACCACCACCCCACCCCCCAATACTGTCTTGTCTGCATACACACTCCTTTTTGGAGATAACTGTAACTACATAAATGTAGAGAGGAGAGGGTTGATAGGTGAATATATTGAATCCATGAAGGACGACTTTGAGTTTAGGAGGAAAGGAAATGTCTTTGTTTCTCTCATGGTGTTTTCAGCCCTCTTCTCCTGTGGCTGTACCTGTGCTTGAAGGTAGCAAATTTATATTGCTTAAGTACTCCCTGAAGTCTGTTGTAAATACGCAGCCTAACGTGATCCAAGTTCTATGCTGATGCTAAAAGGGGAAGTTCTGTCTTCATCTGCTGCTGCACAGTCAACACCAGCAGTCATTGCCTTCCAGCAAGCTGTTTCATACTTACCTGGCTGAAAGCTCAGTCAGTAACTAGCTGGATCAAATCTTTGGACAGCTCGCTACATTTTCACGTGTGTGTGAGTGCCAGCAAACAGAAAGGGTGGAAAGACTGTATGGGGTGATAAGAATGAGATGGTCTGTTTTGGCAGATATGTAAGCTTAAGTTGATTTGCATCAATTGTGAAATCACATCTTAACTCTATTTTATAACCTTTTACCACTGACCTGTTGTAAATTTGCTAATTATTTTTTGTAAAACAATGTGCTAGCCTTTGAATCGGTAAGCCTAGGAATTTTTTATTTTAGAGTGGCTTACAGAGCTGAATTGCATTCAGTGAAACTTTACTGCTGACAGATTTCAATCTCATGCTTTTGTTTGGCAAAATACATTATTTTATGCAAGTAATTTTAAACTGATGGTTTAGGTTTAGCTTTAGAATGCAGCAGACAATCAGTTTCTTCAGTAGAAGAACCAGCAGTAAAGAATTATTTAGAACAAACACTGCAAATTATATAGCATGTGTTAAAAATAAAATTACATGGTAGCTAACAAACAGGCTATAACTCAATTCAAGGGTTCTTCTCTCTTTAGTAACTAATCAGGTTTGGATCTCATGGTTTCCACTGTTAGCCAAACAGCTTGAATTAATTGCAGTTGTGTATTTAGCTGAAGTCATGAGCTACACAGTGTGCTTTCTTCATCTGTTGTGTCCCACTCTCCTAAGTCGAGGGGTCAAAACTCATTCATGTTAAAAGTGCCTTGGCGGTGGGTGCATTAGAGTTAAAATACTGCTTTAGTTCTCTGGATTATAGATACTTAGGGAAGATTGCAAAGGATAATACATTGTGGTCTTTTCTTTATAGGATTGTTTTGCATAAGTTAGTATTTTTGTATATATGCAGGAAGAGGGCTTTATTTTTCCACTTCGCAGTCCCCAAAACTGTCCTGATAGTGTTTTGCTTCAACCTCACTTACGATTCTGCACTACAAACCCCTGCTTTCACTGACAGAGCCCTGAAGCCTCTTTAGAGTGAGGAGAGTCTTTGTTCTTTCCTAGCTGGTAATCTTACTGATTTGAAAGTTAAAATATTTGCAGTCATAGTCTTCTCTAAATGTAGATCAAGCACTCCAAAATGAAGACATGCCTAAAAAAAATCCAACTTGCTATGCAGCCCAGGTGTTGGCTGCTGGAACATGGGGATTTTAACCATAGTCTGCTCTGTGCAGAAAGCAGTAGTATTAGTGAGCATCTATTCAATTATTTTTTCCCTGCATTGCTGAATGACCCATGTGAATTTCAGTCTCTTTATTCTGCTTATTGCTGTAATTTAGCTCTGAATACAGAAATATGTTATTGTTGCCTTGGACTTTTGGGTAGTGCTCCCTGCTATTGAGAAGGTTTCAAACACTTTTCCATGTAATCTCTGTGAAGTGAAGCAAGGTAATGTTACTGCATTTTATATATATATGTGAAGCTTGGAATCATACACATTTTAAAAGCATTTGCTGATTTGGGGTACTAAACTCAAAACAGTGCCTGAACTTTCAGGCAATCAAGCTTGTACAGGTTAAATTTTTTTATTATTATTTTTTTAGTGTAGTTCTTATGAACTTCTGATGCCTTGGTGATTCCTCAGGAGTACTGGAAATCAAGCCCAATATCTAGAAAAATGGAGGTACATCATTGATTACTACCTTTGGAAAAATTCGTTTAGAAGATTTGCATAATGTTATGAAGGAAATATATGGCACTGACAGGATGTAATCTGTTTTTCCAAAGCAACGTTCAGCAACTTTCAGGTTAGCTGTCCCTTTTTCTTTCTGTAATTCCCTGCTTTTTCCCTAACATTTTTTCAACAGTCTCTTGCATAAGACTGTTACTGTGATCAGTCCTGATTCTTCCAGTCATTTCATCCTGTCTGAAGAAATCTACTTGAACGGAAAAATCCTGAAGAGGAATGAGAAGTAATATGTGGTTGTTAATTAAAGACCTGTGGATAGTAGATATGCACAGGAAATGAGCAATTAAAGTTACGTGGGCACCTTTGATCACAGACTATACTGTCTGCGTGCTTGATGTAGCAACGTTACGTAAATTTTTAACTGAGTTCTCTCTGTACAAAATACCAGTGCCTTTTTCAGGTTACTTTCCTAATGCTGAATTCCAAGTTCAGTCTGAATTTCAGTCAGAGATTCAGTCTGAATTTCTAGATGCAGTTAAGTGGAATCATGCTGGCATCTGTGTGACTTATAAGGACAGTTCAAACCTTTATATCCATCAGGTCTATCTTACCTGAGCCAATAAGACAGCAGTAAGTCATCATTCCCTGGGACCTGTTTGTAGAATGGGATGCTCTGCCTTTGAGTTGTACAGATGTTTGAGAGGAGAGGAGTGATGGTATGTGCAGATCTTGGCTTCTGTGCTTGGTGTATTGGAGGAGATTGTGCTCTACCAGGTCGGGGTTTCTCCTTGTGTTGATGCCATATGTTTTGTCCCCAGCAATATGTTGTTATTTTAGTTCTGTCTCTTCTGCCCCCAATTTCTTTTTTCATCTCCTTCATCACAGCTTCCATGTCTTAACCTTTTATTCTTTCCTTGTTAATCTTGCCCTCTGTCTGATATGCCTCTCTCATTGCTGACTCCAAGTCTTGTCACCCGAGTTGTTAGCACAATAAAAAGAGGAATAATCAGTATCTTAACATTTGGTAGAAAATTCCTTTTAAATCCAAGGAAAATATTAATTTTAGGGTGCTGATAAGCCTAGTAGTGATTTAAACCTGCTTAATTCAGTATTACTATTATTTATGGCTGTATATATTGCCTCTTAGTTCAGTCTTAGGCCAAGGCTTTTACTGGTCTTCGGGTTGGTGTCATGCACACTGTTCTCTAGGAGTAAGAGAGTCACTGAGCACAGTAATAGCAGGACAATTAGGTGCTTGTCATTACATTGACTCCAAGCTCCGCTATGGAATAAATGTTTTTGCAGAGGGCCACAATTGAATGTGGTTATGAGCCATAAAATATCTGCTACTTCCTTCTGTTCTGCTGGCTTGCCAAGGGGTGGCTTAGCAGGGTACAAAAAATATCTTTGGAACCCATCTGTGCTAAAACAGCAGATTGATAGTTTGAGCTGTAAAAGTGTTGCAAAATATTCAAGTATTATATATTGCATGGTTCTGCTGCTGCTGTGCAAATTGTATCACATCATTCAGGGATGCCTGTGTGCCAACAGATTGTTATAATTACCGTTAAAAGTTGTAGTGTAAAAAGGAAAGTCTAGAAGCTTCGCTGTTGATACCCTTCACTGGTGATTAAATGTTAGCTTTAATTCTGAGCACGGTAAAGGAAATTTTCATGGAGAATACTAACCCTCATCCACCCCTACTCCCATAACTGATACTGTTCAATCTGCCTTGTAGTTCCTGTTCTCCTTGAAAACACATTTTTTAAAAAAAATCAGCTTTATGAATTGAATTTTCAGTTTAAAGGTGCAGTCGTATCATTTATCGTGAGACGATATTTAACTGCAAATTTCTTACTATGGTCAATGTAACGTATTTTTCTTATTTTTTGTTTTTAAGATACTTGCTCACAATATTTATCCTTTTAAGTTTCTAATTTTCCCTGAGGGAGAAAGAGTGTTAATTTGTAATTTGAAGTAAGAGGAAGAAGATTTTGGTTTATTTTGTTAGTGCCCAAATGCACAGCAACTATTTAAAATCTTCCTGAACTATTCCTTCTTTCTGTTGGCTAATTGATACGGTGAATGTTAACAAATGATTCTGAGATTTATTCGCTCTTCATGTACAGTAAGGAGGTTAGTTTTCTATTCAAAAACATTGTTTTTACAATTTGCTACTGTTTACCTGAAGGTTTATTTATACTACCAGAAATATACTTTTAAGATTATTAATGTGCTTATTTAAAAAAAACACCAAAAAACCAAACAAAACACACACACACACCCCTTGATATGAACATAAAGCCATAGTCCCTCTCTGACTTGCCTTGTTATAATTTGAAGAATTAACTTTTTCCCAGGGCTATACTTTAAGATATCAAGAATAAGGGGTTAGAAAACCACACCTGTATCATAATTATTTTGAGAACTTTGTTGATTGTGATATGCCATAGTTTTTACAGATTTAACTTTCAATGCTTTTTCCATATCATTACATTTATCACAAGTTCAAGTGTGCAGATGGTTATGGTCATGTGGAATAAATATGAAAAATTTTAAGTATGAATAAAGAGTGTGGTACAAACTACTTGTATATCCTAGTTCTGAAACTTGTATTTTGTTTTTGAGGATACTTTGGTGGCTACAAACATCTCTACATACCATGTATTCTAAAAATTTATTCTTTTAGATACTGAAAATACCTTGACAGAACTCTTACTACAGTTTGCAGAGCTTGATTGCTCTTCTTGCTTTTTTCAAAAGAGCGTTTTTGTTACTTAATGCAAGAATCTTTTCCAGTTCACAGAATTTCGTGTAGACCAAAGTATTAAAGTACAATAAAGTAAATCTTTGAACATGGCTTTCCTAGCCAGAAATACCTATTTCTTATGAAATTAACATGCTTCGTCTGCTTTTCTTGAATTTAACTTTTTCTGCACCATAACCTTCTATTCAAATTGCTATTAGGGAACAGATGGGAGAATTGTGTTTACTGCTATTAGTTAAGGAGTTTACAGCACTTTGAAGGGGGAAGGCACAACGGAAGTGGTACTTTTCCCCCACATATGCCTAGTGCACATGATTTGGGTGTGAATTGTGTAACTGACTAATACAGATGTAATCTTTTCAGTGTCCGCCTTCTCTGCTTTCACAAATACATGCTAAAATGAGGAGTGCATCTGCTGATCTGTTAAGTACTTGGTGTCAACATTACTGCAGTATAGTTTCTGTTCACAGTCCCTGTAGTGCTGCTTCAGAAAGTGGGTAAGAAATAAGTCTGTGGAAGTTCTATTTCAATAATGTGTTATCAGTTTGAAACTAGGTGTTTTAATAGCTTTTCACATTTTTAAAATATTATTCGGGTCATATTCCTTTTTCTTAAAACACATTTTTCATCTTTGGATACGTAAAACAAAAGGCAAAAATACGTATTTTCATCAATAATGGAAATGTTGGACAGTGCTGCCAGATTTGCAGTATTTACATGGAAAAAATAGTTTTCACTTCTAATAACCACTGTTGTTTTTCTGTCTAACCAGATTTTCAGACAGAAATGTGACTTTTTTTTAAACCTGTCTCCTTCCCGTATGATGCAGTTCTTGTCAACTCTTGACCATGTTGAATATGTAATAAATGGAAATAGAAGGGCTTTTTAGAAGCATGCATTGCAAGCTGTATGAGCAGATTCTGGGATAACTTGAGTGAGGTGTTGTGCCCTTTGTTTTGGGGAAGGGGTTTCTTCTAATGAATGACTACAACACATGTCTCTGGGGCTTTCTCAGTATAGTAATGAAAAATTTATCTGATACTTGGCAGTTGTTGGGGATTACAAAAGCAAACAAACAAAAAGACCTGAGTAGAATCTTGAGAATTTCTCTTTGCTCCTGCATGGCTCTGATGTGATGCAGTGCAAGAGGCAGAAGATCTGTCTGTAGGCGGGCATGGCTACCACTTAACTCTTGGAGAAGGAGTTTATATTTCTGTTTTTGTCAGCTGGGGATATTTGAGTCTGCTAAACACCAGTGTCTGTTTTTTAATCATATTAGAAGAAAACGTTTTCATACTTAAAATAAATGATGCTTCTTAGATTTGCCTATTTTATTTTCATTCTCTCTTTTTGACCTTAAAGAAATCCTCCTATCGCTGTGTTTCCCAGCGCTTTGTGTCTTGCTTTCTCTAATTTGTGTGGTACATCCTGCTTCCTTGCTGTTTGCACAGTGATATATGCTTATGTCAGAGGCATTTATAGAAGAACTTGTTTGATGTATTGTTGTACTTCTCAGGCAAAATCATGTAACTTTAAAGCTAGAAAACACAGTTTGTGCCATGTGAGGAGGGGAAGAAAAAAGAAATGATGAGCCATCCATCTAATTTGGGGGACTTGAGTTTAATTTCATTTCAGGTTTTGTATTGCACGTAGACTAGATTTGTTGAAAGAGGTTTTTTATATGCCTTTGTATTTAATTTCCGTGCCAGTTGATTTGAAACTATATTGCTGCATTACGTAATGTCATAAAATTGCATCCTGGCAGGTATGACAGTACTTAGGAAGAACTAGGGATGTTGACAGTTGTAAAGCTGGAGACATCCTTTATGATAAGCAAAAGTAGTTTGTGGTGTTCTGGAGATCTTGGTTCATAAAATAGCCAGCCAGCCTCTGACAGGTAGCATTTCCATGATGAGGAAGAAGATTAATGAACAAGAGAGTACATGGGTGCATGCATATTAAATTGTAAATGTAACTTTAATTTTGCTTCACACCTGTAGCATCAGTATGACTTCACTATAATAAACTTTATTTCACTCCAGCTGTGCAGGAGCTTTCTTCATGTTACTTTCTATGTGACAAGTTTTTTGTCACAAGAGCTACATGACAGACACATTCCTGCTATGTTGTTAGTATTAACTTTTTCAGGGGATGTCAAACTCCCGTGGCAAATTTTCATTTACCAAATTTTTAATCAGTTTATGGCATCTTGTCTTATGATTGCTGCCACTCTTGCCGTCTTACTCTGCATCAATGAAATGCAGTGCTCTGTATTTCTTTTACATAGTATTTCTTGTCACAGTTGTAACAGCTGTTTCTTTTTTGGCTGTAGTTGCAGTTTAATAAAGATGGGGAAATTCATAGAATCGTTTAGGTTGGAAAAGACCTTTCAGATCATGAAGTCCAACTGTTAACCCAGTACTACCAAGTCCACCACTAAACTGTGTTGCTAAGCTCTGCATTGCCACGTTTTTTAAACACCACCAGGGATAGTGATTCCACCACTTCCCTGGGCAGCCTGTTTCAATTCTTGACCACCCTTTCAGTGAAGAAATTTTTCCTAATATCCAATCTAAGCCACGCCTAATGCATCTTGAGGCTGTCTCTGCTTGTCTTATTGCTTGTTACTTGGGAGAGGAGACTGACCCCCACCTGCCTACAACCTCCTTTCAGGTGGCTGTAGAGAGCAATGAGGTCCCCCCTGAGCCTTCTCTTCTCCAGGCTAAACATCCCCAGTTCCCTCAGCTGCTCCTCATAAGACCTGTGCTAAAGACCCTTCACCAGCTCCGTTGCCAGCTCCAGCACCTCAGTGTCTTGTAGTGGGGGGCCCAAAACTGAACACAGTACTGGAGGTGCAGCTTCACCAGTGCCGAGTACAGGGGGGCAGTTGCTTCCCTGGTCCTGCAAACCACACTATTTCTGATACAAGCTAGGATGCTGTTGGCCTCCTTGGCCACCTGGGCACACTGCCAGCTGATGTTCAGCCAGCTATTGACCAGCACCCCAGGGCCTTTCCCACCAGGCAGCTTCCCAGCCACTCTGCCCCCAGCCTGCAGCGCTGTGTGG
>JAVJGI010000003.1:17700989-17784775 GCA_035590275.1 Ibycter americanus
CCCCCAGCCTGCAGCGCTGTGTGGGGCTGTGTGACCCAAGTGCAGGACCCAGCACTGAGCCTTGTTGAACCTCACACAGCTGGCCTTGGCCCATCAATCCAGCCTGTCCAGCTCCTTCTGCAGAGCCTTCCTGCCCTCCAGCAGATTAACCCGCCTGCCCAACTTGGCGTCATCTGCAGGCTTACTGAGGGTGCAGTCGATCCCCTCATCCAGATCATTGATAAAGATATTAAACAGGACTGGCCCCAGTAGTGAGCCTTGGGGAACGCCACTTATGACCAGTTGCCAGCTGGATGTAAGTCCATTCTTGTTTGTGAAGAATGTTAAATACTATCAGGTGAAATATAAACTAAAACGGGTTTATTTTCAAAAATATTTTATGGTGAGACTTTTCACAAGTTTCTCATTCTTGCTTTATAGTAGCCAAAAGAATTTTTACTTTTTTAAGGAAGTATAGATGCATTTCTGTGCTTCTAGTGAGCTTGGGGCAGATTTTCTTCATCATCTTGTACTTACAATAACAATATCAATAACATTTTCAAGGCAGGAGAAATACTCAGTACTGTCACTGTTGTTAGCATTCTATCATAATTTTTCTTTTTGTGTAAACTTCAAATATTCTGCTTGACTTGCATTTTCCTACCCTTACTGCTTTCTTTTTGCTGATCACTCCTGTATTTATGCTGAAGCTAAATTAATCTTTTAATGCTGTGCCATTTTTATAATGTCTTCAAAAATTGAATAGCAGGGCCAATTATTTTCAATGTATAACCCTTCTATTTTGCTGTGTGAGATTCATTGACTCATTCTTTGCTATTCAGTGAAAATGGAATTTGTAATTTCAGGACTTTCAAGCTATCAAGTACCCTTCCTGCATCAAAGCCCTTCTATCTCTCCATTCTTCTGTGCAGACTTCTGAAGGCTGAAAGTTGTTGAAGTTTGAATTATTTTCGTTAAGTCTCTTGATTAAAATCCAGGGAGTGATTGTTGTATGGGACTGTTTTCTCTGGTTTGGGGTTGGATTTGTTTGAGATCTTTTTGTGGTGCTGAAACTACTAGTTTACCTGCTGTTTCACCTTGTTGACCCTCTTTTAACCCAAGCTTGTTACCCTAGTGAGGTTTTGGGAAAGATAAATGGATTGAATAAATATTAAATGTATGCTTTTAGCAACGCATATAATTTTTAATAGGAAAAGAGTAATACATGAGTGCAGAGGTTTTGCACATGGACTTACAATCTGGCAATAGTTCTAGCTCCATTTTCAAAGCTTTTTTTATGGCTTTTCCTTTAAATTTTTTTTTTTTTTTTTTTTTTTGGTAGGTCTATTCGTTTAGTTGGGTGATTCCTTTTGTACCTGAAGAAACTGTATCTGGGAGGCTTGTGGGGATGAGTTCATTTACTGCATATTTCCCCTCACTGCTAACTTTGTGAAGCAGTCCTGTAAAATGAAACCCTGCTCTGCTGGAACACAGTCAAATATTTCATAAGCAGTGGGCAGAAGGCAGAGTGTCATGTTGCTGAGGAGCAGTAGTATGCTTTCATACATTTCATGTGTCATGCTTTTGTCCATGTGTTAGCATGTATGAAACAGTTTCTCCGTAACTTTGAGATTTTTTTTCCATTTGGATTTTTTACATGTTTGTGAATGAGCGCTTCTTTAAAAAAAAGTTATGTATATATGTAGAGCTCTAAAAATACTAGCAGTTAAAATAGTCATGAAATGGAATAATGGAGATCTCTGGAAGTGGAATTTCCATTGTTGTCGTCGTACAGTGTGGGCAGTTACCACGCAGCTTTTCTTCTGTGGCTCAGTGTTTGTCAAGAATTCTTCTAGTAAGGCAGAAAGCTTTTGTTCTCCATTTTCTCCTTCTCCATGCAGTTTGTACTGAGCCAGTATAGATAAGAGTTGTCTCATGCACAAAACTGATGTTTCTCAAAAGGAGCTGGAGGGCTAGAACCAAAAACTTTGAAAGTGACTGCTAGAGTCTGAGATTAATTTCCATCACTGCCTCTTAAGAGCAGTGTTTACTGTTAAACCTTGACTTAAGCATTTTCCTGAACAGGGATGGGTTTGGTTTGGTTTTGAACAAAAATCTCTTTTCAGTTGTAGTTGGACCATTTTTGGATTTTGTTTTGTGTGTTTGCTGCCAGGGATTCATAATATTTTTTTGGTGAAAAGATGTACACAATTCACCTCAAATATTAATTTGAGAATGTAACAAATCATTTTGATAGCATTGCTACTAGTTTTTAGCAACCTTAGCTTTTAAAATAGTGAAGATGTATGAAATTGTGACACCGATTCTGTAGTCCTTGATCCCTGCTAATGTCTGCATGGTGTGTTTCTGAGTGAAGGTGACTTTTATGATTTCCAGATTCAAAATTTATTTCATATTATGAACATACATTTTGGCAATTGCTGTCATTTATCTCCTCATTTGGCTGTTCTCTCTGTTTGATACGGGATATTTTCCATACATATCCTATACTGTTGTTTTATTTCTTGACACTAAAATGGCTTGTACTGCACAGATGACTTGGTAAGACTCCAGCTCTTATTCTAGAATTCTGGCAATAATTGTCCTATTGAAAATTGCAATGCTGCTTGTGTAAAGCGTAACAGACTTTTTTTGTTAGGGATGATGTCAGCATGAGAGATGGCCTCAAGGAGTCATTAAAAGAACATAGGACTTTTGACTGTTGGACTTTATTGACTTTTCTCCTCAATAAAGTACCGTTCTGCTGAAGACAGATTAGTGTCTGCAATGGTATGAGACATATTGGTGACCTTACTGTGTAGTCTGATGAAGCTGTATCTAAGTGCCGTAAATACGGAGGCACTCTATAAGAGCTTCAGAGAAATGCATTAATAACAGGCATAAAATCTTATAGAAATGCTTGCCTTTCTCTGAAAGTAATTGGCCTTTTTATGTGAAATTACTCACTTTGCTTTTTAAGACCTTTGAATTTTCAGTTCTAGTTTGAGCTAGTTTGTTTCTAACTGTCCGCTTAAGACATTCTGAAATGTATTCACAGCTAAAACGTTTTTCTTTATGGTCTGCCCATCTATTGCAGACTTTAATATATCGTTCTACTGAAATCATGTGTGGGGAAAAAAGGGAGTAAGGTAATATTTTTTTTAACTGATTGGTGAAATATATAGGGAGACTATGCAAAACTAATGTGATACTAGGTAAATTAGCTGACGTGAAAATACTTGTAGACGGGGAATTTTTATCTACAATATAAGATAAATTGAAGTCATTGTTAGCTATTAGTAAAATAGATTAATGGTAGAAATATGAAGTCTTTGCTGGTTGCATTTTGCATTTCTGACCTTCCTGACTGACTTATTTTTGCCTTTATTCCATGCCAGGTCTCCTTCCCCAAGTTAGGGTTTAGTTGCAGAGCCATAGGAATTGCTGAACACATCAGATACTTCACTGATACAGATGAAAGCCAGAGCAGAGCATTAAGCAAAGTGACAGTAACATACAATCTTCCTCACTGATAGTCTCTTCAGGTAGAACGCTCAATAGCTATGAAAAGATTGTTGAGGGTGGTTTAACGACATCGTGGGTATACTTCAAGTGTCTAAGCTGGTTGTGGGAGTGCCAACTTGGGCAGCATAAATTTATTCAAAAGGCACTGTGCTGCCTTACAGGGGTTTTCTAGCCTGACTCAGTGCTACCTAGGATGTCTTGATACTCTTCTGTCAGCAGTGCCATTACGTATCATGGTACACCATCTGCATGAGGTTTTGTATAAACCTGTGGTGTTACTTTATCCATGTTATCTGACCCTTCCTTCTCCCTCCTTTTTCTGAATAACTGAAAGATGACTATGGATTTTAAACTTTAGGCTGTGGTACCTAGCGTAGCATCTTAAAGCCTAATCATGAAATCCTGGATGAACTAATATGTATCATATTTTTGTTTTCATATCTTTTTTGTGAGAAGTTGTATGTGCAGCATAGTTTCTTGGCAAGAGTCTTTTCTATTTTATGTAGCTTCTTCTATGTGTGCTACCTTACTGCATGCTACATGCTTTCCGAGTAAAAATGGAACGGAATTGAAGGGGATGATGATGTGTGTTAAGACCTTGAAGCTCTCTGAGTGCTTACAGGTCAGTCTCTGGACCATAAGAAAAATGTGTTTCTTTCAACTTGTAGAAATGAGGAAATGAAAAGTTGCCATGTAGAACACACAGCCTTCTCTCCTCTCTTAACAAGCAAATGACTTCCTATTACAACACTAGCTCAGCCCTCTGTTCTGGAGGTGGCAGCTTCTGTTGTGTCCTGTGATAAAGCATATTTTTTAATACAATTTACTATGATGTGAGGACAAATTTTGTAATAGCAAGCTTTTTAATTAAAAATAAGATTAAAAAATGTATTAAGTGACTTGACTTTTAGATTTAGCATTCCAACTCAAGGCTGCGAAAGAACGTCTTCAACTGAAGTTTAAAGAAGCTTGAGTATAGTTTGAGGAGACACTGTCACAGTACGTTGAAGAAGCTGCAGCCCTTTCCCCCATTCATTCTCCTCTGGGCTGTAAACCAGATCACTAAGAACGAGTTGCTGTAAGTTATGAAGTGACAACCAGGTTTTGCCCCTGTGAAAGTGGGAAGTGATACTCAAGTCTTGAGTCATCAGTTGTCTTGAAGTATGTAAGAGATGTAAAAGAAAATAAATTGTTTTCTGATTGGGGAAGAGAGTCTATAGAAGGGAGGTATGTCTTTCCTGAATAATATAGGATAAGACCAGCTCAGGCCTATGGAAAGCAAAAATAGTGGAAAGTATTGGTGCTTTCGGTGGGAGTATATCCATTTACTGGTATTTATTCCTCATGATCTTCAGTGTGAGAACTGAGAAAAGCATATGTCTTAAATAAACACAGATGAGGAAGAAATACAGGAGGAGAGGTAAACTTCATGTTGTGTATACTGGGATTGAGGGCCTAAATCAAAGCAGCAAATCTGAACCATTTAATGATTCTAGGTCTCTTCTCCCAGATAACAAGTGATAGGACAAGAGGAAACAGCCTCAGCTTGTGTCAAGGGGAGGTTTGGGTTGGATATTAGGAAAAATTTCTTCCCTGAAGGGATGGTCAATCACTGGAACTGGCTGCCCAGGGATGTGGTAGAATCACCATCCCTGGTGGTGTTTAAAAAACACGTGGATGCGGTGCTTAGTGGCATAACTTAGTGGTGGACTTGATAGTCCTGGGTTAATGGTTGGACTTGATGCTTTGGAAGGTCTTTTCCAACCTAAATGGTTCTATGATTCTGTGTTGCAACAAAACATTTACAAAACGAACTTAATCTTCTTTGTTTTAGCCAAGGTGGTTGCTTAATGCTAGAAGAAAATAGAATGCTTAAGTAATGAGGACTTTGATCTGATTCAATTCCAAGTAATGTCTGCTTAGAAAATCCTGATTAAATATTTTCTTTCAAAAGTTGTTTTCTTTCTTCCAATCTTTTTCTAAACCTTTTTGTAAAGGCAAGGCTTGAACTTGTCAGTGCGCAGGTAACAGCTACTCTAAGGAGACTGTGCTGCCAAAGGAAATCACTGACCTTATGTATCCACTGGAGATACAGTTTTTCTAAGTTCTAGTCCTCCCCAAGTTAGCTTTAGGCAAAAATTGCAGGAGTAGTTGAAACAACTTAAAAAAATCATGTGAGCTAACTTGACTGTTTTTCTGCCTCATGTGAATTGAGAGAGGCTCATAGAAGCGTTGCAGGATCAGGAGCTTACAGCAGTGGACTGGTAAGGAGTATCCAGTAGATGTGATAATTTTACATGAGTGTGGTTGGATCCCAGAGGGTGTATCTCCAAGGCTTTCACATACAAATTTAAACTAACTTGGTTAAACTAGTGTAAAAGGCTAGACATACATGTTTCACACTATGATTTGACTTCTTTCTTTCTTTCTCTCTTTTTTTCTTCTGTAGTTTAAAGTCAACAAGGAGTAGGTTTGCATCAAACCAAAATAGCCTCCTTTAAATCAAGTTTATCAATGAAGGGGTGTATGCCTCCTTACCAGTTTCATAGGTGTCGTCCAAAGGCAGCTTTCCCTGGAGATAAATACTGTATGTATCTTTCGCACAAAAAAACCAGGGACCTGCAATGCAGCTGGCTAGTGAGGAACTGAACTTCCCCAATTTAACCGGACTTGGTGAGGTGGAGACTCTAGTTCATTTCCTCAGTGTAAAATCTCTTGCAACATTGCTTCTCCAGCTTTCACTTAGTTTAGTTTGTTTGGCTTTATGTTTTAGGGTTGTTTGAAAGAGAATTGTCATTATACTGTTGGCTGGATGCCCACATTTAGTGAGGAAAGGGAATGCAATTGCTGGAATTGAGAAGATTGGGGTGAGGGGTTGTCTGCCAGAAGTTGGAAGCAGAGCATATGTAAAAACTTCTTTAAGCCCAAACCCCATAGGGAAGGGGTTAGGATTAATCCCGATTTTCAAACACAGATAAACAGTTCCACTTTGCGTCATCTCTGCTGTAGCAGTACATGAGTTTTAGTTTGTATTCTGTCTGTAATCTGTCCCATTGTATATTGACTGGTCATAAGGCCCAGCTGGTAGGTCATCTGACTTCCTTTATCTGCTTCTCTTTTAAAGCCACTGAATTCCACTCCCTGCTAATCTGAAAAGTGGCTGCATCAAATTCCTGAAGGTGTTTGCTTTGCTCCACTATGTGCCATCCTTAAAATGCCTTGCTGTGTACGTAGTACCTGTACTGAGCAAAACTTGGGAATAAATCCCTGATCACAACCCTGTATTTGCTACTCTGAAAAGAATTCTATGTTTTATTAAAGTGTGTGTGTGTGTGTGTGTGTGTGAAGGAATCAAAAAAAGTGCAGTTTTATGGTTATTGTTAGTGCCTGGACTTACCAGCTAGTCCGAATCTCAGCTACTGCCAAAAGGCATGGTCCCTTTCTTCCCTACAAATGCAGCCACACATTCTCATCTGCTCCCTTATATTGGTGTTAGAGATTACACCACTGCAGCGTGAATCAGATCATGCCTCAGAAGGACTGAAAACTTTGTGGCATTGTATTTTTGCAGGATTTGTTCTCAGTAATGAGACCCAACTGGCTGTGTGGCAGCACAATCAGGAGTGCTGGCACAAGGGAGGGGTTGATAACACGTGGCCAGTAAGGCATCGTTCCCTTCACTGGCTTCGAGTGGCTGAGTGTGAAGCCAGGGTTTCCATTGAATAATGAATAAATAATACTTGACATAAGTTTGATCCGTTTAGGCTACTGATTTTCCTACTCTAGAGCCGACTCTAAGATAAGCGGCCAGAGTCAATGGAATATTAGGAGTTCTCAGTTCCTTGCAGGAAACTGGAGCTTGTCACTCTTGCCTGTTCTCCAGTAACCACACAAGAACAACTGTATAGTGGTGTTCTATAGTTTCTGCTGTTTTTGGGGTTTTTTTATTTTATTTTTAAGAAACAAGCAATATTATTCCTTGCAAAAGGAAAATGAAGTTATTTCAGAGGAAGTGGCATTGTATTCCAAGTCGTTACTCTGATTAGAATATTTATCCTCTTCTTGCAGTACTCATGAGGTCTGCTCCTGTGAGAAAGTCATGCTTTCGTTGGGAATGTGCTTTCTTGTCAGAGGACATACAGCAGCTGACATTAAGTGCAGGACTGTAAAATACGTGTTTGTGTTTAGTCAGTGTTTTTTAGGGCGACACCTGTGAGGTTTTCATTCACGTGTAAAAGAGAAAGGTAGACTACAGCAAATATGCATTAAAATCATGTGGAGAGAAAAAAAGGGAGCGAGAATGGGAGTTGGTGCTTAGAATCTTCTGTTTTCCTCTTTGATCCCGGGTATGACTGAGTTTTCTTATTTAGTATAATTATAGGTCTTACAGATCTTTGTACATAGATTTTTCTAGTCTTAACACAGAATGGTGAATGTTGCAGAGACTAGGCTGTGTAAGAGAGTTGTACTTCATTAATTTCTTGGCTTGATGTGATGTGTTTTAATGGAGAAGAGTTGAAGGGGCAACTGCTGAAAAACCCTACTGTAGTTCAAATAACTTGGAAGCCAGATTCTACAAAATTCCCTTATGTGACTGTTCTTAAGATGTTCCTGAGTTTTAAAAAAAAAAAAAAAAGCTAGCCAAGTTTCATTTGGTAATCTAGGTGTTGAAGGAAAAGGTAGATGCTTTGGCCATAGTTCTTGCTCACTAAAATTGCTTCAAGCAAGGGATATGTGAGAGTTCCTCAGGGAAGTGAGGGGTTTTCTTGGTTTTTAAAACCTTTGGCAAGAAGCTTTGTTATTTGTATTGGATGTTCCAAAACAAAACCGTAGCCAGAGGAAATAGCATATGTGAAACTTCGATCCACACATCTGAAACTTGACAATGATTTGGCAATGATTTGAAACAGGTTTTATAATGCACAGTGTTAAGCAGCTTTGGTTAAAAGCATGTACAAACCTTGTCTTTAGCACACAAGGCAGGAAACCTGGAGGCCTGATTTCAGTGTGAAGTGTAATCTTTCAATTTGTTTGCATGTTATGCAGTGTATTCTCAGGCTGGTGAAGTAGGCTTTGGTGGTAAGCACCTCTGCATTCCAGGCATAGCACCAGCAAGCTGACATTTGGAAGAAACCACTAACCTTTGCCTCGTGTTCTGTAACTGCAGAAATCATAGCCTGTTCATGTTGCAAAAAACAGCACGCTGGAGATTATTGGTTACAAAACGTTAGTCCACGGAAATGATTAAAACACAGTTTAATGCTGCTGGTACTCCTGCTGATAGGAACGTGATCATACATATCAAGAATGGATCTGCTGAGAACTGAAATGTGTGTCAGGGATGGACCACATTCTGAATCTAGTTTTCCTTCCTGAAATATAGAAATTGGAACTAGAAGTTAGGGGATATATTTCATTACAGGGCTACAAAAATAATGTAGGTGAAAACAGTCTTCATTATGCCTGTTACTCAGGTATTCCAGCTTGGGCAGTGGTGGTGTGGTGGTTTAACCCAGGCTGAATGCCAGGTGCCCACCAAAACTACTCTAACATTCCCCTCCTCAACCAGACAGAGGAGAGAAGATATAGCAAAAGGCTCGTGAGTCCAGATAAGGACAGGGAGATCACTCAGCAGTTACTGTCACAGGCAAAACAGACTCAACCTGGGGAAATTAGTTTAATTTACTACCATTTAAATCAGAAGAACACATTCCACCGACCCCTCCCTTTTTTCCAGGCTTAACTTAACTCCTGATTTCTCTACATCCTCCCCCAGAGCAGCACAGGGGAACAGGGAATGGGGATTACAGTCAGTTCATCACATGTTGTTTGTGCCACTCCTTCCTCCTCACGTTCTTCTCTGCTCCAGCATGGGGTCCCTTCCCATGGGAGGCAGTTCTCCATGAACTTCTCCAATGTGAGTCCTTCCCGTGGGCTGCCATTCTTTACAGACTGCTCCAGCGTGGGTCCCTTCCACGGGCTGCAGTCCTGCAGGAGCAGACTGATCCAGTGTGGGTCCCCTGTGGGGTCACAAGTCCTGCCAGCAAACCTGCTTCAGCACAGGCTTCCCATGGGTCACAGCTTCCTTCAGGCATCCACCTGCTCCGGCGTGGGGTCCCGCATGGGCTGCAGGTGGCTATCTGCTCCACCGTTAACCCCCATGGGCTGCAGGGGCACTGCCTGCCTCACCATGGTCTTCACCACGGGCTGCAGGGGAATCTCTGCTCCAGTGCCTGGGGCACCTCCTCTCTCTCGCTGGCACAGATTGTTTTGGGGTGTTTTTTTTCCTTCTTAATATGCTGTCACAGTGGTGCTACCACCGTTGCAGATTAGCTTGGCTTTGGCCAGCGGTGGGTCCATCTTGGAGCCAGCTGGCATTGGCTCCATTGAACATGGGGGAAGCTTCTGGCATCTTCTCACAGAAGCCACCCCTGTAGCCCCACCACTACCAAAACCTTGCCATTCAAACCCACTACAGGTGCTGTCGCATCAGTAGCATGCGTTACCTAAGTAAAACAAAGAAGGAACAGCCTCATTTTGGTTCAGTAAATGCCACCTTCTTTCACCTTAATAGGTTTACAAGAAGTGTATCTTACATACGTGGGAGAATAGCTAGGAAAAGTTCAGGTTTGACAGGACTGGCAGGTAGAAGGTGAGTCAGGACATGACATCTCTGAGGTTTGTTTTAAATTAGGGTATGACAACAGTGGTGGTGTGTTACCACGGCAGGCAGGAAGAGGTAAAATCACCCCTTCTGTGTCAGGAAATCCTCTAGGTGTGAAGTGAAGCTCGAAGGATGCTATCATTTTCAGTGCTTAGAAAGGAAAACATTCCCAGGTACTGAGTACAGAGACCAACAGCATCAGAATTCTATCACAGAGATACTCTCTTATGATTTCTGATTTTCCTCTGCAAGTGAAGTCAGTACAATAATACCAGTAGCTCATCTGCTTAGTGCTATGCTTTGATTTTATTCATTTTCTTTTAGTAGCTTTATGGGAATGTTTGCTAAAAATCAGCAGGATCCACAAGCATTGCTCTTCTCAGATTTTAATTTCAAGTTCTGATGTCTTTGGGAGGTGAAACAATTCATAAAACCAGGATGAATATGCATTAATTTATTGGGCTAATTGAATGAATGAAAAAAAAAAAAAGTGGAGTTAAGGTTTATATAACGATGTGCTTCAAATGCATTTGGAAATGTGAGTAATTGCTCTAATAGAGTTGATTCTAAGTATCATAATTAAGCAATCAAATGACATCAAGTTCCTCAAAAGATCTGTTTAGTGACGTTATCTGAAAGATGCCTGTAACCTAAGCAGTTAATTTCCAGGGAGGAGCAGCCTGACTCTTCCGGAGCAGTAGTTGTAAATGAGTTGTTCAGGTGAGCCGCTTTCCATATCTGTGAGATTACATCACCTACTTCAAGGATATTCTTCAGTGTGATTTCGGTTTTGTTATTACCATCGTGAAACTGGGGTGTTTGCTTCTGGTCTTTAGGTTCTGTATGTGGCAAGGGCTGGCAGGGGGGAAGTGTTTACACAGTTCCAGATTTTGAATGTGTTCCTTCTTGAACAGCTGTACTTTGTCCTCTTACAGCAGTTCTTTCTGCCTTTTGCCTTCTGTCGCCGTACTGGCTGTCAGCCGCCTGGTCATTGATTGGTTTATCTAATTATTTATATGAAAATATATTTTTGTCTGTAAGCTGCAAGCTAATATATCTTAGGTTTGTCTGTTATAAAAGGAAAAGCATGAATGTGCTTTTAAGTTACAATGCATGCTTCATAGTTTTAGGGAAAACAACATTTTGTTGCACTTCAAATTAAGTCATCCTAGTTGAGGGCAATATATAGCAGCTAGTGTCACCATCAGGATTCAAACCAACTCACCGATACCAGTAATGTTGCATCACTGCAGCACATTCATGGCTGATGTCACACAACTGCAACTGGGTTATTACAGAAGACACCATACATCATGGGTGGGAGCCCACAGTTTACAGCTGCTGACATAATGTCACAATCTCTCTCACATTAGCGTTTTGCCAGCGGGTGTTATGGTGGTTGCTGACATTTGGTTTTGAATAGATGGCCAAAGTTCTATGCTTTGCTGTTTTAAATTTATAAAAAAAAAAAAAAGAAAGAAAATTTAAAAGTGTGTTGGGAACACATGCAGATCTCTGGTGACAAAAGGCAGATTTTTTTAATCAACAAAATTTTGTAGCTCAGCCCAGGCCTAGAACTGGCCTTCATTGTTGTAGTTAATTGGAATGAGAGTAGAAGCCCTATTCCCATGCAACAGGATTAGTGGACTGATCACATTAGCATCTCATGATGAATTGGAATTCACCACCACCCATCTAGTTTGAGTGCCAGCAACAGTTGAGCTGCAGCTCTCTTTATAGTGTATGTAGTGGGTTAAAGTACCCAGTATGTTAAACAGTGCATCTTTATGCATGAGTGATTTTCCTTTAGAGACAAAATTTGTGTTATAGCTTAAGTTAAAGATGTGTGAACACAGCCCTGCTTATTTGATGTGAGATGAACATTCTTCTTTGAGGAGGAAGAGTTTACATTTAATGCTAAACGATGCAATTTTAAACATAGTGTATCCTCTAGTTGCATTTAACGTTGGATTTGCTGGCTTTCTGAATGTAATCCCAATTAAGATGGAAAAGGTCAGTGATCTGACTCCGCTCTGAGATTTCATTTTGTATTTGCACTGTTAGCTTTTTTTATCTTTCACAAAGAGCTTAGTTCCAAAGAACGCTTCCCCTTTGCCAAAATTCCACATGATCTTGCCTTCAAGGAAATGCATACCATTTTTAGTAGGCTAGGATAGCCTTTTTTAAAAGCAGATTTCTCCTAACAGTAATTTTAACCCGTGAAATGTGAACACAAACAAATCAGTCCTAGTTCAAATTGTAATAGCTATATTTCACTCATGCTTATTTGTGGTGAAATTCAGCGTTTGTGCTTTGGGGAGGGAATTGGTCATTTGTTCTTTGAAGTTTATGGTATGTCAAGCAGCAAGGGCGTGCACATACATATTAAAGCAAATAATTTGCATCATGCTGATTACTCCTTGCTTGGTTTGACAGTTATTGATGGCTTCTTAATTCATGCTATGATGTTTGTTTAAAAGAAAAAAGAAAACTTAGACGATGTCTCACTGCAACATTCTGTCAATAGAAATTTTTGCACAATAATTTGTACTGTAACGCCTTTTTATTTTCTGGTTGTTGTTGAAGTTATTTTATGCATGCAATAGCAGAGGAATATCACTAAAACAAGTCTTAATTGACAAGATATTTTCAATAAAATACCTTAGATTTTGTTCCCTTACCTCACTTCCACTGCAGGGTAGCATATATGTAAATATATAGCTGACCACTGGAGTGTGTTTTTCTTCTCTCCTGGTTTTGTTAGAGCTGTTCCTTTCATTCAGCTATTTTTAGGAAGAAGGTGAGGAAGAGGATGGAGTTGTTGAATTGTTTCATACAGTGACTGCTGTATTCTCTGCCCCATTTCTGGTCCCATTTAAGATCTACTCTCTGGAATGGGGGGAGGGTTCCAGAGAGATTTGCCAAAATCAAAAACGTCACTCGTCTTAGGGATGCTGTGTTCTGGACTTTGGGAAATTTAAATACTTGTTGGACATTTGCAGGAGGGCAAAGCAGGGATTGCAAATAACCAAAAGCAGTTCTTCATCGCAGATTCAGAATTCACACTGGATTTTATCATATATTGCTTCTGTCTAATTTTCAGGGTATTCTTGTTTTACAGTATAGCTTAGTCTGTTTTTTTCTAGCACTTACCTTTTTTTCTATGGTCTTGGCAGACTCTCCCTCTTAGCTCCCTGTTCGAGCACATAAAATCATGGATGCTGTGTATGATAGGCTTCTCATGGCCACCATGTGAGTAAAAACACTGCAAACTTATTAACTAAACTTGTAATGCGTTAGACCAGTTTTGAATTATTTAAGAGACTATACTGCAGCATCAAAATTCAGCTGTGATTTAATCTGCTTTCCACTGACTTTCTACTGCTAAACATAAGTACCAAGTTTTAAAAATCACTGTAGTGATTTTAAAAAATTTAGTCATTGCTGCTCACCAGCTTTGGTGTCTCTTTTCTATCATGCTATGAGCTCATTTGTTGTTTAAGAAAGTGTATTTTCATTTCTTCGTAGAATCATTTAGGTTGGATCTTTTAAGATCATCAACTCCAACCATTAGCCCAGGACTGCCAAGTCCACCCCTAAACGATGTTCCTAAGTACTACCTAATGTTATTTTGCGGGGAGTTATTTCTTTAGAAATACTAAATCATAGCTCAGAATATATTAAGTTCTTGACTAGTTCATGCCTTATTGTCTGCACAGTATGTAAACACTAGGTTTTAAATGTTCTTTAGTAAGATAAAGTGAAACAAAAAGCAATTGAGAATCCTCATGTTTGTGGTGAAACGCTTTCCAAAACAGTTAAACTTTTTATTTGCAACTCTTCTGCCAGTAATATGGCTTATTACTTGGGAAGCCTATTTCTTTGTTAAAATGGGTAGTATTAAAACAGACTTTGCCAGCACAGCTGTGTGAAGGAGGGATAAAGCTGTGTGCTGAAGGATGTTCATATATTGTGAGATAAGTGGTGGAATTCAGTTCCATCCTCCAGGGTCCCTAAGAAAAACACTCACACCTTGTATGTGAATGAATGTTGTAGTAATACTTCAAAATAGGTGCTTAAACATCTAGTCAGTGTGGAAGCTAAGTGTTTTTTCTAAATGACTCTTGCTTGTTTCTTGTCATCTCTGAAATAATATGCATTCTTCTCCCTTTCTTATATAGTAACATACAACTATACTGTGAAACCTTACGGCAAGTTGTATATATCACAGATAATTCCAGTGATTACAAATACTATGATTGGCTGCACTTCCTATAAATTTTTCAGGACACATTATTTTTTGTGTGTTGGGACAGTATGTTTGTTTGGAAATCGCTGTTCTCCTGTTAACGTTTTACAACAATGTTGGCACAGCAGATAACCCATTGGGAATGTCGCAGTTTTGGATGTTGCATTGTTGCATAGTTCTTGCACTATTCCTCTGCTTTATATCTACTGCCACTATTCAACTTGGAAGGGGGGAGGGTTGGAGTTTGCTATCATTTTCACTACAACATTAATGAGAATTAAATTATGGAAGTAAAGGGGAAGAAACCCTGTGACAGACTAGTGCATTGTGGAAGATGGCTTGTGCAAAGTAAGTGTCCATTGCATAAATTCCCTTGAAAGTGTATGCTGTGTCCCTGCAGGGATATACACAATTACTTTATTGACTCCTTTGCTATGTACAGATTCTTAAGCAGGTTCTGCTCAGTACAATTCATTTGCCGTTTCCACTTAGGCTGGAGTTTGGCAAGTGCTTTAAATTGGCAAAGGTAAGCCCTGCTGCCAGAACAAGGGACTTTGCTGCCTGCACCACCGTTTTTCCCTGATGTTGACATAGGGTTTGTGCAACTGTGTGGTGAGGTAATCAGAAAACCTAGTGTATTTAATTCTGATCAGTTTCCCACAAACTGACAACACAAAGGGCCTGGGACAAGCAACAGAGGTAAGAAGTCTTTGGGTTTAGCAGAAGCAGTAAGGAGAATCCATTGCGGTGGTCTTTCTTTGCATTTGATGAACTTATCTGATGTTTTAGCTGGATTTGCGTATAGTAAGATTAGGATGTTTATGGAAGCTGTCTTTAACAATCTGTAAGTGCAGGTTTTTCTTTGCTTTTAGAAGAAAAGAAAAAGGGAAAAAAAGGTTGTCTCACACAAAATAGAAAAGGGGGACAAAGATCTCAAACCGTTTTTTGTCATAAGGCAATTAAACCTAGATATGCAATGCAGACTTAACGCTGATGGATTCTATTAGAGCTGGTCGGAAATGTTCATTTAAAAGTGTTGGTTTTTCAGAATCAAGTTCAGACAAGTTTAAGCTGAGGTCGTGTTTGAGCCTGATACAAGCTGGAAAGAAGCTCTTAGTGTGATGTTATTATTATTATTATTATTACTTTTTAATTTTTTAATTTAATTTTTTTTAAATGTTCATTGCTGAACAGAGTTTTGTTATGTTCCCCGTTACCTTTTTGTATCAGTGGATTAGGAGGCTCCATGATTTTCATATTTTCTTATGTATGTGCACCCTGCAACATCTGCTGGACTTTATATCCATCATAGCCTCTGCTATAGTTTGCTTCAGTCATACCTGTAGCTTGGATAATGCAGTTCCTTCCCACTTGTACATTAAAGTACATGCAGAGGTTTTTCTCTGCGAAGTTTTTCATAGTGATTCTTTCTCCTGAGATTTTTAATTCTGGTTATTTATCAGTAGTAGCTCATGGCTTGTTCTAAGCATTTAGACCTACAGTCAGTTCCAGCTGCAGTTGGAATGACCTCTTTTCCTTGGACAACCTAGAGCAGCTTACATTGGAACAGTGCTAGGCAGGATATGTCTGAGGACGGCTTTTTTACTCTGGAAAAGATTCCCTTTTAAAAAAAGAATAATGTCAAGAGACACAAGACCTATTTGCAATGACAGTCTTTAAAAAGTAATCTGTATTGAATAGTTCCTTCATGGAATAAAGATACAGAAATTACTATGTCAGTTTATTGTATGTTTTGGGGTGGGAGCTTTTATCCTTTCATGCTGATAAGTACAAATTGAAATTCATAACAAGTAAAGAACATAGAAATTAAATTTGGATTTATTTGGTTTTTTAATCATTTATGACACCAATTCAGGTTAAATGGGTTTTTACAATGAATGTCTGCCCTCCCTTGAAAATGTAAAGGTGAAGCATCAGTTCATTAAGCAGACAGTATCTCTATGGGAACTCCATGCTGACACAAGGTGCTGTTGATGTGAGTGTAATTCCTGTCAGAATTAAGAGCTGGGTGTGTTAGGAAAGTGGGAGCTGCTAGTGTGTGTTTGTGAGAACTGTCCTTTGGCATTTGTAAGCAAGAGCTTTCCTTGACCTTTAAAGAAAAAAGAACCCTTTGCTACTGCATTATTTATCACAGTGCAGCTTTTACTCTTTCAAGAGAGTAGTACTGACGGATATTTTATACATATAGATTAGTAATTGGAACTGGCTAAGGAAAAATACTGACTCTTCAGCTACAAACATTTTGTAGGAGTTTTGATTAAACTTTTGTCCCTTGCCAAGCAAGGAATGTATCATCACAAAGAAACAGTAAACCTTACTGCTAGCAGCGAGCAGAGCATTTCTCTGCGGCTGTGAATACTCTGTTGAGAATCCTTCCCTTGCCTGGTTGAGATTGCAGGCTTGAACTGGTGTCTCTGAAGGAGGGGATGTTTGGCTAGAGTATAGAAGGCTTGTCTAAAGTGTGTGTGTCGTGTTTCCGCTGTTGGAACTATTACCTATAAATATGTGTGTATCTCTATAAAGTATATGTTTGAGACCAGAAATTTGAAGCGGAGATTTCCTTGTAGCATAGAGTACCTTACAGCGGGCTGGGAGAAAAGTACTTTCTGACTCTTGTCATTACAGCACTACCCACACAGTAGCAACTTCATAATCTAAAGATGGTCCTGAAACAGAGATTTGAAGCTGGGCTTTCAGCATCTTAAACTACCTTCCTCTAAACATAAGGCAGTTCAGGATACGAAAGTGTGACTCTGAGAGGAGTGTTGCACCAGTCTCTCTTTTTCTCGTTGTGGCTGTAAGATTTTAAAAGATGTTGATTTATTTTGTGCATGAATTGAGTCACTTCATAATCTTGAAACTTTTGCAGGCAGGACAGTGAAACTGATTCCTGTCCAACTGTTCCGACTGTGTGATGGCAAATATACAGACAATAGTTGTCCTCATGAAGTTTTAGGATAGATTTACTGAATGTTTCTTTTTTCCCTCCCTTCAGATTTGTCACGGAACAGACTGTCAGAGCTTCCAGCAGAAGCATGCCACTTTGTCTCCCTCGAGAGTCTTAATTTGTACCAGAACTGCATTCGGTATATCCCAGAGGCTGTTTTGAACTTACAGTCTTTAACATTTCTAAATATCAGGTAACAATTGTCTTAGAAATTTTGCTTTAACATCAGTAGACTAGGTTTATAAATTCTGATGCATCCATAAGTAATGCTAACATGGTGTGTAATCATCATATTGTTATATTGTATGTCATTGAATCAAAGCAACCTGAACCACTCTTGCCCACTTGGGTGGATGAGGGAACATAAGGATTAAGCAGTAGCTTGTAGAAGCAGGAGTATGAAGAAGAAAGCTAATTCCAACTTAAAGGGCTCACAAAATAAATTCCAGTAGTTTTTATGTGAAGTACAGGCATGTAGACTGAAGAGAGATGATAGAGCTTTTGGATAGTCTTTACAATTCAACTCTCAGCAACTGAATAAGGCTTATGCAATTTCCCTTTACCTTCGCTGTACTGGTGGCTTTTAAAGATGTGTCTCAAGTGTTAACACTTCTCTGTCAGCATTAAAAGTTAATTGCTGCAACTTAGCCTGTTCATGAAATTCAACTGGGTACAGCATCCTCCATTTGTAGAAGGTCTTTTAAGAGGTGTGGAAAGTCCCTTGTCACAAATTGGCAGTGCTATCAATCAAGAACAACTTCAAGCTATTTCCTTCTGGTCTTATGCTTTTGACAATTCAGTATACTTACGCTTCTTTTATTTTCTTTTTTTATTGATGGTGAGAATTGTAGTTATAGGATATGAATCAGGTATGGGTTTCCTATTGCTATGATCTCTAGTTGGTGCCGTCCAGTTATTATCTTTTTAAAAGCTGCTGTTGGTTCACCTGCTGCTCAGAACTTTTTTTATTGCTTTAATAGCAGGGAAGTCTGGGTTTCAAGCATGAAAAAAATACAGCAGCATATTTTGCTAAATGTCAACATCTGATCAAAGCCTTATTTAAGATTCTAATAACTTCCCTTCTAATCATCCAGTCACTGTTCCTTGTTATGTTTTATTTTTAAAGGGAATATTTCTCTTCTACAATCCGTTCTCATCCTGCCTGATTTTCATCTGAGCTTATGGTCCAGTCATATGACCTCATATTTGCTTTAATAGTAGTTTATTATGAAATGTCCAAGACTGGATTTTGGAATAGTGAAATCCATCATACCAAGGTTCTTGATCCACATGACTTACTCAATTTTAAAATATACTTTAAAAATTCAGTAAGTAATGACTTTATGGCATTTTGCTTGTGCTGACCTGCAATACTTACTACCTATGAGAAAGACTTTTGCACTCTGTTCAAACATACACATTTGTGACAGAGGGTGACAGGTTATCAGAAGCATCTGAAAGGGCATAAAAATATCATATTCCCCAGCACTGACTTTGAAAGCATCTGATCAGTCTTGGTACTTGATATTCAGAGTTTGTTCACATGTAACTAGATAAAGCAAGTAATGAAGAGCGACTTCATGGAACTACTTTCACAGTAATTATATAAAAACTGAGCTGATAATCGAAATGGAGTGTGCTTTTTGTATGCATCTTTCATTGCATTAAAATGTGAGGTGATTTCTCAGTAGAGTTCTGATGCCTCTGTTTTCTTTCTGTCCAAAAAGTCGAAACCAGCTTTCAACGTTGCCAGTACACCTCTGTAGTCTACCACTAAAAGTCTTGATAGCAAGTAATAATAAGTTGGTTTCAATACCTGAAGAAATTGGACAGCTCAGACAGCTGACAGAGCTTGTGAGTATACAGTTATTTTTTAACTATTACTCTTCAATCTTTAGTTTTTAATTGATGTGTTGAATGGGTTCAGAGGTGCTTCAGAATAAATCAGTTTTTTAAACTGATCAAAATAATACAGTAATTAGGATGCTCTCCAGGCATGTGCAAGATCAACATCCTGTTTGTCATTCTGCTGAGAACTTTGTGATTGTAAACCAGTAACTTGTATGCAATGGCAAGTTACTTAAATCTGCTCTTAGCCTAAGGGAGATTTCTATCTGCCATAGTATCTCCAACTATGTTTTGACTTTGTCTAGAGGTATTAGAAAAGAGTTTGAAATACTCTGAGATTTAAAAAAAAATTTGTGAGGGAAAGATGCCTTGCACTGGAGAGCAAATGATCCATGTCAATTTAACTAAGAGTCTTCCCTGCTTCTGAAAGGAAGGCTGGATGGAATTAGAGCTCTTGGTGCATTTGTTTCTGATAAAAAGCTTTTGTGTAGCAAGTGGTACTGTCTCAAATAATGTGGAATAACTTGAATGAGGTAACTTGAAGTAACCTTCTACATCTGAATGCTTAATCTTTTAAAGCTTTTATTTCCCCATGTATTTAAAATGAGAATAGTGCTTCACATCAGCAATGAGATTTAATGAATATAAGGATCTTAAGTGTTAGGTAAATAGTTGTTTGTTTCTTTCAGTACTTAAAGTGCTACATATTTTAGTTAAAAGAGTTTTACTAGTCAGTGGTAACTCATTCTTTACTCTTGCTTTGTAGGACGTGAGTTGTAATGAAATACAGACAATACCTCCACAGATTGGCAATCTGGAATCCTTGCGGGACCTAAATGTCAGAAGAAATAATTTGGTGCGTTTACCTGAAGGTGAGATGAAGGCTGTCAGTTATAACAGCAGAAACATCAAGCACTACTTTATTTTCAGTATCTTTTTCTTCCCCTGAGAGCTAGAAGCAGTGTACTTAATTATTTTATAAAACACGTATTTTTATATTTTGCTTTTTTTAATACTCTTTTAATCTGCTGAATTGTCTGTTTATTTTCTATCTCCAGAGCTTGCTGAGTTGCCTTTGATTCGATTAGATTTCTCCTGCAATAAAATAACAACAATACCAGTTTGTTACAGGAACCTCAGACATCTGCAGACCATCACGTTAGAGAACAACCCTCTCCAGTCACCCCCTGCACAGGTAAACTGCAGCTAGGAATTCAAATGCCTAGTTCAACTAAAAAGAGCAGAACAAATGTAAAAGCTGAAGGATTATATTACAAACTTTATTTAAGAACAAGAGGACTTTAAATTATTTGTATTGTCTAAAAGTGTTAAATATACAGCATAGCTTGAAAAATCCCTTTTTCTTCTCTTACTTTACTGTATTAGTAGTCTCACCTATGGGATATTACTAAGAATTCCACTGTTAGCATTGTACTAATGTTAACTGAACATTTCTGCTTTCAGTGTAGGAGAGAGGAAGCTGTGTTAGGCAAGACTGATTTTGTGCCACTCAAATGTCAGAATTTTGACTGAGGCCTCAGTGCTGCTGGTTCACTTTGCAGCAGAGTGCTCAAATTGGCCTTTGAGCTAGAAACTGCAATATGGTTAGTGACTAATTTGATTTTTAAAGTGGATATATAAGCCCTTGAGTAGTACAGGTTCCACTGTGAGCTGCTGCTTCTGAGTCAAGAGTGGCACTGGCTAGGACCTGTAGTTTCAGTGGGGTTTTGCCTCCCTTTTGAAAGCAAAGACAGCTGTTACTGGCTTCATTCACTTTAAATTTGAGCTTGCTTTGGCAGTCTGCCACTGCCATTCAAAGCTGGCCATGGGTGGGATGCATCTGTTCTGATGCCAAGGGTATAAATTCTAGTATTTGTAAATGCTTATGTCTTGTTTGCATGATGAAATTTCAGCATTCAGCTGACAAAGTTGCATGCAGAGCAGATGTACTTGAAGGACAGCTTCCATTTGTCTATCGTGGGCATCCTGTGATGCTCCACTATAGCTGTTTCTCTAAAATGCAGTGAGATTAGAAGAAAAGGTGCATTGGTTGACATTAACGTGCTCGTTTATTATTCTCAACTACAGGTTAAATGTCTGTAGAGTACTTTGAAAATGTATTGTCAGATTGTACTTACGTAATCTTTAAATTTGTTTTTTTTCTAAGATATGTATAAAAGGAAAAATTCACATATTTAAATACCTGAACATAGAGGCATGCAAGATAGCTCCAGACTTGCCTGATTATGATAGGAGACCCATGGGATTTGGATCTTGGTAAGTTTGGCACAGTGCAAGTTTCTAGTTTTGATGATGTTCAGGAAAAATTTGTCAGTCACCTGAGTTTTTTAAAAAAATAGATCCAAGATTTGTTCTTCGGTAAGTGTATAGATGGAGGTGGCTTTGAAGAATATAATTTGTGTTGTCTCATGGTGCATGCTAGCAAGGTACCACTACATAAGAAGTGAGGAGCAGTTCAGAAAACCTGGGCAGTATCATATGAAAGGCAGCGTTAGAGTTGATACACAGTAAGAAAAGAGTGTTGGTATCTTCACAGTACAGGGGGTGTGCTCTTGTGGTGTTAACATGCGTGTTCAGTTTATAAGATCTTAATATTTTCCGCATACTTACTGAAGTGTATCCCTGCTGTGATTTTTAACCTTTTGTACAGAATTTTATAACTGCTGTGCTCAAACTGCAGGTGTAAATGTTGATCTCCACCCCATTAGTAAACTGTTATTTTTGGCAAGCTTTCACTTGGCACTGTTGCTTAGCATTGTAACACAAATATTGGAACAGTCAGCCATATCAGCTGCTGAATTAAGATGTCTAGAGAAGAACAGGAATTAAGATTTATTTCTGTTACGTGATATAGAAGAAAAGGGAGTCAGTGAAGTATGAAACTAAATATATATGAAAATTACCTCAGTCATCTTGGAAGGTGGCAATAAGGTGTGGGGGAGTAAGTTGCTAAGGGATGTACCACTGTCTTAGCAGCAATAAAACACAAATCAGAGGGCCTCACAATAAATCATTATGAGTCAGATTTGTGAAGAAGGATTTGCATGAGGGACTGACAGAGGGATTCCTCATCAGCACTGGATGTTTTAAATTATTTTTCTAGATGAGGTCAACATATGAGCATTTTTGAGTGTTACTCAGTTTCCTAGAGTATAAGCTGTTGCAGATGGTTTCTGCGTAATACTGGGGATACTGTCTTGTTACTGAAAGGGAAGGGCCCTAAGTGATGAAATGTCATGATCTGTTTATCTCTAGCATAGTTTGTTTATTTTTTTAAGAGAAGTTCCAACAAAATCAGGTGGCTGTGTGCTTACTAATTTATTGTTGTCCATAGTTGTGTATTACTATGGAAGTTTTCATTAATTACTGTTGTGAAATGAGAAGAATTAATATATTTTAATCATAGCTTGGGATTATGAATGTGAAAACAAGTGCAGAAATGGTTGAGGATGCTTTCTCTAGAGTTGCTTCTAGGTTCATCTGTATGAAATGAGCTTCAACTGGCTTTCCTTTAGCTGTATTTCCATCCCCAAGAGGACATAAGAGCTGGTGATAGAAATATTTGTTGTTAGGGTGCTGTTTAGGGTATTTAGTGTTGCAGGTGGTTCCTCCTGTCTTCATGTGCCTATGGAAGAACTGTCCGTGGATCAGAGTACACATTAGGAGAAAATGGTAGAAAGATCCAGAGGAAGAGAGGATCCCAAATTATTTTATTCTTCTGGTACTTGGGATGAGAGAAAAGCATTCAACTACAATATAGTTAGTATTTCCGGCAAGTCACAAGAGCTTTATTTTTGTTATCTTCAAGGGTGACCAGCAGAAATAAGATACCAGTCAGTACACCTAGACTTTGTTGCTGTTTTGTCTGATAAGCTAGGTGAAATACCATGGAGGTTAAGAATCTGAAACTGAACCTAGAGATTCTTAAAGTTTAAGGAAGTTTGAGTTGTGCTGTGAGTTCACTCTTGATCAAACATTTTTTAATAGCAAAGTTGTTAATACTGCTAATAAAACAAGATACTCTGAAACATTATGGCAGAAGGGTGTGGTTTGGAGGTTCTAGTGCAGCTAATTATTTGTTTTAGCCTTGTCACATTACATCAAACTGTCTTACCAGAGTGAAATATTTTCTGTTACAGACCTTTTCTAAACATAAGCTGTGTGAAATTTGTCTTACAGCAAGTTTTGATCTGCTGCAGTCAGTCCCTCATGTGCAACACTGAAGTTCAGAGCAGCTCAAGTTAGTGTCGAAGTGAATGTGATTGAGAGGAGGCAGAACTGCTGAAGCTGTGCAGTAATTCTTTTGGCACTGAGGCAGACTGGTACAGTCTGGAGTTAGAAAGTTTAAAATATGAAGTACTCATGCACAAACCAGTGTAGTGGATATTCTGGGACTTGCACAACTATTTGTTCTTACGGGAGTTAAAAATAAGTGTTTTCGTGTGGCTTTGGAGCCATGTCTTTGAAATCTTGTCAAGTATTGCCTTTCCTTTAGCTGTTGGCCTTATGAGTTTAGCTTCTTGTCCTTTGATTTCAGGCCTTACATAGCTTCCAGGGTAAGTTGTAGTTGCCCCAAAATGCTCTGATCTATCCAAATGCCTAATTGTTGTTCCTTGTAGCTGGTTGGTTAAGGGGAAATAAAAGTCTTAAGTCTCAGCTGATTTTGGAATGGCTGCTGTATGATTATAAACATGTAAACTGTGCAGCGCTGAATAGCTGGTTTTAGTTGTGAGAGCTGGGGAGAGGAAACAGCTTTCATGTTAAAAAGGAGAAGAGTCCTGGGAACAGTGGTTAAGAATTATTGAGCGTCCAGATAACCTTGGTGTTAGATGCCCTTCAAAATCTCTATTTGAAAAGGAATGCTAAAAGCAGAAAATTTGTATCAAAATACTTCCCCATTTTGGGGGGGTGTAGCTAAGTAGTCGCGTTGATGCTCTTCAATTTGCAATAATTGTTCAACTTACAACAGGGTTCTGAGGACATTCTGAAAATATCGATGCATTTAAAATGGAATTATACTGCAGATGGATTTTTGTTTTCTCTGACCTGTGTTTTAAATCCAATATTTAAGTACTGTGAACTGTTAGCATTAAGTATTGTTCTATTGTCAGTGATTCAAGTTAATAGTTTTTTAACGGCACTGGGCAATTTCATGGTCATTCTTTTTCCTTCCCCACCCAAAAGAAGGGAGTTGTTTTTTCTTTCCCCTTTTTTCTTTCTAGGGGTTTACTATGCAGATGACCTTTCTGTTCAAATACAGGGCCATAAAGGTGTAACTCTTGCATTAATCAAAAATCCATGCAGATACAAGAGCTTGTCTTTTGGTGTAGCAGATGTATAGTCTTAATGTTTCTCGTCTGTAGCTCTCTATCCCTCCTCTTATTTTGTTGCTATTTTGTGTCTATCTGAAAGTTAAAATAGCCCAGGATAATAGTCACTGTTCTGCAAAGTCCTATGCATGTATACAGTGCTGCAACAATAATAATAATAATAATAATTAATTAATAATAATAATAATAATTGAAATGTAAGTATTTCCTTAAAGAGAGCTTTCAGAGGAAGCAACAACTGCAGAGCAATACCAGTGAGAAAATGACCTGCAATTTAGTTGTTATGGGGCGAAGCAATTAGCTTCCTGAAATTCATTCTTCCTTGTGTATTATGTAGTAATTACTGCTGCAGTTCTCCCTGGGGCATCGAGTGCCAGTAGGACAGTTGAGCCATTGTGAAATGCCATCTGCAGTGGATCAGACAAGTCGCATTGTCTCTTTTACTGCAGCTATCTGCAGCAGTTGCCAGACTTGACATCTGTGATGGCTGTACTGCTGAATTACGTTGTTTCTAAGCCTAGAAACTTATAGAGCTGTATGGCTGTTTGGTTATGTGTATTGTTAACACTAGGCACATGCCTAATGCCTTTGTCTAGACATGTCATTGACAAAGTCAGGCTTTGTAGATGAAAAGTGTACTTCTGTATTTATTATATTATGAAGTCTGTATGTATTTATATTATGCAGTATCTGAAGTACTATCCAGCTTAGTGCATAGTTTCTTAGGTAGGTACTTATGATACAGAAGATAGTTATGTAATGCATTCTGTGTACTTTTTTGTGGAAGAAGTATATTCTGTATTTTATTAGTAATTTTGCATGGATTTATGCTTGCTTATGAAAAAGTTTGTAGGACAGTATTTTTCAGCCAAAACACAAGTAGCAGAAAAAAAGTTTGGCTTGTTAAACAACAGTGAAAGAACAGACACTTTGGAGTTTTCTTTGTCATAATTTCTGTTTGGGAAGTGTTTTAAGTATGGATATATACTGTGGATCAGATTTGCTTTTAAAATGCTAGGCAGTGGCAGGTGGGCAGCTGACTGACAAGTATGTTTGTGGCTGTAAGCACGTGCCTCTTGTTCTATGTGGCAAATGCAGTATGATGCTTTCTAATATGCTGAGCTTGTGAACGTGCTGCAACTGTGCTTGGTAGCTTATTCTGCTTTTGTCCTATAATAGCTGAGAAGCTTTTGGTGGTGTTTATATTACAGTAACTAAAACTGTGTGTTTGACAGCCATGAGGAACTCTATTCCGGTCGTCCGTATGGAGCACTTGATTCTGGCTTCAATAGCGTGGACAGCGGAGACAAAAGATGGTCAGGGAATGAAGTAAGTGTCACAGCTTTATTTTTGTTGAGTACAGTATTGTACAGGAAAGAGAACTAATAAGTATACGTCTGGAAGCGTATCCCATAGGTGACATGTATATGCTAGCATGCAGGTTGCCTTGAGCCAAAACTGTTTGTTGTTTTATTGGAGAAAAACAAGCATAGTTTTATACAGGATGGATACAAAGGTGGAAATAATAAGAAATTTATAAAACAGTGTATGACATTAATTTACTGGAGCATAAAAGATGAGAAAAATGGAGTTCCTCATTTTAAAAAAAGCTTATAACTATAATATTACAGTACTGAATCAACTACAATTACTCATGAGTAGTTATTTCAATAACATAAATCTAAATGTGAAAACTAAGCTTCAAAAATCCGATGGAAGTTTTGTCTTCTTTCTTTGCAGCTTGTTTCAAATGTTAAAATCTGTTTGCCAATTAGAAGCAGCAAAATGGGATCTCTTAGCAAGGAGTCTGTCAGTTATTCTTCCTGGGGGGAAGCTCCCTTTTCCTCTTGGGACAACTAGAAAAGGCAGTAGCCAAAACCTAAAGTGTTTCAGTCAGCTATGCTCCGTATGCCTGCTTGCACTCCTAGCTTGGTTTTTGAGTGGATTCTAGGAGTTTCCATCCTGGGATGTTTTCAAGCACTTGCAGATATTGCAGACAAAACTGTAGGCACGCTGCTTTTTTTTAAGAAAGTGTAATTATATGTTTTTCAAAAACATATATTTACATATATATACACTATGGCTGTATTTTGCTTTAGGTTAGTGTTTTGTAGGTGCAAAACAGGACAGTTGAAGTAAAAACACAAACGAAGAGGTAGTAGCTTGAAACATGATGTTTCTGAAGAAAAGTGTTTCTTGTCTTCACTGTTTGCTTTCTAAAGCCAACAGATGAGTTCTCAGATCTCCCTTTACGTGTGGCCGAGATCACTAAAGAACAGAGACTGCGAAGAGAAAGTCAGTATCAAGAAAACCGAGGAAACACAGTCGTAACTAATGGTGGAGGTAAATAGTGATCTTTGGCTAACAGTATTTATTGTCGTCATTATTAAAGTTCCAAAATATTTGCAATAAATAGTAGGTTGTCTACAGAGGGAAAAAAGAGAAAGATCTAGGTGGAATTATACAAAAATGCTGTTGTGTAAACAGTGTAAAAACACGGTTGTATTAAGGATGTTACAAGGCAAAATCAAATAGCATCAGAATTAGGATTATGGTGGAAACAGTGTGTCAGCTACTGCATATATGCAGTGTTAAAGTCTCCAACTGCTTCTAACAGTATTTTGGAATCTTGAATTTTGGTGCATGGAGTTTTGCTGCTTGAACACCAGGGGAAAATGTTACAGCAGTAGTAAATTGCCAGTGCGCTGTGCTGATTGCTGTCAAAATGGGATGAGCAATTTTGTCAGGGAATTTCATATTTCGAAGTAGCAAAAGTGCCTCATTCAGCAGTCAAGTTTTAATCCAAACCTGCACGCCATCTAGGAGGGACTGGTATTTGTGAGTGACATTGCTTTTTTGCACTTTCTCAATTGGTTGTTCTGCAGTCTTACAGTAGCACCTTCATATTTGTTAAAGAGGTGATAGTTCTTTCCATGTTTCTTGATCTCTGCAGTCCTTCTCCATTTTAACTTGCAATAATCTGCTGCTACCACTGCCTCTTTTTGGTTTTATGTCCCAATTTTAGCATTCTTCCAAGTTCATTTTTTTCAGTCATTCCCCATTCTCCATTTTTCTGCTCTACTTATTATTAAATCTCATCCCCATATATTTGATTAATTTTTCTTCTTTCTCAGCTGCTTCCTGTTTTCCATTTCCCCTAATGGCTACAGTTCATATTCCCTGAGTGTCACTCTTCCTAGCTATTTTTAATCTTCCATGCCCAACTCCCACTTTTTCTTCTCTCTCCTCTCCTCCTCCCTCAGTTCATCTTTTGCTGTCATCTTTTCTTGGCCTTATTCTTCTCTGCCACAATATTTTGTTTTCTTGCCACATTCTAGAAACTTTTTGGTTGACTCGCACACTTTTACATGTTAACGGACAAAAAATTCCATTCAAACAGTTAAAATCTTGTAAAGTTAGAAGAATTGAAGACGTGGTGTCATGGGAGGCTCTGGGCAGCCTTAATAACAGGTAGTGCTGCCAGCTCTGCCTCCAAGACTAACTTTATTTTGTTCTTTGGGTTTTGTACACCAGAGATTTCAGAATGCCTCACTAGGTTTTTAAGATGGAGTAGGAGTTTCATTTCATGAGTAGGAGTATATGAGAGGGGCAGAAGCTGTAACATGTGGCTGTCAGTGATCCAGGAGATGCTTTCCAATTTGTGTTCCTAACACAGATACTAATGTCTTTCACCCTCTTCTGTATTATTATTAATATTATTTAAGTTTAATAGGCAAGGCTGGAAAGAAGGTTGTTTTGTTTTGTTGGGGTTTTTTTAAGATTTGAAACTGAGATGGAGATTAATGAAGCCAAAGTATATAGGAATGCTGTTTTGGATGGTTGTAGTAGCAGAGGAGGTGGCTTTGGCAGTAACAGTTGCTAGATTGTGTGGTGAGGCAAAGAGAAGTCTGTTTTAGACAAGCAGGAAAGGGGCGGAGGAGTAGAAAAAGAATGTCTGCAAGAGAGTCTGGAGCAAGTTTGGGGAGAGTTTTAGGAAAAAACAAGCTCTAGTACTCAGAAGGGGAGTTTATACTTTCCCCTGCATCCCCAGCACAGTATTTTTCACTAGGGTGATTTGTTCAATGTCATGACCCTCAGAATCCCTGGGCAGAATGTGTAAAAGCAGTGACAAGTGAAAAAATTGCCCTACATAATATCATCCACACAAAGGAAAATCAATGCTAGCCAAACTGTGCTGTTTCTTGCTCTCCTTTCAGTGGTTCCCAATGTCTTGTTTGTTTGTTTTTATAATAAAACTGCAGGTGCTTTTCTGTTGTTTTAGAGGGGTTTTGTTGCTTTCTGTACTGCCCTTTGTTATGTCCACATACACTCTTTATATTTATTGCATTTTCATCCACATAACTTAGACATGCTGCCTTCTGTTTTGTTGTTGTAGTAGTAAAAATAGTAGAAGTATCTGTCATACCCATTCTATTTTTTCTGACAGAGATGAATTAGAACCAAGATAAATGATTCAAAATGTGCACAAATCATTGTACAGTCTTGGTGTTAGCTGACAGATTTTGATAGGTAGTTTTTGGTATTGAAAAAAAAACCCAGTACTTTTCAGTCACTGCAAAAGTATCTGTGGCTAGCAATATAAAACTACGTGCTTGGTACTTGTTTCTCATTGCTTTTTAAAAAGCATAAGTTTTATCATTATTTCAAAATGTGATGTTTAACAAATGTTAGTGGGCCTGGCAAAATCCAAGAGCCTTTTGGCTGAGCTTTCCCAGATGGAAGAAAAACGGTAGGACCTTAGTTCCTGACATTGCTTTTATTGTTGGGGTTTTCCTCTCCTGTTGGTTATCTAATTATGGGTGTTTTCTTTGTGTATGTGTGTCAAGTGGAACACGATCTTGATCAGATCGACTATATTGATAGCTGTGCCACGGAAGAGGAGGAGGAAGAGGTGAGGCAACCCAAGTGCATGGACTCAGACAGCCTCAGCTTACAATTCATGGCATATATTGACCAGCGGCGAATCTCTAATGAGGTGGTGCTTTTACTTAAATTAATTAAATTCATACACTCCAGGAAAGCCTTTGTGATGGTATTAATGCTTCTTGTCCTCAGAGGTTTTCTTTTTTGTTTGTTTTAAATAAAAATATAAAAAAATTAGCTCTGCTCTGGAGGAAAGGCACGGTGTTGAGCTTTGTGGAGGGTCAGAGGTGGAGTGTTAAGCTGCTCCCAGGTGCCCTTTGGGATATGTGGAGTAAGTCTAAAGCAGCCACACTCTTCCTGTCATGTGGGTTCTTGCAAGTTTGTGCTTTAGGCATATGTGAAGTAACTGGTTTTTCCAAAGGAATGCTGTCTTCAAAAAACATGGAAGTTGATGCTTTATTTGGTAGTACTGAATATATGCTGGCTTTCTCAAGGGAAAACTGTTCATTTTTATCAGTGTAAAGATTTAGTACAGGAACTTTGCAACTCCAGTAATTTGGCTGTTCATGTTGATTATAAGTTATTTGCCATTAAACTCAATGTCTTGAGCATCCATTTTAAGTTTAGACTAACTTGAATATTCAGACTTTTCAGAAAGCCTGTTCTTTGCAGAGAACAATTTCTTTGTTACTGTTGAGCAAGGCTCTGAACCCATGGGTGTGGACTTGGTTGTGTATATAGTTGCCTTTCTGAGTAAAAACTGCCATCTTTATTTTCAGATAAACGTGGCGTGAAACTGTTCTCAGTCAGTAAAAGTATACAGTTGAATGAACAATAAGTAAAATTACTGCTAGACAGGTTCGAAAGTTCTCTGGGTAGCTTTTTAAAAATGTCTAGAAACAGGTGTGAATAACTTTGGACATTGCCCTGTTTTCTTTCACAGAAAAAAAGAAAAATAAATAAGAGGACAAGCTTAGCATATACTAGCCTAATAATAGCTGCTTATATTGATTGCTTACTGTATCCAAGTGTCCTGGCACAGACAAGTGCAGTGATTCCGGTAAAGTTACTGTCACTTTTCTTTAGCTCATGTCATTTCATTGCTTTCTAGCTGCACAGGAATTAGTATGTGCTTTAATAAAACTCACTGGAGTTGCTTTGAAATAGTATGAATTGCCAGAACCTCTTCGGAATTTAACTCTACATTTCTTCTAAGTGATATTAATTATTTTTTACCTACATGTACTTCTCTGCCTGATTCTTAATAGTGGAAGTTTTTTATCAGTAGGCATATTTAATCTTGAAACTAAAGGTTTTTGAAAATTAAAGGAAAAAATGAAAGTGAGCTTGCCTAGCTGGAAATGATCATTCCTGAATTTTGTTTTGTGGGTCTTTGTGAGGTATTTTGAATACCAGTAGTTACAATGTAGCTTTACTAAGAAGATTCTTTGACATTAATGTACAGCTTTCCAAGTAAGTTGCTGACCTAAGTCTTCTGTGTTACTTTGCTTAGGGCTCACCAGTAAAGCCTGTACCCCTTAGAGAATTTCAGAGAACAGAGGATACAAGACGATATTTACATCAGAACAGGTAAGAATATGCGTTAACAGGAATTTTATCCAAAGTTTCATGGTGAATGCAGCGCATATATTTACTGAATGTGTTTAGAAAATGACATTGTTTTCTGTTGCTTCACCAGAAACGTGTGGCACTTTATTTATCTATTATTGCTCCAGTTTAGTAATTTGTATTCCAACAATGGCAGTGACCAAAAGGTGTGGCTGTTCTAGGCCAGTGCTCAGTTTTAAACCAGTTGGTTAAATCTGCCAAATTAAAGTGTATACTTTTTAAACTGATTTAATGTCTGCTTCTCATGATTTAGTTTGTGCTTTGATTAAATAGTTTATGTAAGCTATATTACGTAAAAGAAGGGATAAACATACTTGCACTACAGGTTTAGAGAAAGCATAAAGAGTTATTACTATGGGGTATCTGATGTATTGGTCACATTCTTGTTTGAGTCTTGGTAGCTGTAGTACTGGCGGGGTTAGTTTAATTTAAAATGTGTTTTTCTGTGCCGTAATCATGAACTTACATCAGATGAAGAAAGGATAGAAGGGGAGTCAGTGCTGAAAACGGGTTGCTTAGTTTAACAAGGTAGACTTTTTGAATTATGTCCTAATTCCTCCACTTGGCTTATTGGAGGGAATGCTAATCTGTAAGATGTTGAACAGAATATAAATGAGGTGGTTAGGTTTGAGAAAAGATTGTTGTGTGTGTAGTTGAAAGTACGGAAGATAAGCAAATGTGTAGTTTCTTGCTAATGGAACTAAAATCAGAATTGATAGAACCTTTAATATGCCATTGAAGCATTTTGGTGTTCTGTGGAGTCAAAGTGAGTGTGGAAGGACTCAGCAGAAAACCAGCTCAATTGTACTAGGAATGTTAAAAAGACAACTGCTAGCTCTAAGTATGTCATTACTTATGCTGTCAGTAGAAATTAATTTTTAATGGCATTCCAAAATGGTATTGAAAGAGAAAATGAAATTTAGAATAGTGTGTAAATTTTTCCAGAGTTATGGCAACATTTGAGTAGGCATTTTGAAATGTGCTGTAAATGGGCAGCTACAGTAGCTGTACTGATTATAAAGGAGGGTAACTCCTTCAGCATATATCAGCATTTGTTATCCTGTAGTGTCTACAGGTAAGGCATAAAATCATAAAGCAGTCTGACATGTTCTCCCTGAATAAAGTGAATGTTCTTGGTTTGAAAAACTGGGAGGGGGTGTGGTGTGTGCTTGTTTGTTTATTTATTTTTCTATTTGAATATATCTGGTCAACATGGAAATAATTAGATTTTACAAACACTGGATTCCATGAAATAATAGAAGACTAGTTAGCCATGAGAGAGCTGTTGTTTACTTAAGCAGATTTTAATGATAAAGGAAGTTGTAGCTCACTAGGGTATCCAGTGTTTTCAAAATTTTACTTAAGTATGGCAGCAGATAGTCATGCAGAAGTAGTTAATCAACAATCCAAATTAATTGTAGCTTATTCATATTATGCTACAGCAGAGTGAAATTCTTAATGAGGCACTAAAAACAGGTCATACTGTTATTGCCTTCAAAATTGTGTAAAAACAGCCACATGACAATGAGTAATTTTTTATATTTTAAGCTTCTATTAGTCAAATATTTTATTTGTGGCAACCACAAGCTGTAAATTGCTTCCACAATAATTCTTTGCAAACGCCTTGGCAGGCAGCCTCTTTTTTTTCTTTTTCTTCCCCCCTTCAGCATGATCGAGCCATTAAAACTCTCTAGAGTTGGATGTAGTGCAAACTTGATCTCAAGAGTACTTACATTAGCTGATTCAATGCAGTAAATACAGTTTGTGCTTCTGGACAGACTGTGGTGCATTCCTGGTGCGACAAAGCTGTGTGTATTCTGGTCTGAATATGCTTCTTGGCACTCGGTTGAACCCAGTCCTGTCTGTTCAGAACAGCACAGTAATGGATTTGTCATGTGCACCAGTGTTAATTCAAGTAACAGAGGAGACCTGTAGCTTATGGGTCTTCCCCATCTCTTAAGCTTCTCTGTGCAGAACAGGTAATAAGTCTACATGCAGGCAGCAGGACTGACATTTTTTGGAAATGCATTGATGAGTCTGGCACTATTCCATAGCTGCCCCAGAAGCAAAGGCAGCAGAGTCTAGGCTGTCAAGAGTAAGCTACTCAATTTCCATCAACTTTCTAGGCACCAGCATGGCAGGGAACATGCTGTAGACTGTGGACCTTGGGAATTGTTTCAGTGCTAGCAGCTGCCTTCTAGCAAAGAACTGGCTGCAAAATTTTTATCATTGACATGATGGACAAGAGACAGATCAGCTATTGTTTACCTTGTGACTTTGATGGCTTATATCACTGATGGGAAGTCATCACATGATTGGTGAAGTGAGCAGATTTGTTCTGAAAATATCAGAGGGTGCTAATGTTTACAAATAATCCTGTTCTTGCCAGAGCAGAATAAGGTCTACAATAACCAGAATATAGTCTTAAAAGAGAGATTCCATCTTCGTGTATTTTGAAACCATTGTTAATCAAGTTACCTTTATTCAATTATGAACTGCTGTACTTGTGATCTGACTTGGTATCACAACATGGTTTCTTTAGCCATCCTAAATTTCACCTTTTTGGTTATCTGAAGCTCATTGTCTAGGCAGTTACTCTTAGAAAAACAGCTGTAATCTAGAGAAAAATTAATCTGACAGTAGTTTATATGCATCGATGGCCAATCCCCCTTCTACCTCGTGTTTACCTGCAGGGATACTGATGAATTGCGAAGACCTGAAACTCTAAATTTGGTGCAGGACAGAGAGCATCACCAAGTACTAAGGAGTTATGTGGACAGGACAGAGAGGTAGGGAATAGAAACATATAGTTTCTACTGATTAATTTTTATTCACCCACCCACCCCCAAATAACCACAGTAGCCAGTTGTTCCTCTAAATGAGGATCATCTGAAAAGTTCCTGGATTGGTTACTTAACCAGCTGTTAGAGAATGGGTATAAAGTACCGAGTATCTCAATGTAACAGGCCAAATGTACAATCCCATTGGTACATTTTGAGCTATAGAAAAAATTTATCACAATTCAGGAGAAAAGATAGAAATGACTGCACAAAATCTGTCACACACAGTGAATTAAATCTTTCTTGCAGCGGTTGGTTTAACAGCTTTGCTTACTAAATAGTTGCTTTTCTGATTTGATGAGGTACGTGTGTGTCACTGACAACTCATGTATGAAATTTTGTTTATAATTAAGATAAAATGTATACTTACTCTCTGTTTTTTCATCTGTCAGACCCCCAGCTGATTCACCTTATTTTCTCTCTCTATCAAGTCACCACAGTCAGGTAACACGTTGAACTCTTAATATTTTATTCTTTTGGATGAGTTTGTTGCAAAACCAAACTGATGTTAGCCATAAGACATGGACTGTTTCTCTGTAACCCATCTGTTTTACCCTCTGTAGCTCTGTCTTTACAGCCTCGTGCACTGTTTTGTTCCAGGTGCCTAATACAGAGCCCGAGCTGCACCGCAGGCACATAGAGCGTACCCGTCGGGAGGCCCAGCTAGCAGCACTTCAGTATGAGGAGGAGAGAATGAGAACAAAACAAATTCAGAGAGAAGCTGTCCTTGACTTTGTTAAGGTACCTCTTTTAGTACCTACTTGGTGCTTTAAGTTTTCTGAATCCCATAATGAAAATTGCTGAGATCATCATACTTGTACATTACACCCTTGGGCATGCATGAAATTTTATAAAGAAAGTGGAGAAATAGCAGTTAAGTCCATTCAGTGTTGGTACTGTAGCTTAACACAGACAAAATTAGAACTGGGGAGGAAGACAAAAGAAATTTACCCAAAATACGATTTCTGCAAATCATTTTATTTTTACATAGTCTGCCTCATTCTCTCAGTTTTTCATTTGCATAGATGTAACAGGATTGGTGTAAGAGAAGGGATCTTTTTTTGGGAAGGCATAGAGGCAGTGTAATTTTGAAGACAAATTTGGCAGAGAAGAAAGAAATCATACACACAAGAAGATAATGTTGTCTGATCTATTTTGGTATTTTATGATGCATAAATAAGTTACCTCCAGGTAAAGCATAGGTGCAAATTTGTGGTACATCAGATACTCCATGGACACTGCATCTTTGCTTTCTTTTCCACTGCTGTCAATATGAAGTAGTCTGCTGCTTAACATGGAAGCTTGTTTATATGCTAGTTGACTTTAATTTATTTTACTGTTTACTGCCTTGATGACCTACCCAAATCTTGCCGTCACAAATTTAAGACATGTTACAGTTAATATTTTGGGCTTAGGGTGGTCTGCAGAGAGGAAAAGGATGTTTTATTGCATATATATAATGTATGAAGTCAGTTTAGGAAAAGGTTTTTAGCTTCCTCAAACTAGGCTTTTCGTTAGCACCAACTAATCTCAGGCCCCTGTCGATGTTCAGTAGAAAAGCTGCTTTTATTAAAGATTCAGTTCAGTCTTTCAGTTAAAGACTTTAGATATTTAGGATGTATTTTGTTCATTGATGAGCCTTTTGGGGTTTGTGGTTTTGGTTGGGTTTTTTTCTTCTGTTGCCTTTGTTATTCATGAGCACTTTATTCTCAGCAGTTAAATTCCTCCCTTGGGTTATATTTTGGGTTTATTATGCGTCTTTAATATGCAAAAACAATTTGAGTTTTTTTGGTTTTGTATGGAACAAAGGCTGGTTTTTTACTAATAATATCAATGAACTTCTAGCTCAGTGGAAACTTGCAATTTCCCCAATGCATGTTTTATTTAAAAATAAGACTTCTTGTGTTTTAAAACACTTCTAAATTACGCTGGTTTGATCTGAGCTTTTCTTTCTCTGTCAATTCTTTTAAATTGGTCTTTCGTTTTTCCTTTATAGCAAAAAGCATCCTTAAGTCCTCAGAAACAAAGTCCTCTGGATAGTGAGGTAAGAGTCGAATAGGAGTATTACTAGGGATGTCAGCACCTGAATTCTTAACTCTCTCCATCAGATATATTTTCCTGATTGTGGAGAGCGCTTCAGGACTGGGTTATAGCATAGTTGTTTCACACTTATATATGTAAGTCTTGGGTTGGGGTTGTTTTGCTTATGGGACTAGTCTAGTATTTCCTTCTGTTCGGGTAGATTGCCTGTCTGAGTGTGGTGTTTATTGTTTCGTGTATGTTTGCTATGTATTATCCTTCATTGATCAGTTTTCTCCCAGTTTCCTGTCATTAGATCACCAGTTATCCCAGAAAGATTAAGCATTAAAATTTTGAGGACTATCAGAAAAAGAAATAAAATTTTTAAAAAGCTTTATTCTAGTGTAGTTTTGCAATCAAAACCAGTAAGTCAGTAGAGAACACAAATCATACGAGGCTCAGTCTTCCAGAATATACAGGGCTGAGCCAATGACATCTGTTCACTTTCTGCATCAGAATTCTGCTTAGTAGTAGCTCTTCCACTGCTTGCCATCCCCACTTTCCTCCAGAGGAAGATAATTCACTTGGCAGTGTTAATCAGATCAAAACTTTTAATAATATAATGAATATAAATAGTTTTTTAGCAGCATTTTCCAACGCTTTTTTGTTAGAAAATTACTGAAACATGGGGTAAATGAAATAGTTTTTGCTCCTTTTCCTTAATGTTCTTCTGTTCTTAATTCATTCTTTTAGCGTCCTTTGTTCTACCACAGTAAGAACTGTGAATACATAGTTGTCTGTATTTGCTTAAGACAACACAGAAAGCAGAATAATTGATTCCTTAAGTAAGATGAATACACTGTAACTCATGGGTCATGTGACTCTATATTCTACAGAGTTACGTATGCTTTATGGATTTTTAACAAAAGCCTCAAAGTGCTATAAACAAGCAGTACATGTTCCAAAATGTCTGTCTGTTCACATACCATGTGTTTCTGACATTCTGTGTGTTTCTGACATTACTCCATCTCTCCCACCTCCCAGTGTCCCTTTCCATCCAGAAGGTCTCAGCATACTGATGATAGTGCCTTGTTAGTGGTAAGATCCTGCACGTAATGGCCTTTTTATGTGGCAGATTCTAGAGCATAGAAATAACAACATGTTATGATTGTCTCAGATTAGACCAACTATTTTAGAGCTAATCTAAATAGCATAAAACATGACCATCTTTGAAAAGAGGCCTAGCTGTGAACTTTAAAATTATGAACATGTTAATACTTGTACTGTCAGCCATTTGTTAATATAGTAATTTTTTTCCACAAAATAATTAAAGCTTATCTTTTGCTGAGAGCAAAAGAAAATTACTGATAGTAAAGAAAAGCTTCTAAAATTAAAAATTCACCTCTAGTTCTGGTTTGATTTCTTCTCCATTTAGCTTGCTTCCTAATTGATGTGCTCTTCAGTGTCAAGTAAGCAATGTTAGTGCTTCAGGTACAGCCCTTCTACTTTAACATGTCTGCGACCTGCACATGGTGTTTAGAAATACTTAGTATCTTGGTAGATACCATAGCACAGGGAGAAACTGCTCTACATATGAATGCTACAAATCATGAACTATTCCTCATACCTTTTTATTGTTTGTCGATGAAGATGTGTTATAATCTATTTTGAATGCTTAGCAAAAATAAAAACATTTATGTACTTGGTTCATGTTTTATGCTATTTCTTCCTTTATGGCATCTTAGCAATGTAGCATAATTAAAGAATACAATTGATGCCGTAACCCATGTCTGTAAAAGAAAAATACACCTGATTTGCCTGCTGTTGCATGACTGCATGCCTGGGATTTGTTTTCTTAATTCATGTGCTTCCATTATCTGCCTAAATTTTCTCTAGGCAGTGCTCTTGGTTAGAATATGTCTCTCCAGAACATGTTGGTCAAGATATGTACTGTCTCTTTATTCAGACTTTCTGGTTTTCCTGCTTTCACATGACTAGCACTTTATGGGAGAGAAAGAAAGGTTATCTCATTAGAGGGAGATTTAGTGATCATGCATGTGCCTCTTGAGAGAAATCATGATCAATTAGCATGTAAAGACGTCCATATTTAGATAATAACAGGAGCATAACTGTAGTTCGAGTTAAGTGTTGATACTGTGTGGTCAGTGAATTAATCTTTGGAACGTATTTTAAAGAAACCTTTGAGGACCCCATTTCTATTTGATTGAGTGATCCCATGACTTTTGTTGTAAATTAATATATAGGATTTTATGTTACATGACTTGGTATTTTCAGAAATTATCTTGAAACTGGCTTCCATCGCTGTTTGTTTCCTTTGTGTTTTAACCAAGTAACATCCTTGCACTTCACAAAAAAAGTGGCCAGGCTAGTAGGGAGAGTTTGAACTAGATTTGAAAGCAATCATTTCTCTGTTCATTTTTCTTTTGATTCCTTGCTCTTTTCAGCAGCACTAGACTATAATAATATATAAATATGGGGGTTTATGAACTGCTGAAGTATGATCTGCAGCTCTGTTTTGTAGTGGAAATACACACTGTGTCTAAAAATGACATATGCCAGGGCAGCTGTTTCTGGCAATTATTGTAACCAGAACATTAAGCCCATGTTATCTCATGTAGCATTTTTGTTTCCGCCAATGTATTTTGTATAAAAACTTGTACAACAACAAGGAAATGTTTCGTTAGTTTGCTTAAAAAAAAAAAAAACTGTCTTAAGAGTTGAAATTACTTTTTACCTTTTTATATTCTGTTGCATTTCATTTGACGTTTTCCCTGTCCTTATGGATTTGAAATTCAGCTAGGTCTAATTTCTGACTATGGTTTTTTCCACCCCCACTGAAGTACAGAGGCATTTCATATCAAAATTCTATAGGTGAATGTTAGTTTTCCGTACACATTTTCCATTTACCTAGTTTCCTCCATCTTTTTCTCTCTCTGCATAAAGACTGCATGCAGTAGTGTAAACTTTACCTTGCAAAACTTTTGGACATTGAAACTTGCAGATAGGTTAGTTTAAATATTTTTTTTAAAAAAATTTTTTAAAAAAGTTGTTCTGCTAAATTTTGCACTGATCTAGCTTTATGGTGTGGGAATAACACTTTGTGGCAACAGAGGAGAATATTACATAGAGGTATAGTAAAAGATCTTTTGTTCAGCACTTCCTTCGTATCATCAGAGCTGTCTAAACTGAGCACTTGCTTTTCTTTTGCTCCAAACAATGTTTTCAGCTCAGATATAAGGTTAAAGAATGTAAGATTAAAGAAGTAGTAAGTCTAACACATAGTTAGAAAGCAAGTGAGCTTTCTTTTATTTCACTACTTCCCTCTTCTGGTATTGTTACTGCTTTAACAAAAATTTTCTTAAAACCAAAATTCAGGTTGTGAATCTCCATTTTTAAGTCTTACATCGTGTTTCTTTTGGTCTTCTTCTGGTTATCTTTTATCACTAATTAAAATGAAAATGCATTCTTATTGCACATATTACTCTGACAGTTTCCTTCTGTTTGCAAACAATTTCAAGACAGTCTTAACTCCCAAAATGATGACTCATACTTTCTACTAATGTTAATAGTTCAGTTTAGTTCTATTAATGTTAATAGTTCAATTTAGTTGTATGTTTCTTTTGTATACCTGTGATTAGAAGTGGAGTGGAGTTTGGCTATAGTACTTCATTGCACACTGTGGATTTCTTTGTGTTGACTTGTAATAAGCCAGACTAACTAAAATGTTGCAGGAGAAGTGTAATCACAGGCCTTTCTGAGAAAATGTGCTGTATACCTCAAAGTTTTATATTAGTCATATCCTGCTTACTATTCTCACAAGGGCAGTCCCATTCCTTACAGTTGAGATTACTTGTTGAGACAGTATCAAGACTTCAGACTTGGCTAATGATTTCAGCCTTGATTGCTTATGAATCTCACTTTTCCCCAAATACCTTCTTGTTTTCTCCCATACTGTCCCTTACAAGGTGAGTACTATGGAAGGGAAAAAAACCCTCAAAACATCCTCTCAAAGTGCTGCTCAATTCCTTTGTTGTGAAGCCTGTGACATACTTGATAAGCATCAGGCAGCTGGTGTGACCTCTTCCTTTCATAACCTTTGTATCATTGCTGCCTTGTTCTCCCTCCATTGTGCTGTTTTCTTGTTGTGGTCTCAAACATGGCCAGAGGCCACCGTGTTACTGTTAGCATGTGGGATCTCTGAAACATTTTAAGTTAAGTCTTGTAAGCACCAGAGTGTTACAAATAGTAATGGTATGGGTAAAGTAAGCAGGACTTGAATTATGCTAACTTGTACCCTGGCGTTTTCTCTCAGACCGTTGGCATCCGTATGTATATTCAAATGTTTAATAATCAAATTCCCTTGAAATATCCTTATTTGGTTTGTGCAGAGTTCTGGTTGGGCTCTGCTTTGGCAGTCCCTATATCTACAGTTGTTTCTGGCGCAGGGAGATTTCTCTGACTTCAGTGTTAGACCTAGAAGCCAAGTGCAGCACTGGTAAAGTCTGAATTGCAGCATCCTTTCCTTTTGTATTGTGGCTACCTTTTCTTACAGTTGTTCTTTGCCTCACTTCATCCTTTCTTCCCTCTCTTTCTTTCCTTGCTGTCCCTGACAGAATGGCTTTGAGCCTCTCTTTGTGTTTGAGATTGACAATAACACCAATACCATTAAAAGGCGGCCAGGGACTCGCAAACAGGTGAAGAGCATGCAGTGTGTTGCTGTTGTGATTGTCCTACCCTGTGGTGTGCCATGTTCCCCTTCCCTTCACCCACTGCTGGGTACGTGGATTGTGACAACTTCTTGTTAGTCTGCGTTGAGGTTGTCTTGCTTTTTTCATACAGGAATAAACAGCTATATTAATGTTACAGACCACCTACTTCTGTTTTATTTTACTGTTCTCATATAATAGCTAATGTTTTGCTTAAGCAATATTTTGGCACTCTTTACAATAAACAAAAGAAACCCACAATTTTTGCTCTGCACTGCTGTGGAGAAAGAGGCTGTCTTGAGGGTCAGCTGTTAAATCTGCATAGGGCCTAAAGTTGTTTGTATTTACGGCTTGCCCTGAGTATAACCTCTCTTTCTAGTCCTTCCTGGCTGTACTGTTCTGAAGTGGCAGAATAGTTGCAAATCATTTTAAATATTAACACTCCCAAGTGTGTTGTTCACATCTGTAGAGTTTCTAGGTGTCATTTGGTCTACTTGTCCTGTGCTGAACTGCCACTTTGCTATTTGAATGCTGTTTCAGAGACTATGGTTTAATTTTGGAGCCATTCAGTCCTCAAATGTTAACGTTTTGACTGTGTTTTCAATAAGACACAGAGTCTGGCCTTCTAGATCCACCTGTCAGTGGCAGCTTGGCATGCCGGAGCTCCTGTTCTATAAACATGAAAAGTTATTTATTTGGTTGGGTTTGATACTGGTTATAATTGAAATTTAGCTGCACTTTATTTGTGACAATACTGTATATCTTCACACTGATATCTTCCCCGAGAACTAGATTCCACCCACAGATTCTTACTTACCTTGTGGGTAATTCACAAGGATCAACATTGGGTGTTTGTGGCAGACACAAAGCGTGTATTCTTGAGCCCATTAGTTGTGGGTTTCTCTGATGTTACAAAGTTGATAGGAAAATAACTTAGTCAAATGCATAACATACTTCAAATGTTTAAAAGAAAGCTATTTAATTTGAGTAGTGGCTCAGAATGAACTGTTGTAGGGTAAAATTTCCTTATGTCTGATAGCACAGGTGTTACTAAAGAATCTTTTACCTCCTGTATTGTTCTTAGTTCTTTTTTTGATGTGTAAAAGAAACATCGCACCCTCCCAAGCTTATTAGCCAGAAAGTTAAGGAGGGTAGGAAGGCTTTAACTGTAGTTCAGCAAGGATGTATCTGTTGCCTGTTGAGTGTTTCTGAGAATGTGATCGTGATCACCTCTTCCTTTTTAACCTGTCTACTGCATTCCACCTTTGTGCATGACCTGTCAGCTGTTGCTAACACCGCTACTGCCTTCTCTTTCTTTCTGCATTCAGTCACCCTCAGGGTTGAATCAAGAAAGCTGTGCTACTACCCTGCCTAATGCCTCTACCTTCAGTCCTGTCAAGGTATCTCTTGCTATTATCATTCACCAGTAAAGCCAACAAAAAACTCTTGGATCCCCACATCTGTTTTAACAGGTGTTAAGTCTGTCAGCATCTAATCAAAAGTTCAGGTGGGGTATGAATCCGATTTACCTAATTAAACTGTAGTAGGTGTTACCTCATCTTAGCTTTAGGCTGTGTCTACAGGAGGCCTAAGCTGCAAAAACATGGTAACCAGTCTCTGTTCTGAGGGGTTCTTGGTTGTCTTTGATGTTGCTTTTTCTGTACAAGATTATTTACTCTTGACCGAGTTCATCCAAAGTACTCTTACTGTATTCTTTACCAGCTTTCTTTTGAACACAGATATCCTACATTTCTTTCTCCTCTGTGGAAACTGCTATACTGAATGCATTCATCACAAGAAATCGTTTTTCTGTGTAAGCACTGTAATAAAACCACGGTGTGTTTCACTGGGGAGAGCGGTGTTCAGTAAATAGCAGTTTTGCATTAGCAAAGGTGTCAGGTGTATCCTTATAGGTGCTGCTATAATGCAGGTTCTGCATGTTATTTATCTTTCTTTCTGTATCCCCTTTGCAAGGAATACTTTGGAAGTTTTGTTTGGAAGGAAGAGTAAACAAAGATCTGTCATAGCACAGTCAGTGCTGTTTCATCATTCTTTTTCCTCAGAAAAAAGCAATTGTGTCATTTCTGCAAAAGGGAAAACTGTCACTTTCTGCAGAGATGAGACTTGGGGAACAATGTACTGTGTTTTTTCACATTTCTGGTTTTTTGTCTGAAACACATTTAGATGGATGGAGTAAACCACAGCAAATTAAAATGTAGTCACAGCCTTTGCAGATTAGGACCATTTATACACTTCTGCTTTTTCTGTCCACAGAGTGATGACAGATCTGCCATCTCCTCCGGCTCACCTACCACTCAGACAGGTAACAGGAAAAGGAAGAAAAAATTCTGAAAAATAAGATAAAAATGCCTGCTTGCTCATTTGCGCTGAGAAGAGAAGGGAGCATATGTTCCCATCTCTGTATGTGATGCTGCTGTGTTTGAGAATTTACCCAGTTATTTGGGTCTCCTTTGAAACACATGAGGGAAGAGACAACAGAGGTGAAGCATGTCCTCAGGCAGAGCATAGGGTTTGGCTGTTTTAGGCCTTCATACAAGCTTTGGCACACAGGTGCATTCAGCAACAGTCAGAACAGTTGTTGGAATTGGTATGTGGAATGTGCTTTGCATGCAAGTGTCCTCGGAAGTGCCTTTTCCTGCTCTGTGCTTTTATCATGCATGGCTGTAATTTATTTTGTCATTATTATATTAAAATTTTTGTTTTGTTCTTTTTAATTACCACATTGCTGAACCCATTTCCTATTTAAACTCTAACCGTTTCCTTCTTCCTCCTTTCCTTTCCTGTGCCTTTCCACATTTGTTTAGTCCACCTTTCCCCTCCATATCCTGGCCATTCAGCCCCGCCTTCTTATAGAAACCCTTCCCAGCGACCTGAGAGTTTCCTTTTCCGAGCAGCTGTCAGGGATGAAGCAAACAAAGGTAGGTTATATAGCTCAGAAATTAGCTGGTTTTGCTACATTATATTAACATCTGCATTACCTAGGTTTTGCACTGTTCTATTACTTCAGATCATTGTCATGAAACTACTTTTAGAGTTCCATTTGTAGACACATGGCATTAAATACTTTATGAATAAGCAATTATTTTATTTAGAGCTCTCAAATATTCTTTTGTCATGTTTGTGGAAAATGTGGAAATTTGTTCTTCCTTGTGTCTGTGCTTGCATCTAAAAATACAGCAAGGAAATGCACAGAAGCCTTCAACAGCTGACGAAGGCAGCTTGATAAATTTTGCATTGCACAGCAGCACATAACAAAATTGCAATTTCTGTAGAAAGACTGAACTGTTCCAACATACTCCATCCAGCAAAACTTTGTCCTCCTTTGTGAATGATTGTTATCCAACAGAAAGACCAGAATCTAAACAGAAAGGAAAATGTGTTAAAGAACACCTCGTTTAGATTAGTAGATCATTAGTTTGATTAATAATCAAATGAAGGAAGCAGATTTGTGAAAAGGACTGCACTGTACCCATTCTGGAACCTTGTGTGTGCATGTATAGTACAGCAGTGAAGGACAATTAGCCAAACCACGCTTAATGATTTTCTTCCCTTCATGCTGCTCTTTTAGCCATTACTTCATCTTCTACCCGTGCCTTGTCTCCTGCTAATGATTCTGCAGACCCTAGAGTACGACAGAACTCCAAACAGCGAGAGGAAGAGCTGGAGCTAATAGAGCAGCTACGTAAGGTAAGTGCTGCCAGGAGCCAGTATGCGGACATCTTAGTAAATGCACTGCATGCACCCTGCTAAATCCGTCCTTCTGGTTTGGACTGATATCACTGGACCAATATGGTGCACAGTTGGCCAATATTAAATGGCATTGTACAGCCTAAATGGTTGTTTCAGATGGATGCAGGGGTGTTCACTTACTTGTTTTGTTGTGGGTAGAGTCAGCTTCAAATTCTGTAAAATAAACTGTGCTGACTGCTTTCTGAGTGTCTGGTGATCTCTGCTTTTAAAATGAATGTATGCTTTCTTTCATCTTTATCAGCCTTCACACTTGTAAGGAACTCCCTGGAAAGTTGCCTCACTGTCTCTTTTTAATCTCTTATTTTAAAACTCCTCTTTGCTCTAAAGCCCACAGAAAAGCAGATGGGAGTGCGGAGACTTCTGCCAGTCATGCTGACAGCATGGTTTCCTTGTGTGCTCTGGATCCATCTATTGATTCTTGCGTTATCCTTAATTAAGTGCAGAACAATTGAGGCACAAATATTCCTTGTACTTGTTCTTTTTGTCTGTTCAGGGCCACCACGCTCCTGGTTTGTGCATGGGTACAGTGGCAATACACATGAATATTGAGAATGCCACATGGCATTAAAGTACTGCTCTGCTTTGCCCCAGACTTGTTTCTGAAGAGCATGAAGGGTTTCCTTGAGGTGCTCTAATTAACTGTTTGAACTTTCCCAAGAAGTAAGAATTCCTACTTTTTAAAGCTGATTTTAAAAGCCATAAACAACCCAGATGGACGGAGGGAATTCCCTTTCTTTGTAAATTTTGAAATAACAACCTCCTTTCTCTAAAAGGAGGACGTTGTCTTAAATAAAACAAAACAAAACAAAACTCGGTGCTGTTTGCCAAGCCTCTCTTCTGTTACCTCAGAATGCTTTGTATGTAGTCTGTCTCTTGTTCTGGTTCCCAGGTAAGCTTAAAACTTTTTTTTTTTTAAATACTTAAAAAAATTTAGACATAACAACTCAGTGAAATTCACATAATGTTTGAAATAAGATTAAAAGCCTGAACTGAGTTTTTATTCATTCCCTTACACAAATACTACCTACCTCATTTTTTAAAAACTCTTCATGCCAAGTAGTTCAGGTGTTTATTTAAAGGCAAAAAGGTTTTCTTGACTTCCGTTAACTGTGTTGTCCTCCAATACACAAAGAAGTAGTTTTCACTTCCCTTTAGCAGAACCATTCTCTGAGAATATGTAGGATTAGGAATACTGTTCCTAGACCCTGATTTCTATTATTTTTGAGTAATGGGTGCATTAGTCCCCTGTACTGTACAATGAAAACTGTTCTTTACTGAACTCAGTTGCTCCCTGATTGTGGTCAGCTCTGGACCCCACAGTAGTGCGAAGAGCTTTCCTTGATGTTATTCAGAAAGCTGTTTGGAAATGTTATGAGGATGAACAGAGAGTTGTAATGCAAGCACTCTGCCTTTTATAAAATGTTCTGCAGAATGAAACAGTTGGAGGAAATCAGCTTTTAATTTTTGTGTGTCCATGTTAATTTTTCTACAGAATATAGAATCACGGTTGAAAGTGTCATTGCCCAGTGATCTTGGAGCAGCTCTCACTGATGGTGTTGTTCTGTGCCATTTAGCTAATCACGTGCGCCCCCGATCTGTTCCCAGCATTCACGTCCCCTCACCTGCTGTTGTAAGTATGTGATAATGATAGTATTTTATAGGTGTCCAGAATAACATCCAACAAAGTCCTGTCATCCAGACAAATGCTAAATCCAGCACTCTCCTCTGTGAACATGTGACAAAAAATAACCATCTCTTCTGTCCTGAAAAGGTCTCTAGCATCATTAAAAAAAATTATATTCAGGTTTGTTTCATTTAAATGAAGTTACTTCTAACACAGATTGTAAGAAAATGTTAACATTTTCAAGTCCTCCCTATGTTAACTTGAAAACTAGTGAAATAAGAGACAGTTCAGCATGAAAACTGAAATAGGATATTTCAAAAGATCCAAGAAGTTCAGGAAAACAGATAGTAGAGAGACGCAACATTCTCTACAACATTTAGAATCCCACTACACAAGACAGTGAAAACAGGTAGAGAAGCCAAGTTGATTCCTGTGTCCACTTCACAGCACTACAGATTTCTCTGCTTAGAAATTCTAGCAGAGAACACTCAAGCTACTTGGAGAACAGCATCTCCTGAAACAAAACAAATCCAGTCATACCTTTGTGATAACAGGAGAAAAGGTGATTGTATCTGGGGACTGTTGAGAGCAAGGAAGGAAACACACAGAAAAGTTTGAAAAATTCTGAACTTCTTTCTCTTACCCTGCCTAACTGCAGTGTTTCTGGAAAGCAACGAAGATGATCTATTTCTGAGTGCATTACTGTGTATTATGTAGGAAAAGCACAGGAATAGAGAAAGGTCAAGACCTGTGAAATAATGACAGATTATTTACGTAGTCTGTATTTGTGGAATTCAGAAAGTTCATTGAAAATATTTAGGATGAGCTACTTAAAAGGAGTATGGAAAAGCAGATCACTTGTTATGCACCTTTAAACTGTATAAATAAGGAAAAAACCCTAAAGATTGTTCCTGGGGGAAGAAGTTGAAATATGCATGTTGTGTTTGCTTTTCCTTATTTTGGAGTCAGTCTTTGTGTTGGTTGGTATTTGAACTGGCACTTAGGGGACTGCCCACTATATCATTGTGGTTCCTATCCCTTGGACTTAATGTGAACAAGCAGATGTCCTCATTATTTTGGGAAGGATTGAACTGGAGACACCAACGTTTTAGGCAGATTGTGGAATCATTAAGAGAAAAGGCATACAGCTGCTTTTCAGAAGACTTGCGTCATTGAGAGTATCTTTTCAATGGCCTGGGTTTATGTGCTATTGAATATTCTGTGTTAGGAATTACATCATGGCTTTGTCATATAAATCCCAAGGAAGAGGCAGCCTTTAGCCACATGGCTCCAGGAGCAGAAGAGGCATCATGTCAGTCCTTAGGCACAATGTGATCTTTGTATTCCCTTCATCCTTCCGGAAAAAGAAGTCAGTGCTAGCCTTTAACCTGCTTTCTTGGTGGGGAAATACGGCACACAGACAGAGCAGAAACCCCACTGCTTATGGAAAGTATTGAACATAGTAGCTACAGAGGCCACTGCATGCTGCTATGTAGACTGTGGGTAGCTTGTTCAAAGGAGCCAGAAGCTCGTGTGTCTGTAACCAGAAAAGAATAAGCTTCAAGAATAGAAACAAGACAGAGCCTGTGCTGTGGTATGTCTGTATAGAGAGGTGTGAAAGCTAACTGTAGAAAAAAGCTTGCTTGAAAAAATGCCAGTGAGTGCAATTCAGACAGCTACATCAAACACATCTACAAGAGGCTTACAAGCAGCAAGCTTCAGTTTCAGTTTACTTCCATATCTTTTTTGGTTTCATCTAGCTTTTTTTGATTTTGTCTCTTTGTTAATTGAAATACGGTTTGATATTTATATATTTTTGTATTGTGGTAATCCAGAAGAGGCTCCAGATTTGTTATATCACGAAATTGCTCTGAAATCACATGGAAGCCATGCATGTGTGTTTCATTCAAAATGTATTTTTAAAATTGTTATGCTGTAGTCACTAAAAGTGTTAGCCAGTTTTATATAACAGCTTGTATATAAATACTGCACAGCTTAGAATTGTCTTTTTTTAAAAACATACAGCATGCATAAATTAGCTTTTCATAAAATAGCTTTGAAATTGGAGGTTCCTTTTCTAAAGCAAACTTCAACAGAGCCTGCTTTAAATTAGAGACGCTTATGTCAGTGCAGTGTCTTTTTGGCAAAGAGATTTAATAAGAGTTTTATTTAAATAAAAAATAAAGATCTTTTGAAATCCTGCCAATTAAGAGCACTGTATGCCTGCCTTCTTTACTTCTTTGCAGCCTAAACTTACAATGGCAAAATGCAGACGAAATGTGGAGAATTTCTTGGAAGCTTGCAGAAGGATTGGAGTGCCTCAGGTATGTGTTTCCATTATCCTGATAAAATGTTTCAAGTGCAGTTTTGTATGATGCTTCAGAAAATAAAACCTTCTTTGAAAGATTGGATGAAAACAGAATGATTAGAAGTTTAAAAGGTTCAGGTATAAGCTATGTCTTGCAGTATAGATCAGACTTCTTCTGCATTGTCTTCCAGAGCAAAATGAAGTCAGATACAGCTTGTCAGAGGTCTGATTCGCTTACTGCTGTGCCTCAAATTTGTAATAGCCAATGCAATTTGAGTCTGCCTTTAGAACTGCAAAGTGTTTCTATTAAAGCAATTACATTTTCTCAAGATTAGATGTTTGACAGCTTAAAAGTGGGATAAAAGTGGGATAAAATTTGGATGATGTTTTGCATGTGTTATTTTTATCCCAAAGCTTTTCATGTTCCTTCAGAAAAAATCTCTTATGTGAATGTCTTTACTGTCTTACAAACAAGTCACAGTATTATTGGCCTTTCTCTGGTGGTAGCTATCTTTGCATAGATCCTACTTCTTTTGTTATGTGCTAGTGGTAGAAGTCTATCTTCTGGTATTCCTTGTCCCCTTCTGAAACTTGGAAGATCTAGGAGGTGGGAACACATAAAATAGTCCATCTGAGTCCAGTTATCCTGTTTTATGCTGTCCTGTACTTTCTACTTTGTCTTATTCAGCAGCTGCCTCAGTACAAATAGTTTTGGTATATCATGTTTTTCTTAATTTTGCTTCTAGTGCATCAATTGGTTTGGTTTCTTATACTGCTAAGCATTAGTGTTGTAGGTGCTGTTTTCTTTCTTTTGTATTGTGAAAGGGAAAAGTAGACCCAGTGACTCATTTCCCAGCTATTTCTAAAAGCAATGTTCTTGAGTCAATTGTGCAGTATTTTCTGGTGTTTTCAGATAGCTTCACTTGCAAGCATTTGAGCCATTGGGATTTCAGGATAGCATATTTATTGAGCTGCCTGGCAATTTCACATGACTCAGTGGTGAATCGTGTTGGAACATGGTAGGGAGTTGTAAGTGATAGTACTTTGAGACCCTGCACTATTTTGGTTCCCTAAGAAACTTCAGACTTCTATTCCCAGCAGAACTGCACAATATAAATTTGTCTAGGGCAAAATTGTTCAATTCCATCCCAGCTTCCCTATGTATAGCTCCCTCAAATATGAAGATTTAATTTTTATGGGGTTGCAGTACAGAGCAGATCCCTGAAATGACCCACATTTAAAAAAGTGACCCACAGACGAAAAAGCAACTCAAGAAAAAGTCCCCTGTAGACCTAGTCTGCTACATCTACTACACCTACTGTCCAGGACCCTCCTGTTTTTCTCATATTTCTTGCTTTAATGTGAAAGAGTTCAAGGAGAGTGTTTCTGGGGAAACTTACTGAAATACCCCCACCTGAATTCTAAAGTTGCTTTCACATGTCTACATTACATATCTACTGAGATGTGAATGTAAGATACCTGTATGCAAGAACGGCGTGGCAGCCTAGTATATTTTTCTTGAAAAGATGCCTGCAGGTATTTCTGTTCATTTAAATTCTCATTACAAAAATAAAAGGCTTTCTGAAAGTATGGATCTATGTAGAAATACTTACCTTCTAAGAGGAAGGCTACTTTTAGAAAATGCTAATTATGGGCACCACAATGAAGTAGCTATTTCTATAGGACTTTGCTAGTTAAAGCCCTTGCATCAAAAGAAACCAACAGTTGAACAGATTGATATGTGCATCTAGATTTCACTGATGTACAGCAGTTACCTGTGTGAAAGGAATAGCTACAGAACACTTAAACTCTTAATTAGTAATAGATATTTCTGCAGAAAACTGCATTCAAGCATCAGTTACACATAAATAATCCCTTGTCCTACTGTTTTCATTAACTGAGATATATGTGGAGACTTAGCTTTGGTGAGTACTCAGTGCCAATAGCATCTTGGAAACCTGTAGCCTCTTCATTTCCCCTGGAGAAAAATGGTTTTCAGTAAGGCGTGTGTAAACTGCTGTGTTTTTAACAACAAAGAATAGATACATGTTTAAGCTGTACAGGTGACAGGAACCTCACTGAACACTAAATATTTGCCTTAAGTGAGCTCTTTGCGATGGGAGTCTTGCAGATTCCTTTGTGAGAATTAACCAGCTGTGGTATGCTTCTCAAACATGTAGGTTATATCTGAGATGTCTAATAACTGACTGCTTCGTGGATGTTGCTATGACTAACTGACCTTTTTTTTCTGTCTGTTTTCCCTTCCTGCTTACACACTGTGGACAGGACAATCTTTGTTCCCCTTCTGACATTCTTCAGCTAAACCTCAGCGTTAAAAGAACAGTTGAGACTCTTCTTTCCCTGGGGACAGATTCAGAAGAATCCAGTCTTGTCTCCCTTTCCATTCAGCTCTGGGGCTTTGTGGTGTTTTACTGTACTCTAATGCTAACACTCTGTATGTTCTATCGCTGGGTCTTTTTTCTCTAGCTGAAGGATAGTGTTGCCGCTTCCTCCCTCCATCACTCCGGTGCTTGGGAAGGACTTTGGGTTTTGTCAAGACTGTGTTTATGAAGTGCTTTCTTTCCCACTGATGGGACAGAGGTGACAAGTAGGATGCGTAAACACATTGGTGCACCCACATGACCATCTGTGACATGATTCGCGTTTGTATTTGCTGTGTCATATTTAGCAGATATATTGCTTTTACAAGGGAGGAAGTGCTGTCCATGGGCTAGAGCAAGGGGCAGAGGTTTAGGACATGTGGGTGCATGCTGTAGTCTGCTGACAGTGTGATGTAGTACTGGGAAAACTGCATTGTCAGTTTGTGCCTCTGTTCTTGATGAGATCTCACAGTCTTGGGAGACATGGTCTGGTAAGTTTTGTCCACAGGACTTTGTAACTGATACTTTTTTTTCTTACTCCCAGTCCCTTATCCTGCTTCTGAGAGCATTTGATTTCTCATATTTGTAGACTCCAGTGTATTCCTTTGAGTCAGGATTTCTAAAATAACGGCTAGTGAATCCTGAGCTTCTTGAGCTTCATAACAGATGAAGCAGGAAATTTTCGGAGAAACTGAGCTCTTTAACAGCTTTGAGAGAAAATTTTCTGGCACAGAAGGAAAAATCATTAAGATGCTATCAAATGCCACAGAATGTCAGAGCATTTTACTGTGCTCTGGGTAAAACTTAACAAAAACTTGAGTTGCCACTTGATTGTGGGCACCACAACCCATGCTTGTTCTATGCTTATTCCCTTCTTCCTGTTATCCTGTCATTTTCAGAAACCTTTGTATCATACAATTGCAGAAATGTAAGCCCCAGCTGCACGATCGCTGTTCACTGTTTTACAAAACTCAGGTAGTCTTCCATAAAGCTTCAAGGCTTTTCCCTCCCTAGGAAAAGCATCCTGGTGCTTTAATGCTTTAATGTCTCAGGGACACCTCAGAACTTCAGGGCACTCACCATGTGATGTGTAAAAGACCATGTCTCCTCAGAGTGTAGATTGATTCAGGGAACTCTGCTCAGAGACCCCTGACAGGTAAGTGTAAAGTAAAATGGCTGTTCCAAATGTTTTCTCAATAAATTTCTGTTATATCTGAAAATACAGTAAATGGCTTGTAAGCCCAGTTTAAGTGGTGTTAGCATTCCAATGTTAACCTGACAACAACTCTGAAGCACAGTTTAAGATACACAGGAGTTTAGTTGTAAATGTGGTCACTACCAGTGAAAGTGTGTTATGGGTACATGGATCTCACAAGCTCTCGTAACATAAAGTGAGTATTTAACAAAAGGAGCAAGTAAGAGGAGCTGATGCCCTCTTTTCCAAATCACACAAAGTGTTCTGTCCAAGCAAAACATTTTTGAGGAAAGAGGGGACCTTTGAGAGGGGGAGATTGTTTTATTTTTAAATAAGCTATTTTTGCACTGCTTACTGGTATGAACTAAAACGAACTCAGTTCCTATGTTTCTTAACTTCTTCTAATGAACACTGTGATAAAAGCTGCAAGGGGTTTTACACTAACAGTGCCTTCCAGTTTTTAAATTTTGTTTGTCATGACTGTCTGTGGTATGGAGTCATTCCAAAGCTTTTCCCCTTATCTGTTTGCCTCCATAAGAAAAAAGATAAGGCTTATTTGCTCAAGTTTACAAGTATTTTCTCCAAAAGCACACTTTTTTCAAAATAACGTAAGTTTGCTGGAAGAAAAATTTATTTCAGCCTGATCATATGGCTTACTGTGAGAATTTCAGTCTGGGTTCATTTGTTCTCTCTCTGCTGAGCTTTGCGGGAGGAGTGTTGCCTGCGGCTGTTTATGCTGAAGGATTTCTTTAACATCGAAAATCCATAAAGATTCAAAGAGTGGATAAATACAGGTTGCTGTGGAAATAATGTGAAAAATAATCTCTGTAGCTCTATAGGAAGGGCACACTTTGGTTATTGTCTACAGATACAGAGAACTGTTGGACATGTATCCTGACTGTTGTGGAGTAACGATGGCCAGGATGTGCCAAGGACTTACGTAGGATGAGGCTTTAAATACATCTTAGACTGAGAATAGCACAATTATTAATAAACACTTTGAAACCTCTTTTTGCATTTTGCGTATTACTCTTTTCCTTAGAATGATTTTGGAGGTACTCTGCTAAGCAGGTGTACTTCTGGGAGATAAATAAGCGGTAGTGACTCATCCTGTGCTTTAACATGAGGTCTTTCCTCACGTTTGATAGCTAAACAGGCATGAGGAGTCCCTCAAAGGCAGTTGTTTTGGAAAGGAATCCATGGTTCCTTTCCTCCTCTGTGTTGTAGCAGGTTCATCATGCTGAAGCAAAGCTTTCCCCCTCCTTAAGTTCACCTGCTTTTGGTTTGTAACCTGCTGCCATTTCAGTGTGGGCAGAGATACAGAGGACAGTTTGCTACTCCCCACTTCTCCTACAGTCCTCTTTCAAATTCTTATTTGTGCAGTTTTCCAATAAGTGAACACAACAATTAGCTCAAGGCCACCTTCTTTGAGTAGTCAGGTTCATGGTTCTGTAGTCAGAAGCAGAAATCTCATCTCATACCTCTGTGTGTGTGTGCTAGCTGTCCATAACATTTCATATTTCAGTCATCTTTTGCTTAATTTTTTTTCTTTTCGGTTGAGTGTTTTTCATCCATTTTGTTTTTGTCTTTGTTTTGTTCCCCATTCAGGAGCAATTATGTTTGCCTCTACATATTTTAGAAGAGAAGGGTTTGACACAGGTAGCTGTGACTGTCCAGGCGCTCCTGGAGCTGGCGCCCCCAAAGCAGCAGCAACTTCACCACTTGTCTGCTGTGTAAAGATCTCCAGGACCTTTTGGGTTACCTTGGCTAAGCAGAAGGACGCGAAGACTTTACTGCCCATGCAGTGCATCCAAACACACAGAGCTCTGTTCTAAGGAAATGAGTTTCCGTGATTCCTGACAGGAATGTTTTACTTCATTTCTCCTTTTTTTTTGGAGATCACAACAGTTTCCAGTAACATTTTTATTATCAATATTTTTGCCCCATATTTAAAATGAGAGTTCATTGGGTGGAGGGCAGGGAATTCCAGTGGCTGGCTGTTCAAGCCAGCTGTAGAAACTGACCTTGTAGACTGAAGATGCGGGTGTAGAATTTGGAAAGCGATTCCTAGGGAAATTCATTTGGTGAAAGAAAAGAAAAGAAAAAAAAAAAAAGGATTTTGCTGCAGTGGGCACATGGGGAATGACATTTCTTTCTTAACACCACCCCCACCCCCCCCCCAGGGTTCAAAGAAAGGGAATTTCTTTGCCTCCAAAGAACAACAGCTATTTCTATTATATGTTTTAAAAAATGCAACACAATCCCTAACCTGCAGTGTTTGATAACAGAGTTGAACCTCATGCAGCTGTAACTTGTGTTGGCATGTCCTCATTACTTAAAATTTTAAGGAGGTCAGGGGGAACTGATACTTTTTTTTTTCCCAAGGGGAAAAAAATAGTGCATATTTTCTCTGCAAGAAACACCTTAGTAAAAGATACTAGATCAGAACTGTTCAGGTTGTGTTAATCACATCGGCATTCTTACTGGGTTCACTTTCTGTTTGGGTTTTAACATATCTTTATCTGAACATTTTCCAACATCAGTGGAGGGAGATCTCCTGTGTCCTCTCACCTCCCCTTCTGGTCATGGAGGGATGTGTTTCATTGCTCAGTGGTTTTATCAAATGATGCCTAGGCATCGTCAAGAGTCATGTATGTATTTTCACTGCAGTGCGAAGAATTACAGCTTGCCATGCTAATCATTGGAAACCCATTATCAAATCATACGTTTATTAGAGGCTGAAGCATCCCGTGCAGACATGCCAACACTGGTGAATGTCCCAGCCACTGAGAAATTTACCATTTTAAGAACACAGTTACTGAATTTCCAGAGGTGGGCTGCATATCATTAAAGGAGCAATCTGTTGCAAAAGGTAGCTTCTATTTCTGGGTTTGACAAGGCTTTAAATAAAGCCTTTTATTGTTGGAGTTTACGTAGAGAGATGCACTGGTTTTACAGAACTACCATTACTACCTTCCTCTTTCCTTAACATAAAAATGGAAATTCAATATACAGGAATGGGAGAGGCAGCTGACAAGTTTTGCATTTTGCTGCAAAGTCCATCTGCAAAATGGAGACTAGCTCTGTGTGCTCTGGTCCTAGTGACGAGGCCAAGCTCGCTACCAGATCAGTTACAGTATTTATTTTTTCCCAAAAAAAAAGACCTTGCAAAATCCGGTTTGCCACCCATGCAGTTCTTTTGTTAGGTTTTGGACAATTTAAAGCATCCCAGAACGTTATGCTACCAATGCATGGTGCATGGGGTCTGAAACCAACTTCCAGCATCAGAGGTATTCCATCTGGGGATATATTCGAAGCAGAATACACCAGCTGGATATCATGGGGATAAAGGAAGAAGAAATGGGAACAGGCTAGCGAAAAGTCATTTTTGCGGAGGTAAACCTGCTGTGGGAACACTGGCAAGGACTGGTCAAAGCTGGATTTTTCCCCTTTTGATTTGCAGTTTTGTTTCCGCTCTGTTTTCATGTATTTCTTCCAAGGTCCATTGTGGTGACTGTTGAATCCCTTGTTTCACATAATTATTCCAGTTGCTTCTTACTGGCATTGCTTGATCACGTTGCAAGTGGAGAAGAACACCTGAAGGGTATTTGAAAACAGCACAGCTGAAAAGAGAAACTTTTTCATACTGGGTAAGCACGATGCCCTGAGCGCCCTGCAAGAAATGAAAATGCCAGCAACTGGCAATACACATAGGAAGAGAGAGCAGTTCCATACAGACGTACTTTCCTCCCTAAGTAGGTCTTGTATTTCACTTGCAAGGAGTGTTAGTTATTCTTAAAGTGTTACATAAAAGCATCTGAAGTCTCTGCTGTAGTTTAAGTGGAAGATTCTGCCACTCGCAAGCAAGCAGTACAGACCACAAACGATCCTTGTACGCTTGGCTCTGCACATGATTTGAAAGAGGGGGGCACTGATTTTGTCTTAGTTTCCGACATTAGGTCACTGTATTGTTACAAGGGCGTGTTGGTTTGTAAGTCGCACACCATTCGTGGACTATTTAAATATTCCTGTTTTGAGAAAACCATTCCCTTCATGGAATTGTGAGGGGGTGGTGTTTGCTCCAATCCAGCTTCCAGCACTTAGGGAAAATGAAATTTAACAGTATTCAGGTTGGTGGAAGTTTGACATTTCATTAATACTAGTTTTTAGGAATTGATGGGGTGGGGGCTGCGCGAGCGCTGTGTATGCACAGCAGCTGGGCTCTCGTGAGCAGCAGTGGTTGCACGGCTGGTGTGTCCCCAGTATCACTTACCTTGTTCTAAGCAGTGGTTCACTCTGGTAGTTTCGATGTGTGTGATGATGTTAGTTTGACGTTTATAATCCTGTGTTGTCACGCTGGCAAACACTAAATTTTGACCAGATGTTCAGGACAAAAATCCAAACCTGAAGTTTCATCGTACGGTTTATTTAATGAATTATACCAAAACCAAGTGCGGTTCTCTTTTGCAAAAAATTGGTTGGGATTTTTCGGTGTATTTATGTGCAATTTTTGTTGTATCCCGTGAAAAGAGTATTTTAAAGAAAACATGTATAAAATTCTATTTTGTGTGTTAAAGCAAAGAGGCAATTGTCTTTCCTCTGGGGCATTTGTGTTGGAGGATGTGGGAGGAATCCATCTGAGTGTTCCATGTTTGCTGGTGTTTACACACTGACTCCATTGTGTCGCCATCCTTCCTCAAACCATGTCGAGCACTGAGCTGCGGTTGAGGCTCAGCCAGGTTACACACTTGACATCGAGTGGCACAGGCACTCGGGAGTCCCTGATGGCCCTGCCGGGGTCGGGGCAGAACAGCCAGCGTTTGGGTCTTCCCCTTCCCGAAGGGAGAGGCTGTTACAAGGCCCTGACCTCGGTGACCTGCTTAAAATACATCAGAGAGAACTTTTTATGGCGCCGAGAACACTTCTGTTGTTCTTGGTAGTGACATGATGGCAAATGGTATTTTTATCCTTTTACAACTATAAACAGTTCTTTCAAAAAATGTTTTAGAAACAGAGGACTTTTAAGGTGAATTTGGACATCTGAAAAATTCTTTTGTATAGATATTGTGATGTTTTACAAAGCGATCTAATTTTGTTATTTCTGAAAACAGTGTAAACGTGTAATTAATAGAGTAAAGGATTTTAAAGCTTCATCCCATGCTGTATGTCTGTAAATACATTCCATAATTTCTAAGTCTGTTACATATAAATGTGTCTGAATATTGTATACTTTATTTTAAATTGCCTGTATTCTGCCAGTAGTGTGAACTTCTAGCACATTGATAATATAAGAGGAAACCATGGGTAATTTGAAATAAAGTTTTAAACCTTAGATGAATTACCGTATTTCTTCCTGCTGTTTTTCTGTTGCATCAATGAATGTCACATCCTCTGTGCTGGGTGTTTGTTCCCCTTCCACATCGTCACCGTTGGCACTTAATGGACCTGGTTTGTTTCTCTAGTTTTCAGAGTTAACCAGGATAGAAAAATTCTGGCATTTTTACATGCATTCTGCAGCTACATCAGAAGCTTTTTCTCAGGGATATTTTTCATCATCCCCAGACAGGTAGAAGCAGCAATTTTGTACAGAATCCTTTGCTCCTCTCTCCCCACCCCCACCCCCCTTTTTCTTCTCCCTTCTCAAAGTGGAGTGTACATTCTAGGTTTGGAGAGTTTGCTGCTGCTGGTGCTGGTGCTCCTTGCCGTTGTCATCTTTGGCTTGGTTTTATCCTGTCGTGGGTTTGATCTGTAAAACTTGCACCCCTGCTTCATGCCCCCACAGCATTTGAAAGGTTTGTTCTTATTAGCCAAAATACTTCCTCCTCTCTTCTTCCCTCCTCATAGCTAGTTTTTAGTATTTAAAATTAAAAAAAAAATAAATATGCAAGGCCTGGAAATTGCCAGAGACCCACCAGCCCTCCTTGCTTTCGTACACACCGCAGCCCCCTGTGGTGCTGGTCCCTGCCCACCAAGCTGCTTCAGTGTCTTGTTTTGACCTCCTGGTGACTCCATCAGCCACTTGGGACAATCATTCCTGCCTTCCTGAGGGCTGCCCAGCTCTCTCCAGGTGTTCATTTCTCCCTCTCTGTCTAAAGTTGCCTCCTAACCAGCTTCCCAGATCTCCAGCCTTTCCTCTCCATTTACCTCCCAGGAAACCAGTTTCTCCAAAGAGCTTGTGATGTCTGGTGTTCCCCGCAGAAAGCATCGCAGATGTGCACTTTGATCTCATCTCTCCTAGCTGGAAAACATGAGCAGTCCCAACCCTGGCACAGTTCCTCCAAACTCCCAGGTTTTGGGACACTGCTTTCTGCTCCCTGGATTGCTCAGTGTGTTTCCTCGACAACTGTACAGCCAAGGAACAGAAGTCCACTGCGGTTCCTACGGAGCAAGGTGAGGCTCCTAAGGAGAGCGGTGCCTCCGGGACGGCCGGTGCCGTGGATGAGGCCCGCAGGAGCTGGCAGTGGGGCCACAGTGCCCAGGCAAGAGCGTGCTGCTCCCACCCGGCAGGGTAAGTTCACGGGGGTTCAGGCGGGTTATAAACCTTTGTCCCATCACACCACTACCCGGTGGCCAGGACGCTTGTGTTGGGACTTGAGATTTCAGCACCCCCACCTTCCTAGAATAGTAAACCCTGTTCTACTGTTGCTTTTTTTTTCCTCCCCTTTCTTTTTCCTCAGAATTATATTTAGTTCTCTGCTGAAAAGCAAGCAAAGCCCAGCCCGTGCCATGTTTCACATTTCAGTTGTTTGGCTGCATGACTAATGTGTGCCTAGAGTCCCAGCTAAACAGTGGAGATCCCTGCCCCTCCATTCTATCCTGCTTTTTCCTTAGCTCAAAACCTCTGAAGAGTTTACGATCAAACCTCATTCCTTCCACCCAAACAGGTCACCTGTTAACACCTGCCACATATGGAAAATAGTAGCCTGAAATGAAATGTACCGAGTCAGCAGGGCATGAAAAAGAAGAGTTAAAATTGGGAGCGTGACTCCTGCGGTTGCTCTGAGGTGCTTCCTGCAGCCAGGAGCCGTGGTGCAGCCGTGGGGTGTAAGCACGGCCCTGGCCCGGCTCCTGCCAGCATCGCACCAGTGACCCCTGTTCTTGCCACCGTGTGGGGACCACAGAAAACCAGTGAACGTGATCACCGCGCTGATACCGCTGCTGGGATGGGAACGTGTTCTGGTTTCAAGCAAGCAGCCGTGCTGCGGCGGTAATACCGATCCTGCTGATGCAGGGTTGTCCAGAGCGTCTGAAACTCGGCAATCAGCTGCCTGATCGCTGGGCACCAGCCCCTTCGCTCCCGTTCAGACAGAGTTCGGAGCCAGTCTCCGCTCAGGATTTCAGTCTCGCTTGAACTTGAGTGCTTTTGGCACAGTTCAGCTTGGACACGAGGACGTTTGGGTGGTGCCAGCACGGGCTGGTCACAAAGAGCACAGCAGACTTGCGGTGATTTGAGCTCACTCTCCTGCGTGGGAGTGTTAGAAACCAGCCAGCTCCACCACAGGGCTAATTCTGCTTTGTGCACAGGCCTGCGTGTGATTGACAGGCATGTCAGGAGAAGGGGCTCCCCTCCTGGTTAAAAAAGCAGCACGCTGCTCCCCAGCAGCTTGGCTCCCTGCCTGCTGCCTCCTCTCGCTGGGCAGAGTCGGTGGCCGGGGTGCTGGGTACGGCTGCGACAGACCAGCTCCCGCAGGCAGCGCAGCTGGCTGCCTTTTTCCGCTGTGCCTTCCCATGATCAGAAGGTATTTGGACCTTTTCTGTCTATGCGCTGACATTTTGCAGGACTGTGGGAATGGAAACCTGCGTGCTTTGACTGCCCTGGTGTTTATACTGCAAACTGTCAGTTTTCCCCCTGCTGACCCAGTGCCAGCGCTGGCGGCAGGGACCGTGCTGCCTGAGCCCAAGTGTGGGTGACACTCCCTGCCTGACTCAGAGCCACAGCAAACGCCAGTGCTTCAGCCATGGTCAGTGCTCTGGTGCCTGCAGAGGAGGTTCTCGGTGCAGCGCGTCCCATGCAGGTGAGTTACAGGGCTGTTAACAGGATTACCTCCTGCTAGCTGTCATGTTTACATAAAGCACTTTGGGGTTATAGCAGTTCTCAGTGCTTTGATGGAAATCCCCTTCTCCTGCAGAAACTGTGTCTTTGCTGTACAAGGGCAGCTTCAAGATCTTTAAGATTTACTGCAGCCTCACCTTAACTGTGTCTGTCATGAACTGTGTTCTCCAGAATAGTCTGAGCTCTGTTAAATGGTTTATTTTATCCTGTCTGACAGGGAGACTACAGCGCCCTGCCCAGCAGCAGCCCTGGAGCACAGCTGCAGCCACTTTTTTTACTTAACGCATTTTTTTCTTTGCTCCAGATTTTCCCTTTTTCTCTTTTTCTTTCTGCTTTGATAGCTGTTTCTCCCGCATCTTCCTGAGGGCCTGGTAGGGGCCAAGGTTTCTGCGAACCATTGTACCTCTCCACCAGGCCTGCAGCTGGAAGAGAGAGAGAGAGGTCTCAGAAGTCACTTGCTGGGCTACCTGGTACAGCTCAATGACCAGAGAGCCTCTCCTTCACCCCCAGCTGCAGGAGGGCACCCCTGGCCCACACAGCAGCAGTTGGACCTGTGCTGGTTATGCTGAAGGTATCCACGTGTGGGCTGAGGGCATCTGTTGCTGGTGGCAAGGGGACAAGCAGGGGAACTGCCCCACAACTGTCCCTGTATCACCTGTGCAGCGGGGCTGGTGTCATGAGCACAACCCCACGTCATTTGAGGAGACTTGCTTCTCCCCTTTTGTTCCCCTCTGAAACCTGCAGCTAGCTGCTGGCTTTGCATCTGCCCCAGTACAAAGGGACAGGCTTTGGCTGTCCTTTGCTTGTGCCACCCCATAGCAGCCAATTTTCTTGGGCCATTTTCTGCCTGAACAAAGCCTGTAGTGTGAATTACTAACTCCCAGCTACTGATGGAGCAGCACCGCCTCAGCTTTGCTGCCCTTTACCTTCAGGATGCTCTTCATCTCCAGGGCATCCTGCTCTAGTTGTCTTCTCTTAGCCTCCTTTTCCGCCCGATCGCTGATGATGGTTTCCTTGAATGTCTGGCACTGCAAGATAGCACGGAGGTAGCAACAGCCGCATGAAAAACACATCCCCTAAACTGCAGGGCCAACCTTCCAGGCTCGCTCTTCCCAGCGACTTGCCAGAGCAGGGCAGGGCTTACCCAGACCCTGGTGCAAGGAGTCTTCTCCTCTGGCTGCCTGCTGGTCTCACCCTTGCTTCACACCTTTCACAGCCCAGGCAGGGCTGCTCTGGCCTGTGGGTTCCCACCCTGTGCACCAGGGAGCTCCACGGCAGCCCAAGGGTAACGTGTAAGCGCAGACCTTCCTCCCCCACCTTCTTTACTTGATCTTTCCCGAATCCAGATGGCAAATGTTGCTCATTACCACTGTCAGTCCTAAGGCACTGAGAGCTGCTGCCAAAGTGAAACCTCTTGCCACCTGGGTGTAATTAACCCTGTGATCCTGTGCTGTAAAATGGCTGTCTGATGGCGTCTCGGGCAACAGATGGTGGTAGGAAGGAGCTGTGCTCCCTCAGGCTAGGCAGCAGATGATGTACAAACCACTTGGGACAGCGAGTTGACAGTGTACAGAGTAAAAAAGGAGCCCACAAGCAGGGAACCTTCTAATTCAGTACCATCATCTCAGACCCAGTGACAATAAGGAATGATTACAAGTTAATTCCTTCTGGCTTTAAAACACCCCTTTTTCTAGACACTTCTCTCTGCCCTGTGCCACCTGCTGCACTGTGCCTGCATAGCTGTGATCAGAGCCCAGAGGTTAACTAAGAAACCAGTGTGGGACAGGAATGGTTTTAACTGGAATCAGTTCCCTTATAACAGAGCACTGTGTTGCTGTCAATGTGCATCTGCAGGAAGGGATGAGCTGCCTTTTCCAGTCTCAGCCTGTCTTACCCCAGTGTTGCTGGAAGGAGCAGATTTGTTCAGACTAAGGCAACAAACTAAGGTGAGGCATACTGACGGGTGGGACAGTGTCTTTGCCCCTCACAAAGGCTGTCAATAGCTCTCTGGTCACTTGCTGGTATTTGAAAATAGCTGTAGGGGAAACACCATCATCCCTCCTTGATGTCACAGGTGGCAAATAGAAGATGACTACTCGGTCCCTGCCTTCCCAGGACCACTGCTTATAATCAGACCCTACACCACAAGATTATTTTTTTTTCCATGGTCCTGGTTCCTTATCTGAACGAGAGAAGGAAAAAGCCAGGATGCAGTTTTGTGTGGCTGAGCACTGACATGCTGCTGAATGTCTTACCTCCTTGGCAATTCTCTGCAGCATTTCCAAATTGTTTGCCTTTGATGCTTTTAGGGCATTCAGTTCTTCATCTTTAGCATCTGTGTTGTTTTCATACTTGTCCATCCAGTATTCCAGCTCCTCTTCCACCTTCTGCAGGGGCATAAAGTGGTGCTCAGCACAGTACAAAGTGTGTACAGGGGAAAGGTTTGCTACTGTTAGGTGGCCTGCTGTCAGGATGGTGGTAAGGGTCCCATAAATTTTGCACGGTCAGTGTTTCCTTCTCATCTTGAAAGGGTCAAACCCCTAGGACTAGTGATACGTTACTGGTGGCCTGCAGGCCCTCCACTGAGGGTTCACCATAGAAGCTGCAGCACTGGACTGGGGATGAAGAGAGACTAGGCTGGACTTCCAGAGGTGCACAAAGAGTGAAGCACTGGGTGTTAGTTTTGTGCACAGTCAATCCTGGAGAAGTAAGGGACAACCAGAAGCCATTCTTCATGTATATACAGAGGGAGAGGGGTTTAAGGAAAAAGAATTTTTCAGTGCAAAAGCTTTTATCCTCTGCCTGACTCCCTACTCACTTCCTGGATTAAGCCCAACACACCAGGAATAAGGTCCCAGGGGACAGCACTTCACGCTATTTCAGGTTGTGAACTTGGCTTTTGTCTCACTCGTGAATAGGAGGGCAGGTGTTTCTGAAACAGTGACCCAGATGACTTCCTCCCATTCACAAGTAGCTTCTCCATAGCAACAACCATGATTGCTTGTATGGAAGAATAATCTGAGGAAAAGCATCAATCTCATTACAGCATCACAGCTGGACACACAAGGGAGATGGAGGGCATGGTCATCCTCTTCTCTGTGGGCCCCTATAAAGCCACCAGCTGTCTCAGTACAGAGAGGCTTGTACTTTGCCATTTGGTAGAGGTCAAACAGGCTCCAGCTTGTGCTCAGAAAGTCCCCTCGCTATGAAGCACTGATCAGATTAAGGCTCTGGGATATAGAGGACACTATTTAATTGCTCACAAGATACAGCACTTTTTTTGCACTCAAATTTTTTTTTTTTTAAATTTATTATCTTCTATTAAATTTTATACTGGCGGTGATATTAGGTACCCTGCAGTAGTATGGGGTTTCTTCCAGTCATACAGTTTATGGCACGCTTTCCAGTGTTAATCACTGTAATGGACTCTGCTGTTGATGACAGGAAAGTTCTGAACCTCTGGATCAACAGCACAAGGACATTTGTGGTTGCTGCTGAAAATGGCTACGATAATTGTGAGTTAGCAATTATCCAACCCCGCTTCCTCCTCAGATTAAGATATGGTAAAACCGGGCTGGCAGTTTGTGTTATTTCTTCCTTAGTACCCCCTGTGTGCAACACTTGGGTCTGTGAAACGGTTGCCCTCACTTTGTGCAGTAGCTACCACTCTTCACTGAGTCGCCGGGAGCCCAGCTACTGCCAAGGAAAGTCTAAATAAAATTCCAGTTAGCTGAACACAATTGTCTGAGGGAGGAAAAATCCGTAACACCCAAATAAACAATGCCAATCATTACATGAACTCTAATTTTAAGGAAATGTATCCAAATGTAGCATATCCGAAGTCTGGGAGAGCTGGGTTAATTAACACTTGAGGATATGTAGGCATTCACACAGCAGCAATCACGAACCTGGTAAATTTGATGGAGCAATAACTGGTTTTCTTTAGGTACTAACTGATGGTATAATGTTTATCAGTTGCTATTTTAAGCATTAGCAGACAGTCTCACATACCTTATAGTGCTGCCTGAGGAAATTTTCAATCTCCATGTGGGCTTGAATCTCCTCATCGGTTTTGCTCCTCAACTTCTGTGATCAGCGCAGACAGAAAACATGAGAGACGATGTTAGTGCATACGTGTGTGCACACAGGTGCTGCTGAAAGCCCAGCTGGTCAGCAAGAGTGCAGGAGCTCTCTGTGCAGTCCACAGCTATTTTTCCCAGTGACAAAATTAACTGAGGCAGTCCTTGCCCCTAGGCCACCCATGAAAAAGGGACAACTAGATCAGACCGTGATCAGTCAAAAAAAAAAAAAAAGCTTGCAAAACCAGAACAGTTTTCTATTCCAGCTCACCTTACCACATGAACAGCTCTATCAGCATAATGTGCTGTGGGCCATGCTGGGAGCTTAGGCTGCTGGTGTTGCTAAATAGCCTTATAACTACAGCCCTTGGACATAGTGATGGGTCTGTTTCTCTGATGATGGTGTTAGTTTAAGCAGTCCCTGCCTCCAGCCACTGTCTCCTGCAGCCATGCCATCTGTGCTGTTGCTGTGTGCATGACCATGCAGAGAAGCAATGGAAGAGAGAAAGATTTCTAACCTGGATGAGTTTCCTGATCCAGTTCAAACAGTTGTGTTGGTGACTGTGATGGAGAACAAAAAGGGCATCTAGGGAGTGAGGGAGGACTCTTTCCTTATGAGCTGGAGATGCCTTCCAGTAGGGGCCGTGGGAAGGGCTTACCTGAATTTCCTTGTCCAGGGCATTCTCTGCATTGCTGCACTTCTTCTGCGTTTGGCGGACCTGGAGGTCTGTGCTTTTCTTCATGTAGCAGCTCTCCATGTTCATTTTGGCCTTCATCTCTTCAAGCTCGTCTTTGAGGTACAGAATCATACTATCTCGGTTCTAGTGGTGGAGACAGAAGAAGCACAAAAGCAAGCCTGGAGACTGCAGTCAGCTCACTTTCCTAATCTCTCCACTCCTTGATAGCCTGGTCTCTTCTGAGTTTATAAGCTTCACACTTTCCCTGAATGTTGCTCCATTTCATCCTCTACTTCAAAGGGAAGTTTGATTTGTAACCCGTACAGAAGGCAATAAGCCCATCAGCAAGGAGTGATTACCTCTGGAGAGGGTGGAATGATGAACAGAGTGGGACAAGAAGCCCAGCCTGCTGGTCTCTGGTCCAGGAAGGGATTTAGTCATGCCTGTTAAAAGCATGAAAGAAGCCAAATAATTCAACTGCTTAAAGTTAGGCCTTACCAACCTCTTGGATTAGGCTGTCTCAGTGAGTGAGCATGCATCTGTAAGATGAGTATAATGCCTCAGACTCATATAAGCTGCAGTTCAATTTCCTAATGTATACTCTATTCCTTGGATTCATTTTTTTCTAGTTATGCAGCAACTGTATAAATACCACTTTAGGAATAGGTGAAAATCTATTGTCTCACTTCCGTGTTTAAACCGTTCTTTCTTGAAATCTTACAAGGTAGATGGTGCCCACTTTGTTATAAAAGCATACACCCCGGGTGAGGAAGAAGTGCCAAGGAAAAGCTGGTTATGAGCTTCGAGCCTCTCCCTGTGCCTTGTTTCACGATGGAACTGAGCTTTCCTGGGGGAATTCTGTCCCTGGAAGCTCCCCCATGGGCAAGAATCCTGAGCCAATGTGTCTATTTGTCTGGCTTTTGGAGCATGCTCAGGAAGCAAAGTGCATTTGCTTGATTTGGGATTGTTGTTTTGTTTACTCTTTTTTAATTAATTTCTTTGACTAACAGATAAAAGTTCATTAATCTGGGGTTGGAACTTGCAAGAACTGCCTGTAAAATGAAAAACTCTAGACTTATGTTAGAGTTAAAAGGTCATCAAAGTCTGCTGTGCAATTATGCAAGATCAATCTTAATGCCTCTGGTTTGGCGCCTCATTGCTCCATTACAGCCTTTCTCTTTGCTTTCCTGCCATGCTATGACAGGTTTGACATTCATCAGCCAAACCTTGCAGCTGAAGATGAAATACCAGAGTGCTGGCATTTAAATGTTTTGAAGCCCACGTATCTTGTCTCTGAAGCACCCTCGCATTCCTTAGCTGTGTAAACATGGAAAAATGCCACAGGAGGAAGCCAGCTCAATAGTGCTGTGTTTAAAAGCCTCTGCAGCATGACTCATTTGGAAAAGGTTTCCTTATAAGAAGACTTTGGAACAGTTAAAAGGAAAATCCTTCCCTCTGCAACCCTTGTCGGACATAGGAAGAGTAAAGTATGTTTATAAGGCCTAGGGCAATTAGGGGCCTTGGCTGATGCTGTTTTGTGGGTTTAAAAGTCATGCATTCACATTTTTTTTGAAGGCTTCCAACATCAGATACTATTTTACAGCCATATCATCATATGACTGCAGACAGCTACAGGCATGACCTATTTGTGCCCTGTTAAGGTTTCTGGTAATGGCTTTTATTTTCCCTGGTATGAAATCTTGGTGGGCATTGGGATGGGTTGTGTTCCTGGTCAGTAGACACAGGAGGTGAACGAGGCACTTTGAGATTGTCTTCCTGTGTCATGGTGGAATTATGCCTAAATTGAGAGGCTGGCAGAGAGACTGGGGAGATGTGAATGCAAAACACCGATTTTTTTTTTGTGACACTGAGGCTCAGCAAAGCCAAGTGCTGCCAATGTCAGTGTGTTACTGCTATCTGCTAAGGATCTGCAAACAGGTCAGAAAAGAAGGGTTCAGCCTAGATTACAAAGTACTCAGATATTAGAGAGGTGGGGCAGAGCATGAACACCAGATTATTTTCTTTTTCATTTCATATTTTAGTAAAGCAGAGGAAAAAGTGCTTTTGATTCCAGTGCCGCAGGCCTCAGCCGGGATGGGGGCCCATCTGCTCTGTTTGTTTTCTTTGTTGTATGGCATGTCTGTGGTTTGGATTTGGTCTGCGGTATTGTAAAACATTTTCGTTAGAGGTGGGGAGTCTGGGGGCTTGGTTACACAATCCAAAGCAGACGGGAAATGAAATGCAAAACCCCACAGATGGTTTACAGCAATGCATTCGCTTGGAGAGGGCAGCTACTGCAGCCCAGCTGATGGACCTAGCACTGCAGAACTGGGGCACATTTGTTAGTAGGTTGTAAGTAGTCAATGCAGCAGTAAATGCCCACAAGCTGTGGGCACCATGTGTAGAGTATGCTGTTTGTAAGCTTCAGGGACAGGCACTGGGAAAATGAGTTAATATTTATTCATTCTGGTTTATCATAGCAAAGGTCCCAGCCAGGACACAGAGCACTTTCATAGTTAATGCAGTAAACCTCTGGGCTGCTTATTTGGGATGACTTCAGCGCTGAATCTGCCAAACCAAAGATGCAAAATCATACCCCATGTGTCCAAAACTATCACAAAACTGGCAGAGACCAAGATCAAAACCCAGGAAATAGTTGTCAAGAGCCAGTCTGCTTCACAAGCAGGTAAACAAACTGATTTTTTCTGATCTCTCAGCTCACAGACATCGGCTCAGAGGCCTGTCTGCTGCTGTTACCTGGTGCCATAGGAGTCTGCCCCACAGATGCTGTCTGGCTGCAAAAGAACTGCATTTAGCTGGAGAGGGTATGTGCGCTCCTGTATTTTCATTTACTTTGATTTATCTCTCTTGCAAGTGTCACCTAGATCTCTCAGCTCTTCCACGTCAGTTAGTATTTACAGTCACTTAAAATACAGCTAGTTACAAAAATAGCCAGCAGGAGTAAACAGTCGGAGGAATTCCTCCAGCAGCTGGATAAACCCCCTGCTACCAGCAGCGCACCCAGCCCTCTCCATTTGGCAGACACTGGGAGGGGGCAGAGAAACGGGTGCTGTGCTATGTGCAGGCAGTGAGCACGCTGGCAGAGAGCCCTGCTGCCTGCCTCTTGGCTTCCACACCGAGTGTGTGTGAGCTCAAGTCTCTCCACTGGCAGCTGCAATATCTCAGCTTGCAAAGCCTAAAGATATGCTTAGATCTACACACCTGCTGCAGCCTGGACTTGCTCCCCCTGAAACCACAACGTGCAGCCCTACAGACACTTCAATAAGGCCGTAGTCGCATTTCTGTCCCAGCTGCCAGAACATCCCCATGCTGCACACCCCCAAGAAATGCCTCAGCGGAAAGGACAGCAGGTCTGGAAGGTCACCCAGCTTTGACATAATGGCTTCTGCAGCCCTCCGCTAGCTCACCTCCAATCCCAACGACTGTGGGAGCAAGCCATGTGAGGGGCAGTTTGCTGGCAGAGGGAGCAGACCTGTTGACAGCAGCGCTCTTGTCAAAAGTCCTGTCCCTCTGGAGCCAGGTTTGGATCTAGTGCACCAGCTCTGGGTCCTGCTGAGCTGCCGTGGGGCTCTGCCAGCAGTGGAATGAAGTCACCCAGGAGCTCAGGACTATCACAAACCATGTGCCGTCTAATGTAATCGCCTAGTGCATTTTTCCAGTGGAAATATGCACCAGTGCATGTTTAAAACATTCCCCTAGAACACTTCTTTGATGCCTTTGTCCTCCTGGGAGAGATAACAGAAGTAGCATGATGGATTTTAGTCGCACTACTAAAAGCACTACCGAGTGGTGCACTGATACAGTGGAGCTGGGTGTGTTACGACAACCTACATAGAAGAGGAGTTACAAACCTGTTTTCACTGGTACCATAGTGCAACATCTTGGTTTTCTGTCTGGTAGGTAACCTGCAATATTACTGCTTGTTATAAAATTATGCCATGACTTGCACACATGTATGGCATGAGTATACCACAAAATCTACAGGAGATAAAAAGTCTTTGGGTGAATACCAATGCAGGAATTCTACAGTTTACATTTCCTGGATTTTTGTGTTAAATTATATAATCCTATACAATATTAACTTGCTTTAGAATCTGTACAGACTGCCATCACTTGTCCAGGAAACCAGAGGAAGTGAGCAATTTTGTACAAGATAGAAAGTGAACACTGCAGCAGCAAACAGAACTCCTGCAGCCAAGCTAGAGCCATCAGTGATGCTCCTGCATGGAGGGGTAAGAGCAGAACCACACTGATCATTTCAGCTCCTTCAGAGACATCAGTGCTTTCCAAGAGAAAAGAAAACAAAATAAATAAGAACATTTAGCATTGATTTGTGTTCCATTAGAAAGAAAAATGAGCTGAGCAGGCTAATAACAGCATTAATTAGCATCTCATCAAGAGGCAGCAAGGCTGAAAATACAAAGATAGAGGCAGCATGCGTGAAGTAAAGACCATGTTTTTCTGGTTCCATGATTTAGATTTGCTCGCTTTGTTTTCTCATCCACTAGACTGGAGACAACCATGTAGGCTTTTGTCTACAGGTCTCTGCATTATTGTTGTTCAAAGTACTCCAAAATCAGCAAGCTGTATTTTTGTTCTTAATTAGTTGGCAAGGTGACAAATCATGCAAGTGTCTGTAAAACCGCCTATGGGAAAATCCCATATGAAGCGAATAGAAATTATTCTCCCTTGGGAGACATAGTGAGACACCATTATTTTTGGCACAGGAGGAAAGCAGTACTTGAAAGTAGTCTTGTCTTTGATTTGTTATCAAAGCTGAAACTATAGGGAAGCCCAGAAAAGGGCTTTTAAGCTGGAAATATAAAAACAAAATCCCAGATGAGTGCAGATCCCACTTGACAAGGCAAAAAGCAAGACCCAAATTAGCAGAAGGTACTGAAAGAACACGGAGAAAAGCACCCTCTCAGCACATGAGCTACATACCTTCTTATGACTGCAAGAGGTAGGAGAGGTGCAGGGCAGGACACGGAAGCGCCTAGCCTGAGTGCACAGTGGCACAGCATTGCTGCTAGTGTGAGACAGGATGATTGTAGCCCCCTATACACCAGTTCCTAGGAAGGCATTAAACCAGAACCAGATACGTATATTGTGTGCACAGACACTGTGAGGTTTGCGGAGCACTGCCTCATCATATTCACTAGCTAGGGGAGTGGGAGAACAGGAGCTTCCCGGGAGCCATCAGAATCTGAATGAGAAGGGACAATGGGCAGAAGCAAACGGACAACATACAGTCTGCCACACAGATGTCAAGGGACTTTTGGGTTGTCCCATAGGGCCTGGAAATAGGCTCTCATACCATTTCCAGTGGCAGTAAGTAGATATTGAGGTATACAGCTCCTCTTATCAGTCCTGGCTCTGACCTCTACATCTTTTAGATGTTCTGTTCAAATCTGTAGGGGAAAAAAGTTCATCCTGCATTTCTCTTTTAGTTCCCACAACTGTTCTTCCTTGGTTTGTCTCCTAAATTGCTAATTCTCCATTTCCTTCAGTGACTGCTTTCTCCTCTCTGTTATGACCACAGGTTTTTTTCCAGTGTTCTTTTCATCTTGCTACACTTCCCAGCACATTATGCCTTTCCAGAATCTCCGCTAGTAGATGAGTACTGGCCTAAAGGAATTTTCCTATCTTGTACATTCCTGCTTTCTTCTCTGCTGTTCTAGTATCTCCCCTGGACTTCTGGTGTTTCATCAGTTATAGATAGCTGCATACGCTATCAGCGCAAATAGATCCTTCATGTTCTTGCAGCCATCCTGTATTTACAGTTAAACTTTCCACTGCACATGCATCCAGGCTGCCAACACAAAACCTTCGTGTTCTATAAACTGTACTTCACCAGCTTGTCAGTGGCTTCAAATTCCTCTCTGTAGCCAACTATATCCTGGCTTGATTACTGTCCACGCTTCTGTCCGAAGACAAAATTCAGTGATAGCAAATCTTTCCTCAGATGCCGTTGCTGTTCTCTTGCTCAGTACTGAACCAAGCAGCAGATTCTTGTTCCTTCTTCCAGTCCTTGTATAGCTCTGAACCTGCCTGCCTTTTGCTTGTTTTCTATCACACATTCTTTCCTGCCTCAGCAGGACCAGGCTATGTTTCCATGTTTCTGTGCAGAACTGTGTGTGCTTTTGCTGCAAAGCACTCATGAGCATCAAGTCTGAGCTGTCTGGTGAGCGTCCTAGTGACCAGTGATATGCCATTCAATTGATCTGCATTTGTTGTAGCAAGTCTGACATTTCCAGAATGCCCCACATTTAGTGTGCATGCATGCACTATTTGTGTGCCGCAGACAGAAGGGCTGAAGCTTTCCAGAAAGATCAAGTTGACAGCATATGTGCGATAACATTGATTTGCCCTTTTGTAAAACTCCTATGTTTGGGATTTTCTAATATCTGGATGCCTAGAAAAATAGATTAAAATCATGACATTTCCACCAGACAAAAATGTAAGTAGAAAAATGACATGCCCATATGCCAGGCGTCTGTCTTTCCCACTCCCTCATCATCACAGTTTCTTCTGTGCCAGGTGTCACGTCTGCATGAGTAAGTATGACAGAACCTCAGATACTGCTGTCTACAGATAACTTGTTTCTTACTGATCATGGATGTCCGTGCTTTGCTGCTCCCAGCAGTGTTTTTGGGGTATTCTAATTTGATCATGGTCTCTCATGATTATGAGCATTTTGAGCTCCCATTTGAAGACCACTGGACACTGCTCTTAAAGTCATTAACAGGCTTATTAAGACTACAAATCTTTATTGCAATTATTCTGCTTCTATATTCCTAAATGATGGATCATTATACATGCCACATGTCCTCTCATCTGAATGCTAGTTCCTGAGCAGCAGAGGCAAGCGTGCTAACAGGCTTCCCCCCTGGCATGATGCCTAGTGCTAAGTCATCTCACCTGAAGTTCTATTTCAGTTTGTTTCTTGACATCTTGCAGCTGTTTCTCGAGTGACTTTATCTCCTTCTTTCCTTCCTCCTCCCTGAAGAAAAATGGGAAAATACAATCACTTAAATGTATCAAAAAAGACAAGAGCTGTTTACCTAGAAGGAGAACTTCCTGTCTCCTGATCCATTGTGGCACCTAGCTGAACACTGTCCCACTGGTCCCGCTCTCAATGAGTTTCTAACAGCTGAACTAGAAGGAGCAGACACAAAAGCTTGTCCTCCTTCTTCAAACCAGCAGAAGACAAGCTGCTTCCTGTGGCTTGAGCAGCAAAAAACGCGTTCATCTCTTCACTCTGAGCCTTGGGGAGGCAGCGCATCTGCAAGTCAGAAACAGAGACTTCTCACCAAAGCTAGTGACTTGGTAAATAAATCCTGAAAGAAGAGGTGCACAGGCTGAGCAAGGAAGATGGGAATGAAAGGAAGAATAAGCCAAAAACCAGGGGATGCTCTTGTTGGAAGCCTGGAGTGGACTTGAGGATGATGCGATTCCTATAGCAGAGAGGGAAGATGCCTATCACTGAGTAACGATTTCTGCGTTTCAGGCAAAAATCTCCCTGATTCTGTGCAAAAGCATGCCTAATCAGCAGACAGTGCCAAATTGTGTAAGTTTCATTATATATATGGAGAACGTTTTTTTCTTTCTTTCAAAATTCTTTTCAATCTTTCAAAAAACACTGCCTCAGGTTCTGAGATCCATGAAGAGATATGAGTGAAAGCCAAAAGCTAGAGAGGTGTCTACCTGTCTACCAGATGCAGTAACATTCTAGGTCTTCTAATCTCATTTCACTCGGAGTGCTTTTCTAAGTTTTTATGCTTATGATTTGATTTAAAGCCAGTAAATACTACAGTTGGTACCTGAGACTTTGTACCATATCCCAGCCTTACAATCAAACATACATTTCATTTTCAGAGCCCTTAGCTGGGTGACTGTGATGAACAAAAGCTCCTGATAAAGAGTTCCAGCCTTGCTGCAGACTGCTTTCAGACTAGTATATTGACACAAAACCAGGTAAGTATAAATTATATTGAAAGACAGATCAAGTTAATTCCATGAAAAGAATGTATAGTAGAACAGACAACATAGTGGCTAGATATGATTGGCAGAATGGAATAAAAAGGATTATGTCCTTTCTAATTGTAATTGGTCTGCTCCTTTCCACCTTCCAGTATTGGATAGTTATTCCACAAGGAATTGCTGCCTTCATTTTTGTTTTCTGTCCTTTCCATGGATAAACAATAAACCCCTTGGTTTTAGACAGTGGAAGAGTTGGGGCTTGTGCTTGAAATGACACATTTCAGACCCCTGAGCCATCACCAGAGCTGTTCCAGTAGGTTGGACTCATGACAAATCATGACTTTGTCTACCCTAAATGATAGGCCTGAGCTGCTACACAGAACAAAGTAGCTTTAAAATGGTCAAATACTTCTCTAATGACTGCTATTCTCTCTGACAGGCTTGGGATTGAACCAGAGCTTCCCATGCTAAAAAAAATCCAAACCTTTAGTGCACAGAACTTTGAGCTAAGGAATCACCAGTTTGAGTTGATAACAAACCCATACCCTGTGAGATGTGGGACAGAAGAGGTTCTATAGTGCAGTGGCTGGTCATTAGCTTTAAATAAGACAACTGCCTCCGTCACCATCTGTGCTAGCCCCTTGCTGCTACTGGGAAAAGGGAGCGTATTAGCATATGGGTCAGAGCAGATTCTCCTGAGCACCACATAACGTGAAGACCATATGTTGCTGGCCCTGATTTAAACAGACTCTCTGCTGCTCTGGCTTTCACAGGGGACAAGAGTTAAAGATCAGGGAGCTCCTACAGTGCATTATGTTTTAATTGATATGGGGCAGCATTTGCATTAATGCAGACACTGGTGTCCACTGTGGTCAAAGCTCAGGCAATTCCTAGCTCAGATCAGCATCAGAGCCATCCATTATTTCTTTCTGAAGGGGAGAGAAATGCAGTTTGTAAAGCAGACAGAATGATTCAAGCTGAAAAAGCGGAATCCATTCTGTATTTTGGGTTGTGGCTTTTTTTCTTTTTAGCATGTACTAAGCAGGAGGTACTGAACACAGTTAAGCAGGGAAGTACTGAACACAACACTAACCTTATGAGGATGTCATGAAACTTGCTCTTTCTTGCCTTCTCTCTCTCATTAGCTTCTGTCAGGCTATTAAATGTTCCCAATTCCTGCATCTTTTTCATAGTGATTGTAATTACATCACTTGCATACTGCCTGCCAGGAAAAGGAACACAACAGTAATTTATAGGTGCTGGTAATACAGTGTCTGGCACCTTTATCTGTTATTGTTTACAGCTAAGAAGGTAAGGAAATATATGATCCCATTTCTGTTCTTATGTCCTATCAAACTCAGGAGTGCTTCTCCCATGGTATCTGCTTCCTGTACATCTGGAGAACTCTGTATTAGGAGTTCATAACTTATAATTTAAAAATGCTGCCCTGAATGCTGCTCTAGGAATTAGCAAAGAGGCAAAAACATATCCATGCCATGCCAGACTGCTTCTACTAGGAAGAAGGCTGCTGGCCTGCAGTAGTGATGACAGGTAGGTGGATCTTGGAAAACAAGACCTGGGGATGCAGACGAGTGTGTCTGTGAAGGGATATCCAGGTGTCAAAATATCCCAGTACAGCCCTAAGCTGATCTTAACAAATCCATGGGCTTGCCCAGTTTATTGAATTTCATGGTGCATATGGTCTTTATATTTTAGCTGCATTTTCCTAATTTGTGTTAGCATCTTCTTTAAGCCCTTTGTTGAAATAACATTAAAGAACAGAAGCCAGGATGCAGAAAAATGCATACTGAATGCTCAGCTCCCCAGTCTGAGCTCCCTTTAAACCAAAGGCTGCTGGTATTTCTGCAAATCAAGGCACTGGATTAGGTGCAGGAATAAAATTTATTTTAAAAAGATAAATTCTTTGGTCTTTATATACATTATCTGTTCTATGAAGAATGGCTGTAGCTGCCATAGAAGCTCTGTGTGCCCTGCAAATAACTGAGTTCATGAGACAATGCTCACATCCCACTTTGCCTGTACATATCTGCTAGGGAAGCCTGACTCCAGACACCAGAACATCAGCACTGGTAGTACGTGGCATGAATTCCACCCAAGCAACCATTATACTCTGGGTAATATTTTGCAACTCCATTCAAAATAAACAGAGCTTCATTACTTAGCATCCAGAGGCAAGCAAAGGCCAGAACTAAATGGCCTATGAAGCTAGACCCCACCGCGCTCTTTAGAGGTATGCCTTCTGGACCAAGGCTGAGGTACACCAGCAGCAGGTGAGCAGGGAGCTTGTATTTTGGCTCTCAAGAGATTAGACTGAGAACTTTACAGCTCTGAACATCCCCACAGTTACCATATTTGTGCTTCACTCACCTGTCAGCCTGAATCTTTCTGAGATTCTCTACCGACAAAGCACCATCTTTCATGGCCCTATTGGAAAGATGATGGATTCTTTTTAGATCTTCAGTTTTCCCCAGCTGCTGCTTGTGTTTGCTGCTTTTCAGAGACATGAAGGTAACTGTTTCCCCACTCCCTTGCCTTGCTGACATAAGCTCTTGGTAGCTAATGTCCAGCTCCTTCTGGGTCTCTATGATTTCTTTCACTTCCTGGATGCCAGTCTAAAAGGGAATAAGAGAGACCTGCTTGCACACTGGGCAGTAGAAATAAGCCTTCTGCAACATTATGTGAGAGGAAGAAAAATTAATAATAATCTAGAGTGAAGCTATTCTAAGAGCAGTTGATAGTGTATGTTACATTCTGCACAGAGTAGAAGAGCAGAAATGTTTATCTTGGTTAGTTTTGAGCACACAATGTAGGCTTATTAAAGTTTATGGGATCAAAAGTCCTAAAGTGGCAGGACTATAAAAGGCCTCAAAAGGTGAATTCATCTGCCCCAAGAGATGATGGTTCAGACTGTCATTCTTGACACGGTCTTAATGACCTCCAGCAATAGAGACTACGCACCCTCCTGCCAGTGCCAGCACATCACAACAATCTCTACCATAAGAAAGTTTTTTCCTCTTTAGCTGCAGCTGAGCCCCTGGCTTCTTCTCCTAGTCTCTGTAGGCACAGAGGACAAATAATTTCATTCTTCTTTGCAGCAGCTTTTATGTACTGGAAGACTGTTAGCCTGCTTCCCCTCTGCCTTCTCTCTGTCTTGGCTATTTCCCACTGTCTGTCACCACCACATTTCCCTAGAATATTATTGTTATAACAAGAGCTGAGATGTGTGGAAATAAGTGATAGACATCAGCTATCTATGTAGCTGATTTTTTGAGAGTGACAGCAGAGGAAGTATAACATGAATTCAAAGAAGAAATTAAAAATATTGACAGCTCTCTCCCACATGGAAAGGTATCTTGTGGTCGTGTACAATTTTATTAAAAAAGAAAAATCCACAGAAAAGCAAACACACACTATGAAATCAGCTGAGGCCCTGCTTCTAGGAATTTCTCTGCTTTATGTGCTATGGGTAAGAATGCAGGTGTACGCACTGGGACATTAAAAGAAATTTTTCTTGCCTGCCTACCAGTATCTCTGTGGCTGAACACTTAATAGCAGTACACTGAAGACAGGAACGAAGTCACTGCCAGCCCCATCCCAGTCCAGAGCTGCCTACTCCCCACCCTGGCTGCTTGGGGAAATGGATTAGAGGACTCACTGAGCTGAAGTATTTTCCAGCAAAAAGGAAAAAAAAGTAGTTCATTTTTAGCAGCACCAGTTCACAGTCCAGATCCCTCCACAACCACACGCACACGTTTGTGCCAACACAGCACAGAGGGCAGAGTAATAAGCAGTCAGGGCAGCAACTGTGTGTGCCAGTACTTCCAAAAAGTTACTTGTTGAGCGAGGCTCCATTAGTGGCCTGCGATGCTGCCATGTTCTGCGAGGGCGGTGAGCAGGGCACTGCAAGGGGCTGCTTTGTTCTGAGTTCTGAGTATCTTGGATGTCTCCGAATAGGATGAATCCACCCCTGGCAGTGCCTGACTCACCACTGACTACAGAAGGAGTCTAGGTGACTACATGCTTAATTTTTGGACAGTTAAATTTACATTAAATGAATCGCATGCAAAATATACACAGACCAATGAAAATTACATCGTTAATTAGAAAAAAAAAGGTTTAAATAGTTTGCTGGTGACGGCTATAGTTCAGAAAGAACTGAGTTTGGCAAACATGCTTTAATATCATGTAGGTTTTATGAATGTTCTGACAGATGTTTTTTAATGTCTGGGAAAGTTCAAGACAGACTATAACTGGATTGTCTATAAACAGTAGGGACTTGCACACTAATAATTACCAAATAACTATGTAAGAGCAAGGAATTTGTAAATTGCATGTGTTACCATCCATGTATTCTCCTAACTGTTTATCTTTTGCTGGTCTTTTTGCCCAAAATTCTGCAAATAGAAAGGCAGCTTTCCTCTGGGGGATGCCCTGAGTGAAGCAATGTACAAAGTCCCTGATTTGGAAAATCAATGAGGTGATGGCCAACACTGTGATTAATCCTCTCAAAAATGTCATCAACTGAAATTTAGATGTCAGTCTTTGAAAATGGTGTTGATTTGTTTGACTGACAGAGCTTCGGGGTGCTTTGCAAATACAGGTCTTCTGCAAATACAGTAACAGCCAAATGTAAACTGAGAAACAAGGAGGAATATCAAATTACAGAGCACCGAAGTTAGCAAGTAGCTTCCCTAAGCCATTTTCTTGTTTCAAAATTATTTCCTTCTCGATTTGTTTTGGCATCTTTAAGAACACAAGCAGGGTTTATAGTCTGTGAGAAAACTGTGGTTTAAGAAGTGACTTGGTAAAAATGAGCACCTGTGATTGAAGAGAAAAGCTAAGGTGTTTTCTTTGTAATTTAAGTGTACCTTTAGTAGGTCTATCAACCTGAGTCTGTGTGTCTGAAGAAGAACTCCCGCTGTCCTAGAGATATGCGCTTTCCCTGTGATTTTGCTGCTGGCACGTAAGAGGTTTCCCACCCAGCTCTGTGAGGGAGAAGCATCCTCTGGAAACAGGTGAGGCTGGCTCACAGGACTCTCTTAAGGGGCGGAGTGCCCTCTATTGCACAGTCTAAGCATCGTTAACACCCTGAAATTTACTGTAACACCAGCTTCTGCTGCTTTGCAATGGATGTGTTCAAAAGTAGGTGGTATGGAAAGGAAACACGTAGGAAAAAAACATATTGATTTACCTTCCTCTTGCATTCTTAAAGTGGTACATTAGACAGAGCAAACAGCATTGGATCTGAAAACTCAGATCCCAGTTTTTATTTCCATCCTGGTCACACACTTTTTTGTTTTTTTGAGTTCCTTTAAAAAAAGTTTCAAACCTGCTTAAATTGGAAACACCCTGCTATGTCACTTAAAATATATGACAACAGAACTTAGAACCATTTACCCCTCAGGATTGTCCCACCCTGTTTCATGTGTCTATCAGCTACCAGAAATATCACATCTTCCTCCATAGCAACACACCTCTGCCTGGGCATCAGGGCTTCTTCTCTGCTCTTTGTATCTTTGCCCAAACCCTGTTAGTTATGATGACTATTAGAAATCAACTAATTAATAATGGTCATTGAGAACGGGTAGTTACTAATATATTTTGAAGTGGAATCTTTCTTAATTCATTGTCGGTGGGGACTAAATGAACTTTAGCATGGACTTAGAGAGGAACAGAATTACCCTGGGTTTGAGTACTTTCAAATATACTATTCTTTTGTATTTTTGAAATAGCTGTGTATGTACATAAGGACCTAAATATGTTTTTCTTCCTTTTCCCTAATCCTTTGTTTGTCATCTAACCACAAAGATTTTAAAATTATAAGCCCAGGAACCTCATCTTGGGTCAGTAGAGTTTTTTGCACAAAGTCTTGACAGAGGCTTCTCAGTCATGCTGCAGCTGATCAGCCCTACACTTTCATTGTGTTTCTTCACCCAAGGGTCATGGAGCACTTAGCAGAAAAAATATGAATTGATTTTTAAAAAATGGTGGTAGAAAACATGAAACCAAGACAAGAAAAAAAAATTATTATTTTTTAAGCAGGGAGGATAGAGGCACATACGTGGCTGAAGCCTGTCTTGCCCTCATATGAAACGGGCATGATATATCCAAGAATTGAGAGTTGATCGACACAATTCTCCAGCACAGCAGTAAACAGCAGAGCTTCCAGATGAGTGAATTTTTCCATTTCTTTAGCCTCTGTGTTCTTGCTAAGAGGAACAAAGACAAAAGGTACCAATGAGAAAGACTATGGTGTTAGTAACATAAGTAACAGTAGTTCAAACTAAAGGTAGAGCTGAAGTAGTCTTATTTGCAGCCTTTCATATACTTCCCTAGCTTTGTTTATAGCTTTTCATACACTGTTTACAAGGGGAGCCATGCTCTGCTAATGGCTGCATTCAGGGACAGTGGAAATGTTTAGCTTTCACAAAACAAAGTAGGTCCTGGTCCCTCCTACGGTAGATTGGGGTAGACACGCTGAGAAGGGAATGGACATGGAAGACACAAACTGGGTGAGGTGGCCTTACCATTCAGTTCAAGGGGGAACAGCATTTCATGATGGACTTTGTTCTTTGGGAAACAACAGAATGAAGGTGCCTTTTTAAAAGGAAAAAAAAAATCCATGTCTTACAAAATTGCAGATGGTGAACCTTCATGCTCTAATCATTCCTTGTTATTACTATGTAGCCTTAACACTTTTATGATCCCAGTCCCCTCAGCAGGAACTGTTACCACCTTAAGATGTTGAAAGTCAAACAAGAACCAGTATCTGGACTAAGTAAACTATCTTTAACATTCTGTGTTATTTTAAAATGCATTTCAAATATGAAACTGCTCAGATGTATACTTAAGCATCCCTTTGCCTTGCTCACAGATGGAATATTGTGAAAGCGCATCTAGGGAATGGTGGAAATTCACTATTAACCAAATGAAATTGGTCCAGTTAGAAAAATGCATAAGAAAACACCTGCATAACAATGGAGAAATTCTCCGAGATTTTTAATGCTTTGGTAAGCCATTAGACAATCCCTCCAAACCCTATACTCATAAAACAGATATTTCTTGTCTAACACCTAGCACAACTGGAGTCTGAGATGACTGAGATCCTGAATGTCATTGCAATGGAAGCATCAGCATCCACTAACAAAATCTTCATTTGGTGCTACACCTATAACTGGATTTGTGCCACCTGTAAAACCCTTAAATAAACATATTCTAGGTCTACAGAATATTACAGTTCAATCTGTAGGTATGCCAGGGAAATACATCAGACAATGCCTGTTAGTGTGATTAACAGGGTAAGACGTGGCCACATTCTATGAAAATTAAAGAGGTTTGGATGCAGTTATGCTCTGCATCAGTGGAAATCAATGATTTTTTCATAAGCAACTTTACAAGTGTTTAGAAAAGTACATACTTACTAAAACCTCTCTGAAACTGTTACCATCTGACCTCATCCTTTTTTGGTTTTGTTGAAGAAAATAATTCACAGTTGGAACATGAAATTAATTTCACTTGGGCATAAAAAATGGGCCACTTTTCAGTGCAGGTTTATTAGATCTCTATCAGAACAGAGTAGGTAAATCAAACAAATATAACTTAGATTTTATGCATTTGTTTCTTGATGTCCCTGACTCCTACAGTAAGTTGTTTAATACAGCGTATTGAAATGTACTGTCCTTTGTAAAAGGACACGGCTCCCCTTGTGCATAAGACTACAATTAGAAAGCTTAGTGTGCGAGTGGCAGTCTTCATGACAGCTACTCGTACAGTCAATGAAACTGGAATATTGCTCCTTTCAGCCTAGACCCTTATCTTTGATTACCTGAATCTTGCATTAAGGGTTTTCACAAGAGTTTCTGCTATGAGGGTGGGAGCACAGGGTGGAAAAGAGGGTTCAGGGGTGGGATGACTCCAGTGTTGTGAACCACGAATAATGCCAAGTCCTATGATGGAGCAAGACTGATATTTTCAGCAGATAAAAAGAAGTATTAGTGCTGCTGCATAAGGCATCAGTAAACCTAAGATAAGGCACGGTGCATGTTTCTAGTTGTTTGTGTTTAAAAACATGCACAGGTACAGAAGGCGACTAGTGGCGTGATCATGGGAAAAGAAATTCTGTTTTACAAGGGGTTAAAAGAATTGAGGACTGTGATTAGTCTCTATAATGTAAACATATGAAAAGCAGATACCAGGGAGAGACAGAGCTATTTAAGTTAAAGGATAATACCGGTCCAGGGTCAAAGGAGTATAATTTCCCCTAAACCAGGCAATTATGATAAGGTCTCTAACTTCTGGATGGATGAAGATACGGAACAGCCTTTCAGAGAAGATAATCACAGAGGCACCCTGAATTACTTCAAGAAGCTTGCTTAAATCATGGCAGGAAAAGATAACAGCAAAGGAGTGATTCTGAATATTATCAATATGTTTACCATCCTTCTTGTATTTATACTGACTTACCTAATTCCCACTGCTCAGGGCTTCTGATGGTCACCTATGACTAAGAAGGAATTGATTTCCTCATTTTCCTTCTGAAATTTTTTTCTCTACTTTCTCTTAAATACAAAAAAAATGCTACCGCTTGAGATAGAAATCTGATAATATAATTAACAAATAAATAGCTAATGATGTGTATAATAAACTAAAACCATCACTTTTCCTTTCTTTTCAACCTTCAACTCAACGGTAGAAGTGGAGATGCATGAATGAAGTATTTTTACATAGAGAAAGCTGGATAATGTCTCTTTCCAGTCAACAGGCACTAATATTTGTAAAAGTTTTACTCGTTTTTATCTTTTTAAGAAATCTATGATCCAAATGTTGAGTCTAAACAACGTAAGGATAATCTATTACATGTGGAGTCCTAATGCTAAAAATACGGTGAAAAAAGATCTGTTGTGAGATAGCTGTGACAGATGATTACAACAGCATTCTTGACAGAAGAAATAACACTTGCAGCTTTCATAGGAAAAAGTGACTTTTTTGGAAACAAAGGAGGATGCAACAGCTTTACCTCTATCCGATCAGCAACTTCCGCCCAAGAAAGAATTAACTCAAGATATTAATATGCATTAAGAAAGTTCACAGCTGGAATGTTTCTCTAAAGCCTGCTGGTTTGCTCCTCCTGTATATGTCCTCTTATAACTGTATACTCACTCAGCAGATGCATGTGCCAAGCCAGCACACTCTGGGCTTATGTTGACTTGGAAGTGAGAAGGAAACCACTGTCTGGGGCATTAAGAAACACTGCAAATAGTGAGTTTAAAAAATTGGATTTTAGCGTTAACACAGTGCCCACAGACCATCCTGATGCAGCCTTGGCATCAATCTTAATCACTGTGCTTTGCTGAATTCCTTCATTAAACTCCATTAATAAAAAAAAAGAGGTATGTGAAGCTTCCCCCAAGAGTTTAGGTTGACATTCTTTCCCTGCTGATCTAAAAGGAAAGAAAAACATATCAAGAAATATTTTTTAAAACAACTGTATAAAAGGTCTGGCCTCCTGTTCCTTTGGGGATTGCAACTCCCTCTGCTGTGTGAGAGTCCTGGATACATGTTTCTCCCATCCTGCTGCCTGATAAACTAAAATGGCTTCAAAGGCAGCATGTTTTACAGCATTCCTTTTAGTCGATTAAGGAGATACCAATGAATTCCAGTGAGAAAATGTGAAGCTGAGAACATTACATCTTCTTTAGCTCCGTTTTGCAAATGATTGGCAAATAGAGAATCTGAATATCCACAGTAGCAGTGACTGGGCCACAAATGAGAAATACCTTAGTTTTTAACAAAAAAATGTCTCTTAGGCAAGCAAAATAGTTGTGGCGTTACAAAACTCTGCCTACCACTACAAATGTTAGAATGTAAGTTGCTCAGAGAGAGAGAGAGAGAGAGAAGAAGAAACCTTGAAAAGCTGAAGTAATCCTGGTTTTGGCTTAGAGATGCAGTTTAGGACTGACTGTAGAGAGACTTTCTGTTCCTGCTCTCTGAGGGTGTACTAATGAGAACCCTGGAGAACCGAGTGCAGGCATGAAAGATAGGATGCTACTTTTAGCTCTATGTCCCAGGACTAAATCTGTATGGGACAGAAAAAGATAAGATTTAGGGAGCATTTATTAGCTGTGTCATCTCCACTGCTGGAAAACGGAGTGTTCTGACAGATAGTTTATTCTCCTCAAAGCAGGGATTGTGTCCTTTCTCTGAGCAGGTGTTCCCAGCACACACTTGGTACTGTTAACTGGGTAGATTACTGAGCAGTGCTTTGTTTTCTACCTTTTCCTTAAAACAGAAGCCAGCAGAGTAATTTGGAGAATTCATAATATTCCATCCCTTCTCTGCTCCTACCTCCTAACAATTTTATTTCTTTAAGGAAAACCTCTGCTTATGCATGCTTACAAAGCGTTGAGTGCTTCTGCCCAGGCCCAGCAAAGTACAGATAGACTTTATTGTCCTCCTGCATCAGGATTTAATTCCCCAGTCCAGGTTCGAGCTCTCCAGGCCCAACTAGTGACAAGATGACAGTAGGTTTTGCTCCTGAGATCAAATTGTTCATAGATGCGCTCTGGGCACATGTTCAAGTGCAGCTTAGGACACTTTAGGAACAAAGTTACAGGGAAAGTCCAGACAGCCAGGGTACATGTTGTATTGGACTAAGTTCCTAAGTCACTTAAAGTGCTCTGAGAATGCATCTGAATTTCTGGCTGAGGGAAATGAGGGAAATCAGGAGTGAATGACCCTGATGTGGGAAAATGGGTAAGTACATGCTTCCGCCTATTCTTCTTCAGGAAAACACAGGAATGTGAAATTTCATTACAGGGATTTCAGTGTAGAAATGAAGTTTTCTGTCACCAAGGCGATATCGGGGGTAAAATTTTGCAATGATTCACTGATTCGGGGTGAGCCCGGAGGCAGGCTGGCAGGGCCCGGAGGCAGCCATCAGAGGAGGGCCCCCACGCCCCGGCCGCCCCCGGAGCGCCATGAGCTGCCGGCC
>JAVJGI010000003.1:17785613-17799929 GCA_035590275.1 Ibycter americanus
CGGCTCCCGCTCGCTCGGCTGCAGGGAGCTGCCGGCCTGCGAGACTCATGGCTTGTGTGTCGCTTGTAGGCCTGCTGGGACCCGGGCTTCAGGAGACGCCATGACCGGCAGGTGAGTGACTGCCCCGAGGTGGCTCTGGGCTCGCTGTTACGGTGCACTTTCGACAAGTCGTCTTGACAGGCTGAGCGTTTCTGAGAGGTTTTTGTTCAAGCTGCGGACAATGATCCGTTTTTCTGCGGCAGTTCTCATTTTCCAGGGCAGCTTCTCTGCCCAGTATTCTGCTGGGCCTTCTGTTAAACACCTACAGTTGTGGCCTGTTCGGAAGCTGGTTGTAGCTGTCAGTACGGTGTGCCACGCTTTCCCTGGCCTGTCAGTAGATGCAGAATATTAATGGTGGTTTGGATAGCATAGTCTTTGTGAACCTGCAGTGTACAGCAGAGCCTTTGACATACTGCTTCCTTGAGTAAGGGAGCTGCTCTGCCATCGAGTTTCTCTATGGGTATAGGGCTTGAGTGAATCTGAATCACAGCTTTTTGTCTTGAGATTTATCTGTGGAGTTTATCTTCTGTTAACGCATGTATGGAAGGTAGTACTGGATAGCTTAGTTTGATACCTGTTGTGTTATGGGACAGTTGCTGGATGGAGTTGAGACAGTCATGCTGTGTACATGATGTGTGGAATGAGCCTCATGATTGCCTTACCTGCATAGTACAGGCAGGTCTTCATCATGAAGAATTGTTGAGTTTGTGTAATGTTTCTTGTCCAGTACATGTGGGACTGTCTCTCTACAAATTAGCAGTGGTTAATATCTTCTATAGCAGTTACTGCAGCACAGGAGGCTCAGTTTGTGATCTATAGAAAAAAAGTAATGTTTATTCATTATAGAGTGTTAGTAGACATTTGAAAACATAACATCTACTAGTGCTGAAACACTTTGGTTTTAGTGTGAAGCCTGTGGTGCCAGAAGTTTACAACAAGCAGAGGATACAAAGTGCTCATAAATACTTCATGTTCCAGTTACTTAGCTTTCCTTTGTTGACTGAACGTAAGAATTTGCAGTAATTTATAAAAGCAAAAGCGATGGGTTTTTTTCCTCAGCTAAATTTCTACTGGTGTGGAAACAGTTTGTGCTGAAACAGTACCGGATTTTACATTTGATGCTTTGGAGTGAATTATAATTGTAAATGTTTTCAATGCCTTTAGGCTGTGGTGCAAGGCCATTTTTGCTGGCTACAAACGTGGTCTCCGAAACCAGCGGGAGCACACAGCCCTTCTGAAAATTGAAGGTGTTTATGCCCGTCAGGAGACAGACTTCTACTTGGGCAAGAGGTGTGCCTATGTATACAAAGCTAAAAAGTAAGTTACTATTTATTTGTATGTCAACTTAGCCAATTCCTATGTCAGCTTTTGTAAATGCCAGGATGTGAGCAGTCTGTTTATAGAGCTTTTTTGTTAGAACAAAAATAAATTGGGCTTAATTTATCAATAGAATGTCCGTGGAGTACTGTATAGGCCAGTTTCCTGAGTTGGTTTCATTTTTGAAGTCCAGCAGAATTACTTTGTGAAGCCTGGAGGAATTTGTATCCTGGCTTTTGCATGCCCATGTCAGAGAGAGCACTGTCACTTCTGCTGGGCTGGCATTGGTGGAGGCCTTAAGAACAGTTACTTACTAACTTCAACTCATCTTTTCTTTGAGTGTAGTTGTTAAGAGTTCAGAATTGCCTTGAATAAAACTGATCAGACTGTTATCTTGGAAATTATGGTGGTCAAGTTGGCATATGGCTTTTCTTCTAAAGCAATTTTTTGCAGTCTATCCCAATGGCTTAGGTCTCTCCTGCCTTTGTCCAGAGAAATCTTACAAATAAGTTGTTTCATTTTCTTTGGAGTTGAAATTGAGGAGGTTTTGGATTGGTCATAGTAGTATCAGTGTTTTCCAAATTCTTAAGCTTTGTAACTTGTTAATAGCTCTCCAGTGGAGCTTCTGGTAAGTTACAAGCTGCAGTACTTGCCCATTGGAAGGTATAGTGAAAATTGCAGGCCTAGTAAATTTCACAGGTAAATAATAGTGGAAGATAACTAATTAAAAAACAGTTGTGGAGTAAAGTTATTGAAGTATCTTAAAGAGCCTGTATTGTCTGTACTGTCACTGATCAGTCCTGTACAGAGCTGTGACTGATGTGCTCAGCAGTTCTTTTCCTCTTTCCTCAGCAACACTGTAACCCCCGGTGGCAAGCCAAACAGGACAAGAGTGATCTGGGGGAAGGTAACCCGCGCACATGGGAACAGTGGCATGGTTCGTGCCAAATTCCGCTCCAACCTTCCTGCCAAGGCCATTGGACACAGAATCCGAGTGGTAAGTAGATTTATTTTAGTAACAAGATATTGACAGGTTTTGTTGTGCCTTTTTTTTAATCCTACATAGTATAAGGGAAAACTTGAACTATGGTTTTGTTCTGTTGCTGTTGTATATTTGACGTAGCTTTTTGGTAAGTGCTCCTTTTGGAGCTAGGAGAGGTTTGCTGCTGGCTTGTTGTGCTGAGGGGGGTTTGTCTTATTGCGAAGGGTTTTGTATGCTTGCGCAGGTTGTCTGCAAGGGCTCTTCAAGTTCCCGGACTGCTTCCCAGCTCCCTTCTAAAGTTATCTTGATTTTCTCCAGATCTTGTACATGTATTTTTGTACCCTCCTACTCCAATTCCTACCTCCCAAATGTTTTAACTGAGAGGGGTGTGCTGTCCTGGTTTGTCCACTAGCACCTCCTCCACAGTCGATGTTTTGGCCACAAGGCTTAAGTGAGACTGTCGCTTTAGGTCCCTCACCCAGAGTTCTGATGCAGTATCTTTCTAGTAACATTGTCAAAGGGACCAGAGGGGTGCAGTCCTTCCTTTCTGTCTGTCTTCTGTGCCTTAGAAAAAGCACAGTAGAAGCAGCGCAGTTAAATCCTGAAACTAGACCCAGAGGATTCTCCCTGCCGGTGAGTGGGAGGGCCGGCTGCTGGGGGAGTCCGTACCACCAGCGAAGTGCTACTTCAGGTCACTGAACTAGTTGTTACGCTTCTCCATTTTTGCACCTCTTTGTAAATGGGGGGGTTGCTTTTATAGTAGGTGAAGAGATTGATCTAGATTGTAACTGTAAAACTTGTGTTTAAGATAGTAGTCTAATAATATTTCTAACAGATTCTATCTATTCTTGTGTTTTACAGATGCTGTATCCATCTAGGATCTGAATTTTTATTGGAAATAAAATGGAGAATCTGTTTAATTTTTGTACGTTTCCTTTTGTGTCCCGTCTGCCTATTTGGAGGGTCTTTGTTCTTTTCCAGTAGTGTATCAGAGTTCACAGCACAGGGATGGAGTAGTGACTCAGCTAGATGATGAAATGGAGATTCAACCTGTGCTTGGCAAGGCATTTGTAGAGCAAACTACATTACATTCTAAAGACAGATCACTGACAGCTTTTACTGCGACCTGTCTCAGCCTCCCATCATGGAATCTGAATGGTTTGGAGGCCTAAACAATAAATGTTTACAACATCTTAAACTGTGCACACAAGCTTTATATAGAACATGAGAAGCATTTCCTTGGCTTACCTACTAGAGGGAAAATTCTTGTCTTGTACTTTGCAATGACTGCTGTTGAGACAAAACTGTAATGCAACACTAAATCCTAGCAGGTATAAGTACTATTTTTAGATGTGAGCTAGAAGTTCTAGTAGAATCACAAAGAATGAGACCATATGTACCTGTGCAGCATGCATTCCTGTAGCGTCTGTTTTTATTAAGACACATTTTCATCACACAACTCTCTAGTGCCTGAGTTAATACTTGCTCGTTTCCTGGCTGGCCTTACCACAGTGTGTAATGTGGGGTGGCGAGGATCTTTGCATCAAGCTAGTGCATCATTTTCATGAGTTCTTTAAGGTTTGTTGAGTGAGAAGGTGGTGAAAAAATAATTTAAAGATTCTTAAAGTACAAGATTCAGAGTTTCTTAATATATCCCTCAAAAATACTGGGTAGTTCTAAGGGAGGTTTTGGGCAGCTGTCGGTTGGCATGGTAACTGCTGATGTCATGGTTCCGGAATGACCTGTTGACCACTTGGGCGGGTGGTGCTGCTGATTCTGTGTAGGTGTTCCATCATTTGGAAAACATCCCTCGCTGGTGAGGCAGGTGAGTTCAGTGCCGGTCCCTCCTTCCCCATGTGCCAGAGCTTCCCCCTCCCTGACCAGCCCTGCTGCCTGCGTATGGCAGGGAGCCTGTCTAGCCATCTCCTGTGGTGGGCTGGCGTTTCATACCTAATGCTCTGCCTTCTGAAGGAAGTGGAGTAGTTGTGTATGAAGAGTACATTATTGGGTAAATTAAGACTTTCTTTTAAAACTTTGCATCTGGCTACTCAGCTCTGGTACAGAAATTACTTGGCTGAACTTGCTTCAAGAGCTGAACCTGCTGCTACTGCTGTCTCCAATGGCAGAGAGCACTTGCAGTGTAAAGCTGCATTTTTTAAATGTGTGGGGAGAACTGCAGCTTATGGGTTGCAGGGTCAGGTCAAGCAGGGCTTTAGTCTTCCGCAAATACCGACAGGTTGTGCACACAGGATTCAAAGAAGGATGGGGTGGAATACAAATTGAGTTTCCAGAGGAAGGAGGAGGAAATGTAGTGAGCAAACTGGACTGTAAACAGCAGGTTGGTAGGACTGTGGTCCCTATCATGGTTGGATTCTGCTGATGAGAAAGTAATGAGTGCTTGAGTTTGAGGTAAGATACCCAAAAATACATAGTGATCCCTTTTCTCCCCCTGTTCATCTTTTTCTACTGTACCAGATTGCTGAGGTACAAAGCCTTCTCTTGGGGGGTCCAATGCCAAATAGCATATGGCTACAATCTTTGTGTCAAAACTCTGGTATTTCCTTCCATGTTCCCTTGGTCCCACCAAAACAACACTGAAACCAGTGTGTTTGCTTGTACTGGGTGGCTGCTCAGAGCAGCAGGCATAGCCTGTTCAAGGGCCTGTGTGGTCCAAGTCCCTTTGCTACAGCAAAGTCCTTCTGCTCCTTTCCCTAGCGGTGCAGTAAGTTGACGTGTGGGAGGAAGCCATGGCGTCAGAGGATCCTGCTGTCTGCTGCATGGTGGACCAAATGACCTGGGAGCTCTTGAGCCTACTAGAAAGACTAACAAGGCGGCAGAATGGACAGATGCTGTTGATGGAGATGAGCAATGGCGATGGAAGAACTCCATCAGTGCTGGTGGATTTTAACCAGGACCTGTGTGGCACAGCTGACATCAGGGATAAACTACAGCAGCCAGAGAGGATGCAAGAGGAAGAGGAAGAGGACGAGGTTCAGCCACATCTGGTTTTTATGCTGTGGCAAGATGTTGTCTTGAAGCACCTCATGCGGTGGGATCGTGTGGATGAGGCCCTCCGGGATGTGAGGAATTTCCTACCCTCCCTGCCGGATGTGCTGGTGCTTGTGCTGATCCACCCAGGCTCCCAGGAGCAGCTGGACCAGGCAGTGAGAGCGCTTAGGAGAATGCAGTGTCTGCTGGATGGGGCCTGGCAACTGGTAGTGGAGGCAGCAGTCTACAGACCGGGCCAGCCTGATGGTATCCTGGATGTAAAGAGAGCTGCATGTAGAGCACTGAGAGAAGTCTTAAACTGCCATCGTGAAGGTATCCTGGGACATAGCTAAACGCAGGGGCGAGGGACAAAGAGACAGGGTTTTTTGAAACAGAAACAGGCTCAGGGTGGGGCGTGGAAGGGTCTGAGGGACAATTTAGACCAAAGTGAAGCTTGGTGGCTGGGCTCAGATGCAGGAGGGAATCTAAGCTGGACCTTGCAGGCAATGTGAGCTGGAAATGAGAATGAGGGCTTAAGTGCTGGGATGGGGATGGACAACATAAGTCTGAGCCAACTGTGTGTGGTCTTCCAAGCTGGACAGTAGTGGCTTCTGCTCCTTGCCTCAAAATACACGTGACTATGGAAATGCTGCTCAGTGTAAGAACTGCAGTCCTGACTCCACTGCTGGGGCTTTCCGTGATTGTGGACACCTCCATGGTCTTCCTGACCCTGCGTTCTTAATTGGAGGGATGCGCAAGCTTTTTTGGGTGAGCTTTTGGTGAGGTAAAGCTTTGACCAGGATGACGCCTATTGTTTATCATGTCTGTTTCCTCCCCTAGAAGTCAGCTCCCAGCAGCGTTCATTTACTGTTTTGCTCCCTGAGCTCAGTTACCGCTGTGCTCCTTCTGAACGTACGCAACACCAGGTATTGAAGACAGCTGACGAATGAACTCCCTTGGGCAGCAGAATCTAGCAGGTTGGTTTTAGAGCTATTCACCTAGATGCCCCTTTGTAGAACTACTTCCTTCCTGGTGCTTTGCTTGTCTGCCCAGTCCTTCTCCATGGACATGGTTCAATATACGGCTGTTGCCAGAAGGGGACACTGCGCCTTCAGCATCATGCTGTTCTTGTTACAAAGCTCAGATTTCTTTGCTGCATTGGCTGAACAATCTACCCTGGGAAACTTCGATCAAAAGTCACTGAATTTCTGCTTTGCATGAAATGCTTTGCTCAAGTAGCAAAATGTCCCTGAGAAACCTGCTGGACTGTCCTGAAGAAACTGGCTGTCAAAAGAGAGGGAGTAAGAGCAGGCCAGCAGCCTCTGGATTTTAAACTGTCCCAAAACTGAGTTAGTGACTAAGACCTAAGACCGTGTTTTCACAGGAAAGCCTGGATGAAGGGGTCTTTGGTATGTAGTTCCCATCAGCACAAAGCTCCTGAAATTCACCAGGGTTCTTTGTAGTCACAGGATGGTGAGAGAGCACAGTTTGCTGCCCCCTTTGCTTATTGAGCAAGATGCTGCAAATAAGATGAAGGTCCCATCTCCTGTTGTGCTGCTATTTGCCATTAGTGCACTGGCCTTTCCCAAGATACTGCCCTCACACCAGAGCAATGGAAGTGTCTGGGATGAGCTGTCTAAACTTGTTACACTGATCCATGGGATCCTTCCCACCTACCCTGATGGAAGGACCTGCAGATGGTTTATGTTCATGGCATGCTCTGCATCTCGCTGTTTCACAGGCAGCCACTCCAGGCATGCCTGGTAGCTCAGTGTGGTGAGTTTGGGCATGTGACACCTTGCTGTCATTCATGCTGTGTTTTCATGCTTGCTGCCTGAGCAGCCCATGAATGTCCTGTCCCTTCAGTGCAATGGATTAAAGAAGCTGCCTGTATCATGACCCAGACCCTGCTGAGATCTGTAGATCGGGGTCTTAGTGCAGAGATTCAGCACAGCTCTCAGGGGAAGGCTGAGAGCGGTGTGGGCTGAACGCACAGCGTGTATAGGGCTGAGAATCAGTTGGAGTGAGGGTGGTTCTGATCTGTGCCTGAGCGCAGACACTGCTGAGCCCTTCTGTAACAGGAAATCAATTGGCGTTATCTTTTAACTAGGGGAGCTGCAAGTAAAGCTGTACATTTGAGTTCACTCTTCATTTGGGGCGGGGGTGGGGGGAATCTATGCAGATAAAACCCCAGCATTTAACCAAATGTCTGTTAAAGGAGCTATTGCAGGTAGCTTACCTTACATACAAGTGGGTACCAGTAGACATCCAGCAGGCTGGATTACTGGGATGGCTTATTTTGGATGGGAGGAACTGGAGGAGCGGTAGATGATTTTTGTTTCTAAGGCCAATGGCCCATATGAGAGCTGAACTCATTGCCCATCCTCTCTGGGTGTGGCAAAGCACTATGGTTGGCTGCATGATTTTGCACTGGGAATTAATATATATTTCTTCTGGTTTTTTTGCAGATCTCCTGTCCACCGAAGGTCTTAAATATCACCAAACATATCATTAAAAACCTGATATTTATTTATTTACCTTATGTATCTATGTGTACCTGTAAGTTTTAAAGTTGTACATCTGACTATGAAACTCCTGCTGAAGCTGCGTGTTTCTGCAATATAGCACAAAAGGGGTGGGATTTGAGGGTGGTGCAGAGCTGCTGAACCAAAATTCCTCAGGGAAAGGATCCTCCACGTTATTCTTCAAATGTGCGTTCTTCCCACATGCTTAAGGACCATGTGGCTTTACGAAGCAAAACAACCTTGCTTGTAGGTATTTGGGTGGTGGTGGTGCTTGGATGAGATGCTGGTTCTGTGAAAATACCTGCTTTAAAGAATGGGGAGAAATGACCTTGTCCAGTTGTCTAAACATAATTACAACACACTTGATCCAATTGCTCTGTTGTGGAACCTGCTTTCCATGAGCAATTGGGCATCTTAAGCTAAATTCCCCCTTTCATTTGAGAGGATGCTCTTTTTTGATCAAGCTAATGCAGAAATAGTTTGAGTCAATGCAAGATGTTTACAGCTCAGGCTGTTTGTGAGTGCACAAAGTTTGTCTTTAAGAGACTCCTGATCAGCGCCCTAGGACATCCTTAAAACAAATAGCCATGATAAGGTCTTGTTTTTCTGTTATTTCCTGTAGCATCTAAAGCATGCGGTTAACCACCCAAATCCAGGCACAGTCCATGCAGCTCCTTTCTCAAGTTTATCCTCTGGCAGCGTTTGTGCTGTGTCCAGGCACTTCTGTATGGGGTGATGTATGGCACTGCCAGGTGCTGCTGGTGAAAGGGGAAGCTCTGAAGCACGTGGCTGAAATCCTGGCCAGGACCTGGGAGCACAGGGATGCCCTGCAGAGGCAAGGGGCGTAGCCACAGGGATGTGTGGCTGGGGTGGGGAGGAATGCAGTCACCCAGACAGCTGAGGAGGAGAGGAGGCAGAATGCCATGGGTGCTCTCAAGCTGCATCCATGCTTTGTTCTCCAGCTAATCCTGGGTAGGTACACAAGAGTCTTGGAGCTCTCTGCTCTGCTGCTGTGACGGCTCTCCCAACCTGCTGCAGTCCAACAAAGGCAAGTCATGTTCCAACATTAAATGTTGGAACACCCTTCTCATTTTGACTAATACAGGGTTGGCAAGTTTTCATACGCTAGCTCTGCTGCCAGGCTAGCAGGAGCACTGTGATCCAGCAAAGCAGGAACAAGCAGCTGTGGCCCGAAACCTCTCCAGCCAGCTCAGCTAGAGCCCAAAAAGGAGATGCTCCAGCAAGCGTTAGGAGTGCTGCTGCATGGCCCAGAAGCCGGCCAAGGGTAACAGATCTCTTCCCAGGACAGAGGAGAACAACCTGCTCTGCTCAGCTGGCATCGTATGCTGTGAGAGCAGCAGGGAGCAGCAGTCCTGTGGGCTTCTGGCATATGAGCGTCTGAGCACTACCTCTGGAAGATCTTGGTCAAGACAGCAGCTGAGCCAAGCTTTGCCATCCAAACCAAGCTTTGCCCATTTCAAAAAAACCCTTGCCTAGCCCTGCTCCTCACTGATCTGGCACATCATGCCTGTGTGCTAGGGCAAAGTCCAACTGCCCTTTGGTGCCCTGTGGTATACCAGAAGGGCACCTTGCCAGCTGGTTATCTGTGGCCTCTTTCAGGGCTCAACAGTGTCAAGCCAGGCAGATCCAAACCCACCTGTTCCCAGCACTGGGAGCAACTCCAGCCAGGGAAGCTGATGGATCTGCCCTTTGTCATCTTTATAAAGGGAACAGTTCTGAGAAGCTGGGGGCTTGGCCCGTGCCAAGAAGGGGTTTTGTGGGATGGAGGCAGGAGGGGCGATGTTTGTGTGCAGTGATCCCCAACCACAGGTCTCCGGCTTGGTGGGTTCTGGGGTAACATTTCAGAGGTTCTGCAAAGGGTAAGCACACAAAGCTGAGCTAGTGGTGTTGAACGCACGTGTGTACCAGGAAAAAACGGAGGCTGGTGACTGTGAACAGATAGTCCCATGTCCTGTTGTCAAACCAAAGGCAAGGGTCCAGCTGAGGCTCTGGCAGGACAGCTAAAAAAAGGCTAGAAGAGGCAGCTTGGTCCTTGGGTCTGATATCATGTCTATTGCCAGCCAGTTTTTGGACATCTTCCCTGTAGAGGAGCAAAGAGCGGAGCTAGCAGAGGAACAGCTTCCATAGCTCTCTAACGGGACAGGCAGAGACATCCCTCCTACCACATGGTCAGGACTGCCCCAACACCATGGGCTCTCTGCACATGGCCCTGCGCCAGGTCCCTGTCCTCTTCAGACATACCTTCCTATGTCCCTCTGCCATCCAGAAAGGGATGGTGCCATAAGGAAACAGGATGACTGCAGAGGTGGGCAGGTTGAGGCACAGCTTTCAAAGGGAATGGGATTTTGGAGAAGGGAGGCAGGGAAAGGTTTAGGGTTCCTGATCAGGAAGCCAGGCTGTTGTCTGAGCCATGGGGCAGCCAGAGACTTCCCAGCTTTATTTCCTTATGGAGTGTAAACTCTGCTGAGCGAATCTCAGAGGGGTGTGATGATGGGGATGGATCCAGGCCACAGCAGAGTTGGCACAGGCTGCCAGGGGACCAAAACTGGGGCTGCCTCAGCCGTCCCTGGAGTTGGCTGGGTCTGGGGCTTGGGGAGCTGGGATAGAAAAAAGTGACCGTTCCATTCGGATTCAGTTGTGACTGGACTTGTCACAGGAAGGATCTGTGTCTGGTTTGATACAGTTCAAGCTTCAGTGGGTAAAAAGTGGGTAGGGCTCTGGGTTCAGGGGCTAGAAAGGTTGAGGAGTGTTCTGGGGCAAGTCAGTGGAGGAGATGGGAAGACCCAAGGAAGAGTGAACAGGAGACGGGGCCTGGACGGGAATCAGTGGGACTGGGGTGTTCAGGGCAACTGAATAGGTTTGGGGTGTTTTCTTCACTGACAATTACTTCCTCTGGAACTTCTATGGGGCACCCAAGATCTCCATGAATGAAGAGCTTGGTGAGTGTTGGTGCCCCACAGCAATTTTCCTGGTGGCAGCTGGTAGCACTGCATGAATAAAGCAGGTGCTTTCCAGCATCTCATAATGATGACATTTTTTTCCAAAGCAGTAAGCGGAAACAAGTTTGGAGAACACATCTGTGAAAGAGCACATGTGCCAAGGTTTGCTAAGGCTTAGCTTGTCAGCAGTCAGTCCCTGCTCCTAGCTGGCTCAGAGGTTTTTTCAAGTGCCCCCGTGAGCACTGATGCTGCTGAGAGGAAGAGTTTAAGGAGCTGGGCTGAGTCATTAGACACGGAAGCTCAGAGCTACTTCCACGGATTCCCTCTTGCTCATTTAGCCTCTCTGCCCTCCTATCATCAAAAAAAAAAAAATCATCAAATTTTCCCGTCCTCTTTATACTCTCTTCAGAAGAGAGGTTAATCTTGGTAAATGCATCTCTTAAGGGGCCTAATCCAATGGACCTTTGATTATGTTTAGACTTCAAGGCACTACTAATACACATGATAAATTCATTTCTGTGAAAAAAGCATCTTCCTCCTTTGACATGCAAAATGAGCAGATGTTGTGTTTGCTCTGAACAGCTATGGGCATATGTAAGAGATGTGATTACCCTGATTTAGGGCTATCTGTAGAGATTTTCTACAAATGTGACTGTGGGATGTTTGAAGGAGTGTCAGGCCTTGTAAATACATCTGTGGTTTTGCTCAGATGCCTGTCAGAGCTCTGGGGTAACTTTGTTGGGGACTACAAATACTGAGCTCATGACTTCCTCCGAAATGTTTGAACTGTACCCCTCTAGGTAACACAAAGGAAGATAAAGTTGTATTTGCTGTTTGATCTCACCTCTGTTAATGAGTAAAGGAATGTAAACAAGGTTGGCTGGGTATTGTGGGTGACATTCACCTTTCCAACCAGCTTCTGCTGGCAATGGTATGTGTGTACCCAAAATTAACTAGAGAATTGCAGTGGCCACAAAGAATAGCTCTATCTGGTCCCAAATACTAGTTCTTACAGGCTCTGCTGGCAGTTTAAACATTGGGGCCACTGCAGAGAAATAGCCAGTGGTGCTCCTTCTGAGCTGAGTTAGAAATATTTCAATTTTTTCTATACCTTGTCTGCAGGAATCATCTTCATAAATTCAGGGAATTGCCTGCTTGAAAGCCCACTTCCCGAGGCACTTTGGGAGTGTGGGTGTCTCTGTGGGAGTCACTGGCACTGCACTGCTTGAAAAGAGCCCTTCAAGACCCATGCTGTAATGGTCTTTGCACATCAGATGGGGTACAACTGGCGCGCACACACACACACACAAACACACACACACACACACACCCCTCAGGCTGTGCTGGCAGCTCGTGTGGAGTTTAAACATGCTGTGGGTCTTCTTGTGGCAGTTTGCAGGGAGCATCCTGCCTCCCTAGAGCCAACTGCGAGAGACCTGGGCTTCCTGGGTCAAACTGGCCAAAGCAAGTGTCTGGTTTTGGCTTGCTCCTTGCAGGGAGCAGCCAAAGCTGCTGGTCCCTCTTCCCAGAGACCTTCTGCTTGTGACTGCCTTATGAACGAATCTCTGGTGAGGTTTGTACCCAAAATTCTGTAGAAGGGGAAAGTATGAGCAGAGAAACCCCAAGATGAGGGCTGCTGCGGACCAGCACTTGCTCCTGTCCCCCGCTCCTGCTGCCAGCACAGTTCATGGTGCTGGTTACACCCAGGGCTTTTCTCCACAGGACCATGAGCAGGATTCTGAACAGATGAGAAAAAAAATCCTTGTAAATACAAAATCTGGACAACAGTAAGGCCAGACTTGGCTGTTGCATTATGTCTGGCTTTGTAGCCCTGCCACGTTAACAGCTGCTGTCAGGGCTACCATGCTGGCATGGCAGCATGAGCTCTTGCAATAGTAGACCCTGATCTTTGGAAGAGGAGCCTAATCCTTCTGGTTTATCTCCTCCCAATTTACTTATCAGCATTTGTCAATGAGTAAGTTACTTTTGCTAGGACCCAGGGCAGACAGTCTCTCAGAAACCCTCACCTGGGCTGTCTGGCTCCCAGGATGCTGGTATGGGGCAGTGTTTTTGAAGCCTGTTGTATCTGGGGCAAACGTTTTCCTGGCTTAAAACTAGTGGCACAGCAACCTTCCCGAGCTGCCATACCTCCACGGTGCCTGGGGTCAAGCCTGTGGCACATCCCCGTGGTGGCTGCTGACCTGCTGGGCTCTGGGGATGGGTGGCCATGAAGACAGGCAGGGAGCAGGCATGCTGGCTCAGCTGCCTTCATGGCACAAGCATGCCCCAATGTACACATTGGGAATCACTAATACAGGGCAGGCACATGGATTTCAGCTCTGCTTTCACCGCCGGTACTCTTGGAGCTTCCTCTGCCCATCCCACAGAGATGGTTTGGCTCCATACGGTCTCAGAGAGTGACCGGCCAAGGTGACTCTGGCCGTTTGCACCTTTGAGCTGTTTATCCCCTCCCAGGTTTTTGCGATAAGGTACTACCTGTTTGGAGGAGCCTGTTCTGATATGGCACAGGGGAAGTATTTACCATGTGCTGTGGATTGGAGCTTCCCGGTTCATCTGACAGACACACTGACACCATGTAAGCGCCAGGGTCGGGCACGGCAGCTGCTGTCATGTGGCTTTCATTTGCCATTGGCTGGCAGAGCCAGCTCTCGGGATACGGGCCTTATCCCGTGCTAAGTCTGTGTAACATGTGCCAGCACCAAAGCCCCGATTATAGCTCTGTACTTAGCCCTGCAAACTTTTTGTGCTTTGATGGGACATGTGTGTGTCACTACGGAGTGGTGCCAGTGCTGGCGGGGCTGTGACTATGGGCTGTTTTGCATGGAGGGGGATGTATGTAGTGTTTGCAGAGGGGATGCCAAAGGGGACTGGCTTGGGAAGGGGCTCGGAGGTGCAGCATGTGTGAGGTGGGCACTGCAGCTCGGCTGTGCACTTGTGCACGAATTGGGGAACATGTGACCAGTGGGGTGGGTATGGCCTTTCAGGGGGTAATTGTTTCCCAAAGTGGAATTTTTTCCCAAATGTGGCTGGCCAGCCTGTGCAGCAGCATAGTGCCTCCCGCGGCACATGATGCCACAGAGGCCGCTCCACCGCTGCGCTGGGGTGCGGTGCGTTACACCCTGGCAGCACGCTGTACCCTTGGGGGTGCGCCATCAGCTGCGCCCCCATCGCAGCCCCGTGGGTGCCCCACGTCGCAGCCACCGCGGCCGCTGCGCACCCCTCTCTCAGCTCCCTGGCCCCTCCACAGCACGTTTTTTGCTTGAATGTTACCACCTCCCCGTTGGAAAGGAGCCCAGCCTCGCAGGAAGCCTGTGCCAGGGCCCTGAGGCTGGTTGCGCGGCAGCTCTGGGTGCCCCAGGTCCCCTCTGGGACCCTCTGCCGCGCCCCCCCGTTAGCAGGCAGGGGCTGCTCGCCGGAGGGAGCCGGGGGGGCCGGGGCCGAGGTGCTGCGGGCCGCCGTGCATGGGGCGGTGGGGGTACGGTGG
>JAVJGI010000003.1:17809312-17847785 GCA_035590275.1 Ibycter americanus
CCCCGAGGCGGCCTGAGCGGGTTCCCCTCCCGCCGGTGCCTCGTGAGGCCGCTCCGGGGCCTTGCGAGCCCCGCGCAGGCACCGGGGTGCCCCGGCGGCGCAGTGGGAACCGGGGGTCTTCACCTGCTTAAAGTGACGCCCGGGGGTGTAAAGCGGGGGGCGGTAGGGGTCTGCAGGCGGGGCGGCGGGGAGTGAGGAAGGGGGAAGATCAAACTTCGGAGGGGGTCAGAAACACAGATGCCTGGCTGAGGAAAAGCCAGCCTAAGGGCTCCGGGCTAACGAAGTGTGTGAGGAATTAGACATTAAACACTGTTTCTGGGTCTGCTGAGAACTTGCTAGTGTAAGAAAACAACGAGAAGTATTTCCAAAAGTATTCAGGCCAGAAATTACTGTGACTGGTTGTGGTGTTATGAGAGAAACGGTGCAGAGGCTAATAGTTTGCAGGTGGCTTTTTCTTTCTGAACTTTCGCTTTATGTTGGAGTCTTATTTTCATTGAGGAGAAGTAGGAATTCATTTCAAAGAGGTTTTAAAAAGGTAGACATGATATGTTGAGTAGGAGTCAGATTGTTTCCTCCTCATAGATAGATAGGTAAATGCAAGAGATTATTTAAAAAAAAAATCGTAGTTGCAGAAAAGAAATGGAAGGACCACTGTGGCATGGGCTACTGAACCTGTCTTCCTCGCCTAAGGGCCGCATCAGGGCTCCTTCAGTTTTTTTTACCAACGGACTTGTGTCTGATCTTGTTTTAAAAAGTTGCTGATACTGGAGGTTCTACAACCTTGTTAGACAAAGTGAGTAGCTGTCTTACCGTCAGAAAACTTCTTTTACCATCAAAGTTCAATCTATGAAGCTCCAAATAAAGCTTAGTCTTATTATTCCTGTTTGTATCTCACACAAAGATTAAATTATTATCTTTCTGCTGGCAGCTGTGCTGCACATGTATGAGTTCTGTGCCCTTCCTAGATTTCCACAGGGTAACCAGTTACAGACCTCCAGTCAACCTTCGTAAGTCCCAATTGCTAGACCTCTTTGTTGTTCTTGCTCAGTTCTGAACACCCTGATTTGCTCATAACTCTGAAAACATGGTGCCCAGCACTGGACACAGTGTTCTGGCTCAGGTGTGTCAGTGCCAAGCAGGGGGAAGGATTGCCTTGCATATCTGCCAAGGAACCTTCTCACTTACACAACTCAGTGGGGAGGTTGAGTTCTTTGCCTTCCACTGCAACCATATGTTATTGATCATGTTTCATCTTAATTCACTGTACTGGTCAGATTTCTTTCTCTGTTTGTACCTTTTAGTTCTGACCTACACACTCTCCTTTTGGATTTGTCAAGATCTTTTGAAAGCCCAGTTCAGCCCTCCAGGAGGCTTGCTGGCCTTTCCAGTTTGATGCCTTATTTAGGTTTAAAAGGGTTGTCAATCTGTACAACAGATGAAAGATTAAAAGCAGTGAATTGTGTTGGACTTTGATCAGATCCTATTCCAGCCCTTTCAGTTGCATCTATAACCATTCTTCAGATTGAGCTCCGCAAAATAACTGTGAACCTCTCTTTCAGTAATGTCAGTTAAAAAAAATATTTCTGTAGCTGTTTGTACAAATGCTCTGGGACAGTGTTAGAAGGTCTTGCTGAAGCTGTGAGATACGACATCTTCTCTTAGCGATGAAGCCTGTTTCCTTGTCATGCAAAAAGTTAGGGTGTTTTGATATGATGCTCTTTATGTCCCTTGGGGAAGTGGGAAGTAACTTGCTAGAAGGGAGTCGGCAAACTAGTGATGGTGCTGGAAGTAAATCCCAGATTCTCTTAAGTCACTGTCTTAATATGTTTACCTCTTAAAAGGATCATCTATTATAAACAGCTTACCTTTTCAGTTATAAATTCTGTACTATTTTATATCATGTTTAATATAAACTTGGATCTGATCTTTGAATTTTAATACCAAAGATTTTAAACGAGCATTCCAGAGACAGCCTTCTTTCCTGTTCTGTTGGTTTTGAACTAAATAACATGTTCACTTTTGAAACAGAGAGAGTCCAAAACTGACTGTGATCTTGTTTTGCAGCTGGAATTATTTCTCTTCTGGATGAAGAAGAGCCACAGCTCAAGGTAAGCTCTTATATCTGGAAGCAAATAACAGCAAATGCATTATGTTGAGAACCTAAAATCAGAAATGAGTGGATCTCAATAATTAATGATTGGACAGCAACAGGTGGACTCCAAATCCTATCTAGCATGAAAGCTGAAAGGAAGGGATTAAATAACACTATAACAGATGGCAAACTTCCTTGTTTTGAACGTGGATCATACTGGAGCTTCACATGCAGAGATCTCTGTTCACCAAAGCTCCCAGCTCTGTGATGATAATGGGGCTTTGTTACTTCAAAATGCAGCCTCTGGAACACTTTTACTACAAAAAATTCAAAGCCGAAGAACATCTCAATTTTTAGCATAATTTAAGCAATGTAAAACAAAATCACAGTTACAGTTTTCACTTGGGGAAAAAAATCTTAGTAGTAGTAAGAGAAAAAAGCAGCAACAAAAACTTAAAGCCTGTAGAGTATATGAATCCATAGGACAACACCAAACACTCGAAGTGGTGGTGTATTGATGGTGCTTGCTAGTTACTTGAGCCGTTAACATAGCCCCTTTTAGGATGGGGAGGTGCATCTTGTAATACTGGTAACCCCCTAAATGTTTTGCTTGGAAACAGACATGGGTGGTGATAGATCCGAATGAGCCCTGCTTTTGCTCTGAACTGATTACAGGTGGGCTGATTCTAGTCTGGATATTGTTTATCTGCTAAAGTACTGTGTCCAAATAAATAAATAGAGTTGACTGGCATAGACCACAGGTCAATTCTATATGCTACACAGAGGTTGCTGCAAAGACTTTGAAAACTCTGTATTTTAAGGAATTTCACCTATCAATCATTTTAGCCAGTCATTCATCACAGAGACGCCATGGGAAGGACCATCAGGGTTGTCTTACCTGTTAAATCAACAGCCCTTTATTTGCAAAGAACTTGCAAAGATCTTTTAAAGTAGAATTTGCTGTTGAAATGGGTCAGGGTTTATGATATCCGTCTTAGGTGGTACTTCATTTTTACTGGACAGAGATAATACATGCATATTTTTATGTAATATAACTTTATTATTTTTTGTAGGAGTTTGCTCTTCACAAGCTGAATGCTGTTGTCAATGACTTCTGGGCAGAAATCTCTGAGTCAGTGGACAAAATGTAAGAGAAAACATTTATTACTTCAGGGTGTGCTGCTTAAAAAGAGTGTGAGATATGAAGTGGATGTAGTTCTGGTTGCTTGGTACTAGCTAGTACAGCATCTAGCTCCATATTTTCTGGAAAGCACTAATAAAAGTTGATGTAGGGTTGGAGCTGTTGTCCCAAAGATGCAAATTCAATCAAGCTGTCATGTGGCCTTAAAGAGAACTGAGCACACAGAGCTGATGCTCTTCTCTCTCTTCTTTGCAGTGAAGTTCTCTATGAAGATGAGGGCTTTCGGAGCAGGCAGTTTGCTGCCCTAGTTGCTTCTAAAGTTTTTTACCACCTGGGAGCTTTTGAGGAATCATTGAACTATGCCCTGGGAGCAGGTGACCTCTTCAACGTCAATGACAACTCGGAATATGTGGAGACGATCATTGGTGAGCAACTGTTGCTACAAAAGAAAAGCTTGTGTGTTGTCAAAACTACTGTGACTTTGAGATTTTACTTGATTTAGCTGCTTTTCTCCATATTCCTCTTCCTCTCCTTGTATTTCTTTCAACTGATGCTGTAGCTAATTTTACCCAGTTTATTTGTGTTTTCTTTCTGCTCCTTTGGGATTCTGTAATGGAACTGACTTAGGAGTTCTGGCATTTTTTTTCCTATTCTTAACCTGTATTTTATTGCGAGTTCCTAATAGGAAAATTGCTTTGGTTGTTTATTTTCCTTTCTCTCGTTTGCATGCTAGTATTACTATCAATTTCAGCATAACTTTGGAAATAAATGGCTAATAAGTGAAGCTGCACGCCTAACTAGGGGGTACTTTTTTTTGTGTCGACCCTTAGCAAGATAGCAACTCAGATGTTGAATTCATGAATAATTTGAATGACTTTTAAAAGTCTTGTCTGCTGGTATCACTTACCTTGTACAGGCTGTGATGGACCAGGACTGGCTTTCAGTCTCTCCAGCTAGTGCTTATAGCAGAGCTAGGAAGTCTCCTACTGCTGTTTCCTCATTTGTTTAAAATATCATGCCACTTGAACAAAGATCATGTCCATGGTTCCATTTTAAAAATACCTACTTGGTTTCAGCACTAAAATCAGAGTTTGTTAGGAGAGAATATAAGTAGCTTCCACTTCTATCTGTATGTGACTGCACAAATGGTTCTGGTGCCTCACCTTTGTGTACTTTCCCATATCTTGCATTTGTTGGTAGAATGTGTGTATGCACATACTGGTCTCTTCATCTGTAAAAAACCCCTGCAAACATCTAGGAAGTTGACTCTTCCCTCCCGCTATTTGTTCAATATCTTTTCAGCAAAATGTATCGACCACTATACTAAGCAGTGTGTGGAGAACGCGGAGCTGCCAGAAGGGGAGAAGAAACCTGTCGATGAAAGGCTAGAAGGGATAGTGAACAAAATGTTCCAGCGGTGCTTAGATGACCACAAGTACAAGCAGGCCATCGGTATTGCTCTAGAGACGCGCAGGCTGGACATCTTTGAGAAAACCATCCTTGAGTCGGTATGTGCAAGAGACAGGAGGTGCATGTAGCTAGTCTCTTCCAGGTATGGATCCAGAAGTGAAGTGCAAGATCCATGTTGCTGTGGAACTTGCCCTGTATTGTATGAACAGAATAAAAGATGAAACTCGGGATGTTGGGTTCAACATGTTCATGGAAGGCACAGCCACCGAGGGCTGTCAAGTATAGAGAGATCCCTACCTTTAAGAAATCCCTAAGCTGCAGGTTGCTGGGAGAATATTCTCAGGAAGCTTGGCTATGTGCCCTCTTCTTATGGTATTCCCTGCCAGCTACTAGCAGAGATACGGTACTGGACTAGGCAGACCTTAGGTCTGGTGTAGTGTAAGAACAGCTCTTGTTGTGTCATGTGCTGTAATTCACTGTGGGAAGGGATCCTTAGAGCTAGGTAAGTGATTTATTTATGGCAGGCAAAACAAAAAAATCCAGTAGTTGGGTGAGCTGCTCTCATTTTTGGTAAGTGGCTCTGTGCAGTCTTAGCCTGCCCTGACTGCAAGGCAGCACAGTCTAGCTCAAACATCTTTCACTAAGGGTTTAAGGTAAGTCATGTTACCTAGTAATGGCAGTAAGAGAAGCATGCCTGTAATTGTTTGCAGCAGCTCAGTGGTTGTGTGTAATCTTGTTAGGCTGCAGCATCTCAGTCATATGCTAGACACTTGGCTTAAATTTTTTAAGATTTACCGCTTTTCAATCTACAGCTTTGCCGTATTTTTGGATGTCTTCCATTTCTGTATATGGGAATGATAATCATAAGGCATCCATCTTGCTTTTTCTGTTGTTTGCTGTCCTATGCATTTACTGACTTAATTGCCCATTGTAGATCCCTCATTTCAAATTACCTTTCTGAAGTCTATTAACCAAATCTGTTTCTCAGCCTCTAGCAAGAAACAGGTGTGTTGGGGATCTTTTGTTGGTGCATGGTTTGTTTTGCTAATGTTCCATATTAGTGCAGTGAATTTCACTGCATTTGAGATTGATTATTCAAGCAAGAAAGGTAAGGAAGGGGTAATAGGTACTGAACTTTTAATTTAATCTTTAGTGTGTTTTAATTACTGAATTAAATATTGATCCTGTACATTTTTGGTGGTAGTATTTCTTCAAACTGCAATACACCTGCATATAAGCTTTTCTGAAAATGGGAAACTGTGAAGGTTTACATGTGCATGTCTTTTGCTCTGCTTTTTAAAATAGAAAGGAGGTAGTTTTGTCTGAATTTGTAAATCCTACTTCTCAGTCCAAACCCAGACTTGATATCCTGGAATTTTATTTCAGAACGATGTTCCTGGGATGCTAGCCTACAGCTTGAAGCTCTGTATGTCTTTGATGCAGAATAAACAGTTCCGCAATAAAGTCTTGAGAGTTCTAGTTAAAATCTACATGAATCTGGAGAAACCAGACTTCATCAATGTGTGCCAGGTAAACTTCTCAGAGTGATGCTTAAAGATCAATCAAAAGTAACTCTTCTTTAGACGCATTTGAGTTGACAGCTACCTGATCTCTTTTTTTTTAATTCAGTTAAATGAAATATCTTTTCCTGGTTGTATGCTTCAAATATATATCAAAGTGAGATCAATTTGAAAGAGATGCAAATATTCCACATTTAGTCAATTTATAGAGAAAGAAACATGTTCAAAGGCAACATGGGGACATAGACAACTGACAGAATGTTTCAAGCCTGTGTATCAGAGTATCAGATGGTAGATTCACAGCTTGGAATTTTATTTATTCCTCCAAAGAACTTTTACAGTGCTTTGGGTTTTGGTAAGCCATTGTCTGAAAGTGTTTAGACAACCAGTTGTGAAGTTACTCAGAGGTTCTCAGGCCTCTGCCAGTCTTGGTATGCCATGTACATGTGACTCAGGAGTGTTATGCCTGTTCCATTTTAGCTGAGACATCCCTACAAAATAACCGATCCTTCTTCAATGTGCTTTTGAAACTTACGTGTTTAGTAGGACAACGTTGTCAGTTTCCAAAGATACAGTTGCAGTGATAGGAAGGCTTGAATGGTGTGTCTTGAATTTGTAATACTTGGTCTCGTTTTTAAACTGATCTATGAAAACTTCAAAGATTTCTGTTATCTCCCATGAGACAGAGATAATTTTCCTTTGTTTGAAGGTATGTTCTGTGGAAGCAGCAGATGAGGGAATAGGGAAAATGGAATGTGGCCTCAGGTTGTGTTGCTTTGTCATTCTGAAGTATATAATTTCTTCTGGTTTTTTTTGGTTTTTTTCCTCTGTTCATCCTTCTGCTCAGTGCCTGATATTCCTGGATGACCCACAGGCTGTGAGTGACATCTTGGAAAAACTGGTGAAGGAAGATAACCTTCTCATGGCCTACCAAATTTGCTTTGATCTGTATGAAAGTGCTAGCCAGCAGTTCTTGTCTTCTGTGATCCAGAATCTCCGTACGGTTGGCACTCCCATTGCCTCTGTGCCTGGATCCACCAACACCGGCACCGTCCCTGGATCGGAGAAAGACAGGTGGGGAGACTGGCTTGAGAAGAGGTGCAATTGTTTGGTTACAGTCCTGCTCTGAGGGAGCCTCCTGTTCTGTTCATGTATGCGCCTGACAAACAATGGAGTTACTGTCTTTAAGTCAGGATAGTAGACAAGACATGCTGTTTACTCAGGGAAAAACTGTGTATTACCAGAATCCACTGTTATTTGAAAGAATGCATTTTCCTTTGCAGTTGAGGTAAGTGTGGTGCAGTCAGTTATTGTGGCTCAGCTAATGAGCAGTGATTCATTAAGCCATAGCGTGAATTGCTCAGGAATGCTCTGATGTTGTGTGGTCTTTGCAGCAGCTTGTAAAGTTAAGGAAGGGGAAAGTTCAAGCAAAAAGCTCACTGAAGCTATGTGCAAGTTTGGTTTCACATCATAGCTTGTCTTCTGCTAGCTGCTTGTGGGCAGAGAGCTCAGATGATCCTGTAGCACTGTAGACCCTTTTGTACTTACAGTTAAAAATTGCTAGTTCAAATCTAGTGTGAGTTTTGTTACAGTCCTGACACTTAAAACTTGTTCAGGGGTCAACATCACTGGATCTTAGCTGTAGGAAGCTGCTGTCAAGAAGAACAAAGTTGGCACTAACCATTCAGTCTTCTTTATTTGTTCTTTTGATGGCTTACAGGTAATCGACATAGGTAGTTTTGTTTTAAACATTTGTTTTTAGAGGGTTGACCAATCCATGCTAAGGCTGCTGCCTGGCTGGAGAGCAGTGTGGAAGACGTTTGTGCTCAATGTGCTCTTTAATCATCAGAGCTCTCATGTTTGTACTCAGCCTGATCACTGCACCGTCTTTGATGGCATGTGACGGAAACGTGGCCTAGATGAAGGCCGGTTAAATATAAGGGCTTACGCAGCTCTGAGGAACTGATTCTAAATGCTTTTGAATCAGTGATATGGGCATAGCAAGCATTTTCCTCTCTTCTTTTCCAGTAAAATAAAAGGAAAGGCACAGGATAATTTATAAGTCAGCCTGTGAAGTGTTAGGACAAGGTGCTAACAGCAGCTTAATATGTTTCATTTCCATTTCAATGCTCTAGCAACCATCCTAATAGTAATGAGCTCAAAGCTTGTGGGTGAGGATGTAATTATCCTTGCTGCCTTGTTTGTTGACCTTGTTTTCTCACCTGTCTCTGCCAGTTCATTCCCTACAAGCTTGTGTATTTTTATTGTCTCTATAGATGGAATTAGAGGGTGGGGTTTTCTGGGCCTTTTTTCTTCAAGTTCCCTGAAAATTGAATTGGGGGGGAGTTTGCTTCTCAGCAGTGACCTCCAGATAGTAAGCCCCTGTCCTGACAAAGTCCTGTTTCTAGTCATCATTTCCAAATCCCAGGCTGTTCTTTCAGTACAGTGTTCAGCCATAATTACAGTGCTTGACTAGTTACAAGTGATGAACTGGGTTGCATTTTTCATTTTATTTTATTTCAGTGATGCTATGGAAGCAGAAGAGAAACCAGGAAGCACTTGTGCAGGGAAGTCTGTAGAAATTGTGAGTGCCATTTCCAAAATATTCCTTGCTTAGTTTTTCTCGTGTGTTCTCTTTGAATCTCTGGGGTTGCCAAACTGGTTTGTCTAATGAAGAATAGAATTCTACTTCTGTCTTGCTTGGAGACAAGGTGACTGATGATCTCTGAAGACCAAACATCTGACAGTCTGAAAGTCCAGCAGTTCAGATACTGAAAGTTGAGGGGAGAGTGGGAAGTGGGTAGATATCTGCAGGAATTACTGAGCCCTGGAAAAGGGGACAGAAGGATTTGGCTTATGTGTTTGCTTTTTGTTGATATTGAAATAATTATCTAATTCCAGAAGGAAGGGCCTGAAATTTGACTGCTGCTGAGAACTGCAGCTGATGAATTAGCTTGACATGGTTTTTTTTGTTGTCCTTCTGAAATCTGGTTGTAGTTCTGACCAGATAGAACTGATGCCAGTCTGCAGGAAGGGCAGGAGGGGATGCTGACATGGCATAATTTCTTTTCCATGAAGGAGAAAGGTGTTGCCTCTGGCTAGCGTGGTGGCTGTGTTGCTGGACCAGCTGGTTAGAATCTTTTTGTTTAGTTTCTTTTCCCAAGCATTGGAGAAAGTGAGTTCACTTCTAACGTGCACATACAGTTGCATTTGAGCATGTAGAGTAGCTAATGCAATTCTGACACTTCCAATGCTGAAGAAAGGAAGTGCTACTAGAGAGGAAAGTAAAACCCAAGACAGGTTCTTTTTTCTTTTTCCCCATGGTGCATGTTTGCAAACTAGGCTTGGGAATCTTTGAGAGTGGGCAAATGGAAGTGTTTTCTTGGAATTATATTTGACAGGGAAAACAAAAGGGGTCAATTTCTTGCTCCATCAAGGAACCTGTAAACAGTGCTTTTGTGCAAGAATGGTGGCTTGAATCAGTTTCTGCTGCATTGGCATTGCTGTCTGTGCCAAGGGACGAGTACATAAAAATGATCTATGTGGCCAGAAATGTTCTTTAACTTAATCTTCCACAATTCAGAATGCTGCTTACAAAGAGATAATTAAGATTAGTTTAAGGGCTGAACTACTCATGCTTGGCTGGTCTCTGACCAGCTAACAATGTCAGCACAAAGAACTGCAGTGTACTTTTCATCCTGCTCAGAAGGGACTTCAGTTGGAGCTTAATCTGTGGAAACTGTTCCATCGTGAGGAAGAAGGCAGGCTTTTTCAAAGAGCTCTGGAAGATGAATGTATAAGACGTTCCTGGTTCTGCTAGCTGTTGTTCTAAATAGTCTGTAGCTCACAAGAAAGATGCTGCAGCTCAGCAGGGTCATGCAATGTGTTGTGGCTTTGTGGTCCTCTCCGTTAAAACTTTCATGGAAATGCAGGTTCACATTTGTAAAAGTGTTTGCCTCTTGCAGGAGACTCATTGTATCTGTAAGGCCAAACAGCTTGCAGAATATCAGATGTCACTCAAATCCTTTTGTTTTCAATGAAAGAATAAATTTCAAAGTCTCTTCTCCCACTTGCACTGTTGTGCCCAAAGGGACTTGATTATCTGGGAGGCTTGGGCTTGCGCAGCAAGGGTAGAAACAAAGTCCTTTTAGTCATAAAACCGGATAGATTTTGTGATATGGTGATGGGAACAAACCAGGGTGGCTTTTCATGAACTGTATTTTGACAGAGCTGTAGTTGGGTTTTCATGTTTTTTCTTCTTTTTGCGTGTATATGAAGAACCCAGAGCCTAAGGACCAGATCTCAAAAATGATTAAAATTTTAAGTGGGGAAATGGCCATTGAGTTACATCTGCAGTTTTTAATACGAAACAACAACACAGACCTCATGATCCTCAAAAACACAAAGGTAAGAGGCTTTGTTAGATATGGTTGTCTTGGATTCATCTGATTCATCCTGTGTTGCTTTGACCACGTTGTTGTTACTTTACAACATCATGTTTTAGCATGGCCTCCCTGAGTTCCGAGGATACAAATCTTTTTCAGTCGTGATAAATTAACATTTAAAACTCAAATGTGTGAGGCCTGACTAAGAGCTGATTGCACCTGAAGAGGGCCATATAATTAGATTGTTCTAACTTACAGCTAGTATGACCTAATGACAAGCTGCTATTAATGTGTTGATTTTTTTTTTCTAATCCTTTTCTCCCCCCTTTTTCGATGGGCCTGTTTTCCGTCTGGTCAGTAAGATGGATGAACTCGCCCTCCAGCTCCATGACCAATCCATTGCAAATGATGCTGGTTGGAGAGGGAGGGAGTCAGCCAGGACTGTAGGTTACAGTGTGTTGGTATCTGGGTTGAAGTGTTGTGTGTTGTTATGTGAGACTAGACCTTCAGTTTGGCTAAAGAAATCCTGATAGGTGCTCAGAGACCAGTATTTCCACATTGAAGACAAAACCAGTCAGATGATGTAATGTAGGCAGTGACAGTGATTTGAGTAACTGGTTTTGTTTTGAATGGTGTTACTCAAGGGTGGGTAAATGAAAACTTACAGATAAATTAGACTCTTTTAAGCTAAATGATTATTAGAAGCCATAGAAGTTTTTTGTGTGAAATGAGATGCGTGTCATGAGCAAAAATGGTAGGGGATGCTTGTTGGTGGGTTCATCTGTTTCAGGAGGCACTTCAAATGTATCGGAAAATCTTCTCCATCTGCTGGTTAAGTGCTTGGGAGTGATCCTGCATAGTGTTCCAGGGATGGCTTGAAAATGTCAGCAGCACATGCTCTGCAGTGCTCAGTTCTGGGAACCAGAAGGTGGGGTGCTCCAGTTCAGCTGCAACTGAAGTAATCGCATCTCTGACAGAAACTCATAGAAGGGATTGGTTGGCACTGGAAAGATGGGTTGAGGATATGTTAGAATGTATTAAGAGTCTATTAACTTTGATTAAGTGGAAATTGCCAGTTAAATTGAGCATAATTACAACCATTTTTCTGGTGTACTGGCAAGCATGTTAAGCAACCTCGGGCATATCTCTTGCTGACTGCTGATTGTTTTTGTTCTTTCAGGACGCAGTGCGGAATTCTGTATGTCATACAGCAACGGTTATAGCAAACTCCTTTATGCATTGTGGTACAACCAGTGACCAGTTCCTTAGGTAAATCTATGGCAAGGAAGCTCCAATGTCTTTTAGAGGTGTTTGAACAACATTGTTGTCCTACTTAGCTTGATACTTCCAAAAGGGTGACTGCAGAACTCTGATAGGCTTAGAGAAGAAAAAACAAAGGGTCTGAAAACTAATGTGGAGGCAGAAGGAAGAAGCTGGAATTGTTTCCTTTTCTCTATCCTCACAAACTGGTTTTATTTGACTGCTAACTGTGTGAGCAGTTTGGAGAGCGGAGATCTGGAATTTCCATTCTGTTTTCTAGTTGGAGAATTCCTGAGATGATGTTATCTTTTTTGTTAGACTGACAGTGCTGAATGACTCTTGGAAGGGAAATGTCAGGGCTGACCTTACCAGGGACTTAAGGAAAGCTCTGGAAACTCTGCTGGAGTTTATCCCAGATTGTTGATGGACTGCATATTGAGCAGTTGTTCTTCCTCTTTCACTGAGTGTCTAGAAGCTTGACTATGACCAGCCAAGAATCAGGGCTGATGAAGGGGAAAGGCATATAACATAGAAATGTGGCTAGCCTTCTTGCTTTTTGTAGCTGTTTTCTGGGTTGAAAGCAGTCTTCAGTACTGTGAAACCCTGCTTGCAGGATGAGGAATGGGCTGTATGAAAAGCTTTGTATAACCTTTCTCTTTTTGTCTTCCAGAGACAATTTGGAGTGGCTGGCCAGAGCCACTAACTGGGCCAAGTTTACCGCTACTGCCAGCTTGGGTGTTATACACAAGGTAATGTTGCATTCATCTTCCTCTGTTCAGTATAAATGCTTGACTCGTGAACACTGAAAACATTGAAACGGGGATTCTGGATGATGCTTGCACTCCAGTTTACCTAGGCTATTGCAAGACACAGCTGTAATACAGTTTGTGTCCTTGCACTAAAGAAAAGCTGTGCTTTGACAAGTCCATCTCATCAGATATTGATGTATTTTATGGCATGTTTTGCTGAGCATCAAAAAGGTGGTAGGGTAATACGGCTCAAGGAGAGAGTCTTCTTCCTAGCTTTTCTCTTCCTTTGTGAGTTGAACAGAGTCAATAGTTTCTAGCTATTAAAATTACAGGTATATATTTCTTAAGTGGTTTTGGGACAGTACCAAAGTCCTTACTGTAGCAAGTTTCAGCAGGTTTGAATGGTGACCTAAGTAGTGGTCATTTTCTTAAAACTCGTTCACAGGGAGGGTGTATTTAAGGATGTTTTGAAATGGCAAGAAGTCTTTGTAATTGTTTTGTGTGCCTCAACCCTTATTATAGTGCTCTAGTGAATGAATCTGTGTAGCTTCCAGCCAAATTTGTCCTGGTTTAGGTCAGTGACCAAGTGATTGATGAATACTCATGTACTGTGGTTAAACTCCAGTACAGAAGGATACTTTGCTGATTGTACAGTACTGAAAGGCTGATTTTTGTGGATGAAGTAATGGCTATAACATGTTTTCTCATGACGCGTTTAAATATTATCGTGAAGTGTTTCTATGCACTGTTGTTGTTTCTTCACCTTCTCATTGTCTTCCCTTCCTGCTGGACACGGTACATACAGGGTCATGAGAAAGAAGCATTACAGCTAATGGCAACATACCTACCTAAGGACACCTCTCCAGGGTCAGCCTACCAGGAAGGCGGTGGTCTCTATGCCTTGGGTCTCATTCACGCTAACCATGGTGGGGACATCATTGACTATTTGCTGAACCAGCTGAAGAATGCCAGTAATGATGTATGTTCTGGATTCAGTACTGAACCTTTGTTTTGTTGGGAATACCTGGAAGGGGTGCTAGCTGGTTTAGAAGTGGGGGTTAGAGGTAACTAACACTGTGGCAGTAGTGTGATACTTACACCTCCTTTGGGCCTTAAATATAAAGTTTGGTTTCAACAACCTATTGCTCAAGGCTTATGTAAGATTTTTAGGAAATTTTTACATATTTGACAGTGAATCTAGCTTCATTGTTTTTACTACTTGTACACCTACTTTGTTTTGCTGGTAGGCCTGCAGTATTCAGGCACTGTTATTGCTTATGACTTAGCTGTCAAAGGAATAAACCACAAAATGCTCTGCTGACCTGTAGGTTTAATGCATCTTCTACAAAAAGAAGTGTTTTACTTTACCACTTACTGTTTGTAGACCTCTATGAGAAGTCTTTTTTTTTTGAAAGTTAGGAATAGCTTAGTATTTTCCCAGCATGTTCCCTTCTTCTCTTTGGAGAATTTCAGACTACATCTTTAAAAATTCTGTGAATGGATCCCACTCACTTTATTGCAAATGTACAGCCTTTCCTGTAACTGTTGTTAGAACAAAAGAGGATGTAGGCTGTTTAAGTGGGCACTGATTTACCTTTCTATTTGAAAGCTAGGCAGCAGTTTTTATACGTGGTACAGATTTATGGTTTTACATAAATCAGTTGGTGGGGAAAAAGACCTTAAAGGTACTAGAACATCTCTTGTGGTATATGTAAAGCTTCTGATACTCGTTGTTTATGGGCTTTTGAATTGCTGTTTGTCTTCTATTTTTTTCTGCCTCGTTCATCAGAGTCACTGCCTGAGATTGTGAAAGTGGTATTTCTGACAGGTCAAGAGATCATTTTGGGTGGTGTGGGGCTAAAAGTTTGCAGCTTTATATTGATGGAAAGTTGTCTACTTCAGCTGAAGTCATATTGTTCCTTGTTTTATGATGACTGAACTTGCATATGCTTCTCTAGATTGTCCGACATGGTGGCAGCCTGGGTTTGGGTCTGGCTGCCATGGGGACAGCACGTCAAGATGTGTACGATTTGCTCAAAACAAATCTATACCAGGATGATGCGGTGACAGGTAAATGTTCTGCTTCCAAAGCAAATAACCATCTGAGGCCTTATCTGGGGTTTTTTGGTGGATTTTTTTCAGGTTTTTTGTTAGCAGGGTAGATTGCTTCTAGGTTGCCCTGGCTGTGTTTTATTACTGACCTTTTCCTGATCAGCATGGTTCTTCAGTTACGTTGCAGTAATGTTCAGAGGTCATGTCAGGACTGGTCTGTGGCACTATGCCAAATATTGGTAAGATACGCTAGGTCTTTAAACAGTGCATTATTTTGCTTTGTTCTTTCCTTTTTCATATGCTTATTATTTAGTGTTGTTGATCTCCAGAGCCATATGCCCTTTTTGGCTGAGAGATAGGCTTGGAGAAGCTTGTGAGGGCTACTGCTGCATTGGCAGGGGTTCACAGGAAAATTATCTTTGCAGCTCTTGGCCCAAGGAAGGGAAAACTGAACTGGGTAGGGAAGAGCACCAGGTTGTGGCTGGTAGATTATCATTACAAGCACATTTGGCCATGAATAATGAATGGGATTCCTGGGCATGGTGGTGTCCAGAAGTGATCTGTTGGCCTACATCTTGTGTGATTCTCTAAATACAATATTTACTGCTTTTGGGAATAGAGTTTCCTTGATTTTTCGCTTTTCTGTGCTGTGCAGGTGAAGCAGCTGGCCTGGCATTGGGGTTGGTTATGTTGGGATCTAAAAATGCTCAAGCTATTGAGGACATGGTTGGCTACGCACAGGAAACCCAGCATGAAAAGATTTTGCGAGGCCTTGCTGTTGGAATTGCTCTGGTCATGTATGGGAGGATGGAGGAGGCAGATGCTCTCATTGAGAGTCTCTGCAGAGATAAGGTAAGTTTGGCTGTGACTTAATCCCTGACCCTTTTGTTACACGGGTGACCTTCCTGTCCTTTTGTGAAATCTCCAGCTATGTTGGGTTGGTTGTTTCGAACCAGGGAAGTTCTTAAATAGGTCTGAAGTGGGGGAATTTCACAGGTTGCTTCGCTGATCAAAAATACAAGAACAACAGTGCTTAATTATGTATGTATTTAGCCTTGTACTCTCCATAGTCCTGTGAGCTGCAACAAAGAGCCGAACAGGGTGTAATGGTTAAAAACAGGTGAGGCATGCTGTAGGTGGGTCATTCTCAAGGATCTAGTAGTGGTCAGTAGCAGGCAGTGAATAAGAGGCAGAATGACACATCTGCCAGATGCTCTTTGTGGTATAGCAACTTTCTGTCCCCCTGAAATTGGTAATGACAACCCTGCTTTGGTGATTGTCCTGTTACTGATCCCTAATAAACAATTAAGCAGTGAGGCTACCTGTTTTCAGATTCCAGGCCCAAGAGTACAACAGATTTAAAGTCAGAATTACTGAGTCCCTGTTTGGATGGATATTAAATATTGATGCTTTGTCTTCCAGGATCCAATTCTCCGTCGTTCTGGCATGTATACTGTTGCTATGGCATACTGTGGCTCAGGGAACAACAAGGCTATCAGACGCCTACTGCATGTGGCTGTAAGTACTGTGGGCTTAGGAGCACACAGCAAGAAGTTTGTGGTGAGAGAGTGGGCACATCGCTTTGACAGGATTTGTGTCTACAGTGTTAATGATCTGGTCCGCATCAGATGTTGTGAAGTGATGAAAGCTCTCCTTGGTACTATGAATAGAAATAGCAGGGTCTTCTGACATTAGGATAAGTAGGCTTTCAGCAAAAGAATATTCAACCTGGTATCACAAAAAAAGAACCTATTAAAAAATAAAACATCCTTAAGTAGTTGGTAATGGGTTTGGAGTGAATAATCTGTGTAATGATGGGCCAGCTGTAAAAGATGAGGTCTGTCTACTCTTTGATAGGGTTGCAGTCACAGTGTATGAACAAGGGTGAGGCTGTTGCAGCTAAGGCTGAACATGATTGTTAACTTTCTTTCTTTTTAATCCTGTGTTTTTTTTTATTTTATTAACTTGTGTGCCTGGCACCTGTCCTGAAATGTTGCAGAGTGCTCAAATGTTTTTAACTGTATTCTGACTGTCCTGTTTTCCCTTTTGCAGGTGAGTGATGTAAATGATGACGTGAGGCGAGCAGCTGTTGAGTCACTTGGTTTCATTCTGTTCAGGTACAATATCTTCTTTGGTCACTTATACAGCCTTCAGTTTGTCTGTTACATTTTCAGGAAATGTGCATGCTATTGCATTCACAAAATGATTCAATTACTAACTGAATGGAGGTTGAAAAGTCAAAAAATTCAGAGAGAATAAAACTTGGTTCAAAATTGGAAGCCTTCCTTTAATGTTCAGCAGATGTTTAATGAGCCTTTCTGTAGGTTTCCAGACTTAAAGCTTAGTTGTCTAAATAGAGTTAGATGAAGTTGACAAATACAATGAAAAGTTAATATTTGCAGGATTGAGAGTTAAAAATTAAGTATACAGCTCCTGTGCCAGGCCTCTTAAAGGCATCAGTACTCGGACAAATATGCCTGCCTAATTGCTATCTGAAACATTACTGGAGTCTGTGAATTTGGTAAAAATAACCTGAAGAAAGGTGTCAAAATAGTCTTTGTTTTTTAAGTATCCACTGTTAAACCCTGATGGGTTACTGAGCTTACATTGTGGTAATGTGAGCCCATCACAAAATAGTCATGACATTTGTTTTGGTTGTTTGAAGTGAAATCTGTCACTGAACTGGTATTTTATAGTGTTCTGTAGTGCTCTATAGTTCTCTAGGTAAGAGGTGTTTGGATGGTTTTGATTGTGGTTTTTTGGGGTTTTTTTTTGCGGAATTAGAAGACTCCCCAAGGACTACACCTTCATCTGTTAATATAGAAATCTGTGTAATCTGAGCACTGAACCAAGCTGCACCTTCTTTCTTGAGCATGTGTGTGAGGAGGTAACGCATACTTGGGTCCAGGACTGTAATTTAAAAATCTTTGTTCACATCTTCTTTGGGTTGGTAGGCAGTCTGTAAATTCATTCTAAAAAACAGGATGAGGTGCTTAAAACTGCTATTAAAAAACCCCTGAGTTACTGATATAACCAGTCAAATTTTCATTAACTGTTGTTCCTCACATAGAAATCGCTCTGCTCCATTCGATTTTATTTGAATCATATTCTGGCTGCAATTAAGTGTACTTTACAAACAGAATGAATTCTCTCTGTGGGCAACAGGCGTCTCCCAAGAGCTTCTGCTCTGTTGCTTCCAATGAGCAGAGATCTGTTGCATAGTGATCTGCAACTCTCCTTGAAGCCAAAGGGTCTGTTTACATAGATGCGGAAGCCAATTACACAAGGCAAATTCCATGCAGGCCTTCCATAGTTTCAGGCATCTTTTTTCCAAACAGGTTGTGACAAAGGACTTTTGATCTCTGATGTCAGTGTAGTTTTCCTTTTCAACAAATGCAAAATGTAATTAGACATTGATAGCTCCTACAAAAATGAGAAGCTTTCAAGGCTCAGAGCTAAACCATTTACCATGTGCTGGCATCTTGTTGGAGCAAGATGCTTCTAGGCCTGTTCTCTCCATATCTAGAAATGAGGAAAGGAGTGACATCATCCTTGACTCTTTCACCTGCTCTGCAGTGGTTCAGATGTTATCCTGCCTCTTCCCTTCCCTTTCTGGAGGGATACAGTCCAAAACTTGCTTGCACAACAGGAAGAAGTATTTTCTTGTAAATTCCAGTGTCCACTTTACTTGGTTGCAAAGGACTAAAACTTTTCAGCTGATCATCAGGCTGCTGTAGTTGCTAACACTTTTCACTTGATAACTTTGACAAAATACACGATCAGTTGTTTTGCTTTAAGACACAGTTCTGGAGGGAGCCCTTAGTTTGTCTAGTCCAGACCCCTGCATTCACATGCAGTGATGGAAGGGATTTTCTGCTTAGAGGACCTCACAGATTACCCCCTGTATTACTCTTTCTAATTGTAAACCAAAAGCCATTTTTCAATTCCTAGGAAGAAATACTGTCTGGTTGAGGGATCTAGAAACTGGTTTTACATTTACCTTTCCTGTTTGCTGAAACCACTACTTAGCAATAATTGTGTGCTCTGGCTTATTTCAATGCTGCAGGCATGCAGAGACATAAAGAGCAAGGGGGCTGCGCGTTTGTCAGATTTCATTACTAAAATGACATCTCTTTCTTACGACTGTTGTTGAAGTCTAACTGGATTTAACTGTCTTAAGGGCTACTAATACAGCACTGAATACTGGCAAGAGTCAGTGATCTGTCAGGTGCTAGGTATACAGAGCTTTTCAATGAAGTGTTTTGTGATGGGAGTTAAGCAGGTCTGTAATGCAGTGGGCTAAGCCCCAGAAACTAACTTCATCCTAAGTGAAGGACATGACTGAAGCCCCTGTGAGAAGAGGTCTTGTTGAATTCTTTGTGTGTGCTCCCAGGAAGAGAACTGTGAAATCAGGACTGAAATAAGAGAATAAATGTTTAATGCAGTCTACACTTTTCTTGGGGAATTCATGCCATTAATTTAGGGTTGAACATGCTGGTGGTACAAGTTCATCTGCTGGGTTGTACACTACAGCAGCAGGAGTATACACAGACTTGCGCTTCTATCTGTTCCTCCTACAGCAATAATAAAATCCGTATAAAGGTAGAGGTTATGCAGCCAGATGGTGGTAATTTCCTTAAAAGCACCATTGGTGAACATGACAGAGCTCCTGACAGACTAAAGCCCACAAATTTACTTTGTATCATAAATACCTAGTTTTTTCCTTTTGTTACAGCTGTGAATAAAAGTTCTTCCCCTTGGATTTGAACTAAAAGCGTCATAGACGTCACAAAGCCAGCTATTTTTAGGTAATACATTTGCATAGCAGAACATTCTGTAAGGCTTTTCTGTCCTTTACCTCTGTGAGTCTTTCTTGCTAGCAGATACATGCTGCCCCACATACATTCAAGAGCACAGCTTGGCTTTTAGGACTAGAGGTAATGAAAGTAGCACAGTAACAGACTAAAATGTGATAAAACATGACATTTAATTTTTAAAGCAGCAAGATTTTGCTTTAACTTGAATATTAACTGTTTTTAAGCACAGAATTTTTTTTAGATTTTTTTCACTTATTAGTTACTGGAAAAGTCTACAAAAGAATGTGTGTGGCTATTTCAGTGTTCAAAATTCATGATTCAAGATTTCGATACGATGTTCTAGTCTAGGTTACTAAATTTTGCCTAAGAATTGCAAGATTAAATTTTCTAATGTGTTATGAAAGATCTCAGATTACTCAGTTATACCATTCAGTACTTTCCTTAGCATAAAATTCCTTGAGAGAATTTTTGTATTCCTTAACATATCAAGCGAAAACAGTCTGTAGTTACGGCTCTCTTTAAATTAGTATCAGTTGGGGGGTTTTGTGTAACTGCAATGCTTTTTATTTTCTCAGATAACTTAAAAGATGTTAAAATGCACTTTCAGTTGTCTTCAAGAGTTCTCTTCCTGCATTCTTTTCCAAAGTAATCTTTGTTGCCTGGAGCAAAGGTGAAAAGTTGGTGAAATTCTTGCTTCTGCAACAGGATCACTAGCTGTATTTGCTCAGCAAGTCCTGTGGTACTTCTGGTACTTTGAGGGTAAGCCGTGTAAGGAACACTTGATGGACTCTGTGCATTGCTCAAAACATCAGCTATCGTGTAAGAATTTTGAAGGGATTAGGGGAGCAGGGGTTAATGCTGCTATAGCAGTTACACACTTGGATTCGTGCTTGCCTGGCTGTTTGAACATCTGCAGGCAAGTCACTCTAGTGAGCAAAGCAGTAGCCGTCTATGCTGCTTGAGCTGCAGAATACGTTGTGGGGTCCTGTTCATACAGCACAAAAGTAATTTCCTTACTCTGTTCTTGGACTCCCTCAAGCTTTCCAGGGGGCCGTGTATGTAGAATTGAAGCTTGTTGACAAGCAGTGTTGCTGGTGTTAATTCTGATTTTGCTGATTGTTTAGAAGCAGTCCACAAGTCTGCAGGCTGGGGATCAAAAGCACAGCTTGCTGGCTATAGGACTTGGTATGGTGCTTTTCTCTTTCGGCTTAGTGCCTTACAAAAATTAGGCACTAGTTACGTATTTTGTGACTGATCATTTTCATGCCACTATATTAAATTATCATAAAATGCTCTGGTGCAAGAGAATTGTTTCAAAACTATCTCTGCCTTTCTTCCTCTTTGCAACTGGCGAGACAGTCAAAATAGCACAGCATAAAAACCTGAGACTTTTTACATCTTTTCTGTTTTTAAAAATTGCCACCCCTTACAGAAGACACTTAAGTAAAATGTTCTTGTAAGATGATACAGAGGCATGAATAAAGCTTGAGATGTTTAGAGATGGCAGTGTGGATGCAGAGCTGTACAAGAAGCTGTGTTGTGAAATAGCAAGAAGAGAAGTGATGTATGGACTTGGCTACTGTAATGTGTCTCTGTTCTCCCAGTCCTGTTACTTTTGCCAGTGATTGTAGACAGTAGACATACCTTACTGTTGATGTTTATATATTAGTCCTTCTTTCTACTAAAGTGGTTTATAAAATATTGATCGTGGCTGTTGGAAAATGGCATTTAAGGGGCTTGTGATTTCTGGTCAGCCTTTTTCTTTTTTTAAGACTATTATGATGAAATGGAAAACAGGATAAATGTAAAGTGGTTTACTTTTTTAAAAACAAAGAATTGGTTTTATCTTAATTCTTAGAGTTTAGATCATGAATTGATCTTTGTATTACAAAGTGAGATGTGATTGGTTTCTGTAGTCAGCTTTATTTTTATATTGTTATATGTTAGAGCAATGCTGCAGTGTATCTAAACACTTTCATTTCTATACAAAATGAGGATGTAGATGTTTTATAGGTATAACAAATCAGGTTAGGAAGACAGCTTCAATGTGGGATGCAGCAGTGCTTGAAAGCATGAACTAAAAAGGTTTAATGCTCTTACAGCAGTTGTTAAGTTCAGAGAAATGAAAGCCATGGGGAAGTAGGACTTAAGTTGTGAGATGATGCTTCTGTCTTAGTGCAGTATTGTTAGGAAAAGGCTAAGGGCAGGAGAGGGAACAATGCAGCCTCTAGAGAGTCCCAAAAGGAAGATGTAGTCTCAGCTGATAAGTGTAGGCTACCCAAACACGGAGAACTCCGCATGGCTTATGTTTAGTTCTTCATTTTAGGATGATGCAGGTGAAATAGTAATGTTTCCTGCTTTTGTATTCTTTGTGTTTACATAGCCTTTGATATTTTAAGGCTTGGGTTTTTTTTTAAAGCAAACACATCAGATACTTGGATTTTGTTCCAGGAAGACTTGGACAGTTTGTTTTGTTTAACTCCTACAACCTACCATTACCCAGTAGGCAGATGGCAGATCTTCTGGGTAATTGAGTATGAGGCTAACAGTCACTCTAACATGATCTGTACCAGTGAGTTTTTCAGTGTATTAATTGTGAAGAAGAGGAATTCAGTGAAACATACCTGCTTGTTAATTCTTGCGTAGGAAAGATTAAAAGGGTTTTGTTTATCCTCCAACCCATTTTGTCTTTGTCTTATTCAGTCTTACTGGGGGAGGAGAATGAGGGTCCCATTCAGTGAAAGGTTCATAGTAACAGAAATATTACTATAATCAGAAGAAACCTTAGACTTTCACTGAAGTCTTTTTGGATTTAAAAATGTGTTTATCTGCAGGTCTGATACAGGAAACAATGCTGTATGTCTTTGCTGACCAAGCTGTAGTGCATTGGAGAAGTCCCTTGGCATCTCTGGCAAAACTAATGTAATGAAATTGTAGCTGTACAATCAGATTGCATAAATACATTCATTGTTTCAAACAATACACTGTAACATCTTGCATTAATTCTTTCCCTGCTATTGTTTTATCTTTGTTCTAGACTATCTCTATGCATGAGGTTTTACTTACTTTGGAAAATAGGGCTCAGAGCCTTATATCACTTGAGAGATTTTGGAAATCTCAGCAAGTGTTTGAACTTCCTACTGTAAACTGGAATGCCTACATAGATAAGTAAATTAATATTGGATTTAAATCTGAGAGACTTTCTTCAGCCTAGCTTGTACCCTGCCGAAAACTCAGAAGTATTCCTTCAGGAAGTCACCTGCTCCTTTAGGTCTAAGAATACTGCCTATAGTGCCTGTAAACCTATATGTAAAGATTTTCAGATCACTAAATCACAGTGTGCGTGAGAAGAGGGAGAGAAACCAGTCTAATATGTTCCCTCTTCTACCTCTAATTCCAGAAAAATATTTTCAGTTTTTCAGATTATACACAGTAAGGCTTTTTAAATGAGAAACTAAACATTTTAAGCAGTGTGATTTATAACTAATAAATTGCTTATCTGACCAGATCCTTAAATATGCTTTAAAACTACTGTTCAGCAACTGAAGGTTCAAAGTAAGTAATAAAAAATGCTGAGGTTCTTCGAGCCATTAAATGAAGTTGATGAATTATTTTTTTTATGGCAAAAAAATCCTGTTGGATTTTATTAAGGAGTATTGATGTGCATCTTGCAGAATAAAGGGCTCAATTGTTTTGCAGGGTTTTAATGAATTTGAAAATGAGTTGCTATCACCTGTCTAGAACATCTGTAAAGAGGATCCTTCAGAGAGCATGAGGCTTCTAATTTTTAAGAATATGATGTTGTTTTTCAGAGATTGGAAAAGACCTTGATGCTTGGATGCATCTTAGGAATCTTAGATGTGGCTACACAAATAAGGTTTGACATAAATTATTAAAAATAAGAGTAAAAATGGACATTTCAGCAAGCCATCTTTCCTATTTTTATAACTAGCTTCCCATTTAAAAATTAAGAAGCTTCCTTTCCTGTTCTGTAGGGCAAAAGCCTTTCTTTGCAACTGGAGAGAACAGTGTGTCTCATGGGAATGGCTACTGACAGTAAATGCCATGGCGTCAAATGCCAAAGCAAGAATACGGGTATTACTTCTCTCCTGACTGTTGTTTTTGCCATGTTGATGGTTACCTAGAGAGCTAGAGGGGAAGTGAAACAAAGGAATGCTTCTTAGCAATTGTATATAGGCACCTTTATCAATACGATGAAAGAAATCTAATGCTTCATGGTAATATTCAGTCAGTCCTGAGAACTGGCCAAAACTCTGGGACTCCTGGCTCCAGCTTACAAGGCAAGGAGCCAGAAGAGCTCTGGCAAGTGGTGCGTCCTGCCTCTTCGGGCTCCAGTGTCCCAGGTTGTTCAGTATGGCTTTATCAGGTTTACTGTGCTTGCATTATGTTACCTTTTAATGTTGTTATGATGTTACGTATGACATCCTAGAAAAAGAGTTAGGGGACTAATGCTTTTGCTTTCTTATACCAGTTTGCAGTGCTGTGGATTTTTCCGCAATAAGAAAATTACACTTTCTGTGAAGCACCATAAAAAAAAAAAAATAATCAGTTTGCCTCTTGTATGCTAGTGAACAGCTTCACAGCATCATTCTGTCTTCTCATTGCCTTGACTTCTGTTCAACACTGGGTTTTTTTAACTGTATTTTGATACATTTGAAAATTGATGCTAGTATAGCTGGGTGTGTTGTGGGTAGGAAGAGTTTTACACTTGGAGAATATGAGATAGGTTACATATAAATTTTTCTGGCTGCCTAGAAGTTTTCTGATAGAATGTGAACTGAAGGCTTGCAACTTACAGAACCTCAGATGGCCTGGGACTGGCTTCACAAAATGTGCTGTATATCACCACAGCTGAGATTAGCCTAACTTCTTGCTTCTCAGTTTCTTAGGGTGGTGTAAAGGTTGGGATTTTTGTTTGGTTTTGCTGGGTTTTTCTGTTGTTTTGTTTGGGTTTTTTTAAGATACTCCCTTTATTTGCATTTCAAGGCACTCATTCTGTTAGGCTTCAAACTCTGTTATTTTCCTCTCTGCAAAGACTGCTGAGGTGGATATATTTATAGTCCTTATGTCCACGTCTGTGCTGTAATTTTTAATTAAATAGGCAGCCAGAACATTGACTAAATTTCCTAATGTATTTTAAATAATTAAACAACAAAACCCCCATACTTGTCCAATGTTCTTCTAAAATGGATTTCTTCCCATAGTGCTTGTATGTTGCAGATAAGCTTCCTTTTGTCTGTCTTGCTTCTCTAGTAGTTTAAAAAGAAATTAAATATGCCAGGTAAAAGTTTCTATGATGATGAGGAAAGCTGAACTAGGTAACTGTGTAAGTTAGTATTTTATGTGGTATATAGAGTCCATAGAGCTAGCCAGGTGGTTGATTTGGCATGGACCAGATTCTGTAAGAATTGAAAGTATTTCACTCCAGAGAAAGGAATGTCTTTTTTTTTTTTGCTTAAATGGGATGTGCATGACCCCTTTTTCCTGTAAAAAATGTCTTGTGTTCTGCTAGGAAGTGACTGCAAACCTTTTATTAATTATTATTTAGGCTGCTGTCTTTATGAAGGAGGCTGGAAGCTATAAAAATACTCTCACTTCACAGCCAGTATGTAAACATATGTTTAATGGATTTGTGTTACTTAAAGGTGATGCTCGTGGATGTAGTCCTGAGCCTCCTGTCTCACTTGTCAGTACCACACGAGCAGCGTTGTCCTTAGTTACCATACAACAAACTTGTGTTTTCTTACAGTAGCTTGCAGTGATTCTCATATTTTTTCAGTCATGTCTTGCTAATGAAGGTAATGTCTCAGTTCAAATCTGTTCTTGTAGATACAGTTGCTAAAACAAGATCTCTGCTGTCCGTTAGGTTGTCTTTTTATTTCCTAGTTCTGCATCTTCTCTTCGTCTTTCTTCTCCCTCTGTCCTTAGGTGTTCCAAGAGTGTTACCTGAATTCTTGTTTGCTTTGTCAGTGGACAAGCAATTTCTTTTTACTCTTAGCATGTTAAATAGACTGGGCATGTTTTCTTGATGATGTGTTTCTGTCTGTGGAGAAATTTCCTTTCTCTGTAGGAAGACTGGATTTTTGATTAGTCACTAGTCCTTTTGATTTTAGGTTTATTGTTGCTGACTAAATTAAGTAACTGGAACATGTTGAGCTTCTGTTTGTGGTTACTAAAATTGAGAAATCTATATGCTGTCTTGACAAAATACATCTTTGCTGGGTGAGACATTTTTTCAAGGATTGTTTCCTGTTGGAGTCTAACCACTGATTACAAAGAGATCTTGGAGTCATTCTCTGTGGAACACTTAGGGCAAATTACTCCTTGTGTCATTGCTCACTACTCACTGACAGTTGTACAAGAACAGGGTCAGACAGAAGAAAACTAAGTTACCTCTTGCTCTTTCCAGGTGCTGTGAGCTAGCTGTGATGGTCCCTGCTGGAAAGGGAAAATTTAAGTTGTTGATGAAAGTAGATGATTGCTGCCTGCTGTACGAATGTTTTTTGTTTAATTATCATGGTTTTATTTAAATTGCGAGAGTTTTCAAAGATAACTGCTTCTTGCTCTTTGGCTTCTGGGAAGTAATACCTCAAGAACGGTGCTGCACCCATTTGCCTCTTGGTGTTATTTCTCATGAAGGTTGGTTCCTGCATTGCAAATTATACTTTTGATTTTTTTTGCTATTAACACTGTGCATGGATGTAATTGCACTTTTACCTGGTTCCAAAGTGCCTGCTTTAAGTTAAATGAGACACTAGTTTGTGACATTTTCAGCTATGTACTTGGAAGTTTTGGGGATTTGTTTTCTTCCTCCTCCTTCCTTGATCTTCAAAGTAATCTAGGTCTTTGTAAAGGCTTTTGATTCTCAAATATTTTTAGATGTAGGCATCTTTCACAGCTATAGCAATCCATCAATTCTGGCCTTCAACTACAGAATCCTATTAAACAAATTTGATTAATGATAGAGGGGTAAGAGCAGTTAGAGCTTATTCTAAGTTAAGTGCCTAGTGACTATCACCAAAAAGGGGAGGAAGGAGAGAACTTACTGTAAGTACCACAGAAGTATTTTTAATACTTTCTTCTGGAACTTTCTGGCAGTTGTTACATTAGGCTCTGTTTTGAACTTGCATATGTTTTAAATTAAATATATATAAATAAATGTTGGAAGGACATGTTATCTTTAGTACTTTCTGTTCTGTGGGTGAAAAAACCTAAGCCTTTTGCTGTACGTGATATTGGCATGTAACTGAAGAGTTCTGAAAACATTGAAAATGAAAACAAAGCCTGAGCTGAAAATTTTACTGTAAATGGAAACTATTGAAAAAAATGGTGGGTGAGCTGGCTGCTTACCGTAAGAACTCCAGGACTTTGGGGAAATCTGATTTCCCTTCCCAAAGAGAGATGGTCTGGAACTGTGAGAAGCTCCTGATTTCCCAGATGATAGACTCTGGCAGCTTTTATGGATTGTGAGGAGTGATTCCTTCTATGAATTTTGTGCTCTGATGGCCGGCTTGAGCATGTTTGAGAGAATGCAAATTGGGACCTGTAATCTTGTGCCATTAGGCCAATGAAATTATTTTGAGCTAAGCTAAACTGTGAATCTATGTAGGTCTAGATAGTACTGTTGTCCCTGCTCTCTCTGAAACATCTGCTCTTACTTTCAAATGAAATAGCTATTCTATCTGATTTTTCTACTTAGTGTGAGCTATCTTGGATGAGGGAAGGCTTTCACTGAAGTTCCAATGATCATAAAGGAGGTTTGTTCGTATAAATTAAAGGGATGTTCCAGGCACTGCCTGTCCTGTTTTACTCGTGATCATTTATGTGATTTTGTCCTATTTTGGTTAAATGCTCTCATTTTCTTATTATCAAAAGAACAAAGGGCAGTCTTCTATGACAGATCTGACAATGCCAGGCTTATATGTATGTGAGAGTAATGGAGATGAAATTCAGGTGGGTAAGAGATTCTGCCCACCCCTTACAGTAAAACCACAAAGGAATAATTTCAGCATGTGGAATTTTTTCTCACCCTAAAAACCAGTTTTACCCCTTGTGGAAAGGGCACGTGCACCTTTTGGACTCTGGAGCGAGTGATTCTGCTTGTGGTATACACACCCTCAGAGAACAAGAAAAGCTCATACGTGGATAAGCAGCCTCTGTAGGAGGCAACGCAGTGAGCCTGTGTGCTGTTTTGTTTACAGGAGTAAGGGTGGATTTAAATTAAAACCAGCAAGCTTGTATCCCCCTGCTAAATTTCATCATAGAGCATCAACCTACAGAGTGTTCTGTCTTCTTGCCGGAGCAAATGCTAAAGTAGTGTTTGTACAGAGATGCTGTTCATATAAAAATGTACTTTGTGGAGATTGAAGATGATGAGAACTGAAGTCAGATATTCAAACTGATTTTTTTATTTATATCCCTCTTCCTGTAGGCTACAGTTCTGCATTAGTCATTTATCATGGAATGAAGTTGTGGTTGCCACCATAGGGTTGGGGTTAAAGTGGAGGAGACTTTGGAGGAGAGGAATTAATATAAATTTATAAGATATTGCTTGCATAAATAGCAGAAAACAATAGTATTTATACCCTCTTATAGCACAGTTACCTAGAATAATACATACAGTAATACTATGATGTGGACACGGCTGCCATTCCGCTATACGTAGCTGACTTGTTCTTCTGTTTTATCAACTTCATTCTCTGTGAGCAGCAAGGTATCCAGCAGAATGGCTGATGACGCTTGGATGGGTGAACTCCTCAGCCTCATTGGGCTCTGGTACATAATGGGGTTAATCCCATTTCTCATCCCATGCATGACAAAGAGCTTGGAATTTTCTGCCACAGAGCTTCTGAAAGAGATCCTGCTGGAGTGCTTCCGAAGGGCCTTTATAGGCTTTGTGGTCCGATAGTTGCAAGTGATATACCTGCTGAAAGCCTCCCTAAACGTTTTGTTGAAGAGTGTATAGACAAGAGGATTCACTCCTGAGGATACATACCCTATCCAAACAAAGATCTCCATAAGCTTTTGAAAAACCTCCTGGTTGCAGGAGTTGCACAGAACTGAACTGATGTTTGTTATGAAGAATGGGCACCACATCAATAAGAAAAGAAAAAATACAATCCCCAAAACTTTTGATGCCCTTTGTTCATTGGTTATCGTTTGCATGGACTTCCTCCCAATTGTAGATGTTCTGCAGATAGATGTGTCATTGGGCAAAGTCTTGTCCTTTCTGGAGCCGTTTAGCATGGCCACCTTTTCTGGTGAGGAGGCAGGCGTTGCGTCACGCTGAAATACTGTGGACACGGTTGACCAAGTGAAACGCTGAGGTGGCTTGTTGATCCAGTAGGCCTTCTTGCGTAGCACTTGGATTGTCAGAAAGTAAGTGACTATCATGATAGCAAGGGGAATGAAGAATGCAGCCACTGATCCGTACAGAATGAAGTCATGAAAACGATCGGGCGTCAGGAGGCACGTGATGTTTGTTGAGTTGCCGTTTCCATCTTCAATGCCTCTGATAGGGATCGGAATAGCAATGCCTGCAGGAGAAAAAGCAAGTACTTCAGCATATGGTAGTTGCTTGCAATCTCTTTTTTTCTTGGGCCTGAACCCTCAGGGTCTCTAAAGAAAGGTAGTTCCTGAGCTCTGGAGTAGGCACAGGGTGACGGAGAATGTGAATTGCTGAGGGTATCACGTGGGTAATTGGGCGAACAGTACTTTCTAAGGCTTGGCAAGCTCAGCTTTGACATAGTGCCCTTTCTAAGGAGATGGGGCCTAACGCTTAGTGATTGAGGAAGCAGTATAAAGTTGCCAACTTCTCAAGTGTGAAACCCATGAATTGCTTTGACTCTAGTTGTTAGACTTAGTATGGCTTTTCCTCCAGTGAAATGTGTTTCCCTAGTGCCATCTGCTTCCCGCCCCCGCCCTGCCCCGTGGCAACACTTGCACTTTTTGAAGGGCAGTTCTGTAAGTACATACATGTTGTCTTTCCCTCTTATCTTAACCACATCAAGTGACCGGACACAGACAGCTGATTCTTTTTCACCCTGCTTGACTCTTTCATATATACAAGTAGTTAAATAGTTGCCATAATTGTTCAGCGTGTGTTTGAGATGGATTTGTTGTTTAAAGTCTCTTACATATTTAAGAGTGTTTAAATGAGGCTAGCTAGCTCTGTAATTCACCACTCGTTTAAAAAAAAAAAGTTAGCAGTCTTGTTTTTCGAATGAATTTTTTATAACCACTGAATTACAGTCAGCACTTCATTTTCCAGCAGTCTGACGTTACAACAAAAACAACAGGTTCCTTGCTGTCTGGTGAAGGTTATTTGTGGTACGTTTCCTGATGGCACTTAATGAGATCTAGGGATTTACTGTATTCCTCTGCTACTCTGCTTACTGAAGTTGGTTGAGGGCAGCAAGAGCGAAATGGTGTATCCTTCAGCCACTTGATCCCTTTCTTAAGAAGAGGTGTACATTCAGATACAGCAAACATTTAGTATGAGGGTTGGACCAAATTAACCTTTGATTTGGAGAACTCTGACTCAGCTGCAGACTACTTTTGCGTTAAATAAAAAAGATGAAAAAGTACAGCACTGATTGATAGCAATAAATCAGTCATTAAAAGGTCAACTTGTAAGTGTCTTGTCATACTAACAGTTTCCTTTTTTGTGATAAAATAGAGATAGCATCTTTTCTCCTATCTTCCCAGCTCTTCCAGAATTTTTTTCAAGTTGGAATTTTTGGGTTTGGGCATGTATGCCTCAGCCAAGAAGGTGGATGTACACACTCTCCTATGCATTACTGGCCTTAATAATCCAGAATAATTTTGTTCTTTCTCTTGCACACAGAGCGTACAGCACTCTGCCTAGGCTGCCTGCAGCATGCATTAAGTTATTTGAATTAAATGTTTTCACCTCCTTAGCTCACTTAACATTTATTTTTTTAAGCATTAAAGACAGGTGAGGTGCCACATGCACATCACATAGGTGCTAATATCATAAAAGCTTATATGTTGGCATCCTTTATATAAACTGTTCAGGGGTTTTTTTTCTTGTAGGTTAGCCTTTCTATGTGCTATATTGCCAGTGCATCTCAGTCTTCAGTGTGAGTGTTACCAGCCACTCATTTATCTTTCAGTCTTTGATGTAAATAATTAACCTTTTTTTACTTGCTTCGTGGCACAATTGTAAGGCACAGATTTTAGCAGCATCTACTCAAGGCTTAAAATTGTGTTTGGGACAGAATATACTACCACAGGACCGTGCGACCTTGCTTTCCCAGGAGACGTGCTATGCATGCAGATACTCTCTTCTGATTTTTGGACTCTTAGGACCATGAAGAAGAGCGGTGATTATCCCTATTCAATCCTTGCCCTTTCTGGTAAGCCTGAAAAGGAGCAGCGGTTCAGGCAGATTTTTATGATGTAGCTATGTATGATCCAAGAGGTGGACTTAGGCCAGCCCAGGTGTTAGGGTCTGCTAATCAATAGTACTTGGCCAAATATTTCATTTTGCCCAGTTTTCACCTGTTGTTTTATACATGAAAAGCTTCTGCATTCCTTTTCTAGTCTGTCTCACATACCTATTGAAATGAGCCAAACCACAATGATTTTGATGATTGTTGTAGCCCATGAATTGTATTGACTAGCCTGGATTGGCTTTTTAATCGCAATATAGCGGTCTAGGGAGATGGCGCAGAGGTGCATGATGGAGGCTGTGGAGAAGAGGACGTCAAGGAACAGCCAGATGGGACACAAGGAAGTTGGAAAAGGCCAGGCATAGTCTGAAAGAGAACAGAAAACTCATTAGGATCTAAGCTTTTCGAGAGTTTTCAGTGTATGGTTTTCCTTTGGCATCATTACTTTTGAGAAGTTCATGATACTACAGGCACCACACTTTGCCACTGCCTCAGCTGGATTCTGTCTTATGTTTTAGTTAGCACCTAACTGGCATGGCTGCTGCCATCGTATTGATTGGGCTGTTTGTGTGTTACAACCCTTTCCCTGTCTTTTTTGTCCTTTCTAGGTCATAAGCAATTTGTAGCGAGGACTCTGGATAAAAAAGTTCATCCCATGACTGTGCTTGGTCCTTGCACCCTGCTGTTAAATGGTTATTTTCAGCTATGCCTCCTTGATAATCCTATGATTCAAGGTTGTATTAAATGGAGGAGATAATGGGTCATAACCAATGTATTAGTCAAATCACTGCAGAGCCATGGTTGAACCTTAGTGGTGATCCTGAAGAATCTAGTTCAAGCAGTTTTAAAATGAATTTGCTGTGTCACTTGATCACTTACAGTTGAGCACTAATGTGGCAAAGCAGGGCTATTCTGTCTCAGTAATGATTTCATAAAAATTGATGGGCTTTCATGCGCGTGGTGTGTTTTTGGGGTGGGGGTGTGTTGTTCTACCCCACCCCCCACCCCCCCGAGGATTATAAGTCTGGCATCCTGATTCTTACAGTAGTTATCTATCTTTAATGTTAATCTCTATAGTGAACTTAGGGTCTGTCAGCTGCATTATATCTAAGATTAAGGTTTTGTAGTGTTCAACTTTCCAAAAGGCTTTTATTTTTAACAGCTGGGTCTCCCCTATCAATGTTTACAATACAAAACCAAATGAACTTTAATCAAACTGATTTTTTTAAACTGCTTTATTTTCACTCACAATTAGTTTATATTGCAAATGAGCGCTAGCAGTGTTCAATTTGAGGGGCACCTAAGTGTGGTGTGTCTATAAGAATGTTCGCTAGTCCTAGCGAAGAATGTGTGAACACAGAAGTGTTTTCTGCTTCTAATGGTAGAAGTTGATCTATTAAATATATTCTCCCCCTTTACAGAATTCAGCTGTATGCAGTCAGTAGCAACATTAATAGTATTGCCAGAGAAATCAGTTCTTCCTTGAATGATGATTAAGGGGTGGGAAAAAAAAGATATTTCTAACAAATCAGGTTGGTTTTAATCTCCTTGCTCTGGATAAATAGATATTCATACCGAGAATGTCAAATGAGCTGGACTATTATAATGCCCAGTTGTATCAATGTAGTAATGTTGCAGTAGTTCAAGATTAAAACATTTTTTCATAATGTGACTGATAGATGGAAATGATAATGGTGTTGCCTTGACTTGAACTGTAAAAGTTTTCCATCTTCGGGTTTATAAAGTCAGACATAGCAAGTACTTGTCTGCACTCTTACCTATGTTGGGAAACCTTGCCTGTTAAAGAGAACGAATAGATGGAGCTCAGAACCGAACCTTACTCATTCCCAAAGCAGTGAACTCCAGGGAGGATGATGCAGGCAGTGCGGCAGAAGGGAAAGAGGTGGTCTATTCTCAAATCATTAACCAGTAGATTTTAGTATCTAGCTGCATATTTCCTAAAATAGATATCATGGTTGAAATTGACTTCAAAAAATTATTCTGTCAGGCTGGTATGAGAGAGTTGTAATTAGCATATTATGAAACACTTATTCATACTTAATTTTTCTATCTACAGTATCAGCTGGCAGTAAGGTATGGTGCCTTTCTGAAGAAAAAAAGAAAAACAAAACTAAAATATCTTGTGGCTCATGTGACCAGCTGTAAAAAAACCTGCTCTTGTCTGAGATCTCGTGCTTTTTGTGGTGGTGTGTATCACTGTTAGCCTGTTCTGTTAGTTTGAGAGTAGGGAAAAGATGGGATATTAATATCCTCTCAGGACTCAGAAAGCATCTCTGACCTTGAACATGACAGTGACCTGCTTGTTCGTTGTCCTGCTTTGTAATTCAGACTGAAGGTAAAATGAGTACGTCCTGCCAAGTGGTGATACAAAGCCATTAGCAGGTCATGCTTAGTTTGGATTGTTGCAAGTTCTGATTCTCCTAGTATAGATCCACACTTGGAGCAGACCAGAACACTTACTGGGCTGACTGAAATTCTCTACCTTCTTTTTCCGTGGGAGTTCAAATGCTGATTTAAGCGAGGTAGTAGGTTGGAATTTTTAAATGTTTTTTTAAAATGTCTAGGTTACCTGACAAATGTGCATGCCTGAAAACTTGTCTGGTTTCTCTGTGAGGTGGTGTAAGATAAAAAAATATTCCTCCCTCCTACAAAACTCGCTTCAGATTCTCCCAGCACTGCGGCAGTGCTGCTGTTGCGGATTATTTTCCTTATTTTGAGTCAAAACAGGATAAAATACACATTTTAAGATTTGTCTTGCACCTTAAGAGAAGATGAGCTTTTACCACAACTGTCTACCCTTGGTTAATCTTTATTTAAGAAAAGCTTTATTTATAGGAAATACCTTGGAAATGTGTAATCCTTAAAGTACAGTATTGATGAGCTACTTTTGCTGTAAGCCACAAGGTTTTTTTGAAAGCCTGGGAGAAAGCACTGCTTATGTACATGTGTAAGCATGATTGAGAGATCTTGAAATAGACTTGGAAGCCATTTGTTCTTCTGCTATATGGGCTGCTGAAGCGTGTTACCAGTCAAAGATTTTGTTGCTGTTAGATAATGATGCTTTTACTGAGATGGAAATTGGATATTTTTAACCACTAGCTGACTTAAGTCTAGGCTTCGATCTTCAAATTGGTGTGCGTGTGTCTGTAACCTGCATGTGTGGTGTTCACTCACGTGTCAGTATTCAGCTTTGTGGACTGTATGGGCCTGGTGTTTCCAAGCTGCTGTCTTGCTGTTTCACCCCGGTGGCTGCCTGCCTCTTATTTTTCTGCTAAAATTATCGCTTCAACAGTAGTTGAACAGTTCACTGTCATATAGTTTCCTTAATTTAGCTAAAGTAATTTTTTTTTTTAATTAGAGTTGCTTTGTGTGGAATAAGCCTTTGTTTTTTCACTTGTCTTTAGATTTGAGGTTTTGGAAAGTAGCCCTCAATTGAAGAAGTTTTCTCTTGTAGTTTGCACAAGCAAGAAGGGAAGATTTGTTGTGGTCTGTCATCAGTAATGGGGGAAGATTAAGACTGTGATTGCTTGTAATAGATTTTAAAAACAGTGGTTTGTAGCCTGGGACTATCAGCCTTACAGTCTGATTTTTAAGTGGATGAATATCAGGAATAGGGAATATATTTTTAAAGATATGTGCACTGTCTCCAAGTAATCCATTGCCCACCAAGCCATGAACAACAGACTTCCTGCTGCAGGGTTTGCAAATGAGAGGATCTCTCAAGTTTGTTTACTAATTTCACTATCTGATGAATAGCAACATTTTCTCTTTCCTTCAGTAGCTCTGAGTATTAAAAAGTTGGATAACTTTTGAAAGCTACATTTCAGAGAATGCAATTATTTCCTAACATATCTTCCTGGTTTTGGAAGAAATGGGAAGAATTTAGCAAGCAATAAAAGCAATGAACTGTTTGTATATTCTGACGCTCGCACTCCCAAGTTGAAATTGCAGTGTGTATTTGTACCAGAATACATTTTGGTTGCTCTGCTGAAAATAAATCTGCTTCTCATGCTATTATACCTGTGAGTGAGTTACAGATTTATTTGTTTATTTTTAAAAGGGGCAGCTCTTTATTACAGAAACAGTCTATTTCTGAAGATTTTCTGTAAGTGTACTGTCAGGGCATGGAGCCAATATCTGTAGCAGGTTTTGAATGTGAATGCTCTGTGACACTTCAGTTTTTACAGTCAGGATCATTTAATGTGACTGCACTTTAGTTCACACCTTTTCCCTCAAATATTCTCCACATAATTAGATATCAGTCCCAAATCGGAAGCATAATATTTGTATTCTGTATCTAGAAGTTGCACCCAGCTATTTCATTATTATAGGAACACTCCTGTGTGGAAGTGCCAGGAGGCTGAATTTAATTGGCTCTCCAGCTGTCAATGATTATTCTGTGTTCAAGTAGTTATCTGGCTAATGTAGCTTCAAGATTTAGACTTGTTATGTATTTAAATGTCTGTTCTAGCCTCATGCCATTAACTCCTCATGTTTTGCTCATGCTTTGAACTTCTATAAACACCTCAGCATCTTCCCCAGTGGATGAAGAGGCAAAGTAGTTTTTCTGGTTGGCTGCCAAAGAGCAACTTGTATGCAAGAAATTTCAGTTTTAACCACTACTATGTGAAAGGCTGATCAGCCTTACTTAGTTAATTCCAACTAATTTTGCTACTTTCTTATAAATTTTCTGCAACGTGAAAGATGCTTTTGTTTGACTTTTAAATTAAGACTCCTAGCATGCTTTTAAACGGTTGAAACCAGGACTTAGTACTGAATTAATTGAGAGATTAAGGAGCAATAGTCTCTTTACAAAGTTAAAAAGAAAAGATTTCTTAATCTAGCAAAATGAAAATAATAAAAAAAAGGCAAACCAAAAAACCTGCACCACCACCAAAAAAGAACTCCACAAAATCAAGAACATGCTTTCACTTTGTATTGATTGCTAGTCCAATACTAGTATTTTTTTATGGTTAATAGTTTTATTTTTATTATTAATGAGGCCTTTGGCAGGAACTAAGCAGTTACAGTATCTGTGTATAAGTATGTATAGACATATGTTTCTTGCCTCTGCGCATGTATGTGCACATACATTACATACCAAGGTTTTTTATAAGTGATTGTGATGTCTTTTTTTAAGTTAGAAATCACTGTCCTGGTCATGTACATTTACTTTTCTTTTTAGACACTGTTACTTGGAAAAAAAGATTATTTTACGATCTCAACACTGAATTCTGACCTCCAGTTCATATATCTGTTTAGGGAGAAGCAGTCTGTAATATACAGAAATTCACTCTGAAGGCATTTAGTGAATAAACACATCTGTTAATAAAGTGATACCCGTCTTCTGCAGCAAACAAAAGTTACTGATGGCCTTTCTGAAATAAAGTTTATGATTGTGTTTGCTTGTTGCTCAGGCAACTCTTAGAGATCTAGTGTAGGAAAAATGAACTCCTGTAGCCTTTCGTTATCTAGGGCCCAGTGGTGTCTATATGTTAAAGATAATCATGTAAATCTAAGTTTATTGAAAAACCCATCTTGTTGATTATTTTGTTTCCATTTGTATGATACATAAATAGACAATTTGAAATGTATTCTTAAAGAAACTTTAGGAGTAAAAGAGAGAGACTTTTCCATGGAGCTACCTCTGATTAGTTGTCAAAAGCAGTATCTGAAATAAAGCTGGGTATAAGAGAACATGAAAAAGTCATGTTTGTTCTGTAATGAATAATCAGAAAGAAAATGCCACACTCAATGTATGTTCATGTAAAAAAACTCTCTATTTTATTCTATATAAACGAGACTAAATGATAAATCTGAGTCTCAAATATTAGGTGTACTGATTGAGGCTTTCTGGCTTGACAGAGTTAATTCTTTTGGATGCTTTACAAACCTGCCACTTTCTCCAGGGTGGGTGAAAAATAGGTTTCTCTGAAACTAGTACTGGTAAAGTTTGTTGTCTGCAATGGTGCAAGGGACCATCTCTGACTGCTCATGTTGCTTGGAGTCAATACTAAGATAAAATTGGGTGCTGGATCCAAGAGAGCTCAAAACCTGTTCAGTGTACTGAACAGATACCTAGACTTCATTTCATGTTTTTTAGAAGACTGCCTACAATTAGCATAATATCCAATAGAATAGATACCAACATTGTGCTGATGTTGTCTAAAATACTACACTGCACAAGATGTGATTTCCCATGTCCAGTTCCAATTTAGTATCAGTTCTAAGTCTCAGGTGTTTGGGTTTTTTTGAATGGTTTATTTCAAAGGAAAAAATATCCACAGTGGTATACTTCCCATAAAGACATTAAGCTATATTAAGGTGAGAGAGGGAGAAAAATTAGCAGCCCTCATCCAAGTGATTTTAAAAAATTGTAATGGTGGAAAGCAAACAGTTCTTCTGTTTAAATTAGACCTCCCCAAATTGTATGCCATATGCTAGCCTGATAAACAAATGCACTGTACTTACCAAATAATATTATGAGAAGGGCAACTGGCATCACAAACAGACCCACGAGCAAATCTGCCACCGCCAAGGATGTCAAAAAGTAGTTGGTAGCATATTGCAACTTTTTCTCCAGAGACACCGCTAGTATGACAAGTATGTTCCCCCCAATGGTGGGGATTATCACCAGGAGGATCAGTAAAGCTGCCCAACGCACTTTGTTTCCTTGTTCGTCGCTTGAGTACTCCTGCTTGGGTTCTCCTGCTACTGAGAGAGGTGACAAAGATCCATTGCTAACTCCGGACCCGTTCAAGAAATGTAAAGGATAGGACATCTTTGTGTCCAGCTGAAAGTATTCAGGAGCTGTATTTTGCACAGGAATTGTGTACGGTGTAAGAATTCACGGTTCCTCTCTGGTCCAGGATGGTCCTGAAGAAAGGCCAGCATGGTCAGTATGGTAAACTGGTCATCTGCTATTTTGAGATACTGTAACCATGTCCAAGCTGGTATCCAATTTTTTTTATCCTGTGTCTTGCTGTGTGCAGTTAGGTCTTAAAAGTCAAAGTCCTGTCTTGTGTCCATCTCTGGTTGGTAGGTAGGGTTCAGTGGTCTGGTCTCCCCTTTATGGCGAGGTTCAGGTTTCAGAAGATTATAGGAGACAGTTCAGTAGCTGTGAAAAGCAGGCAGTGCATTAGCTTCCCTTTTTTTTTTCTTTCCTTTCTACAGCAGTAAAAAGTGATAGATCAATTTGGGTGTTAAATATTTCCCTTTAGATAGAGGGTACATAGATTGGCTCTTTGTAAGTACAAACTGATGCAAAGGCAGATGCTCGGGTTGTGTATATGCAACTCCTCCTCTCCTGAGTGTCTAGTCTCCAGCAGCGTGTGCGTAGGCAGACGGCAGTTCCCATATTTCCCCTTATTAAGAATCCTATTTCTCCACAGAGGGTCACCCCAAAAATATCTTCAGAAATTATGTATGAGGTTTCCGTTTTAATGTCTGCAGCTCCTAATTTATCAGGTGCGGGTCAGGAAGCTGTAGACAATAAAATACTGGTGACAGTCTCAAGGGGACCGTAAAGATTTATGGAACTGAGACATCTAAATTTACACATTACTTGAAGGGGGGGGGGGGGGGGGGGGCT
>JAVJGI010000003.1:17847885-17895037 GCA_035590275.1 Ibycter americanus
GGGGAGTAAACCATTTGTTTTTGTAATCTGAGCAGGGCTTTTATTAAGCACAGCCTTTTCTCTCCTTCCCTCCCTCCCTCTCTCTGTCTCTCTCAACTGCTGGAGACTTAAGGCGTACATTTCCCCCTTCAAGCAGAGACTAAAACAGCTGTCACAGTGTTAAGCTGAACAAATGCTCAGTTACTGAGAAGATTCGATGTGTTGCATTTTTCAGGTGAAGAAAGCCTTACCTCTTTCTCTTGCATTTCACTCTTTCTCTTGCATTTCAGTAGAGTTCACTTTGCATCCAGGAATATCCTTTTTAATTTTCTTTTTCGTCACGTGGTGGATTTTAAGATAGGATTCTTCACTGCTTTCTGGAAAACAAGTTTTTCAATTGGTTTTAGTTTTTAGAATTTTTCTAAAGCTTGTCTTTTTGTGTGCTTTTGTTTAGCACATTTCTTCTAACACCAAGATTAAGAATTTCTATTTTGGAAAACTGTATTTCTTACCCAGGTATTTTGCCCGACTCTCGATTGGAGTAGAAGAATCATTCTTGCCACATTTAAAAAAAGATAGAAATAAGCTTGTGTTCTTTTTTTGCTGTCCTTTCTTTTCCATTCTTTTGATGATTTTACTTAAGTGATTAGCAGTGTCTCTCTGCAGTTTTCCCTTTGTTCATTAGCAAAGCTCGCTGTCTGCTTCTAAGCTTGTTTGTTGATTGACTCACTGCGGTGTATCCAGCTCAAGTGCTTGAAAAGCAGGGAAGTAAATGAGTGGGACTTTGGCTGGAAAAGAGCCAGAGAAGGGTTGATTGATTCAGTGCTCCAGTACTATAATGTGTGCTCCTTGTAGCTGTATCAGGATGTGTGCAGATCCTGTAAATGACCCTTCATGCTACGATATTGTAGCTGTATGCACCACAGCGAGTGTATGCCTGCGTGCTTGCTCTCTCTTGCTTGCTTGGTCTCTGGACTCTCTTGCTCGCTTGCTCTCTGGATGGAAGCACTGTTAACCCTGAAAAGTTCTGCTGCCCTGTAAATGCTCCATATTTTTTTTCTTGACTAATTTTATGAAAGTGTTGTCTAGCCCACTAATTTAAATTGCACTGTTACTTTAAGTCTTTCTTCTTGCACCTGCTTTTTATTACCACAAATTTTCTCTTTTGTTACCGTGGCAGCTTTCTGTGGATGTGTGTATGGTCTTTAACATCATCTTACAGTACTGCATTAAAATGCAAATAGAGAGTTCACTTCCAAGGATATTAGCTGGATAAGTGTGTAATAGAGCCTTTGAGTTTAAGACCAGAAGAGATCATGGTCTGACCCCCTGTATGTCACCGGCCATTACATTCCATGAATTGCTAGTACTTACCAGGCTTGAGCTGGGAATCGCATCCTCAGTGAACTGTGAATCAATTTATACTTCTTTAAAAAAAAAAAAAAAAAAAAAAAAAGAAGAAAGCAAGCATTCACAAGCATTCATATCTTTAGGATACAACTACTTTAGGGCCAAAAAGAAAGCTCCTGCCAGAAACTAATAGAAATACTTGACTTAAAGTGTGTTCAGATCATATGATAGCAAAGTAGTTTTCGCTTGCTCCTTATTTTTCCTGTATGAAGGAAACCTTTGGCAAGATTCCATACTGTATTCATTTGCAACTGACTTTTGATATCTTTATTCTTCAGAAAAGTATATATTAGGACATAAAGATTAATCTAGCTACATTAATTTTGTTTTCTTATCTGACCACCTCCCCATTGTAACCGCTGACAGAACTGAGAGAGTAGAACACATGAAAACATACAGAAAGCGGAAATCGAGACAGGACAATACTATATTGGGCTAATGAGCATTTGGATTCAGTTTTCCTGAAGCTCGACTTAAGTCTAATCAATTTCTGTTTTATTTTATAAATCTTGAAGGCTCTCCTGGCATTAATCTATCTGTACTTGAAGTCTTTATCAAAATTTCCATTGGATAAACACAGCCTGTGTTCACTCTTTCAGATTGTACAAATAAAGCTTGTTTTCCTTCATCATTGACACTTGAGCTGTTTTTTTCCTTGTTGAAAGACAGCTGGAGTTATTACTACTTTCTGGAGGTGGAGCTGTGGGCAGTATGTTTGCATAAAAATTGGAAAAAAAATAATGTTCTGGAGTAAACCCACCAAAGTATAGTAAAAGATAGATTAATCCTTTACCGTCAGTGATCTACTTCTGGGTGTGTGTCACAAGCAGCTCTTCATGTCACATCTCTGAATTTAAAGTTCCAGGGGAAAAAAAAATAGATAATGCATCTATCAGAACCATCTGCTGATCATCAGCATCAGTTACTGGTGCAAGCCTGTGTTGGAGCTGAAGTGTTATCTTGAAAGAGGAGGTATTTTGTTTGGTCTTTTTTGGTTGGTTGGTTGGGTTTTTTACTTCTCGCATTTTCACAGTGCAGTAGACGCTATCACTCAATCACTTCAATGTGGGGGAAGTTTCAAGAGTTACAGAAGTGTAGTTTTCTTGAGTTCTGTATTACCTCTATAAATTTTCCTCATAGATCTTGCCATTAAGAAGCATCACTGTTGGCTACTGTGGTAAAGAGGTGTTTTGGTCAAAGTGAAGATCAAGTGTTTCCACTTCTCTCAGTGGATGTTATAATGTCATTTATACGACAAAATCATCTCTTTAGCCACTAGAATGACTAAATTAAATACGCTGGGAGGGGAGAGGCACCTTGATGAAGCACCAGCGGAAGGCTATACTGTTGCCTGAATATTGCTCTGATGAAATCTGCATAAACGCATTCATATCTAATTGAAAATGAAATTGTTTTTAAAATACAGGTGAAAACAGTTTTCTTAGGAACTTGCAGAGGAAGATGATATGAGTTTAGTTGTATTAGGCTTGCATAGCATATATACCTGCTTGGTGCAGATGGCTAGAAAACTTATCTGTGTTTTGTGATGTTTTTTCAACTCTCCCAGTTTTGAATAATTTCTGAGAAACACATCCTGCTGTATAGATATGGATCTGCAGCAGTTCCTTCACTGCATGCTTCTGGCTAGGCTTTTTGTGCAGGCCTGTGTCATGCCCCCATGTCCAGCTCCTTTTCTGTCTTAATGATGAGAAACCTTGAATTTTGCTAGACCCCACTCCTGGTCCACCGTAACCTTAACATCTGAACCATGCATAGATATTAATATTTTTTTCCTCACCCCTGGCGGTTGTTTCTGTTTTCAAATTGCCAATACTATTTTATTTGAATGGAGCCATGTCGCCATTAGATGTGAGCTGACACTGGTGACAGTGTTGTTCAGTTGGTGCATATCCTTCAAGTTTGTCTGCTGTGCCTGTTGGCAGCGCTCGGCCTCATCGTCCTGACAGCGGGAGGCTTCCTAGAAGTTCTCATTCTTTAGCAAGACTTGCTTAGGCAACCAGGAGGCATTTCAGAAAAACATTGTGGAGAAGGAGGCTGTGTTGCACACGAGAGAGTTGCGGGAAGTTCCTGGCAGGGGAATAGCTAGGTATTTTTTGTCGAGAGAAAAAGAGACAGGGTTTACACCCTTGCTTAATCTACACCAAAATGTCTGTTTGTTGCATTTTTCTCTGCAGGCTTTGCATCTTCTGTTTTCCCTCTGCTGCTACATGCTCCCCCTTCCACTTCACAAATGACTGCAAATTGTGCCATTAGATATCTGCATTCCTCCTTTATTAACTCATTTATGGATGAAATGAAACTTCTGTTAAGCTTTTTTTTATCTCTCGGTGCACTACAAAACAACTTGTGGAAATAGTTCTGTATCAAATGATTTATTCATGTCCGATAGTTTAGACAGTCATAAATATTTAGAATCTTTTGAAATATGACTGGAGAGGAATCTAAAAGATTTATTTGACATTGTTCTTTAATTCTCTGACATTTCATTTTTCAATGAGTTGTAAAGTCCTTAAATATTTAGACTAAAGAAATGTGTGTTAGTGATGCTTCAGACACTTCCATTTTTTGTCTCAATCACAAGACCAGTGTGATGGTTTATTTTCAGTATTCTGTTTATTTACTTATTGATGCTATCTTAGATACCTATACAGGGTTTCATGTTTAAATATTGCTGAAATATAAAGAGAAATGGCAACAGTCCTCTAACCTTCAAGATGTGCAACTTAAAGAATTGGCAATAGACTGTGCAAAGGTATTTGGATGTGGTTCTAACTGGGCTGTGATCTAAGAAACTTAAGTGGAATATACTTCAAGATATGGCAGTCTGAGTTTTCAGTTTGTCTTGTAGTGGTGTGTGCCTCTTAGGCAAAAAAAAAAAAAAGGAAAGAAAAAAAAAAGATTAAAAAAAAAAAAAAAGATTAAAGTGGATTGTTAAACAGGATTGATGTACCTAACAGTGTTCCTCAACTTTGAGTAGCCCAGTAAGGCTCTTGCAGGCAAAGCCTACTAAGAATTACAGTGTCTGCAGATGTTGCAATTGTAATTACCTTCAGAAAATAAAACCAAACAGTTTAGGTACCTTACAGATTCCTAATAATGCTACTGTAAGAAATGTTTCATGGTGAAAAGGAAATACAGTTTCGGGGTTCTCTGCAAATTATGGAGAACCTTCCATGGTCAACATCATGGACTGAAAAGAAAATGACCATTTTCTGTGTCCAGCTGATCTGGGTGGTTTTGTTCATATTGATCTGAGTTACTAAAAATCAATGTGCTGGGTTTTATTTTGTGAATTTTTGTCCTGGAGGCTTAAGAAAAACTTTCGCTCCTCTCTCTTTGGAAGTAATGAAGAATGCAGAACTTTCTTTGGTTTCTCAGAAATTCTAGGGGTGCTTATAAGCTAATTATCAGCTTTTATATCAAGAATATAACATGATATGTGTATAAATATGCCATTTATATTTAATCATATCCAGGAGATGAACATCTCCGCAGGAATGAGATCAAAGTTGAAGCTAAGGCTAAGGTAATTGAGCAGGAGTTAGGCAGCTCCTCTGTGTTCTGTCTGGTTCTGGTTTCTGTGAAGATTCAAAATCCTTAGCGCATAGTGTTCATTTCTTGTGAAGGTTTTGAGAGCAAGCAGTTGATGAGTAACACTAATAAAATGCTAGTAGCTATTATGTTTTACTGAGAATCTGTCATTACTGTCTTGGTGCATCTTTATTTTTCTTTACAGTTTTGTTTATGATTTCTGAAACAAACCAAACTGGATCTTGAAGGAAGTCCTTCATCTGCAGCCTGTATATCACAACAGTGGTGTAGAGTGGGAATAAAGCTGTAGCTGACTGCTGTGTTGAAGTCCTATAGAACAAACTTTTAGGCTTTTTTGGCTTCTTGATTCATTTAGTCTCCTGGTAACAGAATGAAGTTGAGGCTAGTTGAGATGTTGGCTTTTTTGTATATGGGTCTGGGTTCACTGACGTCTGTGTTCTAATGGCTTATGTAGGAGCAGCTGAGTAATTTTCAGATGAAAATGAAGGAAATAATCAGGCCGTTCTTTTGTCGTCGTTTTGCTGTTGTAGTAAAATGTAATTGCAAAAGCAAACTGCTTGAGCAAAACCAGTGTTAGGAAAAAAGGAAGGAACCAGTGCATTAAAGATAATTTGGTTCTTAAAAATAGACATTGCCTATCTTGCTAAGATATACCTCCCAGTTTAGAGACATGACTTGGGCTTTAATGTAGGAATTTTTAGATGAGATTACTGGACTGTGTTATGGGAAGGTCAGACTAGAGGACTATGGTATGCTGCTGCTGTCCTCAAAATATATTAGATATACTTTACGTTTAGAATTTTTACTATGACTTTTAAGAGGGTTGGGGGGGAATTGTGTCTGGAGATGAAACTTCTGCCCACTAAATATCCAGACATTATCCTCACATTTCATGGGATGTTCTGTGTTTAACTTGTAGTAATGACAGATGTCCGTATTAGGACTGACCAAGAGTAGCCTGTTCCTGAGTGTGACTTCTGATAAGCCATTTATCTTTTTTTAGTATTTTTTTAAGTTTTCTCACACTCTTTGTTATTTCTCTCCCTCTCCCACAAGAGGTTTCTACTGAGTAACCGCATTGATGCAGCCATCAGCACAACAGAGTGGTAAAGGTCTTCAGTGGGGAGCGGGAGGGGTGGGCTTGGTTTGGGAACCTGTGTGGGGCTTGGTACCAGTGAAGTGGAAACCTCCTCTGTCAGCAGCAGGACTGCCCCTCCACTGTGCTGAGCGTCAAGTCAGCAGTTCCTGTGGCTGTGCTCTAAGTGAAGGGTGAAAGCCTGGGGCCAGGGCAAGGAGAATGAGGTTGTGTTTTAAACATATTCCCTAACTGGATTACTAGTTGGAAGTAATGCCATGGGAGCATGATTGCAGCCTGTAACTGCTTATGAGGGCTTCTTAATTATTTTTTTTTTTTGGTCATTTGACAGAATTTTGTGTGTTATGAATTTGATTAAGTGTGGGTTTGGGTTTATATGGGCTAACCTTTGGCAACAGTGTGTAGGACTTTATTGCTGAGACACTTTACAAAGCAGATGAGCAAATGTTACTGCTTAAGTATTGATGTCAATGGTGCTCTTGTGTACTGAAGTCCTGTCCCTCTGATAAGCATTTTTACAAGCTGTTTCACTTCTTCAACCCATTTGTGATTCTGCCTTCTAGTTCTCTATTGCATGGGAATACACTTCGTGAAGATTGCGGGATCGAGAAGACTGTATACTGAGGAAAGTGGTGGGACCCGTTAAGTAGCTTTAACTCCCAAAGTAGATTTACAGAAGGCCCCCTGCCAAAATGTATGACCATTTTATGGATAGATTTGAGATAAAAGCATTTGAAAAAATGGCCACAAATAATTTAAAAATGACTAAGAATTTCATAATCAGTGTACGTTAATCCTGATTTTATAATAAAAACTGTGTGGGAACTTCTGAGCTTGCAGACACAAAAATGCATCCAAGTTAATGATTCTATAAAATCCAGCTTTCTGAACAGGAATTTAATGATTAATGCTTCAAAGTGCACAATCACATCTTTACCAGGAAATGTTTTTCTCTTCTTTGGCTCACAGTCTGCCTGTTTAACACTTACTGAAGTAAAGCAAACACAAAGGTGTTAAGAGTCTTTGTGCGAGAGCTGAAGTCTTCTGTGCAGCTGAATGCTTGGGCTCATTTATTACAGGTTTTGTGACTCCTGGTCTCTACATCAGCTCATTTTTAAAAATCATTGTCAGCATCTAAGCTGTTATTTAAGCAAGAGACTGATGGGCAATTTTAAATTTGTCTTTTAGTTTATAGTCTTCACTTCACTAGTTGCTTGCAGGACCACATAATTCTGTTTCCCAACTCTTCCTTCTTTCTTAACATTTGTCATCATGGCTGCATCTTAGAGGTAACAGTTTCCAGCAACCTTGCGTTTGTTCCTCTCTTACGTGTTGATTGTTGGGGTTTTTCTGTTGCTGTTTGGAGAGATTTTGGGTTTTTTGTAGGGTGGTGATGGTAGATGGGATTCTCTCCCCATGCAGATGTTTTAGGAAAACTCAAAGAAACAAGACTCTTGGAAGTAGGGGTAAGGTAGGAGATCTGGGTACTTGCTGCTGTGACTGCTGAGGCATTGAGTAGCCTCTGAAACCTGGGTGCCTTTGGGTCCTTTCAGCAGTTCTGGGGGAGGACTGGAGCCTGTGTGGTGGTGCTGCCTGTCTGCAGTCAGCTGGAGCAGGAAAGAGGACTGTGAAAAGTTCAGGACTAGTTATCAGACAAGACTATGGGAAAGCATTAAAATAGGAAGAGATAATAGCTAGAGTAGAAATTAATTGATTTTGTGTGTAAAGTATAACTGAAGTATGAGTGTGTGGTTATATGAGCATGTCTTCTGTCCCCAGTCACAGTGAAAGATGACAATGAACTAGATTATTGCTTAAGGTCTTTTATTTACTTCTGTTTTCTATGATTTGGGTATTCATTTAAATAAAACCAGTGCTGGAGCACACTCTATAATTTTTTTTTCTACCTCTTGAGTTGAGTGCTTGAATAGACACTTAATGATCCTACCTGATGCTATAATTCCTGTGTAAAGCAGGTACTGCTGCCAACCTCCATCTTCCAGTATAGCAAACATAAGAAGGAAAGCTAAAACTAAGGTGTTCTTGGCTCTTCCTTTGTATGTTTCAGTCTGAAATCAGTTTATAGTCAAAGTAAATGGCTTGCAAGACTGCTTTTAGGATTGTGAATGTGACAATTAAAAAGCTAGTCTGGGCTGCAAAACACAGTGAGATGGAGTGGATAACCAGATGACGAGCGCTTCGAAAACAGACATAATTAAATGACTTGTGATTTATAGTTTCCTGTCTTTCCTTTTCATGAGCATGTACTTACCAGCTGCATTCCTGTGTGGCTCTTGTATTCATGGTGTCATGAAATGGGGTAAATTTAACAGATCAGCTGTGATGGATGTGCTTATGATACCTATGAGTTCAGAATGCAGACTCGTCTGACACCAAGATGCTTGCTTTACAAACAATTTTGCTTTTGCTGCATTAGAAATGCTGAAATTGGCAGTGTATGATATATGAGGTGGTTTGTGTGGCATCAAAATTAATGGAGTGATAAATATGACTACAGACAGGAAGGAAATGAATGTATCCACACCTGTGAGTTCTGCCCTACTTCAGAAATACTCAGTATTCACAAGACACTGCATTAGCAATGTGTGCTTCTTGCTGTAGGAATTGAAGAGTTCCCTTTCATCTCTCCCAGCACTGGGCTAGAAGTTCTGTTGCTGTAATGACCAACAGTACACTGGTTCTGAGCTGGTGAGGCATGGAGTATATGCTCCCAATTTCAGATCTCTGAAAAGGCAGCAGCATCACAGCGTGATATTGTAAGGAGGCGACAGCAGACATTGCTGATAAACTGATTGGAAGTGTGTGTTGTATCAGTATTTCCTCACATGCTTTGATTTACAGCAGTGGGTGAAGGTGAGGAGGAGTCAGCAGAAGCTGTGAGTGGAAAAGGGAGTTTGGGACCCACCAGCCTTGAAGGCTGGTTGGTACTGGAGTTGGGTTTTGTGTTTGCTGACGGGAGATTTAGTACTGTGGGATTCTAATGGAGAGTAAAACTCTGCTAACGGAAAGTCTGTCACAACAGCATGATTTCTAGAGATAAAGACCTCAATCTCAATAGATATGTCATTCTGCTGGGTAATCTTTGAAAGGCAGAAAACATGCACTAAAAAGGAAGACTTCAGTAGTGGGAACTGTGTGTGGTATCTGCAGCAATAAGGAAGTTTATTCATTTGTGCACTTCCTTGTTCTCTTAGTCCATTTGTTACATTCTGAGAAATGCAAAACATGCAATGTGGAAGGACAATTTTAAATTTTCCAGTGTGAACACAGTGAAGTCTCCATATTTTGGAGAACAATAATAATAAACAACATTCTTTTTTTGCCTTTCTTTAGGACTCCTGAACAGTGTCCGAGTGTGGTTTCTTTGCTGTCAGAGAGCTACAATCCCCATGTGCGTTATGGGGCTGCCATGGCTTTGGGTATCTGCTGTGCGGGCACTGGAAATAAGGTGAGGACCAGAAGCATCCATTGCCAAGACTTTTTGCGCTGTCTTGCCACAGAGACATTTGTGTGGAAACATCACACATGGATAGATTTCTTGCACATGTACACTGCTAGCCAGCTGGAGTAGAGCAGTACTACTTTAAATTATTTAACTGTCCTGGGTATAGAGAATTCTTTTCCTCCTTGTACAGAGTAGATAAAGTAGAAGAATGTTTTTATACACTGTTGCCACATTCTTGGAATTTTGTCTTCAAAACTTTTCTTAAGAGTTTTCTTACAGTCAAGTTGCCACTGAACTTTAAATGTATATTCAGTACTCCCAAAATCAATGCTCCTTTGCCCTTGGAGTTGATCTTTTACAGATTGCTTTATGGGGGACAAGGGGGTGCCAGTGACAGGAAAACAGCAGGTGTTTTGCATAACTTCTAGCTCCTTTCTTCTTTCCTGTGATACACAATTCATGGTAGATACACATAGTAAAGCCAAGTGCAATGAAGTTTAATGAAATTTACTGGAGTTCCAGGTATGTAATTCACAGCCAGTAAATTTTATTCTCACTTTTTAAGTGTCAGTGAAGGATGATTCTCACATATGATAGCAGGGACCTTTTAGAGTAAAAGGATTCCTGCTTCTTCTGTGGAAGTGAGGGCTCATTGGGTCAAGCAGCAAGTAAACTTGGAGATAAGCTTCATCTACTTCACTCACATGTGTATATAATCTGTACTGGTACTGAATCATAGTTTCAAAACAAGTGCACAGTCTGTCCGTATGGAAGTAATATTTCGTGCTTCTGAGTCTTTGATAAATCTCGTTCTTATCTATATCATCCCTTCCTCAGCTAGTATTAAACACTTGGTCTGTGGCTCTTGCAAGTTGAGCGTTCCCCAGCATGTCATTTGTATTGTGAAATGCATGGAATGCTGACATGCACTGCCTGCCGCCTTTAGTCTCTAAAGCACACAGACTTGAAAGCAAACTGAAGGTCCTATTTTTATCCAGGTTGCTTTATTCTCAAGTGGAAGGTGGAATCCAGGAGCTAATTATTTTTAACCTGCTGCATCTGACAAGTTGATTTAAGTGGAAATGCTTTTAGTTGCACAAAGAAGTCTGGTTTATTTCCAGATACATTGTGTGATAAAGACCTAAACTGTCTGATTAAATGCAGAAATGTCTTCCAGAGCTTATATTAGTAGGTTTTGAAGGCCCAAATATATTCAACTTTGGAGATCAGAAAGTTCAGCTTTTTGTTGTAGTGGATGTTCCATATGTGGTATTGAATGCATGCCAAAGAATGAATGAGTCATCTTCAGGTGGAGAAGCACAGCCTCCAAAATAGCTCAGTTGGCAAAAGCAGTCTAAGCACAGGCATGATATTATTCTAGAAGTGGTTCTTCGAAATAGCTTATTCTATAAAATCAACTTGTTTTTAAAAGCCTTACCCTGACAGAAGGAGCACCAAGAGGGGTCTGTGCTGGGAGAGTCATGCACTTGACTGCATGCTCAGGTCCTTGGTTTAAGTATGGAGAGAGCTTCATACAAGAGATTGCCAAGTGATTCTGTCTGACTTCTGTAATCAGAAGATCACATAACAGATTAAAAGAGCTCTTTGAGTTTCTTAGGGTGTATGCCAAGCTCTTATCTGTCCTGTTCCAAAGAGTATCTAACAGTTTGCTTCGCATGCTGTTTCAGAGTGCTTTTAGAAAGCCCCTGTGTTGCCACAGACCAAATTTATCTGTGCAGCCCATGGCTGTACAAACTGCTGCCTTAGGTTTATTCTGCTTAGATCTGAAGAGCATGGTTGTTGAAGGCTGGCCGAGCCCACTAACAACTTGCTGCTGTTGAAACAGGTGGTCTTGATCCCTCCTGCCACCTTTTGTTCTGTCTCATGTCCAGTTCCCTAGTGAGCTGATTCAGACACAAACTCTCAGAAACCTGAGCCAGATAACATAAAAGGGAACAGTTCTCTGTTGAATTACCGTGCTGGAAAAGCTCACAGGTGAGACAAAGGCTGCAGCTAGCATAGGGAAAGGGGAGGGACTGGGTAGCTGAAGGGGAATTGAGGAAGGAGAGGGATCTCATTTTGGTAGCCGTGAGTTTAGATGAGCTCAGTTGTCCTGTGTAATATGTGCTGAGGACCTTGCATGATTAGAAATGAATTTGTGTCTGTAGTAATTCTGGGTATATTTAAGTCATGGCTTGCAAAGTGGCGGAACTGTAAATGGAGATGAAAAAATGTGCTGAAAGAGATGATTTAGTCTGAGATGCCTGCACATTGCCCATGCTGGTCTTGGGTACATCTAAGCAGCATCTATTACAATAGACTGTCTTACAGCTTTTCATAATCAATGACTGCATTGAAGGGAATGCTTATTGATAGATCATTGTGGATCATGTTTGTGTTGCGCTTAGCTGGGAAGTTACTGAATTTGAAGAAGCAACAGAGCATTTTGAAATGTTTAAAAAACCTGGATTTACTACATGGGTGCTCAGAGGCAGCCCTCTTGATTTAGGTTTGAAATGAATGCTTTCATGTGATGCTAAATGTTACAGCTTCTAACAATAAAGCGTAAGGTCAAGAATTTGAGACCTGGATTGTTTTATCATCTCATTTTTTAACCTCCAGCATGTTGTTTGGTATCTCTGGTTCATTTGTTCCTTACACAGAAGACGAAGGTAATGCTGGTGTATTTTGTTAGGAAGAATGCCAAAGCGTATGAATAATTTATGTGTACGATTTAAGGCATGTTGGTAGTTCTAATGTGATGAATGCATCTGTTGCTTACAACAACTGTTGTTTATCTGTTGCTCTATTTCTGCAGGTAGGTCTTGTTCCATCCATTGCTTGGGGTTTTTTTCTTCCTGATTTTTAGATTAAAATCCACAGAAATAGAGATTTCTGCTTCATTTACCAAGAACAGGCAAAAGACATTTTATATCTGATAGCATCAATCTGATAACCTTCCATTAGAATACTGAATTCTGGGATACTAAAAATAATAGTATTAACTTTGTGACTGCTTATTTCTTAGGTTTTGTTTTTCATTTGTGTTTTTTTCTTTTTTTAGGAAGCAATTAATTTGCTTGAGCCAATGACAAATGATCCTGTGAACTATGTACGTCAAGGAGCTCTGATTGCATCTGCCCTTATCATGATCCAGCAGACTGAGATTACCTGCCCAAAGGTAGTGTGGCGTACCTTATGTACTGGCTTGTTAGGTGAAAAATTGTCTTGGATGCCAGACCTTTAGGGTTTGGTGCTGCGTGTAAGCTTAGCAAGAAAGTGTATGTGTCTTGTAAAGAGCCAGAGCTGGATGCACAGCAGGAAGCTTTTGCATGGATCAGAGCATGCACTTTTGAATGGGGGATCAATGCGTGCTAATTGAAACGTGCCGGATAGATGACAGCATTTTAATTCTAGGCATTAATAAATGCTCTTTCTTAAAAGGTCTAAAAGCATCTTGGAATGATATGAAAGTGACTGTCTTCCACTAACATGCACAGAGGCCTGTATGTTCGTGATTAATGTGAACACCATGATTTAGTAAACAAGTTGGTTTTGACCATAGTAAAGTTAGGTTTGGATGTTGTCACGCTGCAGGGAAGTCCTGTTGTAACTATGTTTCTTTTGTAGCTAGTCTGTTCAGGTGAAAGAGTTTCTGCTGTCAGAACTGGCTTAGTAGCTTAATAGCAGATGCATTGGTTTTCTAATGGAGTTTTTATTTCTGCTTAGAAGGCAAAAAGGATTGCATATGCAGTGTTTAGCTTTTAAAAACAGATTGCCCTGTGAATATATGACAGATGATGATACGCAAACATTTGTACAGGCTAAAAGTCCACATTGATAGAAGCTCTGAGGTTCCACATTTCATCTGCTCTGGTGAGTGCTGAGGCAGAGCAGTGTCTGGTACGTTGCTACTCATCTGTCATACATGGGTTGCTTTTGATGTCATTTTAGAAATTGAACTGTAATAAAAACAACCACTCTTTTACTGCATTTGGACAAGGAGAAAGAAAAAAGAAAAATCTTGGGTGGAAAATTTTACTTGGGAAAGTCAGTGAAGGAAATCTACAAATACAGGTATCCAGGTATTTTCAAGCCATGGAACATGTGCTGGCAGACAGTTTGTTCCTTGGGACTATTAAACCCCCCCACACACACACACACACAAACAAACAAACAAAAAATCCCCCAAACCCAAAAAACATCAACCAGTTAGTAGCAAATAATCTGGGATCATTATTTATATTATCAGAATTGTAGTTAAACTGAATAAGCCAGTGAAGAACACTTAAGAGTTAATGTTGGATCCCCTCATCTTCCAAGATACAAAGTCTCTGTAATGTAAAGTTGAATTATCTTTCTGAGGAAAGAAACTGCTTGTTGTTTTTATCATTTCTTCCTTGGTCAGGTGCTTGGAATGCCAGCCGTCAGTATAGGAGATAGGTTTAATCATTCTCTGCTCCTCTAATGTTGGGCAAATTGTATAGCTCTTGTGTGCCTCAGTTTCCCACCTGAAAGAAATAAGCATGATACTTTCTTCTGTGAAAGAGTATTATGAGAATAAATTCATTTTAGTTTACAAAGCACCATAATCCCCTTAGGATGGGGATTGGAGACTGCTCTGAATCAGTCAGACTTCCAAGACAGTTGTGGATTATTTGCTGAGTCTGCCTATTGGAGTTTCAGTCTTCTTGAGATGATAGATGAAAGAGTCTGTGTGTCCTAAAGGAAAGTGCAGGCAGGAAAACAGCTAGCAAAAATACAGATTACTTGAGGTGTGTAATAAGTCAGATCTCTTTCCCCAGAGAGGCTTGGTAACCTTGACTTCAAAGGTATGTGTAATACCTAGGCTTGTTAAATGGGTGATTAAAATAGTTGGCTAGCAAATACAGGATGAGACATATAGTGTAGGGTTCAGTGGCTTGTTTAAAAATGGGGAGAGGAACTGAAAAAGCTTTATGCCAGAGCCTTGTTTGAGCCTGAGTTTGTGTGGTGTTGCATTTTGAGCCTGAATTTGTGTGGTGTTACATAATATAGATACAGAAGGCAATTCCTTACCCAGTCATAGAAATGGAGCAGATATTAAAAAACAAACAAAACCCCAAAACACCTGCAAATTATAAAATAATAAATAATCGCTGGAATATTCTGCCAATTTAGGAACTAAACACAGAATATGTAACTTTTGTTTTGAACACCCCAAAAATTAGTTATAACCTTCATCATTTCTTGCTCAAAAGTAAAAAAGGAATATTTTGAGGAATGTGCTGTCAATTAAGTTATTTATTTTCTATGGGAAACTTTTTTTTTTTGGAGCTCTCTGCCAGTCTGAAGCAAAATTATTTTACTCTGATGTGAAAGGGTGGGGTTCAGAAAACTAGCCGTTTTTGGATTGTGGTGACGTATTTTGATCTGATTAGATTCCTAAGTGGCACGCTGGTGCACTGTGTGCCAAAGCATCTAACCTGCTGCATATTTGCGTTACTGGGCAAGCAGCTATTACGAGGAGCATGATGGATTTCATATCCCACGATCTGTACGTGTCATCTTGGTGGAGTTACAGAGAAACTAAATTTTATGTATCATCTCACTGCTGCTAAATACTTTGTGGTGCTTTGCATGTGAGAGATTTTGATTTTCATAGTGACTGTGATGTATAGTCTGACCAGCTTCCTGTCATTACTTTTCAGTTTTATCTGTTCTGGGATTTTATTTTATTTTATTTTATTGGTAAACTTACTGTTTCTGAGCTTTGGGTTAGAAGGACTTCTCTGGTGATAATTTGGGATAAAGATGGTAGCAAACAATCTTCCTTGAACAGATGTAGATTTTCCAGGAATAAAATAACTTGAGTTTTGAGAGCTGAGCATTGCAATGCTAAAATGCCAGCAATAAACAGATATTTAAGAATTAAAGTATTTTGGTTTAAAAGAAACCATTTTTGTTGTGAGAATGTAGACGTATGCCTTTGAAATCCCCTTTGCTGTCCTCTTTCCTTTGTAGTTGTCTTCCTGTTTGTGGTGCTTACTCTTTATTTAAACTCTTTAAATTATTTGTTTAAATAAAGAGTTTAAATAATTGTCATTGTACAGAGTTCCCTTGAACTTGCAAGTTGCTTAAGTGCCAAAAGGGGTAGCAAATCTCGTGTAAATCTGATTTGGCCTCTTTGGAGTTGAAACACAATTCCTTTGTGTGCAGCCAGCATTATTTTTCAAGACCTTGGTTGATACATTTAAGAACCATATTAGTGCAGGATATAGAACAGTAACAAGTTTATTTTGTGAAATGGAATCCTAGAGATATGATGAGGTAATTGTAACAGAAATCAATGTCAACTTCATTACGTATTTGTGACCTGCAGAGCAATTAAGACAGCAATTTTGGCAACAAACTGCATGTCTAACATCTTGAATTGAATTTGCTTTTCCCTGCTTGTGTTAGGATAGTCATCTTGGCAATATGAGAAGGTAATGAGCAAGGTCAAGGCTTTCCCTCTAGCTTCTTTCAGTCATCTTGGCCTGTTATCTTTAAGATGTTGTTGATTGCTCTTTTTTTTTTCGTTTTTTTCTCTCTCCACATTTAGATGAAATGCTAGGTCTTGGTCTGATGCAAGAATGATTTTTGCTGTATTCTAGTAGCACCTTCACATTCCTTCATGTAAGCCTGTTACTGTTAGATGCTTCTGCATAGGGAGAGAGCAAGCATATGCAGAATAACTCCCAAGTTTTGAAGGAGATGGGTAGCATGTGCAAACAGTTTAAAATCTGTTTTATTAAAAACAGATTCCTAAATACTCTTGTTCTTAAGAACTTGCATTTGCAAAAAGCATCATGCACGTCACCTGCTACTGTTTTCCTTAGTTAACTGTTTGTTAAGTCTTACTCTTAACAGTCTCATGGGCTTCATGTGCATGAATGTTGACTGGTGGAAGGAGAAGTGGTAAACAACCTGATAAATGACAGCCCCTTGGGTTTATGGTAGGAAATGGTGCTGTATCATTCTCATGTCTTAAAGCCTGTGTTGTTTTCTCAGTGTTTCCAAGGTTGCACATTTGGCTTCATTTGAAATTAGTGGCATGTCATTTTGGCCAGCACTAATTATCAGAATGGTGGGTGTGTGTATTGTAGGCAGTGACTCATTTCGTCTTTACTAACATTTCACTGTTCCTCCTGGAAGTCACCCAAATAAATTTCTTGATGGCATTTCCAAATGCTATAAAATTTTTTAAGTGCTTGAAGATTTCAAAGGAGATACAGAGCCTGTGGGTTTCAAAGCATATTAAATAAACCTATTCAGTAGTTTGGCATGTGATTGTTGCTGTGGTTTGAAGGAAAAATAGTAGCAAATTAAAGGGCTACTAGACAAACTCTGGCAGATTTTGCTTCAACAGTTTATGAAATTGTCTGTTGTCATCTTGCTCCATTATGTGGGAAGCAAGTGCCCCAACAGCAAAGGCAGAACTGAGCTTTTGTCTGTACTGGTCTTGCTTTCTCCAAAGAGATGGAGCAATGACACTGCCTTCCTGAACCACTACAGCTAGAGCTGCCAAAGCAGGCTTTCCCCAGCAGCAAGGAAGGTTTTCAGCTGAGACCTGATCCAGTCAAAAAATCCCATTCCTGTGAAGCATTTGCTTTATGGGAGCAGCCTGAATAAGCATGCAGGCCTGCTGTGCATTCCAGTGTTGAGGCAGTCCTTCGATCTGGGTTTGCCTGATCCCTAAGGCCAGGCAGGGTAGTCTCCTACCTTTTCGTAGAACAATTTTGCTTCCACTGATGTTAAAGTAAAACTTTGGAAAGGGCACACTTGCACAATACATTTCCTGGTTTGGCAGTGGTCCATGGCTCATGATGCACAGGTATGCAAAATTTATCTGAAAACAGAACACTCTTGATATGGCACTACATACTTTGTATTTTTATAAGTAGACAATATAAGGACTATTTCTTATTGTAGCTGTTCAGTGCTGCTCCATTGAATGCCTGCTCTCAGCTGATTCCCTGCTGTAACCAGTCCGTGTCACCTGGAGAGGTGGCAACTGATGTGCTCAGGTTTAGCAACCAGGTTTCTGTCCTTTAGTTCCTTGCAGTTGTAGTGTCCTGGTTAGCGTGCTGCCCTGCACGGTCTCCTGGTGCCACAGCTGGTGGGTTCCTGGTGGGCTTGTTGCCCGGGTGTTCTGTTCATCTGCTCTGGACTGATGTACATATGAGTAGGAGCTGTGGAAGGCATACTAAGGAAAGGGTGCTCACAAGGGGCAGCATGCCATGACCAGGGGAGGTGGATGACTTCCCTTGCTAGCCCTGCCTCGCCTTTCCTGAGCGAAGTGTTTCTGCCCTCTGTCCCGAGGTGCTGCTCCATCAGACTTCAGATGCCAGTATGAACATTAGCAGTTCTGCTGAGTGTCTTTTCGCCTCACCCAGGGTTTCATTCTCTGAAGATTTGGTTACGGTGTAAATTCCAGATTACAGTCCACTGAACAAGCTTTGTAACATCTGTTTTTATAAATATTCCAAACCCAGAAGCTGAGCCAGAGTCACAGGAATGATGTGCTCCAAACAGAGGCACTGGAATCCTACTGCTCAGCTCAGCCAGAGGAGTAGTTTTGCTTGTTGCTTTCATGCCTCTGTGTGTTTGTCCCAAATAATATCGGAAGGCTTTGGTTCACCTAGCTGCATGTGATTGCCCTTGATACTGCACGAGGTTGTAAATGCAAACTAAGGTATTTTTCCAGTGTACAAGAGGTCAGGCATATGAAACAAACTATTTATATTAAATGTATAAACATCAGCGTAAGCTTTTATAAACAAAAATCAGGAGAGCGTGAAAAAGCATAAACGGAATGAAGCAAGAGCAGAGTTTGGTCAGTATATCCATAATAAACCTGTGTTGTGTGTGCAGTATCTCTCTGCCAGACATCTGTCTGTGTGACTGCCTTGAGAACGTACATGGCTTTTTTTCTGCTTTAATAAATGCAAGGAAATTTAAGTCACCTCCTTTTGGGGACAGAGACTAGTAACTAAAAACTTTTTAATGCAAAGGGAAATTAGTGAATAGAGGACTAATATTAGCACACAAATTTTTGGACTTACTTAGACTGAAAAATGGAAATACCTGCTGGTTTTCCCGTCAGTTTTAATAAATGCCTCCTGCTCTACCGGAGAAGTGTTGATGCCATCAGTGCTGAAGGAGTTGAGGTGCCAAGTAGCACGTCTGGGTTAGTGGCTGAAAGAGCAAAGGCAGGAAAGGTATCGACCAGAGACTGTCTGTTCTGTTAGGGCACCTGTGTTTTAAGCAGTGTGATGTTGAGAACTATTTTGCAGAAAGCGTGGTCTTAGTCTGAAGTGTTCACTAAGTGTGTAGGGCTGCCAAGCAGCATTGCCACTCGTGGCTATAATGGTCATGGGTTGAAGTGGCAACCTCTGTCTTCTTTCCATCCCAGACATTGGACATAATCTCTCAAAGGTATGGTCCTAACTTCTTACTGTCTCTGGTCAAAAATTCACATGTGAAATGTGATGAAGTTTGTTACTAGCATTACTTCGGTTGCAGGATTACCTCACGGCTCTGATGTGCTTTTACTGGGGAATCTGATCTCGTGCTTTGCTGAGAAACACCTGCAGTTTGATTTATCCCCTCAGTCAGCTCTTCTTTCTGCTTTGATCTTCCTTTTTTTTTTTTTTTTTTAACCTTGATGAATCCCAGTTTAACAAAATGTTATTCTCAGCACAGTTCTCATGTCACTGACTCAGTTGTATGAATGGCTGGTTTTTTTCATGTGTGCAAAAACCTTCTGTAAGTGCTTTGAGATTCCCCAGTGCACTCCAAGACAGGCCACGTGCTAGGAGTGATGCCTGAAGGATGCTCCTGGTGCTCAGTGCTGCCCACCTTTAGCACAGCTCTGGAGCTTGTGGTGTTCTGCACAGGTAGGATACTGGCTGGGTGCTGTTCCCAGCCAGAAGGATCTCCTGAGCGTTGTAGTCGGTATTTAAGTCTCTTTCACTGGTACAGTTACGTGCTGGGAGCATCAGAGGCTGTGCAAGAATACATTCCTAGTGGTGGTGTTGAAGCTTGGCCTCTTTGCCTGTAGGAGACACTGAATGTGCTTTACAGCTGAAAGGTGGGAACTTTCTTCAGATGCTTGTCACTGAGCAAATATTACTAGTGTCCCTGGAAAGGCACATGCTCTTTGGATGTGAAAAATGGCTAGGGAGGTGTCTGGTATTAGGGATTTATATGGTTTTATACTTGAAACTTTAACTGCATTTGCAATACTAGGAACTGCTCTGTGTCCCTGGTGTCTGTGTCTGGCCCTACTGCCTTGGGCGAGAAGTTTGTCCTGTCATCTGTGGCTGCAGATGCAGGAAGAGGACTTGGAATACCAGCAAAAAAGTGGACCAGTCATGGGGAGAAGCTAGTTCAAGACATCTTGAAAAGAGTCTTTTTGAAAAGATCTCCTTTGCTTTTGACCATGTCAAGTCAAGTCAAGGCTTAGTATGAAGATAGAAAAAATGAAAACAAGATGTCACATGCATATCTGGATTAAAATTATTTTAGGGAAGAGATATAAAAGATTTTTCCAGACATGCCGTGGATGGGATGAGCTTCCCAGGTTTTGACTGGGTTGCGGATTGGGATTTTCTTGTCTGCTTTTTCAGCTATAAAAATTAATTGACCTGTATTGTTTCTTCACTGTATGTATTAAAAGACATAGGTTACTAATTTTTCAGAAAGCCCTAGATATTGCTGGCTGTGACACTGTTCTGTCCAACGCTTAGTGAACCAGTGAAAGATGAAGCTGTTCTTCAAAGCAGTGATGATAATGTAAGCAAAGGTTTAGCAATTTTCCTTACTAATGTGCACTTAAGATATTGTGATGAACATACCATGACATGAACTATTAGTTAATTAAATATTTTCATTAAGGATTTTTACTTAAAAGGTAGGAATGCAGTAGCAAAATTTGCTGATGACGCGTCATAGGGATGTTACCAACACAGCAGAAATATTGTACAGGAAAATCAGAATAGGTTTGAGTTTTTCAGCAGTAGGAATTAGAGGAAATTTAATAAAGTGCAGTGTCACGCACCTAAGGACGTAGTAGTTCTTGCTACAAAATCATCAGTTGATCTTTTAGTCCAGTGACACTCCAGAGATTCTCAGGCTATTCCTGTAAGGCCTGCAAAATGTGGTTTGGAAATGCATGTCCATCCTGGCTATTTTAAAATTGCTATATGGGTATCTTCAAGTGGGGAAAACATCTGTGATGAATTAGGAGTGGGATGACTTGTAACACTAGTGACTAAATCTGTTGAAAAGACAGATGTTGTCCTAGGATGCAGAAATCCAGGATGCTTCCATTAATGACAGAATATTTGACTTATGCCGTCAGTGTTACAATCTTTCTCTCTCTCTCTCCTTTTTTTTTTTTTATTATTATTATTTTTATCCAGGTCAGCCAGTTCAGACAGCTGTATTCCAAAGTGATCAATGATAAGCACGATGATGTTATGGCAAAGTTTGGAGCAATCCTGGCACAAGGCATTTTGGATGCAGGTAATTCCCCAAACATTTAAAGCAATCAATTTTTTAAACTGTTTTTGGCTACAATAGCTGTAATAGCACCTCATCTCCCAAATGAAGTTGGCTGGCTTTTATGCCTGTCACGTAATAGTAGCAAGAAATCTCAAATTTCAAGTCATTTTAGCTAATTAGAGAAATAAACCCTGTTTTTTATCAGCATGCTTCTGTTAGGAGAGACTCAACCCAGTCACTGGAGCAGAATTTGTGTCCAGAAATCTGGACAAATATGATCTTTTTGCTCTGTCTGTTTCATCGCCCTGAATGTTGATTTATAGCATGATACATTGCTGTTTTATTTTTCTAAGTAAGCATCTGCTCCAGAAACTTGGAAATCTTCTGGTATCCAGTTCTCATATTTTGCTTTTTCTGGTAAAACTTGACATAACCAGTTTTAAAAAAATATGTATTGAATATATTTTTAATAACAAGTTTTTGCCTTTTTCCTGATTACTGAGAGGTGTTGCACAGTGGGAAGCATCGTTAACTGCATCTGTGTTACTTCAGAAGACCCAGTTAGTTTCACAGACCACTGCCTTTTTCTAGCAGAGGAAACACCGTTTGATGAGTGTTAATGTCTAAATGTTGAGCCAGGGATAGGATTCTCTAAAGACATTAGAATTTCACAAGGGCTGAATTGCAGGGCCAATTAAGGAAGGATCCTGTAAGCCAAGAGGACAGACGATGTTTTGTTTCGAATTTTTCCTTCTGCTAGAGTTAAGACTTGTACAGTGCTGTATCTGTCAATAGCACCCCCTTTCCAAGTTTCCAAACATAGTTTCTCCCATCTGGTCTCTCGTGCCATGGCCTTTTCTTGCCATACACCTCCTTATTCTATGTGATACGTAGAAACAAGCTGGTTTTTCCCTGTACTCTGAGATCGAGGTTAGTCCTGAAGTCACATAAGCAAAGGAATCTCATGTATTTGTGTCTGGGGCATGGCTTAAGCACAGCACCACGCACCGTGCTTACACAGTGTCTGTCTGAAATTACTACATCTCCAAGCCATGTGGTAGGGGGAGAAAAAGTAGGGCTGCCTGCACCTATCTGCATGGAAACATGCTTAAAAAGTTTTCTTCCTGGTGGGCACATGGCAGCCAAGCTGCTCTGTGCTCTCTGACTAGGGCTACTAGAAGAAAGCAACTGGAACCACCTTCTTTATTTTTCTTGCCTCCCAGGTACCCCTCCTGGAACTCATACTGAGCAATATTCTTGGCACAAGACTATTGGAAAAATTTTGGTCATTCCCATACTCATACTGTGTTGCTGGGAAGCCAGAGCCCAGCTGGCTCAGAGATCTTTCTCTCAGCAGTACAGACCTGCTTCAAATTCCAAGCTTTAAGATTAAATCATAAAAATGCAGCTAAAACCTTATTTGCTTCCTGTATCACTCATGTATTGTATAATGACTTGGAAACCAGAAGCATCCAATTTTAATAAACTACATATGAATTTGTGCCAACTTTAACCTCTTTATTTCTTGCTAGGCAGCTGAGGGAGGGCTGTGAACTACCCTTTCTTAACCTATTGCCATTTTCATTAGAGCCTCTTAAAAGAATAAATTCTTTTTATCTGTCCCATACAAGTGCTTATCTGAAACAATGAGCTATAGAATTTAATTATCACCATCAGGAAAAAAAGGTTCTTTGTGTCATCTGCCACAGCTGGGGCAATTGAATTTGGGGTTTTTTTGTTGGTTTTTTTTTTGGTGGGGGAAGGGGAAAAGCCTAATTATTTTCCAGTGACAGGCTTTGATTAAAAGCACAAGATTTCCAGTGTGCAACTGGGAAATGGTGCACTGGAGGTTGGTTTTTTGCTCTGACAACGAGGCAGTCAGACTTCCTTTCCTGGAAGGAGCAGGGTAACTTGGGAGCACTGAATTAGAAATGAAGAATTTGGTCATTGTCTGATTGTTAGGCTCCAGCAGCCACATTTTTACTTCTTTAATAAAATAAGACAAATGTAGACACTTAAATTTAACCTAGGGATTTTTTTTTTTCCTTCAAACCCTCTGAACTTTTATAATGCTCACCTTCACGTACAAACGTGCTTTCTTGTTCCAGGCTGATGACTCCCTTTCTGTTCTTTGCAAAATCAATGTGCTTTATTTTCTGGAGCATGTATTCACAGATGTGAGCTACAAAAGGGATATACTGATCTAACTAGATACCAGCATTTTACCTGCTTGAAAACTATTTTGCCCTCTGGACTCTTAAGTATCTTCTTTGGTTCTTAATGCCACATTTCTCAGTCAGTGAGAAAAAAGAAGGAGCAGTAGTCACTACACAAATATCTACGTAGTGTATCTGGAAAATCCTTTTCTCAGTATTTTGGAAAGGTTTGGGTGGTATGAGCAGTGGGCACTGTGCAATGGGACAGTGTAGCATTGGGCAGTGCAGACTGAAGGCAAAGAAGCTGTTGACAGCCTGATGGTGAATGTACTGGATTCTCCACAGTTTGGAGACATTTTTGGTGAGTGATGAAAAAGAAAGTGTCATCCAAATTATAGAGGAAAGAGTTGCCTATCTCTTCATTGCTGTCTTCAAATATGCATCTCGCATGATGTGTTATATTTTGGATATTAAAGACTTTATTGCAAAAAATAAATTTTGCATAAGGTCTGCTCTTCCAGATGTTGAATTTTGTGCTACTGTTTCCCACCTTTCTCCTGCCTGTCCCAGTTCAGGAGCAATTCGTGTAAAGCTGGATCTAACTCTCTGGTAGTTAGGAAAAAAGTCATTATCCTGTGCTAATGTTTTTGTCCATTAGATTAGAGCTACCTTGTATTTCATTGCCCATGTGAATCAAGTTGCTGGCACACGCTGAAATCTACTTTGCCAGGGTTTTGATGGCTCGTCCTGTGAGATTTTGACTTTTCTGTGCTGCTGCTAACAGTTCAGGTTGACTTCATTCACCACATAGATGACGTGGTTTGTAAGTCTTTGCTGATAAAGGAACACTATGATACGGTTTGAAAATGGGGTGCTGCCTAGGCCAGGGTTGGAAGCTAATTTCCAAAGTTCACAAAGCATCTGTTTCTAATGACTCTTGTACTGGTGTGTTGTCCTGGGCTCATACTGCCAGAGTATTACCAAGTGCCACAATAACTATGTAAAGAGTCAGTTCATCAAAGTATATACATCATCAGTATCTGCTTGCTACTCTCCCTGCCCCCTTGTTAACTGATGTTAAATTTGAGCCAGCAAATCCTCATAGCCTTTAGAACAGTCAGTTTAATTCCAGCCAACTTTGCCACAGTGACAGTGTGAATTCTGGGAGATGGACCTTACAGTACTACCCAAGGAGCCCTGAAAATTTTTGTTGTGTGGTTTGGTTTTTTATTTATTTATTTTTTCTCAGGCATGTCACAGCTTTCATCTGTTCAGCCAAAGATCTGGAATGTGTTCCCTTCCAGACTGTCAGAGCTGCTACTTAATCATGAAGATAAATCACAGCTGTGCAATATCATGTCTCCCCACCTTTCCTGCTCTCTGCAGAACCCTGGGAGTGAGGGTGGGCTGTGTGTGGGTGAAAACCAGCAGAAAGATGTAGCATGACAGCATCTTCTGAATATGAAATCTTGTTACTCATCCAGGAAATTCCAGAGATTGGATAATACAACTCTAAAGGTTAAAATAAATTCTGAAAATTAAAGTCCAGAAGTTTGATAAAGTCTAGTTAAGTTGCTTGTGCAACATTCACTGCGCTGCTTGATCCAGAATATCTGCAGATTACTGGGCTGCCCTTATACAGTGATGCAGTGAAGAAGACTTCAGAGTAAGAACTGTGGAGAAGATCAGAAATTCAGGTGTGCAGTTTGACATGTTTAGGGATAGCACAAGACCTCAGGCAGTCCCTCCTTAATGCTGTGGCAAATTCAAGTATAAGGGCAAGAGTTTGGTATTAGAAAAAACAATGAGAAGCAGAGCAGAGCAGACCTAGCAGTAGTAGAAGATGAGACTGTATCATTGCCTTTCTTTGAAGAGGTGGCGGGAAGGGGTTCTCTAGTCAAACAGCAGAACTGTTGCTACCAGAAAAGTAAAGCAAGGATTTTGATGCCTTCCTGTAGGATACTCTGTGTACTATGCAGAGTATTCTACAGGAGGGCGTCAAAATACTCCATCTTCCACTGCTTCTGGAATTAACACTGACAGATACCTAGAGACTACTGCTTCATTCAGGGCTTTCATTAGTTTTGGCAGCAGAAATGAATTTTGCTTGTCTGTAAAACTCAGACAGCTCCATTGCTGCCTGGCCCTGTGGGGGTGGCTGTTTGTGTGAGGCAGGGAAATGCTGTTCCAGGTTTGGATTTTCAGCTACAAAGTGCCCCAAGTTTGCAGTGAGTGGGTGTTTGTATTTTAACAAAGTTAACCTCCCTGCACCTGGTCTTGTCAGCTGTAATGGACTTGCCTGGTGCCCTCTTCAACTCAGTTCACTGTGTTCATCAGAAGAGTGAAGATCAGATTAACGCTTTCTCACTCTGTCTGCAAGCCCAGTCTTTCAGTTTGGTTTCTAGCTGGATGTTTCTGCACTACATCAACTTACAGAGTTGTTTGGTCTTTGCTTTTCAAGTGCAAAGCTAAGACTTGGTTGTCTGGCAGAGATGAAATTTTACTGCAAAGACTGCAGGAGCTTGTCTTTTTGCTGCTTAGGTTGATAACGTCTAGAAGCAACTTCTGAAGTTGCTGCTGTTTACAATTTTTTTTCTAGTGAGATGGTGTAGGATAAAAACCTAGGCATATTTCTTCTGAATAACTGACAGTTCAGAGAGGCAGCCACAGAAAGAAAAGTTTCTGTATGTACTGCTTTATATGTGCTGTTTTCCTTGTGAGTCTTGTCTTGTGGATCGTATGTATGCTGTGTTTTAAAACAGCTTATGGCAAAGGTTTGCCTTTTTCTCCCCCTCTCCCTGCCTTCTGCACTGTACTTTTATTTAACCTGTATTCATTGGTAGTGTTTGGGTAATACCTAGCAGATAGAGTAGTTTGGTTGTTACGCTGCCTGTCTGCTTTACTGTGTAAGCTGAGATCACAGTGAAGGAGGAAGATATGTTCCAGAGGAGAAATCTGTCAGCATTGTGGTCTGGCTTGCACTGTGTAGCCCCCTTTACAGCAGCTGTTTTAGAGATGTGTTGCTTAGGTGTCTTTGTGGAGTACCCAGGAATGCATTCGTTAACTTATCTCATTTATGATTTCTTACAGGAGGCCATAATGTAACTATTTCACTGCAGTCGAGGACAGGACATACTCACATGCCTTCTGTGGTGGGGGTTCTGGTCTTCACCCAGTTCTGGTTCTGGTTCCCCCTGTCACATTTCTTGTCACTGGCTTTCACCCCAACATGTGTCATTGGCCTTAACAAGGATCTTAAGGTACGTAACAAGCAGAGAAGAGAAGAGGTGCTGATAGCTGCTCGGAAGACTGGAGTGGTGTGGGAGGGGTGTGTGTGGATTTGTTGGTTTTCTTTGCATGTTTCCAGCTTGTCTGGCTAGAAGAGGTGCTAACTGGAAGAAGTCTTAAAAGCGACCTTAAATTGCAGAGCTGGTGGTGGGAATAAGAACAGGAAAAATGCAGAGAACAGACTTTCACCCATTTACTTCAAAGTAGCTTCAAAGAAAGGAACTCTAGTCAGAATATGTGGGTAGAGACCACTCCATTATCACTCCAGAAGGTCAAGGCTATTTTTTAAAAAAATAAAAAAAAGCTTCATTGCCTTCCTCTACCCTCTGAAATAAATTATGTGGTATTCTGCCCTAGGAAAGCTAGCAGTGGGAAAACAGGATTTGTTTGGATTCCTTGGGGAATAAACATTAAACCGAGCAGTCATGGGTACTGTGCTTTTCTTATGCATCTGTTCTTCAAGCTGATCAGCTGTGGTATGGCCTCTGTAAGCTGTGTACCATGCTGGGTCTCCTGTGCTGAAGAACTGAGCTAGTAACTTGCACAAAAAGCTTCTGAATGTGGCATTGCAGGGGTGTGCATCCTCCTCCTGTCATTGCTGCAGGCTTATTCTTTGGTGCACAGAGCACGCACAGGGCTGAGCTGTTGAGTCCCTCTGTGGGACTGAGCCAGCTTGCTGAATTGCAACCCCTAGACCAAAACCTTAGGGCTCTAGGTTGCTTTTCTTCATCTGTCTCAGGCTGAGCATCAAGTCAATCCACACAGCTCAAAATCATCACTGTGTTTGAAGGGAGTTTGCATGAAAATGCCTTCCCCCCCTCTCAGTCCTGAATACTTCACAGGAGTTGCATTACTGCTTGTCTCTGCACCTCCCCAGTGGTGATAAGCTCAGCTTTTTGGCTGCTTGGCTCTACCGCCATTTTGACTCTCTCTCCCCATCCCTTAGTTTCCAGAGAGCCCAAACAGCTGTAGGTCAGGTTATATTGTATAACTTGGCTTGCATACTAAAGCCAGCTACAAGCTGGTCATGTGTTATGGGCTGCACCACACCCGACTTGCTTCCTCAGAGCAGTCCCTGTTCTACTGTTGCTTCATCATGCGTCATAAAGGAACAGAGTTGAGATACTGCAGAAATTAATTCAGTTTAATGATTTGGATTGGCTGTCAAAAGATGCTTTCTGCCCTTGCTTATGTAGCTGAGAGTAAAAGACTATGTGACATTGGAAATGCACCCCCAAAATGTGCTGTCCTTTTGCAAGAGGTGAATGTCAGGCAGTGCTTGGTTTGCCCTAGCGTGCGTTGACAGAGCAGATCTTCACTTAGATCTTAAACCAATTTTGTGTTAATACAAGCAGGCACAGCAACATCAAAACCACAGAAGCTTTGCAACGATGAAAATAAAGCATAGTGTGAATAGCTTAGAGTGCATGGAGAAGGCTAGGAGAGCTTGCCAGAGTCAAATTATAGAATAATTAAATAACATTGTTCTAGTTGAACTGTTGCCACTGATAACAGTTTCTCAGCTTCCGGAGGGGGAGAAGGGGAAGCTTGTATTCTTTAGAGGATCTGTGTTTGTCTCTGCTTGAAGGAAAATGAAGCTAAAGTAATTATTCTGCTGTGGATTTTTTTCCCCCTGCTTTTCTCATCTGTAACGATTCTTTTAACTGTTTGTCTTAGATGCCAAAAGTCCAGTACAAGTCCAACTGTAAGCCGTCCACATTTGCCTACCCCCCACCTCTTGAGGTACCAAAGGAGAAGGAGAAAGAAAAGGTATTTGGGCTAGCTTTCTGTGTTGTAAAGACTAACCCCTTCTCCCTCCTAGTATAAACATTTATTTTGGTGGCACTAACAAGGAATCTAAAGAGAAAAAGAAAAATTGGCAGGCGCTATTGTCTCTGAAAGAGAATTCTAGCTATTTTTTCCTGCTGGGCCTGGGACTGTTGCTGATCATGGCGTACAAGTGCTGTGCTACTGAGCTGCTGGAACCTCTCTTGTCTTTAGTTGTCAGGCAGAAGCATTGATTAAAAAAACCTGCTTTTCATGACCTACTGATTTGTATGTGTGTATCATCTTTGTGCAGCACCTAGCACAGCAGGATCCTTGTCCATGACTTGGTCTCAAAGTGCTATTGCAGTACAAAGATTGAGAATATTAGGTGGGACGCTTCTCAAATAGTCTCATATGGAAGGACAGAAGTGTACCTGGTCTCAGGGCAGTGGGCCCATGTGCTAGAATAATACCTGTCAGGCCCATGGATTGCAAAAGTTAAGCGTGGAACTAAGAATATCTAGGTATTGAAAAGGAAGAGGTGAGACCTGTGGGATGGCAAGTGGGACAACAGTGAAAGTAATTTGTCTCCTAGCACAGGATGGTGAAAGCTGTTGAACAGATCACAGCAGCAGGCAGAGCAGCCCTTGGGGAACAATTGCAGCAGTGGAGACCTCAGGCACACTGATGAATGACATTGTGTGAAAACTGTAAAACGTTACCAGAATTGAATGCTGGGCAGGACAGGTTTCCGAGGCACCAAGGAACCCAGAAATGAACTCTGACGAGAGTCAAAGCTCACTGCTCATAGCTGCTTTCTGGCCTTTGAAATACTATGGGAATTGGACAAATCCTTTCTCTTTTAGACTTCTCTGGCCAAAATTAAAATGTGCCAAGAGCCCGCATTTAGCCTAGGAAGCCTCACCAGCAACATAACAAATGTGGTTGTTCCCTGTCCCTCTCAGAAAGTTACTGCCTTACAGAGACAGTTATTGTGGATAGAGAGATGTGCTCACCGTAAGGGTGATGTGCTGAATTCTTGTATTCAGGTGTTGCTTCTGGGTGTTTCTGGCTCAGGAGTGCCAAAGCCTCCTGAAGGCTCCTCCATAGGGCATTTTCTGTATCCATTTCTTTAGATCAATGAGAAACACAGCTGTCTGATTAGGACAGCAGAACAGCTTTAGGTCATTCTAAAGAGTACCTGTATTCCTGTTACTTTATTTTGGAGACTCTGGCAACAGGTTTTCCTGTAACAAGAATTCTCTTTGTTGCTCTGTTAAAAATAAATAAAGAAACTTCTCATATAGACACCCAGACAGTAATGATTAATCTCTAAATTAAAAGTTTGTTCTCCTTCTGCATATGTGGCTGGATCCAGTCTGCATTCATGGCATTTTTTTGTCCCATCTATGCCATTTATTTGCTTTGATGGTGGTGTATTTGTTTCTTAAACAGAGCAGTGAGTAGGAAGTGGATTTGACCTTATTGACACCTTCCCTGAAAACTGATCTAATATTGTTTTCCCTTTGTTCCTCTGCCTGGGGAGCTGAAGCACAGCATAGTGCTGAATGCCTCCTCTGTTGACATATCCAGGTTTCTACTGCTGTGCTGTCCATCACTGCAAAAGCCAAGAAGAAGGAAAAGGAGAAGGAGAAAGAGAAGAAGGAAGAGGAAAAGATGGAAGTGGTGGGTGCAAACAGTGAAACTTAAATGTCGTATTCCCCCCTCTTATAAATGCTGAAGGTGTGTCATGGCAGCTGGCACCCACTTAATGCTGTCCCACCTGCCACCTGTGTTAGTTCTGAGCAAAGCACTGACACACATTTCTGTGTACTGCATGCAGTGGTTAGCATCATTACTCTGTGTGTATGCACTGTTAAAAGCCAGAGGTGGTATTATTTGTGAGTCCATTATTTCTGAGAAGGATCTTCCTCAGTATTGTTAAGTAGCTGACTGACTTAAAGGCAGAAGCTTGTGTTGACAAGTTGATGTGTTCAACTGTGTGAACCTTTTGTGCATTATTTTATTGCCTGCTGTTTCTAGGCCAAGGGAATTTTATCTCTTATCCATGTACTTTTCTTTTTAATGTGGAAAAAAGTCTTAGCAATTTCATGTCCTTGGTACCTCTGACCTTTTAAAAAGGACTCAGTGTTGTAGCAGTTGCTTAGTGGTGTCTGATTCAGTTGAGAGCACTAAAGAGTTTTTAAACTTTCTGGGTTTGCACATGCTTAACACCCTATTCTGAAATGTTCACCTCTTTGGCAGCAGTCTCTTATGTGTTTTGCCCATCTGTCAAAATGCCAAACATTATCCACACCCAGTGCAGAACCAGCTGAGCTTTGAGCACAGGATCCGTATGCTGCACAGTACTTAGGGTGATTGCTTTGGTCCTCTTACGATTCTTTCAGCTCATAGACCTGACACTGGAATTTGTCATCCTCATTTGTGAATTATGTGTCATCCTGGAGCAAGCTGAGGGATAGAGAAATGGCTGGATAACGAATTCTTGGTGGTTGCTGTAATTTGAAAAACACATGGCAGCTAAGATTCTTGCTGTGCCCTGACAAAGGAACCTTTTTGTGCTCTGCTAACAGATTAGAATATGCCAAGAACAACTGTAAGCTGAAAATGCATTATAGAATTGTTTAGGTTGGAAAAGACCTTTCAGATCGTCGATAAAGATATTAAACAGAACGGGCCCCAGTACTGATCCTGGGGAACACCACTTGTGACTGGCTGCTGACTGGATTTAAGGCCATTCACCACTGCTGTTTGGGCTTGGCTGTCCAGCCAGTTTTTTATGCAGCAAACCTGTGTTGGGTCTGGCTGAGCCCCATAGCAGTCCTCATAGTGCTGTGCTTTGTATTAGTAGTTAGAAAGGTTGATAACACACCAGTGTTTTGGCTACTGCTGAGCAGTGCTTGCACAGTGTCCAGGCTGTCTCTCCAACAATCTCCCCCTCACCAGTAGGCTGGGAGGGTGGGCAAGGTCTTGGGAGGGGACATAGCCAGGACAGCTGACCCAGACTGACCAAAGGGATATTACGTATTGTATGATGTCTGCTCAGAAATAAAAGCTGAGAGAAAGGGGGAGGAAGCAGGAGCGTTCATTATTTATGACATTTGTCTTCTGGAGCAACCGCTGTACTTACTGATGCCCTGCTTCCTGGGAAGTGGCTGAACATTGCCTGCTGATGGGAAGTAAAGAATAACATCTTTGTTTTCCTTTGCTTCCACACGTGTGACCTTTGCTGTTGCTTTATTAAACTGCCTTTATCTTGACCCACAAGTTTTTTTCCATCTTACTTTCTTCCCTCCCGGTTCTGCTGAGGAAGGGAGTGATAGAGTGGCTTGGTTGGCACCTGGCATCCAGCCATGGTCAACTCACCACAAAACGCTACAGCCATCCAAGCCATGAGCAGCTAGTTTCTCCAGGAGAAAGCTGTGGGAAACTGTGTCAAAGGCTTTACTAAAGCTGACAAGCCCAGTAGAAACCTTTCTGATTCTACTTTAACATCTTTGTGAGAAAAGCAGCATGGTCAGAGAATTTTTGGCCTCTTTAATTTTAAAAAGAAACACACAAATGTTATGTAAAGGGAGTGTGACGTAAGATCAAAGGTGTATGTGTGAAATAACCTTCCTAAACCTACTTAAGTGTGGCCATGTTGTAGGCACTGAACTTCATCCAGTTAGCCCAGAGAATGAATCATCACATGCGTAGGTAGAATCTCTATTTTTTGTCTTTTGCCTCCTTTATCAGAGTTTTCTTCTCACCAAACATTGCCTTTTCTTTGAATTATTCTTACAGCACTATACACTAAGCAAAATGTGCTGAGCGGATGCATGTTTCTTCTAAAATTACTGCAATTTACAGTTAAGTACAGGTGTTGAGAGGAAGCGATATATTAGAAGGTATTCACATGTCATGTCTCAATGTGTGTGGACTCGCAGATGTCTGAAAAATTTTCCTGGCTGAATTGAGCAGAAAAATGAGGATAGTAAAAAGGGATCTTGCTGCCACCTGCTGTGTTTGAGTGTTTTGCCATTATTCTAATGTTTTAGAGGTACAATTGCTTTCCTGTTTTTCTGTTATGCTTGTTGTATGACTAGCAATCCATAGCTTCCAAGAGATCTGCACAGTGACAAGCAGTCGCCATGCCAGAGAAAGTCCTGTCTGCTGTTAAAGGACATGCCAGGCATTTAGTGGTGTTCCTGATCATTTCCTATTGGTTGTTTTCATCTTTTCTGCAGTCTTTTTTTGTTTGCAACTCAGATGTTCCTGAGCAAGAGGGAAAACATGATTCATGTTCTGAAGTATGCAAAGGATGCTGTGTTTTTTCCTTCTGAGCTTTTGCCTCTAGCTGCTGAGTCATTGGTAAAGGAGGGCTTAACTGCGATTCCCTAGGGAGTCACTGAGGTCATGTCATCTTGGTTGAGCAGCTGTCAATACCAGTAGCATGAAATGTCAGTGACAGCTTTATAGCTGTGAAAATACAAGGGCAGCTTTTGGCTATTTTCATGTGCTCAGTTACAATATTAAAGAATCTTTAGTTGTGAACAAAAAGCAGTGAGTGAGTTTACAGAAAAAGTATTAGAAAGGGAAGCCAGAGGTAAATTGTTCACTACCACCTCTCATTGAACTTACATTCACCTGCAGTCAACTGAGGCATTGCCTTGATGAGAGCACTTAGATCTATACTGGCATTGCCTGTGCTAGCTGATAGATACATGTTAGCTTGTTCCTTGGCAGGAGAGTGGTTTCTCACCACACTCTTGAGTTGCTGCCTGGTTGTACCTTACCCTCCTGAACTGTGAAAGGGTTAGAGATTACTGTTAAAATCATGTTGATGTTCTCCTCCCCTTCCACAGGATGAGACTGAAAAGAAGGATGAAAAAGAAAAGAAGAAAGAGCCTGAACCCAACTTCCAGCTTCTGGACAACCCAGCCAGAGTCATGCCTGCTCAGCTCAAAGTTCTCACTATGACAGAGAGCTGCCGATACCAGCCTTTCAAACCAGTAAGTGTCACCTTCCTAGCTGGTGTGTGTGTTACAGAACGTTCTCAGTGCTGGGCTTGTGTGTAAGGACCCAGAAGTTCTATATGTACATGAGAATGGCACTCACACCTAGTGCATCACTGTCATGTGTTACAGACTTGCAACTTTACTGTTGTCATATTTACTTTTTAGTGTCCCTTTCTCCAAATGATGACATGCAGTTCTAGTTGCAGGAAAGCCAGAGTTGCTGCACACCTTTTCACCATGCTAATGCTGCTTTATTTTTCTTTCTTTTGTCTGCATACATCAAATGCTGCAATGTGGAAACCCATCAGACGTATTCTTTGTATTAATGACATTGCTGGGGACATATAGACTAAGCCACGATCTTTACAATGGGCTGAAAAGTTGTACAGGCTTATTGTCAAAGCACTGAAATACAGTAGGACTTGTGCTGGAGCTTTGTTATCCTGCAGTGGGATTTATACCTAAATGGAGGGATTTTGTCATTAAACAGATTTCCTATTCAGTTACATCTGACCTTAGAAAAGTGTCTTCATCTCCTGATAACACAGGAAAAAGATAGCATGTGGTTGTCAGATGGAGAATGAAAAAGATCTTAGCATTAAGCCCAAGGGGTAACTGACTTTTCTGTGAGATGCTCAAATATATTGCAAAGCTGGTAAGCTTACTCCTGACCTCTAAATCTCCTGAGTCAAATTCTTCTGGTCTTCATTTTTGTTCAAGAAATAACACCCTTGACTCCCCGCTTTCGCAGGACTATGCATGGGAAAATGGTGTTCAGAAGTAGTAATATTTTTTTCCAGGAAAATAGTAATGTTTTTAATAAATGGACTTCCTTGAATTCCATCAGCACATTGGAATTCTCTGTGCATCATCCCCTTTTAAAAAGTCTCGTTTGGCAAAGCTGTGGAAGGACTTTTTAGTTTCTACCCTTCAAAAAGAAGAGGTGACTCAACTGATATTTGGATTGGGAAAATCTGCTATGTGGTCCAGTAAGCATCCTCTCATGCAGCTGAAATGTAGACGTATGTAGCTGTTCGCTTCAGTTTCAAAAGAGCAGAGTCCTTCGTGAGGGGAGCGCAGTTTCCTGCCTTAAACCCCGATAAAGAGGTTTTGAAGAGAACAAAACAGTGCAGTTTCTTGCTGGGATTAGGGTGTGTAACCAAGGAGGCTCTTGAAACGAAGCTGTTGTGGACCTTTGCTCTGCTTTGGGGAATGCCAGAGTAAAAGGCCGCTTTGAAATGCTGTCTATAGCCTGGAATCCTGCTGATCAGGCCAAATCCCTGATCCCAGCCAGGCGTGACACAGCACTGCCTCTTCACACCTTGTGTTTCAGTCTTGGAGACACACAGATTTGCTTCAGTCTGCCAGGATGTTTGGCTGTGATCTTTGTAATTAATTCCCCTTTGGTTTTACAAGGTTCTGCTAATAGGATTCATCAGTCGGTGGAAGCTGGTGATCAGATTAGTCTCTGTTTCAGATAGCCTCCTGGGAGGCGGCTACGCAGAGAAGCTTCACTAAGCTTTGTGGCCCTGAAAATATGAGCCTTATAAAGCAATTATGGTTCAATTAGTTTTGATGTGGAAAGCCCCAGACTGGGATTGGGATAAAGCTGTGTATCCAGATGTCATTTTCTATCAAACTGAGACCTAGATAGTGGAAATACAAAAGGTAGCCTGGGTAGAGTGTTCCATCCCCTTATCAGACAGGGATCCAGGGGAGCATCAGATGCTTTGCTCTCTGAAACTCATTCCTGCTGAGGTGTTTCACATGGCTTAGAATAAACACTGTGGGCACAGACACTCCACCATGAGGCAGAAGCAAGCAGCTCTAATGCTCACTGCACTTGTCTTGCAGCTTTCCATTGGAGGCATCATCATTCTGAAGGACACCAGTGAGGATATGGAGGAGCTGGTTGAACCCGTGGCAGCTCACGGTCCGAAGATTGAGGAAGAGGAGCAAGAACCTGAACCACCAGAGCCCTTTGAGTACATTGATGATTAAGACCTGAGGTACAGTATAGTGTGCAAAGTCACCTTTATTAATCCAAATGAAGGGAAAAGCCTCTTTGGATCAACTGAAGCAGTTACCAGCACTCAGCCCTCTTGTTTTAGCTCTTTGATGGCTTCTGTGCCAGATATAGAAACATGCTCTGTCCCAGTTTGAAGAGTTTGGGAGCCATAAAAAGAAGTCCACTCTTCCGAATCAGGCCTGACCCAGTCATATTGGATCTGGTCTCTAATCTCACAGGCTTAGCTACCCTTGAGTAGAGCCTTGCTGGGCAGAGTTAGAGCAGTGCGTGGGGTCACAGACAACAGCTGAGCTGGAAGTAATCAGCTCGTGAAAGATGGCCCAAAGGGCAAGTGGTTTATGTAACAAAGCTGTCATCTGCTTGACCTCAGTGAGGCATGATTGATTGAAAGAGTACTACTCTGCTTTCTGGGGTTGTCTTGTCTTCCCAGCAGATCTTAGCAGAATTTAAAGGCGCTACAGTCACGGGCTCTGTGGTGCTCTGGAGCCCGACATAAGGATCCTTTTAGGTCTGTTCCAGGCGATGAATGGTGTGGTTCTCAGGTTCCTTGGTTAAAGTGCCTGAACTGATGTGCAAGTTTCTCACTGAGAGGCAGAAACCCAGTTGCTTTATTTCCAAATATGGGCTGGCATGTCCCAGCACTCCCAAGAGCAAAGGTTATGCACTTGAATTGGTGGATGGGCAGGAAAACAAACTCCTTGCTAAAAACTGTAAATGTTGCGTCAGAGGCAGGCTCGGGTGAGTGTGTGGGGCCAACCACAAGAAGCCTTAGTTAAATACATTTGCTTTTCTGGTTTCTCTCTCCCGCTCCTCCAGGATCGTGTCCTCTAAAGAAGACACTATGCTTGATATCAGAAAGACAGACATGAAGACCTTCCTATCAAGATCTGCTGTTCAGTGCATGCAGCCCCAATCTGTGCTGAGCTAAAGCTGATAGTCCGTGTTTTATGGCTGAAGAACAGATATATGCTATTTAGTGTACTCTTTCACAAAACCTTGTTTTCAAATAAATATATTAAAAACTCTTGACAGAAAACCTGCTGCTTTGGAAAAAAAAAAAAAAAAAGGAAGCCTAACAACCTTGTCTTCCACTTGCTTAAAAACTAGACCCAAGTTGTGCCATCTTCATGCAGCACAGCTTGACTGACTCTGCTCCTCTGTAGAGTTGTTGGGATCTGTGCACATCTCTGCTTTCTCTAGCACTCATTTAGGCTGAGCAAGGTCACCAACTCCAATCTGGCCCAGCCGTAGCACTGGTGCTACAGAGGGGGCAGGTGTCTGCTTGCCAGCAGCTTTCCAGATGAGGTCAGCTTCCAAATTACCTCTGCGGTACTGACTTTGCACTGATCATTTTGCATGACCCCTTGCTCACCTGGTATTTGTGTGACAGTACGGGGCTTGACAGGAGGGCTCTGGGTGTTGGTGATGGAGAAATGTGGGGGCATGTTTCTCCTTCTTTAACAGAATCCCTTTTTTTTTTTTCCTATGTGCTTTCACTGCTTTGACCAAGTAGGAGCATAATAGCTGATGTGAGCAGGCAGCTAGAAATACATTACAGGCCTAGATGGGATGAATCCAGACATGCACGTTGTTACACTGAATGTGCATCATTAGCCAAGGGGGGAATTTATGATCAGGGGTATGGAATGAGCAGCAGTCCGAAGGAAGGAATGCTGCTCGGTTGTTTGCTGTCCAGCCAGCCCTTCACGTGTTGGGCTGTAACGCTTCAAAGAGTGAGTCACCGGTGAGCCAGAGACTCTAGCCCTGGTCAGTTGTAAGCCAAATGCTGGGCAAAGCTCCTGTAATTTGAAGCAGCGTTGAAATGGAATGAGGGTTTTATTATATGTATGTTGGGAATATTTTGCTCCATGTGAACATACCATAAGCTTATGTGCATTGGTAATAATGGACGACAAGTCTTGCATGTAGTGCCTGGGAGCTTTTCCAGCAGAGGGTTTATTTTGGTTAATGTTACTATAGCAAAAGAATAGTCTGCCTTTGTTCTCTGCAAAGCTTAAGCATTACAGAGCAGAGGTATGGGAGTGAAAGCCAATTTTGAGTCCTAGGCTTCAGTCAGAAGTCTCTGAAGTTGAAATGTTGTCTCAATAATGGTGTTGGTCAGAGCTTGCAGTTCTCAGCGTGATCAGATCTGTTCTCCTGTGGAGCAGAGCTAAGAATGAACCTGAAATGGCTACAAACAGCATTACTGTCAGTAAAACTGGAAACAGTGAATCACTGCTCCTTATCCCATGGTCATTCAAAGTGAGACCTGGTGGTGTGGTGCAAGAAACAGGAGCTGGACAAATGTACATTGTGTGAGTCTTTCTAGTGCTGTAATCCCTCCCCTTTGAATAGGTACCTGTACCCCTTACTCCTGCTTGTTCTGCTGATGCCAACCAGCATGGTATGTGATGTTTTTTAGGTAATTTGTTAGTAATGCTTTGTGTCATCTTACAAAATACGACGTAGAGGGGAGGACATTGGGAGGAGAAAAAAACCCTCATTTCAGGTCATTCAGCAACCTGCCGGATGGCCAGATATTGCCGGGAGGTTTCTAGAGTCTGAGTACAAATGCTGGGAATAGCTGGCTCAGAAGGGCCGAAAGTCCGGTATTCGTGCCTTGGCCAAGGTGTGAGCAGTCTGCTTGTATTCACAGGACTTTTTGCTGAGCCTTTCATACTAGAACAGACATTTCGGTGTAGCCGGTATATTCCTGGTACTTGTTACAGGTTTGGTTCTCAGTGTGGCTGGGTAAATCTGTATGCACAGAGCAGTTCCCACTGAGCCATGTACTGCCTGGGGCACCATCCAGAGACTTGATTCTTGTGCTAAATGATTTTCTTGTGCTTGTAATACCACTCCTGCCTCTGGCAGTGATGTTTCCCAGAGCTCCCTTGGTACCAGCAAATGTAAAAAACTGAGATGGCCCCAAGCTGCTACTCTGGGGCCATGTGGTAAGGTTACACTCGGACAGACAGATTTTTAGAGGAGCTTTTTGTGGCTGTGGAAGAAAAAGGCCACATGTGCCAGGCTGAGGACATCAGGAGGGACATCTGGGAATTGGCCTCACTTCCCTGGCTCTGCTGCTCGCTGCACTTTTTTTCTACTATGTAAACACACGTGGAAACTGTGTGGTTTAAGATTGATAACACCGATGCAGAAAAGCACCACTGTCTTGGCTTTCTCACATGGCTGCTCCACATTTTCCTGCTTGGGAGAATGTCCTGGACGGGAGTTGAGGGGAGGGGAGAGTGTGGCTGGAGGAGCATTAATAGGGGTGGCTGCTGGTTAAAGGGTGAAGCAAATGATGAGCAGTGTGAAGGAGGAGAGGTGACGGCCACACCGCAGATCTGAGTGGCTGTGAGCTGAGTGGGAAGGGGCAGCTTGGTGGGATAGTGCTCAAGGGGAAGACATGCCGCTCCTCTGGGCAGAGCAACCATGAGCGTTTTCTAGCAAGTGCAAACTGACCTTTCGCTGGAGGGCTGGTAATTGAGAAGTGGCTCCACTTGGCTGGTGTACGCATGGTGAGTGGCTTCCCGGGGTTTCAGCCTGTTCGCACCTCTCACCAGAGAGAAAGCTGTGCACACGATGAATGGCTTGTTGGTTGTTCGTGCGTTCGGTATTAGTAGATGGGTTTTCCCTTTTGGGGACTTTCCCAGCTGAGCTCTGTAATTGCAGCTCACTCTGCTGTGGAGTGCCCAGGTCCTTCTCACCTTCCCGCGCAGTGGGCAGCCCCTCAGCTACGTGTGCTCAGGCCCCGTAAGTTCATAAAGGATGAAACCTCTTCCATCCACACGGCAGCTTGGGGGGCTGCTGGTCCTGTGCCTCTGGGAGACATGCATCTAGCTCAGGCTGGTTTCACTCAAGGGACACTGCTTGAAAGACTCCAGAGAGCACAAGGACAAGAGATCCTCCTGTGGGGTGATTTTGAGAGTTTGTAGTACAAAACAATGTGTTCTGACCATAGAATGATCCCATACATGAATTGATTTTTTTTCTCCTAATCTCTGTGTATTTTTTCAGTTTACTAATCAGGCTGCTGAGGATGCTCTGTGACCACCTGAGGTGGTGCACAGCACTTGGCTCAGGTGCTGACCTCTGCTTAATTGCCAAGGTGCCACTGAGGAAATTTGGAAATGGCCAACCTGTGACTCTGTAAAAAAAAAAAAAAAAAAAAAGAAACATGCAAAGGGGCTGTAACAGCCCCAGGAGAGTCCAAGTAAGCCTCTAGGAAGAATCTAAAAATGTTCTGGAGATACAGCAGAAAACGTCTACAAAGACTAGAAAAAATTCCAAGGAATGGCCAGGAAACCTCCAGATATCTTCTGGAAAGGTGCTAGAAAAGCTTCCAAGACTCTGGAAAGCCTTCTGGGCTGGATCCTGCCCCCATGCTAGGGTGTTGGACCAGTTTCCCTGGGGACGGATGGGGCCAGTAACTGTGGGACTGGCTCAGTGCTGTGCTTGGGGCACAGAGGCCACCACTGACTTTCTGATCTCTGGTTTGGAGAAGGCATGGAGGGAGCCTGGAAAGCTTCACTGCTGCTTTAAATAATGTCATTTAGCCACAGTGACTCATTAGCACTGATTTCTTAGGAAGTGCTGCTCTTCTGGCCCTGTCTGGGGATGCTGAGGAGGGACCCACCCCAGGGTTGTTTGCCAGGGGCTAATTGGACCTAATGGTCCTGGGTTTGCCAGAGGGAGAAGCCGGGTGGCAGGAAGCATGCTTCTGTCCCTCCTGACTCTCCCTTAACCCTGGTGAGAAATAGATCACTTCCAAACCATGCTGCTTCTGACAGATCCCAGACTGCCTCCAGGAGGCCCTGGACATGTCCTCAGTCTCCCCTTTCCACTCGATAACTCAGGTGCAAGCCCCCTGCTTGGCACCGCAATGGGGATCAAAGCAGGGATGAAGATGCTGGAGGTAAAACTCCCACAGCAAGGAGGGGGCTGACAGCCCCCCGGCACTGCTCCTCTGCCCTGGCAGGCACTCAGTAGGTCTGGTCCTCCCACCTCTCCCCATGACAGCAGTGCCGCCCTCCCTATCTCTCCCCTTCCTTCCGGGGCCAGGCAAAGTTCTTCCTCCTCACCATTCAACGTGAAGGTTGGGCACCACTGATAAGGATGACGATGTTGGCCATTTATCTCCCTGCATCCTGGAGGCTGGAGCGACCCCACCCTCACCCCTGCCAGACCCCAGCCTGCCCCAGGCTCTTCCCTCGCCTGCTTCTCTTGGCGCTGGTGATGGGTTGGGTTTTCAGCCCAGCTCTGGGCCCACCTTAACCCTGCAGCAGTGGCAGGATGGGGGAGATGGGGAGCACAGACACTGCAAGACGGTGCAAGGCTTATGGTGTTTGCTTGCAACCACTGATGGGACCAGTGGGCCTGAAGCCCTTCACCCAAGGGTGCTGATCTTTCCCCAGGGTGGCTTCATGTGGGAGCAAGGGTCTTTGCTCCCTCAGTGAAGATAACTGGTTTTGGCAGACCTGGTTCAATGTGTTTCTCCAGCACTGGTGGGACTGGGCTGGCCCATGCTCTGTGCCTTAGGAAGGAGAAGATGCTCCAGCCCCTGCTGCTGGGGTCCAGCTCAGGACTGGCCTGACTTGACCTCTGAAATCCTGCTCTGTGTGGGCAAATGGCTCAGCTGGCATCAGCCCAGGTCTGGAGTTTGTTTTGAGGTCTGTAGTCCAGTTCCTGGCATTGGCTGCAGAACTAAAATTCTGATTTTTTGCTCAGAAGTAGTACTGTGCAGGTACTCAGGTGAGCCATCAGTGTCTCTTCCAGCACATGGGGGAATCAGCGTTACCCACATATTGCAGAGACATCACTCGAGGCAAATCCTGTTTCTGCCAAAGTCCTTTGGAGATCAACTAATCAGAGGTCCTGGAGACCATAACCCCAGATGTCCCAATCCTGCTGCCTGATATCACTGTACATGCATGTGTTTAAGCACAGGTATGTATGTTGGGGTTTTTGTGTTTGTAAAGCATGTGCAGAAGATGGACAGTGGAGGGTCTATACTGCAAGGGTCCAGGAAAAGCAGGTCCTGGCAAGCAGGGCAGGGTGCGTGGGGGAACACCCTGGGACTTGCTGCCTTGGGGAAGGGCTGGCCAAGGGGAAGGGCAGTCGTTTGGTGGCAACAGCATCCCTGGCCAAGGGTATAAATAGCTGCTCCAGTGACCCAGGGAAGAATTGCTGCACAGATGAGGTTAATTGTCAGCACAAATTATGGGGACATTGTTCCTCCAGAGATAACCTGCAAGGGATGAAGCATGGAGCAATTTTTTCCCCTTCAGCGTGAAGGAAAAAGACCTGAAATATTGGTGCAGTGCCTTTGTTCTCAGCTTTAGGCTGGCTCTCCCATTTAATTGTTTTTCTCCATTCCATGTCAATGAGAACCAAGATAGATTAACTTTTTGTTTCTCCACCATGTCCTCCCAGAGGAGAAGCTGAGAGATAGCTCTTGTAGGGCTGGGCAAATTCGCTCTTTACTTCAACTTCACACAGAGATCTTTTTAATTTTTAGCTTAAGCATGAACTCTGGGGTTCAGGGATGGACAAGGAGCAGCTGAAAATAATTTGCTGGACACACCTGCATTGGATAGCAGAGTTCATGGGCTCATTCATAGATGAAACCTGCTGCTTGCTCCTCTTGCAGACCTGGAGGTTTTGCAGTTTGTCCCCAGGTGATCGGGCAGGTAGCCATCAGTCTGTGTGGGTCACATGGGACAGCTGGCCATCAGTCTGTGTTGGTGGCAGCATCAAAGCTGTGCCCATGTGATGAACCTCCTTTGCCATTTTGCAATGGAGCTGAAATGAGACCCACCAGCCAGTCTTCAGTTACAGGAAATTACTGAAGAAAGGTCCGCATATAAATAGCCTGGCATGGGCTGGCCACATCCTTCTGGGGAGAGATGGGGAGAGGTGAAACTGGAGGCTCAGCAGCAGCTAAATGAGCCCCATCCAAGGGAGTCAGAGCAGCTTTATGATAGCCTGATGCTGTGGAGAGCAGAGAAGTGTTGCAGTTTCATTGCCTTGGTTTTCCATGCAGATGGCCCTAGGGAAGCATTGCTGTGTAATTCGGTATGTGAGCAGCATCTGAACTGCTGGGCGAGTGCCCTGCCCAAGTGCAGTATGTTGGTCCAAGCAAACCCTTCTGCCCCTCAGCCTGTCCCAGTAGGGGCCAGTCCATGCTTCAACCCAACCAACAATAATGTGTCATCAACTAAAACTCAAATGACTTATTTATTGCCTAAATTCTCCTTCAACTTATTCATTGAAAATCCAAACCAAAATCTTTTTTGGCAACTAAAAGCTGAGTTTGACTCAGAAAATAACAGGATATTTAAGCTTTGAAGAATGTTCCTCTCTTGCCTGCTTGCTTTTATTTTTAATGGAGCCACTTGGAAAGGCTACTCCAAGAAGACATTTCCTGCAAAATTTTTCAGTTGGGCAGAGAGAATAGCCCTCTTTTTTAATCAAGGAACATGTTATGATCCAGTCTGGGACCTGCAGCTGGCAGAGTCGGTGGCCCAGCCACAGGAATGCTCAGCCCCCGACAGAGGTGATGGTGACACCTGCCCCAAGAAAAACCTAAACCATGGAGCTGGGGTCATGCCCCAGGCAACGATGAATGTCCTCCATCAGACACACAGGGCAGCGGAGTCCTGCTTTTCAGGTTTGAGGCACAAGCTTTGTGTCTTCCTGACCTTACCCCAGGTGCTGGCCAGCAGGTGGGTGTTCACCGCTGGGCAGCACCTCCCTGAAAAGGTGTCTCTGCCCCAGCACCCTAGGAGCAACACCTGTGCAAGGCAGCGTGTGCACATTGCCTGCCTGCTGGAAGGGGACTTCTGCAAGAGTAGGAGGAGAAAAGAAAAAATATGATTGAGCAAAGCCCAGGTGCCACACAGCCCTCCTCACCATCCTGGCCAGTGCATAATGCTAGTTTTGTTTGGTGCTCAGAGGAGAAAGCCAGCTGCTGGATGCTGGCTTTTTTCCCATCATCCTGAAGATGGGAAAAGGAGAAAATCAGCATAAATCCCTCTCTTTCCCCATGGGCAGCGCCTGATCATCACCAAGGCAAAGTAGGAGAGAGGGAACGGAGAGGAAAGTGCAGCTGCCTTTAAGAAGAAGGAGGGCAGCTGCAGCTGGTCTGCTCCAAAACCTTGGGACCACTCTCTAAGAAGGTCTTAAAAAAGCTAGAGGGACTCGTGACAAACAGGAGGAGTTCACAGCCCCATCACCTTCCTTCAGCTAGAGCAAGAAGGAGTCCAGAAAGCTGCCCACACAGCAGCAGCAAACGGGCTACAAATGGCCAAGGAACTCAATCCTTCCCCCCCAGGGATGGACTAAGTGCCTGATAGGCTCTAGCATGGTAAAACTTGGCATTAATATTTGAGGTTTGCTATTGTGAGATCTCTGCAGAAGTGTATGCAACAGAAAGAGGAAACCTCTGACTGTAGACACACTCTACAAATACTAGGTACACTCTGCAGATAGATATCTATATATCTATATACGTATATTAAGTGTAGAAGTTTCATGTACATAAATGTTATGCCTCTTTATATACATAAAACTTTGGTATTTAGTATACAATTGTCAAATCCAGAAATTCCAATTACCAGTTCAATCATGTACCTACCTGACCACTTAACAGCACAGGCAGTAACTACAAAGCTAATTTGAATGCTAATTGTCACACTCATGGTGAGCAATGAAAGCACAACTGAATGCTTAGAATAGAAATTTCCTGTCACTTCCTAGGAATTCCCGGGTGCTCTCTAAAAATGTTTATCGGCTTTCTAGAAATTTCAGTGTACTTTCTGTGGGTTTTCAATGTGCTTTCTAGGAATCTCCCACAACTTTCTAGGAATTCAGACTGGACTCTAGGAATTTTGCCTTACTTTCTGGGAATTTCTTTGTGCTTTCCAGGAATATCCTTGTTCTTCCTAGGAATTGCAGAGACCTTTGTAGGGATTATGGACTGGAATTCCAGGGTGCTTTCTGAAAAGAGTTTGATGTTCTTCCTAGCAATTCCAGCTGGCTTTCACGTGCTTTTCTCCCAGCGCTTGCTAGGCCTTTCCCTGTGCTTTCTAGGAATTTTCAGGTCCTTTCTAGAAGTGACAAAGCCATTTCTAGAAATAGCCAAGTGCTTTCCAGGGACTGCACAGCACTTCCTGAAAATTTCCTAGTACTTTCTAGCAATTCCCCATTGCTTTCCAGAAATTGCAGGCTGCTTTCCAGGCACTGCCGAGTGTTTTCTAAAACTTATAGTGTGTTTCCCAGGAATATCTTTGATCCAAAGTCCAGGCTGTCAACATCCTCCAAGAAGCCACAGGGCTACAAAAATTCCTCTGCAGCACACAGCATCTGTTTTTTAAAACAAATAAAGGGGGCGCACCTATTTTTATCTTTGACCAGTGATGCAGTGGCAAACCCTGGAAGCATAGCAGTCCTTTGAGCTGCTGCGGTTTTGCTGTGGTCCAGATGTTTTTGCACCATCTGGAATTCTGAGCACAAATAAATCCAGGGATATGGCAAAGCAGGGAGTATCTAGAGCACTTGAGCAAGAGAAGATGTCCCTGTGCATGAGACTGAGGTTTGATAGCAATGCACCTGCTCAAGGGAAGGTGGCAAAGGCAAGCATTGAGTAAGGCGTTGGGTGGTCAGCTTCCCTTCCAGAACAAATGCTGCCCACGGTGCTGACCAATTCCTTCATCAGGAAACCTCAAGCCCAATTTTAGTACTCCTTGTTCATCCAACACATTCCCTTTCTGCCTGCAACAACCCTGGACAAGCAGCCAACCTCCTCTGCTTGGGTCCTTTTGGTTTGCAGCAGGACACACAGACAGGTATCACCCCACCGACTCTGTCCTGTGCTTGTATGGTCATCGAATAACACATGGCAGGGCACTGTGATGCAAACCACAGTGCCCTGCAGACTTCTCTGTGATGTGCAGAGAGTGGTGGGATCATCACTGAGGTTTCAGGTATCTGTTCTTCTGTCCTTTTGCCCTCACCTGTTGTGATGTGCTTGCTGGCAGTGCTGGGGAAGGAGGAAGCCTGAAGAAAACTAGTGAGGTTCTTCTGATTTCCTGGAGAAACTCCCTCCCTAGCAGGATTTCTTTAACTGAGAATGCCTCCCAAGCACACTGAGCTGGGAATGAGATGTTTTCAAGGGCACGGACAGAGGTGATGAATTAAGTGACCTGTTCCTGACACCTTTTCACCCATCACATGAAATGCAGGTAAGTGAAACCTGGGTGGTTTGGCACAACCCTGGCTCAAACCATTGCTCTGTCCCTTACTGGGAACAACCATAATTTGAAGAAGCAAGACATGGGAGGGGGCATGGGTTTGTCAAGGCTGCTTCTGCCCTTCATAAGATAACCTCTTCCTTGCCCCAAGAGCAGCAGTCTGCCTCAGTATTTTATTCACATCTACCAACTCAGCACTGGCTGGCCATGGAGCAGTGGTGAAATAACTCCCACAGGTTATGGACAGAGTGTGCCTGCTCACTGCTGTCATAGCTCCGCTTCCCATCACCCCACTCTTTCCAAACATTTAACCTATCAAGCTGATAGTTTTAGATCTGGCAAGAATGTTCAAGGGTGATTTTTTCCCCCTGCTCCTTAATATTTTTTTTTTTAATTTCATAAGGAGAAGAATACCCTTAGGTCACAAGCCAAGGGAATGTTGTACCCTGAACTGTGTTCACCCATGCTGGTGTTGGAAAGTTAATGTTTGGCTGGGAAATGGTCTCGGTGAAAAGCAGAGCCCTAGAGCTGGCTGGTGAGATGAGCTTCTGGGTTTTGTGAGGTTCTTAAAGGTCAGAATCCCTGTGTGTGTGTGGGCTGATGCAAATCTCTGCATTCAGTTCTGGCTGCCTGCTTCAGGAGCCTTTCAAAGGACGAAGGATGGTGCTGTGCTGTGCCTGCCTGTGGGACATGCAGAGGACATGGATCTTCTTAGGTGTCCATGGTGGAACACAAGGCTCCGTGGAGTGAGACTGAAACCCCAGGCAGGACACCACTGGTGACACAGTGTCCTTTTGCCCGGTCTAGCCAATGCTTGCTAGAAACTTGGCGTTAATGGCAAGAGGTGTATTAACACCACTGTTAATTAAAATGGGACAAAGTTTCAATAAAGGGCTTGGCCTATCTTCCTGTGTGTTTTGGTCAGGCGCACACGACCTGCGTGCCGGTCCTGGCATCGCTCCGCTGGCTGTGCCAGGGCTGGATTGGGCCCGCCTGTGCCAGGGGTGCCCGAGTCCAACCCCCCTTCCAGGCTGTGAGGTAACGCAGCCGGCGGCCTCGGCCACGGGCTGTTTTAATCAGGGCAGAATCACTCCCAGCATTTCCATCCCCTCGGAGAGCGCAGCACTTGGTGGCGGGGGGCAGATACCGCCGGGTGGTAATGGCTGTGATGAAGAAATCGTGTTAATTGCGCAGCTGGAAGCGATGGGCCTACAGGCAGGCATGCAGCGTGGCGCGCTTTTGGAAGACTTCTGGCTTGCCCCGGACGGCAAGGGGGTACAAAACCATGTGTTAAGACACTAGATCATTTTTTACAAAATAAACTCTCTCTTCAAGTTACGTTAGGGAGTGGGAACGGGCACAACGCGACGGTTCAGCACCACCAGCGGGCAGCTGCAGCGCCCCGCCCCGCCCTCCAGGGGGCGCTGCCCGCCGGCACGGTTCGGTGCCCCCGTCACGTGATGCGCGTTCCCAGCCTGGGATTGGCTGAGGCGGATCACGTGCGTCGGGAGGTGGCGCGGCGTGGGGGACGAGGGCCGCGGTTGCCGTGGTGACAGGGGCGGTGCCGCGGGGCAGGTAGGCC
>JAVJGI010000003.1:17895374-17985474 GCA_035590275.1 Ibycter americanus
GCCAGCACCCCCCTGCCAACACCCCCCTGCTTTACAGTTTTCTAGGTTTGCCAGCGATCAGCCGCAGCGGTAGCGCTTAGCGATGGGTGACGTTCTGGCTTACGAAGCTGAGTTACTCGGACTACTGAGAGAGGTTGGTTTTCTCTCTCTCTTTTTTTTTTTTCCCCTCTGTCCTTTACTGGTTTTTTTGATTGAAATGAGTAAGGCGAAATGTCATGCTTGTATTCAGAGCCGGGCATTGTAACTGTGGTCTGAATTCTGGAGTTACTTAACCTGGCCAAGTGTTTGCTACACCCCGAAATCGCACTGACTCCCACCATGTTGTCTCACAAGTGAAGTTCATTACCCCAGTGCACATCGCCAGTTCGCACACCAAGCCGAGGTATTTGTTTATCGTATGTCTGTGCAGAGGTGGGTGCTAGGTGGCAAATCCACAAAGCCAGCAGCTCCTCTTAACTCACTGAAACACTTTATACACTTTGAACGGTTGTTTACAATTACATTTAGTCACAATTCATTCTCATTAGTTCTTACAATTCTTTTTTTCACTGCACATGTTCTGTGGCGAGCGGGCTTCCTTTAGTAGGGGGCTTTCTTTGCTCGAGGGTAGATCTTCTAGTATGGTAATCAGGATAGTTCACACATAGTTCAAGTAATTTTCTGTTTGGTCTTATTAACCACTTGGTTCTTTTGAGCTTATCTTGTTATACCCTGGCTTGACATTATTTATGGTGTCTATCCCTTCTCCCAAGGCCGTGTTCTGCCAGCTGTGCATAACATCCCATTTTTCAAACTCTCTCCTGTTCGTCATTATAGGTATTCACATATTTTGTCTAAATTTCAAGTTAAATAACTGACTGGCCTTCTGTTAATTATGTATCTGCAAGCTGGTCAACTACAGTCATGCTCTGTAAACTCAAAGGGCTCAATGTTCATTAAATGCCAGCAAACAAATCAGTCTAGAGTTAGCTATTGTTCATTGCAAATGAGGCTTTCGTTAAGGGAACAGTTGACTTGATCAGATCTGTAGACAGCTTTGGAGCTCAGGTCCAATGTGTGGTAATGGTGAGATCTTTAAAACATTGCTTAGCTGCCACCTCATTCCATACGTGTATAAAATAACAGAGGCATATAAAAACCCTAGAGCTGACAAAGCCCAGGCTAAAGTCCTGAGGCTACTATCTCCATGGTTTAACGCCTAAGCAGGATTTTCCAGCTAGGCCCTCTACCCATATTGCCCATAAGAGGAAATCAGGATATATTCTAAAGTGTGAAACTGTCCTGTGAAAAAGGCAGCGAGAGACAAACTTTCAAGGGCAGATGCCTCTATGGTAGTCTGTGCTTCAGCCTTCTGGATAAATTGGCTAATACGGGATATTTATGATTTGGAACAAGAACACAAACAGATCTCTGCTGCTTGTTACTGCCTCGTTCCTTTGATCATGACTGTGGGTAGCCTGGTTTAGGGCCCTAAGTGAACACCGAACCAACAACCGAACCCCCCTGCCTTGTGTGCTTGTGTGACCCAACCTGCTGCAGGGTTCCACAGATGCTGGTGCTGTGGAGGGGTGATCAGGAGCGGCAGTCAGCTGTCACTATGCCCAGCTTTCACCAGGCTGGCTGTCGACAGTCTGTTACTGCTTGCCTAAAGAGTCTACCAAATGGCAAAATCATACACAGCGTAAATCTTTTTGTGGATCTCAGAAGACAAATCTAAAAAGGGGTTTAAGTACTTAATCATTTCTACACCACTGTTTATGTTAATAGTGAAGGAGGTAAACCATTCTTGTTCTCTGTGGCAGTGTTGGGAATCTAGATCAAGTCTGCAAAATGAAATGTGATGTCTTGCCCCAGAAACCAGTAACTAAGAATCCTGACATGGGGAGAGGGGGGGAAAGTTGTGTGTAATATACCCGTTGTACATTGTGGGACAAAGGGGCAGGGGTGTTAGTCTCTCTCTCAGAAGAACAGAGCTTGACTAGTTGGTTGTTAATTTGGTTTGCACAGCTTCAGTTGAGTGATCTGACTTAGAATTCAAGCTGTCTGACTGCTGCTGCGGAGATGAGAGTCACACTTAAGAATTCTGCCCTCTGAGAACATTATTTGCAAGGAAGTTATTTACTTGTTTCTTTCAACCAAGGTATAGCATTAATGGATTTTAGTTCTTTTTCTTCTTTGGTTGAGTGAAGTTACTGACTAAATCAAGGGGCATCATTCTTTCAGAGCGGCCCAGGGAAGTGGTTGAGTCACCATCCCTGGAAGTGTTCAAAAGATGGTGTAGATGTGGCATTGAGGGACGTGGTTTAGTGGTGGACTTGGCAGTGCTAGGTTAGCAGTTGGACTTGATGATTTTAAAGGTCTTTTTCAACCTAAATGATTCAGTGATTCTGTAATGTGCTCAGTTGTCAGTACTGTTCTCTAGGATGCAGGGGGAAATTTATTTGAGAAACAGTGTTTTCCTACCATGAGGTACCAGCTCTTGGTTTGTTTCTGTGCGGTCTTTGGCATTTATGGACCCTGCAACAGGGGAAAGGATTTTGCCAATTCATGGGTCAAACATTGAAGCATTAATAATAATAAAAAAATATTGGTCCTGTATGCTTTTGTCTTGTAGTATTTGGATTTTGCTGAATTTGAAGAAACAGTGAAAGTATTTACAAAGGAATGTAAAATGAAGGGGAAGCCACTACCTAAACCAGCAGGCATTTCCTCGAGGGATTCAAAAGCTTTGCCTGTTCAGGTAATGCATCATTTACACTTACAGTGAGTAACACTAAAAACAATTAAAGGCCACTAACCACAGTGTGAATTATTACAGCAGTGCAATTATCTGAACTATCTGAACAGATTCTTGATTATTTGAAGAAGTCTGCTAGCAGTCTTCTTCCAGTGCAGGAACATTCAAGTTTGGTTTTTGTATTTTTATCAGAACTCCAGTCCTTTTGAGCCTGAGACAGTAGTTCTGGTTCATGCTATTTTAGGTTCTGAGCGTGCCATCCTTTGGTGAGACTGATTTTCACACACTGTAGGCATTTATTTTTCCCTTATGGTAAAGGTGCGTCCTCTGACTGACATGCGTGAGAATCTGAGCTTCACTTCTTTTATTGATGGTTGATTCAGGCTCTCAGAGATATTAAAGATAGGTGGAGAAAGAATATTTAGATGGTCGTTGAATTATGAGAGATTTTGGATAAAACTTTGAATTCAAAGTATTCAGATGACTCTTGAATTCTTCATTCACTAACCTACTGTTGAAAAAATGTAGCTCTTCTGTGTTTGATTTTTCACTGAATGCTTTTCCCCTTTGCAGAAAGATCTGCTTACAGCATTTGAAAATGGTGAGCAGGAAGTTTTCTTCCAGCTCTGGGAGGAGCATATTTCGTCTTCAGTCCGAGACAATGAACCAGTTGCTCAGAAGCTGGAGTTCTATCTTCATGTATATTTTGCCATCTATCTCTTCAAACACGCTACGGGAAAGCCTGTAAGTTTAATTCACAATTCACTCTTCAAATTACTTTTGTTTTACTTCATTTATTTGTCTTTAGTGTGCATGAGAATGGGATGTTTAGTAAGAAGAATTTGCAGAATGTGTATCCAGTGGTTGGGCCACAGTCTGCATTTTAGTTGAACCAGACCCCTTGTATTGTGAAGTACAGAGATGGAAGTTGGTGTCCTTATCTTGGAACTCCTGAAGTATTTTAACTTTGAAAATACCAGCATGCTGATACTTTCGCACCTCTAATTGTAGTCCATAGGAGATTCTTAAAACACTCATTTTGCTTCCAGTTTGGACTCGAGCTGTGTGTTGAAATGCAAACATTTCTGATAAAATGGGAAAGCTGAATCTTTCATCATATTGAAAACTATAATCCCAAGCTGTCATAAAATAAAATCTCTGTTTCATGGGACTCTTATGATGGAGAGACATTTAAGTAGCCTGGAGTCAGCCAGATCAGCCAGGGTTTACTAGCTCCTGCCTTACACTTGTCAGCTGCTACAGGAGTATTTGGATGCCTTCAGTGTGTTTTTAAGCCCCTAAGGAGCTTTTGTTCTGTTCTGTGTGCCAGCTTCCCTTCCTGGTGCTGTGTGAGTGGATTTTACAGTTCTGCACTTAGCACTGAAATAAGGCATGTCTAAAGTAGGTGTTTCCTCTCTGCCCTGAGTGCAGAAATGGTACTTCACTTTAGAAGTCCAGCCTGAAGTGGGCAGGAATAATTTACATTCAAAAAGTAATTGTCCCTCTCTTCTTCGTTGGACCTGATGACAGAAACAACAACATTGGTTTAAATATTCTTTTTTGAGTGGTGAAAACAAGATATAGTGCTCTCTAGTTAAATAAATGTTGCTTTTTAAATAAAAAATATTCTGGGATTTTAAATTTGATATTAATGTATTTAGGTCTCTGCTTGTATTTGCCAGCTTTACAGTGCATTCAGAGTGGTAGTTTTCTAAATTAATACACTGCTTTATTTCCTAGAGCAAAGCTGAACTTGAGGAAAGGATTTCTCCTTTTAAGACTTACCTGGAAACAAAAGCAGCTGCACTGAGCCAGAACACAGAGTTTCTGCCCTTCTATGCTTTGCCTTTTGTTATGAACCCCATGGTACATCCTTCATTTAAAGAACTTTTCCAGGTGAGTATCTGTTTTGCAGAGATGGTATTTATGATGATTTTCCTTATGGAGTGATAGATATTGAATGATGTTTAGTTTGGTAATTGCTTTTATTGTTTTCTTTAAAAGAAACATTACAATCATAAAGGAACATATATTTGATGGAGGAAAGGTTGTGAGAATGCTATCAGTAACAGAGTACCATCTGAAATACATATTTTGTATTTGCTTGAGTCCTAAATGGTATGCCAGTTTTCTGTCCATAAATAAGAATTGCTGCCTGTCCTTCCATTCCACACAGCCCAGCATGCTTCTGGGAATTGCTATAGAGTAGTTCAAGTCTTGCCCAACCCCGCTATCTGTGTATGTATAGCTGGATTTAAATTATGATAGCTAGGCATAAGGAGACTGAAGCAGTTTCATTTAATGTGGCAAGGAGAAAGTCGAGTTCATAAGTAATCCTTGTGTAACAGAAAATGAGTCAGTGTTGTCTGTGTTCTGAGACTCTTCCCTTACACACACTCCCCAAAAAAAGTGCTGGAAGAGCATAGCTATGCTTAGTGGTTTGGTGTCTCTTGTCACAGGCATTTTTCCTGCTTAATTTCTTTAAAATATATTTCATCTTTTGCCTCTGAATGGCTGTTTCAAAGTTCAGTTCTTAGGCTTGCATGGGCAAGGTCTAAAGAGAGTGTAAAAGTTAATGTGCTCAAACTTCAAAATAGATCTCATTTGCAGGTGCACTTTTAGTGTGATGATGACCTACAGTTACTTATTGATGAAGGGGTAATTAAAACACCCTTACATTAACTGCTCTCTGGACAGCATGCAGGTAGATTGTTAGGAGATAATGTCCAGAGCTGTGGTTTGATATTCCAAAGTACTGGTGACTACCTGTGGGCAAGGTACAGCCACCATTTCACTGGCTGACAGCTTGTTCCTGTGGTGTAAAACTGCACCTTAACTTCTTGGTTATGCTGGAAACAGCTGGTTATGTGGTTGCACTTGAACTGGATCAAGGAACTCATCTGCTTTGTTGCCCATGAATGTGTGTGTTGTATACAGCTCCCATGTACACACACACATGTACGCAAATTTGTTTGTAAAATATATATTTTATATATATATATATGCTTGAAATGCTCACCATCCTACCACATGGACAGTTGTGCTGGCTTATCTAAGCAGCTGCGGGCAGTTATTGTGGTGGGAGGAGATCATCTTCAGCCTGCATTTCTGTCATGCACTTTTTGATATCAAACCAAAGCTTAAGTGATACTTGCCCTAGGGCTGACTTGAGATGTACCAGCTGATGAGGAGTTCCAGTTTAACACCAAAAAAAGGCATAAACTGCCATTTTCCTTTGGGACTAGCTATAAATCATGAGATGTACTGGTTGACCTCAGAGGTGGGTTATGACTGCTCTTTGAAAATTATTCTTAGCAGCTTTTTTTTTTTTTAATGCCTTATCTAAAACGAGTTCCTAGAGTTTATTCATAGTAACTCAGTGTCCAAGCTCTTAGTCCACAGTCACTCATATTTTCTTGTGGGAATTGTACAGCTCATTCCATGTTAGTGTTGAAACACAGATTGTTTTACGTTTGAGAAAGAACAGCAGTGAGTCACTAGTCTACTAAGCAGTGTTCTTAAGGCATATATTTTTTTCTCAGGCGTCTGATGTTTTATATAGCTGGAGTTCCTCTCTGTTTGTGTAATACATCTTGAAAAGCAATATACACTCCTCTCTGTAGGAGACGTGTTTCCTTTGGTAATCTACAGCATACTGTGGTGCAGCACTGTCTGGATACTGAATTGGTAAATGCAGCAAGTAAATTCTGCACGCTCTCCAGCATGGTAAAATAAGGGCAAATCTGGGCTGTGAGAACAGGTTGCAGCATATACAGCAGTAAATTTAGGAAACTCCTGCTACTTCTTGGAAGTTACTGCTTTTTAATCTGTTGGGTAGCTTTTTATCAAGCAGAAACTAGCTTAACTGAAGGTTTGAAATAGAAGAAATAAGTATTCGGTGAATTCTTAGGTATAGTTTGGCTTTTTTCCTTGACTGTTATTTTCCTGTGCTTATGAGACCTTACGTCAGGCAGAAGACAGCATTCCAGTTCGAGGCTGATATATTCATCTATTTTTTGTTTGCGAGTTGTTTTCCTCCAAATCTTTATTTCAGAAATGTTATACCCTGATCACTGATGTCATGTCATAGTTATTGACAAAATTTACAGTTCCCATACCTTGTTAGGAGTGAAAGATGACTACAGTGATTACTTTTCGAAAACTGAGCAATGGAAAATTATTTATTTTGTACTCTATTTAATACATTTAAAATTAATATTCCTATTTTTATCTTTTTCTCAAGTTGCTTATATATCAAAGGTACTTCTAAATTAAGAGGCAGTCGTTGCATGTGCATACAACGCACCAACACTGTATGATAGTTTTACACTTGAAATAAAGCTACATTGTGTTTTTGGAACTCTTGTCGAGGAATAATGCTGAACTCTCTTCTAACTTCTGTACACTTTTATGGGTAGCTAGCAAACACATTCACTTCAGTTAACAATGAAGGGAAGATCTCTCAATACAGTGCTGGCTGCCTTGTTTACTAGTGGCAGATTGCTGTGATCCGAACGGTACTTTCAGGACAGTGTACATATTTGGTGAACAACTGTCATAATTTGTTTTTCTTTTCAAGGATTCTTGGACATTGGATTTAAGGACAAGATTGGAAAAGTTCCTGTGTCTGACTCTCAAAGCCAGACAGACGCCTCGGCTTCTCACTTTATTTGTATCCTTTTGAGAAAACACTTTGAAGATGATTAGAAGTACTATAAAGAGGCCGTATGATTTATTGGAAGAGCGCACTGCTAAGATTTGTTGCAGAATTGCAGTAACATTGCCATTAGTGTTTTTATGATAGGAAACACTGTTTATATTCCACATTCAAAGAAGCCTTTTAAAAAAGTCATGTAAAGACAATGTATAGATGTATATGAACCTGCATATTTATTATATGACCATTATTTGGTTCCATGTATAAAGTACAGGATACCTGATGGCACTGACCTGATCTGACTTCTTTCTTGACTTTTGTGAAGCTGTTGTCCTTGAAATGGCTAATTGAAAAGACCTAGCTGAAAGTTTTCCAGGGCTTTTAAGGGTTCCAGAAATTACTCTTTCACTAAATGGCTTGTTTCAGACTGTAGTGTTTTTCTAATAATATTGTTTAAGCTGTGTTGTCAGGCCTGATTTGCAAACCAACTAGCTATATGACAAATTTTCTTCTCCATTTGTGGTTAGTATAGTTGAAGGCAAGGTAGAGAGCACTGAACTGGAGTCTTAGTTTCTGTCTTTTTTTTTTTTTTTCTTTTTCTTTTTTTGTTTTTAAACAGAAGTTGAAAGTCCTTTTCCTGCTATATCTATCTTTTCTCTCTGCTTATTCCTCTTTATGGAGTAATGGACTGGATCCTAACTGAGCCCTGAATATTTCTTATGTATAAAACATCACTTGTCTTAAAACACTTGCATATTTATATGTTGTTTCTATGTAAAATTAGCAGTTTGACTTCTGGCATTAAGATGTTTAGACTGGAGTTACTGTATCTTATGCTTCAGGGCTGGATCTAGTACCTTTAAAGGTTAGCAAAAAGTCTGACGTTTCCATGCAACATTGTACATGGTGCACTTAAGAGATTTTTATGTATTTTTTATTGATTTATGTATCCTTGCTCTCCTGTGAAGCATGAGGCATTGGCTGTTGCCTGGGACAGTAGGAATATTTGGCTTGGTTGGGTTTGTCAGTTGGTTGAATTTCTCATTCTGTGTCTCTGGAACAAACACGTACTGAAAGGATGCACGTTTTCCTGAACTGCTCCTACTTGTACAACAGAAGGAGAATGGACACTGCAACAAAGGTAAGTGCTGAGATGTGGTAAGGATATTCTGTAAGATTATATGGGCCTATAATAGTAGTGGAAAGGTTGCCATGCATCACTAGTTTCCCCATCATTGCGTGCGTAGTCCTTTGAAATTCAGACTCCAGTTTTGGTGATAGTTATTGCTAGACTGCTTGAGGTCAGTTGGGTTGAGCATAGGCATGTACTAGAAACGGGATAGGGCCTAATAGTAGGATGAGTATTTCAGGACAGAATAGACTTAAAATATGGTAAAAACAAGTGGAGAACTCTGTACAAAGTGCAAACCAGCTTTCTGTTTTTAGTTATGATGAAACTTGTTTCCTCAGATTCCTTTCCCATGCATGCTTCTGCCTATCTGCATCTTCCAGATTTCGAGTCTCGTTTAGTTATTCTGATAACTGATGATTTTCGACAAAGTTGATTTTTGTTTCGATTCACTCATCCTGTTTAAATTCCTAAAACATTACATATTGGTGTCTCCTGAATAAGAATGTTTTAAGCCTGACTCTCTGAAGTGTTGCATTTCTAGGTAAGCTGTTCATACACGCTTTAGTGTGCAAGTGACTTGGGACCCTTTAAAAAAATAATAATTTCAGCACTGAATACCATTAGATTTCAAGTGCTGATGGCACTTGAAATATGTGCCTTTTAAAAATCAGTTCAATGAATAGAACTTGGGTTCCTAACTGCCTTGCATTCATTCTTTTCACTTTGCTTTGTGTTCACTTTATCGGTAAGGATTTGTACGAGCCCAGCTGGGTTCCTAAAATGACTTTTCCTCTTGAATTATTTTAATCTGTAGTTTTACACTGAAGATTTACTATTTGTAGATTAAATTAAGGAGAAAGTTAGGCTCATCTCCCAGTGTGAGTTCCAGGTATTTTCTTTGTTATTTTGTGCTTTGTGTTGCGTTAGACTTTCATTGAACAATAGAAAGATTTTTATTTTCCAGAAGTTACACTTTTTTTTTTTTTCTCATATGGTAGACTTTCCTGAAGGCAGTAATTCCATACTCTGAGGAAAAAGAAATAACTACGTGATTGGTCCTGTGTTAATTTGGGCCTAATTACTTTTTATTTGGGCAGGTTCTGTGCTTTGTCCAAATACAGAGACTTTCATGATATTGAATCTATGCAGGTCGGCCTTAATTTGTAGATCTGTTCTGTGCCTTGGAGGTTTGGATTTTTTATAAAGGTTACTTCAGGCCTGTTTTGTATGAAAGTCTTGGACTGAAATGTTATTTTTGCAGTATGCTACTCAGATCACATGGGATCCACGGCACATACTGTTGGAGAATGTTTACTTTATCAGTGAAGGAGAAACGCAAAGAAAATTAATAGGCAATGCATGAATGAAGAGCAGTATGGCAAAGAGTCCTGAAAACAGCCTTTTGTAAATAGTTGCCAGTCATTAGTCTGACATACTGAAGCACCTCAGGTTTGGGTGGGGTGGTGTATACACTCTTGAGGGTGTCCTGGAGAGTTTAGTGTGTTTACCTTGCCTGATGAACCTGCTACAGTCTGACTTTTTACCCATTTGCCAAAAAACTTGAATACCTGTATGACTTTCAAAGCTATCTGTGTGGCAGTGGTGCTTAACTTGCAACTCTCCCATATTTTTTCAGTTTGGCTGGAAAGAGAATTGCAGAATGGTTGGCATCTTGCACAGAGAGCTTCAGACCTTCTGTGTGTCCTCTGTACAAACAGGAACAGAGGGAATTAAGTATTTGGAAGTGTGTTCAGCTACTGTCCCTTTCACTGCCTCATTACAAATCTGTGGATGAATTCACAGCCACTCTTCCATTGTTTTGGGGAAGGAGGGAGTGGGGGAAGTGTGTCGGGTTGCCACACGAGAAGGTGAAGTGTGACCTACCTGTCTGTCAAGATTTGCTGTGGTCTGAATGACTATTAATGTGGAAAGATAGCAGTTTAGAATATGGATAACTTTTATGGAAACGAGATAAGCAAGGAGACAAGGCAACTACTGTCTCTCCTAAGAGCAAGGTTTCGGTGTCATCTAAGGAGCCCTGGTGTTTGACAGCAGCTCTTGGGACTTGCAACTCCTCTGCTGAGAGCTCTGGTGCATTGTATGCAGGAACTCAGCCTGGCCAGAGTCAGTGCTTCTAGCCAACTGTGTGAGGGTGGGCTGAGATTAGGGAGCATGTTTGAGGTAAGTTGTTGTGAAGGATAACAACCCATCTCTCACTTAGAGAGCAAAGCTTATTGTGTAATTACCTGTGTATGTGTAACTCCTTGGATGCTTATAGGAACTGGAGTCAAAACACTAAAAAAGCTTGACAGTTACATACATGAGAGAGCAGGCACGAAGACTGGTAGAAACGTGCAGTAGTTCAGATGATGCCTAATGCCAGCACCTTCATTTGGCAGAGTCACAAGCTTTACTGTATGCTGTATCTTCCTAAACCAGGAGGTTAGTCTTCTGTCCTTTATTTTCTCCTCTTTTCCTCTATGTATGAATAATGATTCTGGTAGGTATTAGGTCCAGAGCTTCCCCCCGACCCTGTATAAGCTTATCATATGTAGAAAGCATTGGTCAGTGTTGGGAGTTGTGTCTGGGAGAGGGAAAGGGAGAAGCTAAGTGTGTCGTGTCACACTCTGATTCCTGTTATGGGTGCAGTTTGATCACTGCTGCAAGGTGACATAAATGTGAACTGCCTCTGAAAGGCACTCTTTCTTTTTGCCCAATCCTGACTGAGATGGCAATGATTTAACATGTTAAACAAGCAACTAAATACTAATTTTTACTTGGAGTGGTAGCTCACTGATCTGTCAACATGAATGTTGTTACTGGTTATGGGGATATGGCAGGAATGCAAGGGGGAAATGGGGCAGCACAGGACCAGCTCTTCCCACAGCCGTCTGTACTTGGGTCAGCCACATGTCAGTGATGAAAGCTTCCTGCTGCTCTTTCAGTAAGAGAAGTTTTCATGAAATACTTTTACTTTTTTAATAAAATTACTTATGTGTGAGAAGATAGTGATATAAAAAATACATGATATATCAAAACTTTGTGTTTTCTCTCTTTGACTCCCTTTTCTTGGTAAAGACCAGTGTTTATAATTTATAATCCCTGAATGTAACAGCCAAGGGGTAAATTGGACCCTGTTTCTGAATTGCCAAGACTAGCATTCATCAGCTGCATTGAGTTTTGGTTATGTAGTTTTTCTTGCTGACTGTAGCTGGAAGATGGATTTTCATCACTGGAAATTTTCCCCACTGAGCTATGAAAAGCAAAGCAAATTGAGTAGGTTTATGTTTCTTGACTTGGTGCTTCCAACTTTCTTCTGAGTGAAAGTCATTCTCTAAATACATCCACTGGAAATTTCTGAATCGAATGTGTTGTCACAGTTAAATAAAAATGTATTCCAATTTGTTCATCTAGGCAAAGGAATAAAATGCTGAAGAGTGGCTAGTTTTGTGCAATGGTTGCTCTCAGAATCTTTATTAGTTTAGAAAAATAATCTTGTTTTGGAGCTGTATCATATTAAAGATATGTTAGCAGTTTAGCAGTGATGGCCATGGAATAAAAATAAAATCAAAATTGAATTATTATTATTATTAAAGAAGAATAATTTGTATTGTCTTTGGAAGCTATTTTAACTCTTCTGATTAAGTTGATGAATATTGATTGCAGTTGAGATGGTTTTAACAGCTTAAAGAATTGTAAAAAGTTTGACACTCTCAGCAAGATTAATGTTACTGGGAGCTCTTCTAATCTTTTGGTTTTTAAGTGCATTTTGCTGGATTTGAACAGGATTTGTGGCTAGTCCCAGCATCTATTGTTACTTCACACCATCTTTGGCTCCCTCCTTAGAAACTGTAAGAAAAATATCATTAGGGTAGCTTGATTTCAGTTTGATATCAGGTATCAGTCACAAGTCCTGCAGGTGCAGAATGTTGGCATTCATGAATGGTTCTCAGAAAGCAGCCATTCTTAGAGGGGAGGAGGCTGTAAGAGTAAAATAACTTTTTTATTATTGTTATCAATTTGTAGATTTTGAGAAAATACAGATTAGAAGTAAGAAAAGGTACCTTCTTTGTATTCCATGCTTGCTTTTAAGATTGTCAATTATTTATAGCTAAAGTCTATTAATGCACATTTTCTCTAAAAGATCCCATTAAAAAGATAATTCTGCTAAATTTTCTGAAAGTAAAAATAAACTGCCATCTACTGCTCTTAATATAAACGGGATAAAAGCAGCCTATTTCAGAAACCCTGAAATCCATAAGATGTGGCAAGTTTTAAAAGCAATTTCCAACTTCTGAATTCATAGAACTATCTAATGACTTTGATCATTTGTAATGAAAGCTTTACAACAGTTTTATTTGACTAGTATTTTTTCTGGCGGTTTTGTGTCTCATGTCCACGTGTTTATAGCTTTTTGAAGCAGTTTGTCAGATACTTGTGCATGATTAGTACATCGCTACCTGCAATATAACTAGATCACCATTGTAGAAGATGGTTTGTGAAGGCTCTACCAGACAAGCCATAGTGCTAATACAGGACTTCCACTCCATATTTTTCCCTCTGCTGAAGATTACCCCACTATGCCAACTTCCATGGGTCAGCAGACGTTCATGCCTGAGTGCAGAGAGAAGGAGAGCAAATGGCAAGGGACAGTGTATAACTACACCTAAATTCTCCAGAGCTTGTTTATCATAGCTGCAAGGTATTACATGCTGAGCCTTTTTTTAAACAGAGCATAACCGTGTGGTGAAACTCTGTACTGCTTAGGATTCTCCAAATTAAGATCCCAAAGGTATCTTGTATCAGTGATGTTTCCCAATGCTGTATGTTACAGGAACATATGATCTATATCTTTATGAAAAGACATAGAGTGATGAAAAAGGATAATGGTTTCCTCAAAGATCATGGGCAAAGTCTGTTCAAAGACAGGAATAGGAACTAGTTTTTCTAGTTTCCAGTTTTGCATCGTAGCTACTTTGTTTTTCTTCCCTTTGGGTCTCAACTGAGTCATATTGGGCTCTTTGGAATGCTCTACTCTAACCCCAGAAAATTCTGAATCTCTGAAAATGAGTCCTGCTTCTGCCTGAAACTCTGCAGCCAGGCTGATTCCTGCCCATTTGTTTAACAGAAAGTCTTACGGTAAATATTCAGTCTGTTTGCAGATGGCGCGATGCCATTTTCACAACACTAGAGCAATACTGGCTTCTCAGCAAACTAATTCAAAACATAATGTTCTAGCAAATTACGTAAACATCACCAGTAACAATAGGATTATTGTACCTCCCCTTCATAGTTTTGTCTAGTCGTGAAGATGTGCCCTGCAGTACACAGCCTCAGATTCCATGCCTGACTTTCATGTAGAACACTAATTTGGCTTGGTCTGAGACTGGAGTGGAGGATACAGATTTTGGTGCTTAGTTTGCTGCTTTTGTCTCTAAAGTAGTTGAACCTGAAGGAAAAAAAATGTATCAGGAATGTAACTTTTTTTTAATTCAGACAGAAATAAAAGAAACATTTGAGTTATTTTCAGAAACTGAAAGTACTAAAAGTAACTAATACAGCTTGCTATCAACCAGAAAACAATAGAAACACCTGGAAAATTTTGTGTGGAAGTAGAGAATGAAGTAGAGAATTCCCAGTAACTTCGAAGAATCCAGTAAATATTTTAATAGTAGATGAGGAACTGGGTAACTTGAATGTTGTTTGGTTGTGGTTTTTTTGAGAGTTCTACTATTTCCCTTAAAAGACAGAAGACTTAGTATTTACTTTAAAATAAGCAAAGTACTACATAAGCTAAATATCAGTGGTCTATTTCTATAAATTAAGTGGAGAAAACACCCAGCCTCGCAGTGTAATCTAACAAACACTGGCATGAATCTCTGGGTGCTGTCATTCTCTGGTTTTGTTATTTTATCTTTGAAGTGGCTGCTTGACCTTCCCAGTTGCTTGATGTGATAACGTTTTTTACCTACTGTTACTCTGGTGAATGTAGAAGATACTGTGGCAATCTCATCTGCAGATAGCAAGTTCCATTAACCAAGTCTGAGCTGCATTTTGTCATATATTCTTCTGATTCGATGCTCACAGTCTCGTTTTGTCTCTAGCATGGAACTTCTTGTATTAACAGACCTTTTAAAACAGTATCCTCTTCACAAATACTGTCAGTGATGTTTACTGTTGTTGTATTGCTGCTGTAACTGTGAAACAGTTGCTTCTTTGGGCAATTAAGACAAAACAAATACTTGTAACTGTTGCGATAACATGAAATCACATTAGTAGTGTGGAATTAACTCTTGCAGTGAAATTCTACCCCTTACATAAAAGTAATTCCACAGCAGCAGTTGAAGCTGTCCCTTCAGAGCGGTAAAAATACTTGTGGATTTTTTTGTCCTTTTGGTTGAAAAGGTGATGTTATTTCTTTTTCATTATTCTCACGACAGAAATGTTGCAACATCTTCATCAACAGTTAGTGGAATCTGAGCACAGGACCATGACCTACCTGAAACGATTTAACAAAATGCAGGCAGACTACCATAATCTCATTGGAGTCACTGCAGAGCTGGTGGATTCCTTGGAGGCCACAGTCAATGGCAAGATGGTAAGAGACGACTCGGATGTGTACTTGCTTCTCCCCCACAAGAAAATGGAGAGAGAGGGAATCTAGAATGTGAATTAAGCTTTGTAGTTATGATCATTTCTGTAAGTACTGTCTCTACTAATGAAACCCAGCCCTTTGGATGAGGGATTGTTCCATTGCCCATGAGTACTAGGATAAAGGTAGTGCAGAAGATGGGTTGAATTGTGCTGGCTCAGATTTTGAAGAAACTATCACCATCTCACAAGACGTCTCGGATCTCTTGTGAGAGTCCCCTTTTGAGCGTCCCCTTTTGAGCTTTGGCATCAGCAGTGATTAGCGGGCATTTCTGAGATTGCTGACTGCAGTCAAGCCCATCACAGGTCGTTGTATATTTAAAACTGCTGCCAGGTCTGTTTTAAGTTACACTGTGGTGAAAACAATCTCTTAATCCAAAATTTTGGTGAGGGAAAAGCTTTACTCCCTGTTCTGCTAAGCTGAACTTACTGATTTAATTGGTAAAGGGGACTGGGGTAGGACTGCATGAATTGTTCGCTGTGAGAAACAGGTCACACGTATGTGGCTGAAGAAGGTACAATGTTCTTAGGGATATTTTTTATACAAAGATGGTGTAATGCTTCATCTTTTGTGCCGTCTTCTCTGCAAGCATGCCTCTGTACTATAACTTCTGTATAACCTGAAGATTATTCTTATAGCAGATGTTAGTGGCCTCTAGATGCTTTTAAAGGAGCTGAATTGTTAGCAGGGAGAATGACCTAGGAGTTCCTGTGCTGCCTGCTGAAAAGTCAGCATGTACCTTCCTCCTGTCATCAGTGTGAACATGTTGTAGCTTGTTACTCTGCATCTGGGATCACTGTCTGCTCACATGGTTACTGCAGGGAAAAATTTGCCTGTAGGTGTGTATTTTGCTTTACAGCAGATTAGGAAAGGGATCTGCTCACATGAGCTTCGATAACAACAAGTAACTCACAGTCATTCATTTGCTGCCTCCCATTTCACACTCCGGTGCTCTCCAAGGTGATATCCTCTTACCTTCTGTGGTGGAGGAACCAGGCACTGGTTATCCTTTGTTGTGAATGCTTGTTTAATTTCCTTCCTAAGCCTTGTGCTGGGCAGTCATTTGATCCTTCCCAAGTGTGTCCAGTTGAGGGTGCTCTTTCGTTATGAATCTTCTTTGTGTCGTTTCTGAATCCACAGTGGAGTTGGGTATTGAATGCAATCATGTTGAAGTTACAGCGTTCTGAATTTGAAGGGTTTTGTTGTCTTGCTATAGGCCTGAGAATATCAGAAGTGTCCCTCTTTGTGTTTCTATGATCTCAGTTCTCTCACGTCTGCTCTGGGGAAGCTGAGAAGTGTTCTGAAATTAAGCAGTTTTATTGTAATGTAGATTTCCTCAAACAGAAAAAACTAAACCTGCTGAGATATTTTGCATTGAAACACAAAATTCTGTACTGTGTAGTTCATATTTGTTCTCTCTGCTTTACAAGATAGTTGTGTAAGTTCTGCCCTTTCGCTAGACAGCACATCATTGTATCATTGTCTTAAGTCTAAAGCACAAAACTGTTTCATACTTACTGTTGGACAAGTTACCTCTTGATTGAGGAAAATCTGTTTGCAAATGTAGGTGTGACAAACTCTGGTTTTCTTCTAGACTCCCTGAAAGTGTTTAGCATTAGTCTTGTGAATAGTGTAACTATTCCCAGATGAAGAAAGTTTACAGTTTTCTGAATTTCTGAACAGAACTGTAGCTGCAATATATACCTTGTGCTTGCATCAGTGAGTCTCAGGTGTGTGATTTCTTGCCCTCTTAAAAAAATAAACAAACCAACAACAACAAACCAACAATAACAAAAAAACAAAACAAAACCAAACAAAAAACCCCAAACCAATCTTTAGTATAGAAACACCTGTCTGGTAGAAAGTGTACGTTTTATATAATCCTGTTCTCTATTTATGTTTCCTAATTTTTAGATCACACCAGAGTACCTTCAAAGTGTTTGTGTTCGCTTGTTTAGCAATCAGATGAGACAAAGTGTAGCACATAGTATTGACTTCACAAGGCCTGGAACTGTAAGTATTAACGTTTGGGTTTTTTACAGTAAATGTCTCAGAAGACAGTACCATTTAAGCTGTATATTGAACAATGAATGTGAAATAGTGAAGTAAAAACATTGTGTCTAAGCTTATATAAGAAAATATGGCAATACATAAGGTTTTATTGATCTCAAATGCTGGTGAATGATACAGTTACACAGTCATAGCTACATGAGTATGATTAATTCTGTGTTATGATAACATGCAGCTGTGTATCTATTAAAATGCTAACTGAATGTTTAAAAAAAACCAAAAAACAACCCAAACCCCCTAAAACTAATGTGCTGAGTACAGATTGATGGCACATCTTAGCCAATTTAATTTAGCTTAAAAAAAAGCAGGGTTGGGAGGGGTGTTGCTCAACTCTGGATACATGCTCTGTTGCTGTCAATGATGCTCCTATAACCCTAGAGTGAATTGGCTTAGCCAGCTAAAGCAGAAGCATCAGTCAGGATCATGAGAATAAATGGGGGAAAAAAGGAGGAAGAGGGGACTTCATTTTTTTTGTAAGAGCTAGTTGTTAGGTGGGCAGTTAGATGATACACCTAAACCGCCTTGTTAATATACATGATGGGCTTTAACCCCTTATCTAAGGATTTTTGATCTTATTGATAAGCAGCTCAGGATCCCTAGGGTTTTTTTCTTCCCTCTTCACCAGCCTCTTTTTGCTTTTCAGATGGCTGCAGTGTACCTAGCTGCTTGTGCCCATTAATGTTCTGCTTAATCTCCTCTGCCTAAATGGAGAGGGAGGTGTTTTTGCAGTAGGAGAACCAGCTTAGGATAGTTTCTAGTGTCTGTGAAACCGTGCCCCTGGGGGTGTGAAATTTTAAGTGATAGCGTAAGAGCTGTTCAGTGGTACAACCTTTTTTAATACCTATCTTGTTCAAGATTTTCAAATAAGTGTTAACATTAAAACTGCTTTAAAACATTTTAGTATGAAAATATTGCGTGCCACTGCTTTACAAAGACAAGCCAAAGTCACGAACTATGCTTATTGTTTTTGCCATGGCAGACATTCATGTATACTTAACTTTTTAGTAGGAGAGCTTTGTAAAGTGTCAAAGTAAAAGCAGAAGAAAATTAAGATTCTTGATTCTTATTTTAGCCAAGGTTTGTAATAACAATGACGCTATGGGTACGTTTTGTTCCTCTTGAAAATCTGTTACAGAAGGATGAGAAGATAATAAAAATGTTCCCTTTTCTATGTGCTAATATTTTCAGAGATAAATATTATTCCTCATTGCTCTTCATGCTGGTTTAAATGCCCTCACTTCCCTGTTAATGGTCAGAACTCCTTTCTCTGACTTGCCATGCCATGGCTGCCATGCAGCTTTTGCAGGCTGCATATCCCAGGGTTTCAGGAGGGAACCAGGATCTCTGTTTGTCAGCTACTTCAACATTAGGGGCTGTCTGTCACGCAGCTCTCCTCAGGTTTGCACCATGTCTGTGGTGCATGGTTATGCCATCTCCCACCCCATAATGTGCATACCCCAATCTTTCTTCTAACCAACAATTTTCAGGGGTCTTCCCTCTTTCCCTGCTAATGGCTTTCCAAGATAATCCTTTATGTATCCCAGTAGTCTTCCTCATTTTTGCTGTCTGATGTTGGGGTTGTATGTGTCTCCTAGCTCCCCTTCTGTGTACTGAAATTATCCATTCTGTACCGCCATGTACCCTTTTCTGTCTGTTCCTGCTGTCTGTTTGCATCAAGGCTTCTCTTTTTCTCCTGTTCTTTCAAGATGCTCCATTTGTCCAGCGTTTCACTCTTACTATTTCTTTTCCTTCTATCATAAGTTGATCCTCTGATCTCTTGAACCCTTTTGGGAAGTCGGTAGAGAGGAGTGTCATCTTTATGCAAGGTTCTGATTTGTTTCTTTATCTACTCTGCAGAGAGTGCAGAAGTGGCTGAAGCTGTGTCTTCACTGATAAAAGCTGGGTGGATTATTGCTAGACTGCATAGGTCTTTCTGTACCCCATCACATGCTATGTTAGCATAAACATTTGTCCTTGCACAGTTTAGCCTGTAGGTATAGGCATCTGTTTCCTTCTCTATGGAAAAATGAAGACTTTCTAAGAGTTTTAAGAGCAGTAAGTGGTCATTGAAGAAGTGGGTAAGCAGCAGTGCATAAGCACAGTATTTCAGCCAGAATGTCTGTCACTGGAGGTTTTTAAGATCAAGGCAGACAAACAGTTACCATTTACAAGGAACGGTTGATGCTTGGCTGATCCTCCAGGACAGATCAGGTGATCACTCAAAATCTCTTGCAACCATATTTCTTTGGTTTCCTTCTACTAAAAGATGTTCAACTGTGAAAATATTGTTTATCTTATGCATCATGTTTATTTATTCCTGCTTCTCTAGAAGTCTTTCTAAAAGCAGTTCTGCTCCAGAAGCACCTTTGCCCCTATAGTTAAGCCACTGTGGCCACTTTAGCACAGTCTCCAGCTATGCAGGTAGGTCAGAGAAAGAGGATTTGATGGTGGTGGATTTTTTCCTTCCTTTTTTGCCTCCCTTCTGTCCCAAATTAGGCAGGTTAAGTTGAGTAAAGCTGTGTTCTTCTGGCACAGTTGTATCTATTTTTATGCTAGGCTTTACTAGCGTAACTATTTCTGTGTGACTTCATGGCTCTTTTACCCACACTATTTGAGGTAGTTGCTGTGCCAACGAAGTCTCTAGTGAAGGACCAGGACAGCTATAGCACTGAGACTGTTTAAATTAAGGGTTTCTTGACTGGTTTAGGTCACTCCTTGACAGTGAGGTTGTAGTAACTACTGTGGTTGAAATCTAATGTTTCTATAAACAGACCCACACACTCAGGCTCACTAGCCAAGTTTTGGAGGGCTAATCACAGTCTTCACTTGTAGACCTTAACTGCATAATAACCAGGTTTCCTCATCTTACCCTTTTGTCCACACCTGATAGATCGTATTTTCTTGTTTATTTCCAATGTAGAGTTCTGGTTTTATGTATGAATAGCAAACATGTAGAAACACAAGTAAGTGTAAGAAGAAACAATAAATATAGCCCATCTTCTGAGAAGAAAAATGAGACTTCTTCCTCGTCATCCTAAAATACTTCTAACCACTCCCTGACTCTGTGGATCCAGGAAGCCAGATGAGATGGACTAAAAACCAAATTCTGACTGTTTGCCACTAGGCCACTAAGACATCCCATTACTTTTTCTTCAAGGATTCCAAATACCTCATTGTTATACACTTAAATGTTATTGTTCTATCCTTAAGTGGTTTCAGGTTTTTGTGTAAGTTTTGGAATAAAGCTGGAGGCATTGTGACCTAGGCTAAGCAGTAGCATGAGTTTGCAGCATCTGTGCTGGATTTGTGTTGGAAAGTCCCTTCCCTTTTTGCTCATAGCTAGTTAGAGATGCTAGACTGTGGCTTTCCAGCTACTCTGTTTCACAAAACTCCTGCTGTAAGAGGCAGTCGCCTGTATAATTGCAGATGGAAGAGACTAGCAGAAGGGTAGCTCCTTTGCTCATCCTTACCATTTAGGGTAGGCAAGATAAGTGAGAGGTTTTAAAAAAAGAAAAAAAGTCGGTGTCTAAAGAGTTCTGACAGGCATTAAATATGGTGGTTTGGGTGGGTTTTTTCCCATTTTGCCTTGAGTATTCAGGATTTGTCCCTATCTCACTGACATCACTGATGTTGGGACCAAACCCTTAAATAAATTGGTTTTGGCAGTTCATTATTTCTAAACAGGGGAGCAGAAAAGAAAATCATTAGCAAGGAAATTACTTTTTTGTTGTACTACTGTACTACTGCATGCTTAAATTTCTACCACTTTTACTTATGGGATGAGTGGATATGCATCCCATAGTTTGGAAAAAGGAAGTGCTTGAGTTCGGTCAGCTATACTGGTGCAACTCAGGGGACAATTCAGATTTGGGAGCAGGTTCTGAGAGCAGAAAATGCTAAAGCTGCATCATTCTCTGAGATGTGTACTTGAGCTGTACAGTATATTCTGTTATATCAGCTGCAGTACACTGGTAGTTTTAAGTTATACTGGGAAGGAGGACTCTATCGGTGCTGTAACCAGAATGAGGTATTGCCCAAGGAAATTATAGAGTACACCTTGGGTTATGTCCTTGGTAGCATTATTTGTATGCAAACTTGATTTTGTTCCCAGTGCATTGTATGCTGTGTTCAATTTTTAATGTCAGGAAAGTGGTGTTGTATAATACAAAGCCTTGAGCTCTCAGGCTTTGAAATTACAATGAAGGTAGCGTGTATCACTTAGTAATGTGTGCTGTTATTGTACCATCAGCTTCCTGGTTTGGCCCCCCTCCCCGCCATGGCTGAAGGCCTGTCCTTTCATACTGGAAGAAGTGTCTATCAGGGAGGACAAATCTCAGAACAAGTCTTTCTTACCCAACTGGCTTTAAGACCTGAGGCAATGACATCTCTGAAGGAAAAGACTTTCCCAGTGTAATCATACCCACAAAATCTTATTTATCAAGAGCTTCTGGTGTTGACTGTTGCTTTGTGCTCTCTGGTAAACTGGCTTGGATCTCATTCTTTCGCAGAGCAACTTCGTGCCTGTTGCCAGCTCTGTGACCTCCTGGGTCAGCTGTGAGCCTGCTCTACAATCCATTAACAGGATGCATCTGCTGCAGGTAGTGGGCGAGAGGCCACGCTACTGTATTACAGTCAGGAGATGTTTCCAAGGCTTCTCTAAAGCCCTGTTTTACCATAAAGCTTTTTTCCTACCTACAGTTGAATGTTATCACCATCTTCCATCATGTCATTTGACATGTGTGGTCCTGTATTGGGAGATAAGAAACCTGAGAGAACTGTCAGAGCGAAAGATCTGAATCTAAGAGTAGGAGATCAGAGCACCAGGTCTGACAAGCTGAGGAAACATTCGTTTGAATATTTAAGCAGATTCCTGACTTTCTAATACCCATTTGGATAGAGAACTGATGTGGGTAATGATAAATTTGAAAATAATAGTTTTAAATACAGTGATCTATCATAGTTCCTTATATCTTTAATACTCTTGAGATAACTGCAGTTTTATTTTTTTACTTCTTTTTTTTCTTTCTTTCTAACAGTAATTTGCTTGATGAGGAAGAAGCATGGGTTGTAGTTTTCTGATGCCTACAATTTTCTGTTTAACACACATCATGAAGCCAAGAGGAGTCTGGCTTTTTATTACTGAAGCACTGTACATTCGTTTCCCATCAAAAGTAGCATAAGCTCAAGTCTTAACCCGCAAATAGTTTTTCTGATTCAAGTCGGATGTATGTGTTCCTGGCATTTCTTGGGTTAGAGATAATAAGATTCTCTAAACTTTGGATTAAAGGGAAAACAGGAACTGCTTCTTCAGATGTGCAGTTTCTGTCAATAGTCAAGATGTGGGTTAATCGCTGGAGAATCTTTCTGTGACTAGAAAGCTGTATAGTTGTTTGCATATGTTGCTCCTGTGTTGTGGACTAGAATGAATGCCCATTATGTTTTTACTACTATTCATTCTGATTATATTTACCTATCACTATGATTAGGTGAATGAATTAATGTCCCTTGCAAGTTTTAGGTCTCTTTTGGCACAACTCTTAAAGCTGTGGAAAACTTCTTTTTTTTTTTTTTTTTTTTTTAATAGGGTTTTGGAGAAAAGCACTAGCTCTTCTGTAAAGTTAAGCTATCATTTACAGACTGTAATCAAGGAGGAACTTTTTTAATTTTCTGGAGTAGCTGTAAAGGCCAACATGGGCTCCTTTTTTTCCTGTGCTCTGTGCTTTTTTTCCTCAAACGCACTTTTTACTGCAAATGTGAACATGCCATCAAGCTGTAATAGTTGGTGACAGGTATTCTGTTTCTTAATTGTGAAAGAATTTTCTTCACCAGCAGACCACATGAAACCCAGGAGACAGGGTAACAGAAGTTGGGGGTTTTGTTTGGGTGGTGTTTTTTATTTATTACTCTGAACCATTTAGAGTGGATGCACCAAGCATTATGTGGATGTACGCTCTTTCATTTAAAAATAATGCGCACGCTACAGCAAACAGCATCTACCTTAAGTAAGCTTTTCTTAGGGTGAAATATATCAGTCTTCTCCATGGGATGATTCTTATATGTTACTGCTTATATATGGTAAAGAAGAAACAAACCTACCTCTTTATGTAAGCAAAGAGAAGTTCTTTTTTTCTGCTGATAGAGTATATGATGTCTTTTTCACAAGTTGCTGCAGGTGATGCAACTACCTGCAGCAACCTGGGCAGGTTTTTTTGTTTGCATAAATTCCTAATCTCTAAAGGTATGGTGTTGCCATCAGTAAGGTTTTCCATAAATTTTTCCTGTTGTTGTCCTCAAATCATAGAATAGCCCAGGTTGGAAAAGATCTTGAAAAGTCATCTGGTCCAGCCTTTTGTGGTTTCCTTTAATGCTGAAACTTTCCTTTAATGTCATCTTTGTCTTGATGCCTGCGTACCTTTTCACTGGCTCAGGTCATGTGTGTGTTGAAATGTCCTTTCATCATGACATACGTTATTTTCTGGTTTATTTTGCCTGCTTATTGGTCTCTATTGTTGTCCTTTGTCTTAAATTTAATTTTAAAATTTCTTTGCCAGGAACTGTCTGTATGTGTGTATAGCACCATAAAAGTTAAAATACTCATTCGTATCAGGGAATTCTGAGTGTGATGGTAATAAAAAGAATAATGTCAGATTTTAAAAATCAGTTAAAGCATAGAAGGAACTTTATTTTCTGCTCACAGTGAAGAGTGGCAAGCTTCTTATACTGTCTGTATAAGGCTGTATATGTCTGTTAAAGAGGAACCTGCTAAATACAGTGTTGATGTGCTTATTTATCTGCACAAATATGTCCTCTAAGTATTGGCAGGTTCACAAAGAAAGACTAGAAACAGAATGCTTAATGTCGGTCTTATTTCATTGTGTTGAACTGTGTACTTTTTATTTTGAATTAAGACTGTTATTTTGAGATACGAAACGGTTCTAAGTTAAATATTTTAGTCTAATTAAAGAGGGCATGGCATATTTTGTACTAAACTACTGAAACCATGAATTATCACCATTTTTATTTTAGTAACTGAATCTTAGGTTTCCTTTCAGAGACTTTTTCTTAATTTATCCTTGGAGCCTTTTGGGTTGAGGAATTGATGATAATGCTGCTGAAACCTCAAATTGTGTGTCTCAGCTTTCATTATGTGCTGCTTAGAAACTCCAGTCAAAGCAAGTATGGAGAATACTTGCAGCTGCTTTCTCAGCAGCTGAGGTCTTCTGATTGGCATCATGTTCATTGGTATCTCCTAGTTGCTTCAGTGTAGTGAGCAATAGAAGTCATATGTTCACATAGATGTGTCAATGCTTGCTATGTAGTTATTCTAACTGACAGTTAGAATGGAATATTGTGCAGACTAGGTATGCTTGCCAGGTGTTGAAAGGAGGACTTGTAAATATATCACAACAGAGACACACTGATTCAGTCCTAAAATATACAAGTATGTGGATTGGGAGAAGGTGCTTATACTTTTATTTTCAAAGCTAGTAGTCTGTTAATTTTTAGCTAATTTTTATTTGTTGGTTTCTTAGAACTGTGCATTTCTCTGTGATTTATTTCTGTTAACTTAGTTTTTTTTAATCTTCTTTATTTTAATGTGTGCCTGTTTGCCCATAAAGGGATATTACTCTATGAGCCCTTGTGATGACGGATATGTAAGTGTCTATATCTTTATATCCTTTAACATTGCCTGCTCAGTCTGTCACACTCTGTATTTCTCTTCATTTCACAATGTGTAACAATTTTCTGTGCATTTTAACTTGTCACGGCATTAACTGTATGGTTTATGAAGAGCCAAAATATGTGCAAGGCTTGGAGTTTCTGCATGGGTAATGGAGAGTTCTGAGTAACCTTATGGCTTCATAATACATGTAACACAGCATGTCAGCAAAAGAGCAGCTTTGTCCACAACTCTGTTACGTGAAAGAGTTCCTTATAGCATGCAGAAAGCAATTGTTTTTTCCACATGAACATCAGTATATGTAGCATACAATGTCTGAAGTGTGCCAACACCAACTGATCTCACAACACCTTTGACAAAGCAAGTAACTGTTATTAAGACAATATAGCAAACTGAGTTGTGCTTTTCAGAGGTGCATCATATTTTACATATTTGTATTTTTAATTTCTAAAGTGAAACTTACTTTGGTAAAGATTCTGAAATTCTTTCATACAATTAAAATGGATCCTCTTTCATTGAAAACTGAAAAAGCAGAACAGTGTTCTGTGTACTGCCTGTGACTTCTGTAACCCAGATGGAAGTTTGTATTCTGGCAGTATTACAAGTACACCATAAGTATCTAATTTTGCCCATAGTCAGTGCATTCTTTGCAAAGAGAGGAAATGAGTCTACTTCTAACTAACTTGGTATGTAATCAATTCATAAAAGTGATTGACACCAATTCTGAAAAATGTCAGTCAGTATTCTACTTTAAAATAATCCATATTTATGTTTTTATCACTTTGGGTAAAACAAGATTTGACCCTTCAAGAAAATCTAACTTTTTTCAAATGTATTCATCACCTGGAATTACAGTAACCCCTGTGGGCACTCAACTTCCTGCTTAAAACAACATTTTGTTTTGAGAAATAGTCATAGAATTATTGAATGCAACAAACTATTCCTTATGTTCTATGCTTCTTTTTACCTTGATATAGAGAATACAATCCACATTAACCTGTGTTAAAAGATCACCTGTATCAATCAACCTATTCCTGTTGATGTTGTGAATGGTCATAAGGGATACCTCCTGCTTGATGTTTCACATTTTCTTCCCTCATAATGGTCTATTTTGAGATTGAGAAAAGTTGATTACAGATGAGCAATTATGAATTAAATGTCCTTTGCTAAAGAAAAGTTTTTCCCTTATACAGGTAGCTTTAGTTAAATGTAACTGTATACAATGTAGATTGTAGTAACTTAAAATGCAGGGTTCTTCATAAAAAATTTTTAAAGCTATCTGATGCTAATTCTGAGATATTTCTTGAATACATAGATAGCTTCCAGCTTCCCCTCACTGTTTATATAATTTTATACTTTTTTCCTGACATTGTGTCTTGTCATTACATTATCACATAGTATTACAGTGTGACTTTTATGTACGCTTTAGATGTCTTAGAACCTGTTTTGTATGGCAAGTGGGAAGTTTTCATAGCAGCATATCTCTAGTACAAGTAAGAAAAAAAAAATAATTAAAAACATTTGCAGATCATCTTATGAAATAAATTTGCATAGCCCCGGTAGACCTGCCAGGTTACACAAGCTCAGTCTAATCCATCATAGGCTGCATGTAGCAGTCTTGTTGTAATTAGCATGTAACAAATAAGCTCAACATAAATTTGTGAGTGCTAATGATATATACAAATTTGCTCAAACTTTGGTTTTACTCCTCGCAATATTCTTCATGTAACTTTGATTATTCTGAATCTGCATTGAATTTACACTGAATTCTTATAGTACGTTTTCATAGTGGTTACTGAGGACAGAATCTGGCTTTCAGCTTTAGCCTTTAGCATATTATGAATATATACATCAAATAGCAAAGTCGGGTTGGTTTGAATACAGGGCTACAGTATTTGATAAAATCAGTTGTGGTTTTGGCTTGCACATGAAATGCATCTGTTTTCTTTTATGATTTTTTTCCCCTTTGAACTTCTTTGTTTTATTCCATGCTGTTTGCATTCATGCCTCGCTTCGTTCAAAAATGAAGGGCTGCCATCTGTGGCTAATCTGCATTGTGACAGAATTTCTTGACTTAATATGGCACCTGGTTTGGCTTTGGCAAGAACCAACACAAACATAAGTCATACCCCATGATCCTACCAGAATGAGCTATGCTTGGGCTGCTGTTTCCTTGTGTTTGTTTCTTTTCATTTCCTTAGGACACCTAGTTTTTGCATGTGTTTCAACTATGACAAATTATTCTGTCTCAAGATAGGTTTTGCACAAAAAGTATTTTGTTCAGGATTAAGTCCATGAATGTTGAGAGTCATGTATGCCCCATGTTCTTCACACTCTTTCACTCACTGGCAATTTAAGGAATACTGCTACTCAAAAGTTGAATTAATGTTTAACCTGTTCCAGGAAAGGTAAGGCTGGGGAAAGGGCTTGGGAGAAGATGCTGAGGAAATAAATGCTTTCTAATCTAAGAAAACTGATAGTGAAGAGGAGCTCTGTAAACTTCGCTGATTGAGGCAACATCTGGTGGTTGACACGATGGATGTGTAATGAGGAAGTTACCTGTCAGCAGTGCCTTTCACTCTGTTTGCCTTTCAGTCTGTGGCCTTGGATTCATCACCTGGAGATGAAGATGTTTCTGCTAACCTGCTGATGTTTCTACTAACCTTATAAGAATTTATTTATTAAGAATTTACTTTCCACAGAGTGCTTTAAGGGCTTTGAATGCACAGTGCTGATGGGTTTACTGTCTCTTGTCCAATTATTTAAAAGCAGCTGTTACAAATAAGTCCCAACTTCCCTGCATCCACATGCACGCTCTATCAAAACCACAGTACGGTTGGAGGTTTTTTTTCATTATTGCCACAGAAACAACAAGATACCAGACTTCAGTGTTTAGACTTGAGAACGAACACCAGGAAACTGAAGAACAGATTTGTGAGGATCAAAAAAAATAAAAGGCTGAAGTGGGCTTTGTCCTACCCACTTCCAGGCTTCAGTACTAACCTTTCCCTCAGTTAAATGTATTCCTTTGTTCCTAAAAATAATTTTAAAAGGCTTCATGTTTTTACACGTATCTGCAACATAGAAGTCCATTTTTAAAAGCATATGGCAAAAGTTCTGCAAAGAAATTTTTGCAAAGAGTTTTGTTACTGATTTGGTGGTAGGGCAGGTTTTTGTTCCTGAGACCCTCTTGCTTTTGCTTCCCACAGTAGCGATGTGTTGAGGGATGCAGGCTGATTCAGCTGGCACTCCCACCAGAAGTAATGCATGTGGAAGTTTGGCTTTGGATCTGCTATGTACGAGATCATGGTGAAGACGATGACTTTTTTTCACTGTCTAGATTATATATCTTAAATGAGGCAAGCATGCTGATGTAAGTCAGCCCAAGAGCTGATTTGTTGGACCCAGCAGTATTTGAGGTGTGGTTTTCCTTTTGTTAAAGCTAATGTGCAAATCAAGAACTAGAGCTTAATACAGCTTTTTGGGATTAGGTTGTGTAAAGATATTTAACTTGGTAAATATCCTGAGATTGGGACATCTCAGATCCGTACCAAAGAGGAGAAAGGTAAACAAACAAATACTACCTAGTGATATGCGAAAGGAAGTGCTGAGGCTGAAGTGTGTTTGCTTTGGTGGGCAAAGAGAAATTTTATTTTTTGGTGGACAAGAGAAATCTCTTCCTGTAACATGGTTGTATTCTTTCTGCTTATCAGTGGTGCTGACCATAGTCCAGTTCCAACATATGAAAGTGCAGTAAAGGACAAACTAGCCTTGGAAAACTTTTCTTGTTTCTATTTTGCCTCATTGAACCTGACCTAATATGAACTGTATCCTTATTACTTTTCCAGAAACACCAAAAGCCTGAGAGAGCTTCCTTCTTCCTGTGCAGGTTCTAGACTGATAAACTTGGGTCTGATCAGAAAAGTGAGTGCTGGACAAGAAAGGTCTCCATCCCAGTGGTCCTGCCCTCAGATCTCCAGTGTAGGGCCTGCCTCACTGTGTGGTGCCTTTTTGACATAGGTAGACTGCAGAGCCAAAGCGTACTAAATGCTTTGCTGTGCTCCATCTGCTGGCTCAAAAAGTAATTTGGGAATTCATAGGACTTGGTCCTGCTTGATCTAATTGATTTTTAAAAATCTGAATGTCTTTCTAGTTGAAGTTTCTGTAGTTTGAAACTTATAAAAGCTTGCAAAATCTTACACTTGCCAGAAAATATGTGTGGAAGGGCAGTGCATGTGTCTTTACCAGTTACATATTTTTTGGTTGGAGCACATGTTTTTCTTTCTAAGGCAGCAAAGTAGTGCTGGGTAAAAAACTTTGCTGAGAAGCAGAGAGCTTTTATATCGATCTCTTTACTCTTAGTGGCCTGCTATATTTCTTTTCTCACTACTGTTCTTTGTCTCACCTTCTCATCTTCAAGGGCTCTGTCATTTATTTTGCTTTAATGTACTATAGTCACTTTTTTCCCCATTTCCTTTAATGGACAAGGGTGTAGAGGAACGCAACAAAAATTATTTGTGATTTCATTGCACACTGAGATACAAGATGATAGGTTTTGACTGAGAAAACAGTTTTGTTTAAACAGAAGTTAACTTCTTATATTTATCAAAAATGCTAAGGAAAATACAAATAAATGAAAGGAAAACAGTTTAGGTAATATGATACTTTGAAAGACTTTTGTATTGTGTAAAATAAACTATGATTTGAGAACTGCTGTCAAGACAGGTTAATTTTGAGGTGTATGACCTGTTAATTGTGTATTGTGTACAAGTCATTCATTGACTTAAACATAATATAAAATGCTTTCCAATGCGTGTATAAGCTTATTTTCCATCTAAGAGAGCAGTTCCTTGTATTACGAAGGATACCCTTGAGGTAGCATGTTCAAGAATATGTCAGCTAGTGTAATTCAATATTCTCTATGGTGTTTCATGCTTTTTGTCTCCTAGATACCTCAGTTTTAAATCTGACAATAGACATCGATTATATAGCTCCCATTGAAAGAGGCTAGGTTAGAAGAGAAGACCGGTTTTAAAGGCGTAAGTGGTAATGAGAGATTTTTTAGAAAGTGAGTAGGGAGATCAACACAAAGAGATGACACTGAATATTCTGCGAATATGGCATGTAGTTGACATCAGAATGGATGATATGAAGCAGTCCTATGCCAGAATTGCTGCTTCTTGGCTCACCTACAATTAGCTCTAGCAAAAAATGTTTACTGAAGCAGATAACTTTTATATGGAACTCTTATATAGTGGTGATATTTGTAACTGACTTGTTCAGCGATGGTGCCTGCATATGCTTTGTGTCACACATCAGAGGAAATACCCAGGCTTAAACTGAATTTATCCTAGGCAGAACCACGGAGAAATGGCATGCTGTTCCATATTGGTTTTATCCATACTGGAATACATAGTCTTTTCTTTACATATTAATAGTTATATATAGGGGTATATATTAGTAGCAACAGGCACTCTGATAACATTAGTGTTGAAACAAAGAATTAACAGCAAATTTGGGTACAGTAATACCTGCTAGGTCTCCAGTGAAATACTATTGCAACTTTAAGGTGTGAAAATTTTTGAAGTCAATAAATGTGTTTAGCAAGTTCTTTATCTTCTTCAGTGAGCTTCAGATGGGAGTTTCTATTCACTTTTTTTTCCTTTTACTTATGGTTTTTTTAAATGCTTCAAGTGTAGGTCATTTTTGGAATATGACGGTGAAGATAACATAGCCAGATCATAACAAAAAAGGTTTTTACCAGTGGAACACTTTAAGGGAAAAGGAAGATAAACACTGAAGTCCTCTTTCTTTAGCTGTGTTTCTATTTTGCAATGTAGGTTTTATAGGAAAAGAACTGCAGAACCCCAGTGAAAGAATTCACTGTGGACTTCATTAGTAACACTGTTGGTGTGAAATTTGAACTAATCTGTTGTGATTTCTTTTTTTCTTTCTTTTTCTGATCCAGGCTTCCACAATGTTAAGAGCGTCTTTAGCCCCTGCGTAAGTATTTATTGCTGAGCTTCATTTATATCTGTAGAGAAGAGGAGGAGGTGTTTGTAAACTGAAGTGCGCTGCCAGTTGTCTGCAAATGGGAATCACCCTTTGTGTGCTTCCTCTGATCTCAGTGAACATTGTATGCAAATATTGTGTGATCTCTACTCTTCTGTTGAGCAGGTTCAGTAACATCCTAATTTCAGGAGGATGTTGCTAATCCAGTAAATCTGCCACTCCACACCTGTGCTGTTGCTGTATTTTCTTCACTGTTTCCGCATGTTACAGTCCTGTTATTGTAATTGGTTTGCTTTTCAGAAATCCAGGAAAAGGGGAATCAGTAACATGGATTTTTAGGTGCTTCAAGTTTAATTTTTTTGTGACTGACTTAATAAGTTTTGGCTTATAAGATGGAATAGACATGCTGTATGAGGTGAAAGTTTTATTAAATTTTTAAGACGCTGTTTTGATCCTTTTGTTGGTTACAAGATAATTAAAGGGGCAATTATATGTATAATGTAAAATTTGTTTTGAAAAGTGGTAGAATAGGAAGATAGGAGTAAAAAATTTAAATGGAATATATTTAAATATTAAAGCATTGACTGGAAGTAATTTTGTTGAGGAAACCTTCTTTTGCATTGTTAAAACTCAGAATAGCAGGATAGTACTGGTGCACAGAAAGTGGTCCCGTATTAAGCCTTATGTTAAGCCAGGATAGTCCAGCCTGTAAAAATCCATTCAGCCTACCACCTTTGCCTTGGAGAAGACATTTCTGTGTGGATGAGGGCTTAGAGGTGAAGTTGGAGCTGCAGCTTGTTACTGTGTCGGTTTATGACTGTGCACTAAAAGCCACAAGCTGCTGCCCTCGTCCACACAAGGCAAAAAATGGGTCTTGCTGGACTGTTTGTGCCACTAAAAAGCTGAGATCATCAACTGGCTAGCCGTCAGTTTAGTGTCTGCAAGTTATGATGGTAAATGAGCTGCATGCATGGTGAACAAAGAAGTGCAAGTTTAAAAAGCCTGTTGTTCTAACATGGTGATGGTAATAAAAGTAACAAAGGTGTAAAAATGTGGAAGCTCTTTTCCTGAGGCAGACTTCCTGTTTTGGCACTTCTCACCTCAGTAACATCAGCTGCACTGAATAAGGAGAGAGATTTTTGATGAATGTCTTTCCCGTTTGCATTGTAGGAAGATGCAGGATGTGCCATTGTTGCCCTCTTTGGATTATGAGAAGCTGAAGAAAGATTTGATTACAGGGAATGATCGTCTCAAGGCCTTCTTACTGCAGGCTCTGCGCTGGGTAAGAGAGAGGGCCTCTGTAGAAATAAAGAAGTACATCCTTTCTGGAGAGATCCAGAACTAAAATCTGTTTTGCGAGCATTATAGACAACTTCTCTCTTTGTCAGTGAAGCTTGCTAAGGCTCTGGAGATGATGAAGAAAGCCCAGGCAGTAGGTATCTATTTGTAGCAATGTCCCCTTCATCTGAAGGAAGCCAGGTAGGAATTCCTGGGATCTTCACTGGCAGTAACTTCTGATATGTTTTCAAAGAAATTGTTGTTGTTGTTCTAGGCAGTTCCTTTTTCCACCCATGTATTGCCCTGTTTTAAATTATATAAATATTGCTGTATCCAGGAAATACCTGGCTCGAATCACTAGTTTTCCTTTATAATCAAGGTATTCTACAAGACCCTACCTTTTGGTTGACTCAGATCATGTAATATTTCAGAAGAATTAAAGGTGACAACAGGAAGTTACATTTTCCTGCTGAAAAGGAAACTGGTGTGTTCACAGTGACAGACGTGAAAGATGATAATAGTGGAATTCTGATCAAGCTTCAATGTCCATTTTCACATAAAAAAACATCCGCTGGGGCTGACCAGTGGTTCTTCTAACCCGGTACTCTGTCTCAGATGTTGTAGTAAAGTACCACATCTGTAGCTATTAGAGGGGCTTTTAAACTTCATGGGAAGTAATGCTGTATCCTTCCTGTATGGACAGTGATGACAGCTCCCAAGCAGCAGTTTTGTAATGGATCACTGAGCTGAGGTCAGGTCAGTTCATCTCTTTCCCTTAGATCACTGAGGTTGAATTCCTTCTCCCTGTGAGAAGAGATTTCTCAGCCATATAAAATCTTTAGTGGTCATCAATTCACGTTTATTTGACTGGTTTATTTATGTTGTTATTTATTTTAGCGCCTGACAACATCATATCCTGGAGAACAGAGAGACACTGTCCTGCAAGCCTACATCAGTAATGACCTCCTAGATTGCCACAGCAACTGTCAGGTCAGCTGGAAAGGTTTTTCTTCCAACTTCTATGTGATATCGCTCATTTGATTCCATAAAGTTCTGATCAGAAAATTTTATCACTCTTTAGAAGGGGGGGGAAAAGTAGTACTGCCAAAATCATGTAATACATTTAACTTCTGCATCCCAGTCTTTAAATGTTGATGGGCAAAACTTTGCATTACAAGGGCTCTCACTGTAAATACAGTTCTTGTAGACAAGTGGAAGTTTATCACCTCTCCTTGGTGCTTAATGCCTGTGAGTTGAGCAGAAGCTGAGTCCCTTACTTAGGAGTTCGCTCTTGCTTACCAGATGCTGTCTCTCTTTTTGAGTGATAATGTACTGCTAGATAATACACTCAATCCATTTCACTGATCTAGGATAAGAACTAAATTAGGACTTCAGTCTCAGTATCTCTATGGAATATCTGATTATGCACATGTTCAACAGTATTTCCATGAATTTGGAAAGGATTGTTACCTTTCTTTGGAAAGGGGAATTGCTGGTGTGTTGATTTTGAAAGGTTAAGTCACTGATAATCCAATACTATTGCTAACAAAAGCGCAACTTTTTTATTTTGTAATAGTGAATTTTGTGCATAGTTGAGTTCCCCAGTTGTTCAAAGCAGTGGACCTACTTGTTATGTTGTGGCTCCCATTGTCGTTGCAACAGTAACTTGTACCACTAGGAATGTTAAAGGATTATTAAATCAATGATCTGTTTTTCTCCCTGTAAATTTCTGTGAGAGGGTAGTAGTGCCTGAATAAAATTTGTAAGTAATGTATAAGTAATGCCTGAAGTAAAACTGATTAAAAATAGTTTGCAATGTGGTGTTCTTGGTAAGTTACTGAGCTGCTTTCTCACAGTCTTAGTTGTCAAACAGAAGCGTTCCTATTCAGGTAACATTACTGCATTTAAGTTTATCAACAAAACTAAGAGGCTTTTTTATCGCTGACTAAATATTAATTTTAGGTATCAATTTTAAGTGATAACTGTGTTGGTTTGTTGTAATTCACACCCTACAGTGTGGAGCTTAATGGTGTTTTAACAAATTGAACCAAGGAGCTGCAATGTGCTTATTTGTTAATTTTTCCATTTCTCCCTCAGACCTCTGCCAATAAAAATGAAACTGGAGATTTAAAATCATATTGACATTATTTAAGATATCAATATGCATTCAAAGTTTGTTTGCTGTGGAAAATTTAATGAAGCTTTTAAAACATTATAGAAGACTAACTTTGTTTTTTCCTCCTTTGCTGAGTTTTTATTAATGTTTGCTTTCTTTTTCAGAAAACTGTCCTCAAATTACTACATTCTAAGAGTGAGGTAGTCAGACAGTATATGGCAAGGCTCATCAATGCTTTTGCTTCAATGGCAGAAGGTAAAGGATTTGCGGGTAAAAAAGATAACATTTTCATATAATGCTGGCTTGTAGGCACTTCACAATTGCATGTCACTGCATACGGAAATTCAGAGCTTTATTTGCACCCTTTTTCTATAGGGATTCGCTGTCTTTTGTTACATGCATTCAAAACAGGTTTTTGGTGTCTGGAAAGTCTTCATTTTGACACTGCATATTCAACATTTCTGACTTTTGATGATCTGTAGTTTATGTGGGAGCTTACCCAGGTGTTGCCTTTAATAGTCTTCAGTCTCTTCATGAGGGCTAAAAAAAAAAAAGGAAGAAAAGTCCCCGTTAATTAATGGTCCTGTAGGCAGATCTGCTACTGGGCTGTGCAACGGTAGTGAGTGCAGCTGCTTTTGCATCTTCCTGGTCCTCACCTGAATAAATCTTTGTGCATCACTGCTAACTGGTTGCATATATATGCAGCTTTGTATCTGTGCCTGTCCCAAATTACCCCTTGGTTTGGTACTACTTGGGGAGCTAATTATTGCTAGGAATTGAAATCCCATTTAAGGTCAATAGCAGTGGGGCACCTAACTTTCCCAAGCTCTTTGCACGTCTCTCTTCTTTTCTTAGAGTGTACAAAACTGTGATAGATCAGAAAACATGTACTGAAAGAAGAATAGTGGGTTCTGTGTGGTACTGACTTGGCAAGTGTGGGCCTCTAATGCCGCAAGTGGCTGGATTGAATGCAACTGTTCTGCTAGACAACTCATTTGTACAGGTTCATTTGGGTCTTGGCACAAGATTGTGGCTTGTCAAGAAGAAATTGAGGTCAATCCTGCTTACTTTTCCAAGGAGAGGGAGCTTTTCTGTCATAAGCTGATATCTCAGCATCTGTTCTTTCATCACTTTTTGCACCAGGTCGTGTCTACCTTTCTCAGAACCCAACGTTGCTGCGAATGCTGGAGGAGAGACTGAAAGCTGAAGACAAGGATTCCCTTACATGGGAGAATGTTCTGGGGGCTTTGCAGAAATTCAGCCTCAGGTGATGAAAGCACAGCACGCAGTGGTGACAGCAAGAGAGGAAGCGCAGGCTAGTTAGGCTCTGTTCAGGGAGGAAAGAAGAGCGCTTGATTTTCCCATAACAATCATCAGAACCTCTGATGACTGATGAAAGCAGCGTCATTTATTATGGAGGAGAACTCAGTTTTACTGACTGAATTAACTTGACTTCCTACCAGCTGTCAAGACTCAAGTAAATGTACATCTCCTGCCATAGCCTTGTGTGCTTTCTATGTATTCCTTAACCGAACAAGTAAAAACCTTAATGCAGAAAGTTCTGAAGATCCTACATAGAAAATAGTTGCATTACATTCCAAAGCATAAGGTTTTCATTACCCTTTCTGCAAACATTTTTCAGGGATTTCATCCTCATCCTGTTGATCCTCTTTCCTGGAGCTCTCTATGCATGGGCTGTCTTCTTTCTTACATTAGCAATCTGATTCAAATACCCACCACAAAAGAAGTATCATGCAAAAGTAGTAAAGGGTGTGATGTTGCTGTCATTTATCAAATAAATATGATCTAGAAACTCCATTTTCACAGTATGCAGGAGGAATATTCAGCCCTGAATAAATAACTGAATGTAAGGAGATAGATGGATGTGTTTACTCTTATTATTTTCAGTCATGTTTCTTCTAAATTAAGACCGCAAGCGTTGGGGGTTGTGTTTTTTATTTGTTTGTTTGGGCTTGTTGAAGAATGAGGGCTGCTTTTGGATTTGCCTCATTTAGAACTTGTCTGGATGAAGCACATGTAAATGTGCTTTGGGTAAAATTCTGCACTGCTTCCTGACTTGATACCTTATACATATTTGAGGTGAAAGAGAATAAATCTTCATACCCTACTGCTTGAAATCCTAAAGCCATCTTAGAGAAAATTATTTTTCTATTATAGCAGTTGTAGATAGTACAAATTAGTTTGAATTTTGGGGTATAGACACTAAGCCACTGAAAATTTGAAAGTGTTTTACTTTCTAAAAAATAACAGTTAATCTTATAGAAGGTTAATTGCAGATACTTGACATGAGGGACTTTTTTTTTAAAAAATGTGTGATCGGATGCTCCCCTGTTTTGCTCAGTCCAAGCCATAGACCTGCTGCAAGATCCAGGACTGAGAAAGCATCTGAGCTTTCAGGAGTAATCCAAATCCCAAGTACTAAGACCAGGAAAATAGCTGCTTTGATCTTTGTAATTTAGATTTACTGCCCATTGGAAATAATGTGATTAAAAATTATGTTCTTCAGTAAAGACTTTTCTACCATTATATATTACTTTTTTTATTGTAAAACAAGGAATTTCTGTTGTAGGAGATCGTCGTTGACCACCTGGCACTTTAGTTAGTATACTTTTCAAGGGCAACTACAGGTTGAATTAAAAGAATACATGATTTAAGAATCTCTAGAGAAAAGAGCAAATAGATTTAGGCAAAAAATCCCATCTGTCAAATCAACAGTACAAAAGTGCTATGGCTACTTATGGCAGAAGAAGTAATTAATTTGTTTTATGGGTCTGTTGTGTGTAGCTGGGTTTTCTTACAATTTTAAGACAATTGAAAATGCAATTTAAGGTGGAGTTAAGAGCCTTAAAAAACAGTAAAGAAACTTACAAAAAAAAACCCCAAAAAACCAACAAAACACAACCCACCCAGCAAAATTTTAGTCCTCTAACCCTATGGGAATATGCATCTTCCATTTCTTCAGGCTTTGTTAATTCCTTAGCTTAACTGATTCTGCCGAAATGGGTATTTTGGGGTTTTTTTTATTGGCAGGCTAGTGTGTAGCAGGTAGATGAAGTACGGTTTTAATGTGCTTATATTGGCTATAAATGTATTTGAAAGCTATTTATGTTGTGGTCTGATTTTTGTGGGCTTTTTATTTTTCAATCCTAGGCGTGCACTGCAGTCAGCAATGATCAAAGATGGGCTCATTTTCTGGCTGGTTGATGTTCTAACAGATACAGATTGCCTGTCTGATTACACACTGGAGTATTCTGTTGCCTTGCTCATGAATCTCTGTCTGCGGAGTGCAGGTGTCTTACATTTTGAATTACAGCCTTATTCCAAGAAATGGATAGGGAAGACTGTGAATCTTTTTTTCTGATATACCTGAATTCTTTCAAGTGACTATAATTAGCAGGGACTCACATGACCAGAGATATTTGAGTGTTATAATCAATGCTTTTGAGCAGATCTCTTTCCCAAGAATCCCAAACTATGGAGAGTTAGCTTCACCAAAATCTGAAGAATTAAGAAAGCAGTTAATCAACTGAACCCTCTAAGATTTGATTCTTTTCTTCATATCTGTATGTGAAGACTGGCATTCCTACCTTCCAGGCCCACTTTTCAAAGGACCCTTTATACCTGAGTAAGAGATTTGTTTGTATAAAAGAAAGTCAGAACTGAGTTGAGTAATGGTGAGGAGCTAAATCTTCACTCTAAGTCTTCGTTTTGTGGAGTGAAACGCTTGCATGCTTCACTTCTACAATGTAGAGAGTCTGCCCAAGAAAATAAGGTCCTGTCTATGTCCCAGAGACTTAAAAGGGGCTTAAAGTAAGTTTCCCTTTAAAAAGGAGAGTAAGGTAAGGGTGAAAAATCAACTGCTTGCCATAAGGAAAATAATGCCTGTGTTAAACTTCTTAAAATCCCTTTGTGTTACGTCCTGTCCAAGATTACAGCTGTATAAATCCAGACTAACTCCACTGATTTCAGCTCAGTTATGCTGAGCAGTATTTGGCAGGAACAAGGAACAGTAGTGCTATGTTGTAAATTACATTTAGTACTGATTTTAGGGACTAAGAATCTTGCTTTGATCTGTTGTATTTTTTCAAGCATATTTAGGTTTTCTCCTTTTGCAGGGAAGAAAATGTGTGCGAGGATCGCAAACCATGTGCTCAAAGTTCTCTCTGATCTCCTTGGCCATGAGAATCATGAGGTATTTGTACAGCAAACTTTGGGTTAATGAAAAGGTGGAAAGAAAAATTAAAGATTAAAAAAAGCAAGAAAGGAAGAATTTCAAAAAAGTAAATTGACTTTGTTTCCTTGTTAGACCCTCATTTAATTAAGCTGTGTGACATTTTCCTAAAATTCACAATTACGTAAGTCTTACTTCATTGGGCACTGGTCTTCCTAGACATAGTTATGTCTTCCTTTAACAAATGTTGACAGCTAAGAATGAAACTCTTTTAGCTGCATAGTTATAATGCAATCCATGTGCCGCCTTAATTGCAGTTTCTGATGCTGTTTAGATGTCATCTCACACCAAATCATCTCAAACTTAACTAGTTCATGAGATGAACAATGTGTGGTACAAATACATTATGCAAAACATCAGGTGCAAAGAAGCAAATTTGCTAGTAGTTTTAAGGAATGTTATAAGAAAGCAGTACACTTGTGACAGTCAAGCCCCAGTATCTTTTTATCTGCCACTTAACCATTTTGTGGTTCATTTCTTGTCTGTCTCCAGACACACTTGCATCTTAGATGCTAAATTAGACTACGTCAGAGGAATATGCTAAAAATGATTAGTTATTTCTACCCAATACTTTTCAGCACATCACTCTGATTTCCACTGTCTGCTATATAAAGCGTTGCTTCAGCTGTCTCTGCAGAGGACCACTTCTTTAAACATGCAGTAAAATTCAAGGCAGAAGAAAATACAGGCAAATATTGTATGAAGTTGAAATCAGGGGGAGGCAGAATTTTTACTAGGGTAGAATGATTCCATGATGATTGTGCAAGGTGTTTGGGGACTTCTAGTAAAAATGAAATATAAACTCTGGTGTCTTACGGTTACATACAATGACTGTATCATCAAGGGCGGTTTTGTTTATAACTTAAACTGAAAACAGAGAACAAATTTCAATGAAGTGTTTAGTCCATGTTTTATGAATTCATTAGAAGATGCAGATCAGTTCTTTACTAGCACTATTTTGGTTAAGATGAAACTTGGTATGCTTTATTGGACTCTTTTCATTAGCTTGGTTTTTATGAACAATGAGAGTTTAATACAATAAATGGTAATACAAAATAACATCCCAGTCCCTAGACTGGAGTACTTAGAAAATGCTATCATGTCGTTGAAGTCTATGCTCTAGAACGACCTTGAAATTTCTCTGAGGATGCATTCTTACAACCTAGTTTGCACCACTGCAGCTGATAGAAGTTTTGTTATCGAAGTTGAAGGTAGAAGGCAGTGCTCTTGGGTGCCAGGAGAGCTTTCTGAGAAGCTGTGGAATCCTTGTGCAAATCCCAGTCCCTTATCTTTCCTTGCTTCCCGGGCTCCCAGCCTAGCTCACTGTTCATTTTTCCAAAGGTATAGACATATAACTTGCCAATACAAAGGGTCACATAAGTGCTGATGAAACCAGTTGGACAGATCTGGTTGCTTTCAGTAGTCATAATACAGAGCCTTAATACTTGGCTGTTTTTTTGCCTCTGCTGAGGGACAGTAACAGGCAGCAGAGTGAGAGGATGTTTGAAGCTGCTACAGCTTTTATCATCCTGCCTAAAGCTAAAATGCTTAAAGCTTGCCTTGAGTTTATGCTGACGCAGTCTTGTCCCTGCTCTTTGTCCTGTTATTTGTACTGCCAGTAGTGTTTGTCAGAAACTAACCTTCTTTTTCTGCCTTTTTTTTCTTTTTTTTTCTGTTTTTTTCTGTTTTTCTTTTTTCTTCTCTTTTTTTTTTTTTTTTTTTTTTTCTTTTTAGGGCTGAGTCAATTTGCAAGTATGCATCTTCAGAAGGGGTGAAGGGGAAGTTGGCATGCAGCAGTACTGATTTAGATCAACCATATCACAGTATATTTGCATCCTAAAAGTTCACTGCTTCCTAAGTGGGAGTTCTTGCAAGTGCAGGCTAGCCTGATTAAACTCTCTGAAAATAGTTGTTCTGCACCTTCACTCTTAAATTTTGGTTATAGTCAGCTGGGGTGAATGTAAGAGTGTTTCTTATGTGGTATAATTGTTTCTTCCTCTTAGATACAACCATATGTGAATGGAGCACTGTACAGCATTCTTGCCATCCCTTCTGTCCGAGAAGAAGCTAGAGCAATGGTAAGAATTACTGCTTTGCATAGCACAAAGGTCAATGCATACGCCAAAGATGGCATGCACACAGGTACCTGTTGAGCAGTGTGCAGCGGGGTTGTGAGGTAGGAGCCGTGGCATTCTGAGAAGGGAGTCCACAAGAGGCCCTCTGCCTTTTGATGTTCAGGCAGGTATGAATGTATGTCTCAACCACTTTTGCCATATTTGGTCTTTTCCCAGTGGAGCCCCAGCAGTGTGAAGGATTCTGTCTAAATTATAGATTAAATGTGTTATTCTAGAACAGTTGTCAATCTAGCATTTTGTAAACTGGATGTAGCCTATGAGATGCTTTAATCTGACCTGCTACTTCTTCCCCTTATTTATCTCATTCTGCACCAGTTAATAGCCACTAAGAGGATGAGTTCCTCTTGCTGCCTTTGTTTCTGCCTGATACATAGTTAGCTGGGGAAGGCACCAAGAGGAAGGTTTTAGCAGAACTAGGAACTGATACCCTGTGAAAGGAGGCATAATTGTTATCAGATGTTTTACCGCACAGAGAATTGGAAGTCATCTTAAATGGTTAAAGACACAACATCAAGCCCATAAGGGGCCACAAAGAGAGAAACTGGGTTTAAGAGAGGGTCAGAGCTGGTCCCGCTTTTTGCTTTCCTTCTGTGAACCTTGCACTGTCATCTCTGCGAATGCAAATTTGCCTTTTTCTGTGGCCTACTGTGTACTGAGGTCAGCAGGCAGAAGCAGCTGATCTATGGTAAAAATTTGCTGTTCGTTGTGAATACTTCTGTATTTAAAACTAGAAGCAATCTAGACAGCATATTTCTCTTGCCTTTGGGAAACATATGGATAAAATGGAGTGCTTAGAGCTGGGCACAGTGATTTGTTTCACACTGCCTCTGTTTTTCCTCACAAAAAAATGACATTTTAGTTAACAAAACTCTGTCACTGTGGTCACATGAAATACTGATCTAGCAATGTTTTCCACTACATCCAGGGAATGGAAGAAATTCTGCGCTGCTTTATCAAGGAAGGAAACGCAGAGATGATCCGGCAGATTGAATTTATTATCAAGCAGCTCAATTCAGGTCAGAAGAACAGATGCAGCTATCTGAGCTGTAAATCTTTCACAAAAGCCATAAGAAAGCTCGTGTTTTAACTTGGCATTGAAACTCTCAACGAATAACAATAGTGTGATGGTCTGAGAGAGGGTGAATAGTGAACGTCAGGATTTGAATGTCAGATGTATTTTAAAATTTCCTTTTGTGTTACCATTATAAAGAAGAAATAAAAGGCTGAGTAGGTCTCAGTTCCAAAGTTTTGGGACTGTAAATAGAATGACCTTGACTGTTTTCTTTTATGCCAGTAGCCTCACAGTAATGAGAGACTGCTGTCAACTGCAAAAATAAACAGATGATACAATTTGTAAAGTAGGATTTAGGGACTAGGTCTGTCTCTGCTCATCTCTTGCTCTGTTGAGGAGTGTAGCTTTGTCATCTGAAATGGCTTATCTTGAACAGGGGGCAGAGACCATCCTTTCTGGAGAGTATGTTGATAGGTCCCAGGAGTTGTAGATGCTGTGTTAATACAGACAAGTATGAGGAGGTGGAATACTTACTGTATTTTCTGTTCCCTGTGGCTGAAAGGAGGGCTGAAAAAAGAGAAAGCAAATAATGAAAAGGAGGTGAATTCTGATTAATTTTTTCTGTACAGTAAAAATACCACGAGTTTGACTGCTTTTTTTGGCTTTAGGAAAGAGCAGAAGACAGCATTATCTTACAGTTCTGGCTTGTAAAAGAACAAATAAAGTATTTAAGTACTATTGCCACTATGCAGTAGTTGTTCATCAAGGTTATAGAACTGCTCCTCTTCTGCCTGTGAATGGTGTTTTTTAAAGGTTTTGTCTGATTGGTGAGTAAAAGTTGAGCATACAGACTTCCAGCATAAGCCTGGCTGCTTTTTTCTAAGGAAGTAAGTTTCTCCAAAGTTACAATAAGCATTCTATGTGAGGAGTATCTTTTTATGTATAAAAGCAGTATAATCTTGAAGTGTTTGTAGGGAGAAGTAGAGTCTTCTATTAAAAACTAGTTGAAAAATAGACAAACTTGCAAGTGTACAAACTTTAGTTCGAGTCTTGTCAGTGAATACGCAGAGACATCATAGTGGGATTTATGAGAAAAGAACTATTCCAGAGTGTTTCCGTTTCTGCCGTTTTCCCAAATATGAATTGATTTCAGTGACTTATAGAATGCTTTATAGGAACAAATCATTCCAATAGGTGTCTTAAAAACAATGGGATGTCTGTGTGACAAGCAAGCTAAATCTTACTCTTGCGAAAGAGGGGCAATAACTAGAGATTCTGTTAACTTGTACATGTACTCCATTTTGTTTTTCCTCTTTCTAGAAGAGCCATTAAATGATAGTATTGCATCTGATGATGAAGAGGAAGAGGAGGATGAGGAAGTAAGTATAAAGGCCTTCTGGCACCTTTTGGAAAAATCCTTAACCTTCTAAACAGAAAGTATTTGTGTCAATAAACCAGACTGGTTTTTGGCAGGTTTTGGTTTTGTTTTTAACTTTTATTTAATTATTCTTGCATTAACAAGAAAATTGGATCTGTTTCAATTACCTTTTCTTCATTTGAAGTCCTACTTTTTTTTTCTGGCAAGTTGCTATCTCTATGATAACTAAGGGATTATGGCTTGAAATAAGTAAAGAGATGAGGAGTTTCTGCAGCAGTAGAAATCTTGCTTTCAAGGAGACCCATTTCAGCAATTAAAAATAAAGGAAGCAAATTAACAAGTATATTACTAGAATAGTTTATGAACAAGTTGTCACTTTTTCTTAAGGCATTTTCTGCTCAGGGTGTGACTTCTTTTGCTGTTTAGAAACTTTGAAATCTATTTAATACATTGTATGTAATGAAGAAAAACAGTAATTACAAATTAAAATAAGTCTAATAAAAAGAGAAAAGGAAAGAAAAGAGAGAAAGTAAGCACGAGAAACTGTATCATAGTAAATATAAACTTGTTAGCTGTGTATTTACAGCTCTGCTAATAAATGCATTTTCTACAAATACTTCAGCATCTTTTAAGAAGCTGTCTTCGTAGAGTAATGGGATCCCAGGTGTAGACAACACAGCGTTTTCGGTCATCTAAATTAACAAGCAAAGCAAGGTGTAAATTATGTGAGAGAAATGTTCAACCCAGTCTACACTGGTCATGTTGCCATTGCTACACTGCCATAAGTGCATGGGAAAGGTTTGAAAATACACTTTGTAGGGAGTAACATGGGAGTTTTATCTGAAAAGTCTACCACATAGCTGCTTTTTTTTTTTAATTGAAAAGTCTTGCATGAGAAATTTAAAACAGCAGCTACAGTAGATGTCTTTGGAACAGTGTTTGAGCATATTTAAGTGGATGTGTGTGTACACATACATTTATATGATGTGTTTGCCCTGAAGAAGTCAGTGACATGGAGAGCTAATGATGTCTGCGAAATGTTCAACGTTCTTGTATTAGAAATATTACTGGATAACATATTTACCGAAAACCAAGATTTTAGACAAAACATAAGTTTTGGTCCTGAACCAACAAAGAATAAGACACAAAACTTACCAAGTCAGTTGCATCCACGATCTACTAGGTTGTTGCACATTAATGCTAGTGAAGGGTGATAACCATGCTACAGTCTAAAACTTGTCTTGTTACTGCAGGGTGACTGAGTGCATTTTCAAGTGCTCATTGAGCCTTTTATGTTTTGAAAGCAGAGAAAAATTTAAATATACCAGTTGTAACAGGTGTGGTGCATGCTCAGCTGCTGTCAGGCGCAGCATTTGCAGGATCCGGCGTTATGCCTGGCAGCGTCCAGGGTAGTTTTGCACTGGTTGCATCATTTAGCTAGTTTCTGTGCTGTGGCACAATAGGTGGTGAACATGTGAACTAATTACCCTTGTGACTTTGCCTAAATTTAGAGCTATGTGGAAACTAAGTTTAGAGCTACAAGGAAGTTTTATTTAATAATTGGCTCTCTCCCTTTTGTTGCAAGGGAGTAAACTGGTATTTTTTTTAAGAGGATTAAGATTATTGTAATTGTTTCACCTCCTGCAAACCCGAAGTGAGTTTTCAGTAAGCTTTCCACTGCTCCCATCCAAAATCAATGCTTGATGTGCAAGGTGGACTTTCTGGGGATTAATCATTATAACTTGCCTTTCTTCATTATGCTGCTTAACACCTTTTAACTGATGTTCCAAGGCTTTGGGTGTCTTAGGTGTATCGTGAGAATCCAAGGTGGTGATATTTTTGCTTGAACTCTAAAATACTTTTTTGAAGGATACTGTGTTCTGTTGGGAAAGCACAGAGATAAGGAACTCCTTCATGAAAGGTGTGGCATTGAATTGCACGATAGTGTTGAGCACTTCTGTTACTTTACCTGCTCTTGGGAATGAAAGGAAGGTGAATTCTCCTATTCAGTCATACCCCCTAGACAAGTTGTTGCTGCTCACAATCCCAGCCAAGGCTCTAGGTCAAATAATTTTGAAATGCATTTTACCACTGAACCATCATGTGATTAAAACAGACTTCTGTCACTTCTTCTGTGATTCAAAAATAACTAGTGTTTTGAAAGGGAGAAGTGTCCAATTCCAGTTTTTCGTTAGCTGTGCCATTACATTAAAAAGACAAAGTCTCATTAAGCCAATTTTAAAACTCTTTCTAGTGTAGCATTAATTGTGGCATGTTCTAAATCTTTATTGCTGCTGGCAACTATAATTCTGTTCTTCTTCAAGGATGCCTGGTTTCTTAGTCCCTCAGTTTAGAAAATATAATTTGCAAACAGCATGGCAGCAAAATGCTACACAAAATGCATAATGTTATTCTGTTAAATAAGCAAAGATTTGTTGACTCACTGCCTCAGTGCTTGGAGCCCTCTTTTATTTTGGAAATGCAGGGAGTTATTGTTCTTTGGGGTTCTGTGATAACATCTGATGTTGTGATCTGGCAACAGAAAGTTTTGGAAAACTTTATCAGAAGTCTTGCCTTTACATAACTTTTAAACTACTATGAACTGAATATATTTCAGAGTATGTCCATATATTGCCAATTTAGTGGCATGCATTCAGACTGCTTACTGATATTATAATGTTGCTGATCCACTCAATACTGGTATTTATAGCTTCACAACTTAAGAAACAACAAAATGACACTCTTATGCAGACTTAGTTTGCAGGTTTTGCCTCAGCTTTTACTGTTTCCAAAAGTTTGTGTGCAGAGGTTCCCATGCTGTTACTATTACCTTTCATGTTTTTTTGCTTTTATCTGCGTTTAATTTAGAGTTGTTGAATTCTCTCTTGGCTTTGAGCAGATCTTACGGTAATGACTTTCTCCTAAACGTTGCTGCCAAAATGCGGTTGAGCCTGTTGGAGGGTAGTTCTGAGACTTCTAAAGGCATCATACACTCAGAAGTTTATGATTTTGTAATGTGTGACACTGGAGCATATAAACTGAATAAAAATGTCTATGTGTGTACTGCTGTTCAGAAATAAATTGACTTTCAGGTGTATCTGAGCTTTTAATTGGTTAGTGTAGAGCTCAGGATGCACTGGCTTCCGCAGTACATATCCACCTTTATGTTAGCCATCTGGGGTGTGTTGACACCCACAGTTACAGTGCATGTTTTCTGGTGCTTAATATTCTCTTGACTGTTCTGTTAAATGCTAACAATTTATCTTCAGTATTTGATCTTTACATCTGCTTTTTGTTTGACTTGGACCATCTTTAAAAGCTGCTTCCAAAAGTAAATACATGATATCGTTGCTCTAATTCAAAAGTTTAGTTACAAGTTTGAGCTATGTTAGATAACAGTACAGTGACGATTTATTAGACACCCTCGGATCCCCTGCCACTCAGCACCTGGCAATAAAATCAGTAAACTGCAGTATGAAAATACACTTCAGCTAGAGAGTACATCAAAACAAAGACAGCTTAATCACAGACCTAATTGCAGGACTTCAAGCCATTACATTAAAGGACTTTGCTGCCAATGTCTGCTGCAGCCTTAGAGCAATGGTGAACAGGGCACCAGTTGCGTTATTTCAGTGGTGGAGTGACGGTACGTCTGTCAAAGCTCTTTTTCTATATAAGGAGACAGAGGAGGGACTCGTTCAGGCTCAGTTACCCGGTATGTTAAATAATGTCAGAGAGCAAGGTTGGCAGGGAGAGGTACTTCCCAGAAACCATAAACTGGCATCCTCTGTCTGGCGAAACATGTCAAGCAGAATACTGGAAGAGGTGGAACCTGGGGAAACCAAGGCGATCTGTGAGAAGTTAAATACATCATGCATGCAGAGGGCTGGATGAAAGAGCAGGTTGATGTTCTGACTAACATGTAACAGGCGCAGTGCAGGCAGTCTTCTGTGAAGCATCCTTGAAGAAAACTGTTAGCTCTTGATGCTGCATTAATGTACCATATTAAAAAAAAAATCCACCAGACTATTTATAAAGCGTATCTTTGCATATTTTTATATGCATATATATATGCATATATAAAAAAATGAAAATTTTTTTTTCAAAGTACAGTATATTGTGGAGTTTGGAGTGTGATTTTTTTGCTTTGATACAGATGATTGTTGCTTAGTCTACTAGTGTTTATCTATGTGTTTTCCATTATCTGGGTTATTTTTCACACCTACCCAGCTTCCCAGGTAATTAGGAGTTGATTGTAACTTACCTTGCTTTGGAGAGAAAGGCAGATTGAATATCTTCCTGAGATCCTATACAGCTTTATCTTCTGTGGCTACGCATCTAGAGAATACACCTTTAGGAGGATGAAGAGAATTAACAATTTGGTATTTTCAAAGCACTTACAGAAAAACTAGGGCTTTTATTAAATCCAAATGTGAACAAATACATTACGGAAAAGTTTTACTCTAAACCTTAGAACACTGTGGATTATTGGTAGTATTTCTGTAGCTGCTTCAGTTACAGAGTTCACACAGAAGCATCTAATGTCCCTTAAGTTTAACTACAGCATCAGAAGCACTGGCACGAGGCTGTCAGATGTGACTTGGGACCTGTGGGAGGCTTGCGCCCTTTCAGAGCCGTGGTGGAAGACCAGGCAGGATATTTCAAAGTAGAATTGGATGGTACTGTGGGCTACTGAATTGAGCCCTTTGTGTCTGTACTTTTTATCTCTGCTTGACGCCTGTGAATGAGGAGGTGATGAGCAATGAGAATAACTAAATCAAAACAAAACCTTTGGTTTTTTTAAAGTCATTTGGTACAGGGTCATTGAACTTGAAAAAAAGGCAAGCCTGTAGAGCTCTGGAGAAGCCAACACCTACTTGGTCTGAGTAATGGTAGCCTCATTATTTGCACCAGACAAAGACTGGAATCAGTCAGCCATTTCCGTTGTAGGAAATACCTTCCCTGTACACGCTTCCATTGGGTTTTCTTCCTCATGCTGTTTTTTGCAGTGTACTGTCCAAGCGTCCATATTATTGGCTAATCTTTGTGGCAGAGGGCATTTCTTACTTTGGATATTTAAAACTATTTGAGTCTAAATCTCACTAAAGTGAAACTGGTTTTTATTTTCTTTGTGCTCCAGGGCTCATCAAAGTTTGGTGGCCGTTGTTTTTAATGGAGTTTATGCCAGGCTGTCTGCATTGCTATTACAATATACCTCACTGGAATGATTCATTCACGTCACAACCTGTTTCAAAAGCAAAGCGCATTTTCTTCATCTGGGTGGGTCATATTTAGGGTATCTTGTGCAGCACAGAAGAGAATTCTTTTCAGTAACACAACACAAGCAAAAATACCATCTTGTTTTTGTATTACTACTTTTGGTTTGCTGGAGGCATCCCTCAAATTTTAAAATTTCCTGGCTTGTAGATCTGTAGAAGCTGCAGAACTTCCATGAAAGATGAATCACTCATACTAGAAACAGGCACAGGAGAATGATTTCTTAGTACTTTTCACTTGAGAAGTTGATTACATTTGTTTTTGTGGAATAAAGTCAACAGAGGATTGTTGCCATCTTGTAAGATATTTGTATCCTAAAGTACTGATTCCAGGAATTTTGTACCAGCCCCGTATTGTCAGCTTTAAAGCTTCCTTGCAAACCTGAGTAGCTGCTGCTACCACTTCACATTGCTCTAAAACCAGCTGCTCTCAGGCACCCATGATCTCACCTTTCAGGAACCACTGCCTGAGGAGGGCTTTTGAATGCCCAGCAATAAGGATTTTTGTCTTGGGTGATTAAAAATCATGTCTCTGTTTCTTGGAAATGAATAATAAAATGTTGGGGGGAGGTCCTTGCTGGGGAATAAACAGCAATAAATCACTTCAGTATTTTTGTCAGTGTAGAAGGACATACCCCAATGTGCTGAATATGCATTATGCACATGGGCATTTTGATCTCATGGAATGCTACCATTATGTTCGGGAAAGACTGAATTGTATTAAGGTGTGCTTACTTTATTTATACTGCTGGTTGTTATAGTCTAACTTAAATTTATGCTTTTATTAGTGTCAGATGATACTGACACATAACAAGATCCAGGCAAGTTTTCTATCAAGTTTCTTACCATCATCTTTGCTTGAATGTTAATTTTCTTGTGCCTTTTTTTTTTTTTTTTAGAATTTACTTACTGTAGGTTTTAATTGGGTTTTTTTTCTTTAAGACAGAGGTAGCTTTTTTTTCTCAGCCTCCACTGAGGCTGAGAAATGCCATCAGGTTGGTCTTTTTCAGTCTGTACTGTATGACTACTAAATTGACTTGGGCAGATCTGCAAAAACTAAAACTCCAAGCTTCCTACCAGCTGCTTGTTAAGGATGGAGCATTGCATCTCTCCAGACTAGCATGCCATGTTCTACAGAGATACTAATGACTGAGATTTTTCCTGAGCCTTTACTAGGTCAAGCAAGAAATAATTATTTGGGATTGGAAATTTGAAGGAGAACAACTTTTGAAATGCATACTGTATTTTTTTGGTGTAGCATTTGTGGGAAAAGGGGTGGGTGATTTTTTTTTTTCTCAGTATTCTTTAGTTTCTGGTTATATCAAAAGGTTAGGTGAATTTGTCTTCAGATGTCTGCATTTTTGGAGGAAAATGCTTATACGTTACCACTTACATGTGCAGTACTGACAGTCATTTATCTCGACAGTGTGTGTCATCCAAGTGACTACTGAAAAAGAACTAAATTTGAAATGAAAACTTCTTGGAACCTGGGCTCAAATAACTTGCATTGCTGTTGCAGGAGGACCATGACATCATGGAGGCTGATCTGGATAAAGATGAAGTTTTGCAGCCTCAATTGGGAGAGCTTGCAGGAGAGAAGCTGCTAACAACTGAGTACTTGGGAGTGAGTACCACTCATTAGGATCTTGAAATAAATTAATTTGATGGATTAAGTATTTAATATCAGTAGTTTAATTGCTTTCTAAAATCTTTTCTTCAATTTGTTGCTTGAAGAGCTGGGTTCTACCCACAAAGTGGTGTGGTTCTTTCACAGTCTATTTTATTAGCTGCTGTTCAGAGTAAATAAAATAAGCTTGAGAAAGGTAGCTACCCTTTCATAGAAGGTGGTCAGGCTGTGGCTTAATAATAAGCTAAAGGTAGCCTTAGGTTCTAGTGCTACATTAGTGACTGTGGGCACACAAAGCAAAGTGCTGAGCAAGTTAATACTGGAACACTCTGCTGGTCTGAACTTAGTGGGGGGGGGGGGAGTTGAAAAGTTAACTGCTCCTGCAGGTGTTACGCCAGGTCAAGTACTGTATGTCTTACCTCTAGCAGCAAAAACCCATCAGGTGAAAAAGGGTAAAGTTTGCATGAATGCCGTTTAGCGTGCTGTGACTAATTCAAGATAAATGCAACTGTATGCCATCTGGATCCTGGAGTCCATAGGTCTACCAGTGCTGGTGACAGAAATACGACCTGACGTAAGATGTCATGGAACAGCCTACAGTGATTCCAGTAAATTTTATCTAGTGACACCAGAATGCACCTTAGTTTCTGATGCAATGTTCTATAGAAGTTTCTCTATGGCTCCAGTTACCTGTCTTTCCACTGCATTCTTTCTTATTTATTTTTTTCCCCATTTATTTCTTGTGTATCAGATAATGACTCATACTCCAAAAACCAAGAAGAAGCTGTTTTCTGGTGTCCATCAAAGTATAGATGAGCCTCTCCAGAGACCTGTGACGCCAGGCTATCACAGAACTGTGTACCTTATGTAAGTCCAAACGAATGAGACCAGATTTTATTTTTTCAAGGTCCTTTAAAAAACAAAGCAACAAAAAAACACCAACAGTGTCTCATAAATAAACCTTCCCTACCTAAGAGCACATTGCCATTGTCATTCCTTAAAGATCATTTTCAAAAGAAGAAAGGAGAGGAATATTGTAGGCAGGGAAAGGTCCACTGGCTGAGGTCACATATGTGGAATAGTTGAGTAAGTGTTTACTGATCGGTTTGATTTAGATTTGCGTTATATCCTGCGTGTTCATCGTCCTTTCATCTCCTCATAATATGTTCTATTGATAAGTTTCATGGAGCGTCTAAAATGCCGGGATCTTCCACTTTATAAGCAAGAAAGTATATTGCTCTGGGGAGATTTGCTGGCCACCCCTAAAAAGACAGATTAAAAAGAAAATGGGAAAGACAAAAATTTGTTATGTTGGATTTCCTGCTTTGGAAGAAAGATATTTTCTAGCGGGAGGGTCTGTGACACCTTGCTCTTGGTGTGGTTGGGATCAGAGGTAGAAGGCTGCATTGTAAATGGAATAAAGAAATCTTACGCTATAGAGTTCCTTGAATATGCTCTGCCTGCTGTTAGAACAAGTATATCTTAATCTTTTAATTTCTGAAATGAGACTTCTTTTCACTGTCCTGACTGAGGAAGTAAAATCCCAATGAGATCTCAAATCTAAATGATTTTTTACTTTCAGTTGCATACAGTTTTGGATTTGATCGAATCCAAGCAGCTACAATACAGGCAGCCGTTTATCATGAGGATTTAATGTTTTCATTTCTGCAGATACTTAAGCTGAGAGTCTACAAGTCACTAACGAAGTATAGATAATACTACTGAAAAGTCACAGTATCGGTATAGCCAAGTACGTTAAAATGTATGGGTAACCTCAAATACAGCACCGTAATGGAGATAGAATGTAGAGGTGGTTCTTAGAAGAACGTGTAAGTCCTGAAGACTGTTCTGTGTTATCTTCCCTGCCACTCTTTACTTTCATGTTCATACTTTCTATTTCTTAAAATACGTTTCTTCCTTATTTTAGTGTGGAAAATCCATACAGAAAAGAGTGAGGACTGATTTAGGCTGTAGTTACACAGGTGTAGTTGAATCTAATCAAAGCCTACTGTTTAGGATAGGGAGTGGTCACAGCTTTATCTCTTTATCTTGCCCACATTTATTCCCCCTCACTGTCCTGTGCTGGCATTAGCATTCATACAAGCAGTGGATCAGACTGGGAACCCTCCTGAGTCATCCAAATATATTTTTTTGGCAGCTGTGCCATTCATAGGGGATTATATTGATTATGTTACCAGGGCCTTAGAATGGACAAGTGTAACATACCAGATCTGGGCATGGAAAAAACCCTGGAAGGCATTTCTTTCTTTTAAAAAGCAAGATGAATGAAGTATGCAGTTCCAAAGCAGCAAAAGAACCTTTGGCTATCCCAGGGCAGAATTTGTCTTGAATAGTCTTGATTCTTCTTCTGAAGACTAGCCTGGGAAAAATGGCATGTGTTTGAGCATGGCACCCACTTCTACCTGGTATAGCCTAAAGGCAGATTTGGAGTTTTTACTTTGTGTCCTTTCTCACAGTGGTCAGCTCTTGCATCATCACCATGGCCGTAGCTTTTGCAAGCCCTCTCCCTGTATATTAAGTGTGTGTGTGTGTGTGTTTGTGTGCAAGAAAAAAACAGCAACTAACTAATATAAACTCCTCTTAGTAGCATAGAGACTATCTAATAATTTTCCTGCAATCCTGCAAAAGAACTGCAGGCTTTAAAAATATAAACTGGCTAATACACGACTAATATACAGTGCCACTTTACTGTGGGGTCAGTGTTACCGAGTTCAAGGTCTCACTTCCCATGCAGTGTTTTGCCCATGGGGGGCTAGGAGACCTGGACTGATTCTATGGAATCAGTTAGGGTAATTTACAAAGTATTTTTCAGGAATAAGTCTTAGTAATCATTGGAGTGTCTAAGCATTACATTCCTACTTTGTGTGAAAAACAAGCTTGTGAAAACAAAGTGACTTTCCTATGGGAAAGTCAGAAGAACAGTGGCAAACCTGGGGGAGCAGCTTTTATTTCCTGGTGCCATGTGGAGCACTGTAGTTTATGCATTAGAAATAATCTCTAGAAGTGATTGCGTGTCTCTCTACCACCATCTACCCAGGCAGTATGTTTACTTAACAGTATCCTGGGATACCGGAGTGACGCTAGTCAAGTATTTTGTCAAAACTGAATCTCCTTATCAGCAACTGTGTAGCTCATGCCCCTTCAAGACAGCTTCAGGTCACTGCTGGGTGCGAATTAAAATCCCCTTTCTACCATACTGGTTCTGGTAGCTTTGGGTGTAAGAGAAGTGTTAGTTTAATGGTGTGAAGCAGTCTTTACAAGTTGCCTCATTGTGCATACTAGGGAGGAAAAATGTAAACAGCAGAAATCTAACATGGTGAAAACACGTGAAAATTAATTTCCCTCCTGCTCTGGCCATTTGGTAGAAATAATATGAGTGTTTGTTTTAAGTAGGAAGCATGAGATACCACCCTGAATGAGAAGTTTGTGCTTTACATCTAACCAATTTGTGTGCAAGAAAACTACAGTAAATAGATTAAGACGTTCTTGAACTAGATTTTACAACAGGAAAGGACAAGCTTTGATAGCTTTTGTGTTGTTCCAATTTTAGTACAAATTAATTTACTAAAATGAGGAAATACTCCTTTAGGAAGCCTTGCAAGAGGAAGGCAATAAAGGTGACTAAATCTTAACTGCCTTAATTTGAAAACAGTATCTGAATGTATTTCATATTTTAAATAATTTAAGTGTATCAGATCAAATGGCATGAAAAATGTCAAATTTTTTGCTGGTATGCAGCTTATCTACCCAGGGACAACCAGGATAGATGATCTGAATTATCTGAAGTTTTGGATTCAGCAGGGTAGTCAAACTGCATTAAAAGTTGTGTAAATACTTGCATTCAGAATTGAAGTGAATATAACTTGTTTGAGACTCAATATAACATAGTCCATTTAAAAAACATTGTGAAAGAGGAAGCAGTTGATGGAGATACTACAACGTATCTCTTTGAGTTGTTGGTTCATACCTCCGAAAAGGGGGGAGGGGGGATTTCTAGTGCTGAATAGAAGTATTCACACAGAAAATTAATGCAGAATAGCCACTGCACATGTAGCTCTATTCCATGCTAATTTTTCTATGACTTCCCAGTGCAGACAAGGCTCTAGTTACTTCAGATGAATTGTCATGGGATCCCTATATGGACAAGCTCTTGCTGTATGGAGCTGAGGGAGCCAGGAAATACTGGAAAGCTGCCTTTTTTTTCCTTCCTCTTTAAATAGTCACTGGCTGAGATCACTCAAGGGGAGCTGAACTACTTAATATTCTGCTAGCTGTTTCCTTAGAAACTGATTTAGCTGTAAAATCATGAACTGCCTCCTTGGACTTGCATCCTTTCTAACTAGAAATATAGTCTGGTTACTTTAACCTGATACTGGGCAGGGAAACTTTCTGTGGCTGCCAACTTCTTTTCACAAGCTTTTCACACTTCTCTTGCTTCTGCTGTGTTTTATTGCTTATTACTAAGCAATCTTGTCCCTGTTCTGTCCTTCAGCTACTCCAGTTTCTCATTGATCCACTTCACTTGGGAAACCAACAGTTCTACTTACCAACTTTGCTTTAAGTCTGCATTGCATATTGCTCTGTCAAGTGAAATCCTTGTAATATTCAGGAGCAAATCTTAAATCCTTGAAAAAGCTAAGTATTGAAGACCTCTCAGGCTCAGTGCTATGGTCTTTTTCTTTAAGCGTCCTGCTGGCATTTTGGGTTTTCAGACTGCAAGGAGTTACAGTTTCCTTTCCTTGGCTCCTTTATTGCAGTAGGAAAAAGTGTTAATTTCAAATATGTCTAACATCAGCTGGTTTGGGGGAGCTACAGTCATGCGTTTAAATTATGTCATTAGCACTAGTTTGCAAAATGAAATATAAAATAATTCTATTTTATGAATTATTTATAATTAATTATTAATATTAATAATAATATTAATATTAATAAACAGAGTTGTTAATAAATAAGTCTATTTATTTAAAAATGACATATATTCTATGTCATTTCAGGTAGTTAGAAGAAATCAGAATTTACTGTCATGCAACTTCTTATACTGCAAGCATTCATCACCCTGCATTCTCCTTTCTTCTCCAGGCCAGAAAACGATACCAATTCTTGTCATGATAGGGATGAGAAGCTGCAGTCTCTGCTGAGTGATCATCCTCCCATTTGTGGTGGGAGCAGGTCCAGCATTTCTGACCTCTGCATTTCCCCTTCATGTAAGGACATTTTGTGAATGCTGTTATTAACTGTTGCTGTCTTTCTTGACTGGGGCAGGTGTTTGGGGCCTAGCTTGTGTGTTGTAAATTGGTTTTCTTCTTTAAATGTAGCCTTGGAACTGGCCCTCCATTTATAGACCTTGGGACACGCAGTCGGATTTTGGCTTGAGCTGAATGAATGGCTGCAGAAGGTAATGTGTGGTCAGCTGAGACTGATGGGTCTTACTTGCCTTGCTCCACCTTGCTTCCAGAGGAAGCACCAAGGATCATACCCAAGGCTTCCAATGTGCAAAGTATACTGTATTTCACTCCGCGATGTCCTCTGTCTAGGGAAGGAGTTGCAGCCTAGAGACAAGTGCACTTCCCAACAGGCAAAGCCCCTTATTTAATCAAATATACCCTTGTTTGGATCTAAATGAATCACTGTCTGCTGGCACCTGCAGGCTCTGTTGGCTAGACCTCTTTATTAAAGTTGAAGGCAGCTGCAGTTATCTGCTTAGATTTGCAACTACATTCAAACCATAAAAGGTTGTGGAGGATGGGAAGCCCTGTGCTGTATAGCTACATTGTGGATGCTGCTGCTGCTAAAGATTCTGTCCTTGCAACTTCAACTGAAATGAATGCAAACTCAGCTGGACCTGAGAGCTCAGAAACATGTGATGGAATTTAAAAGGTTATAGGCTTCTGACATACTCTATATCTGAACTTTTGATATCCACAAGATCATGGAATTTTGGATGTGGGAGTTTCAGCCTTCTTGCAAGGATTCATTAACATTCCAATTAGGGATTTAAGGCAAAATGTTCTGCAGTCTTAGATAAAGGATCTTGCAGCATATCCGGTACAGAATTATTAATAAGTTCAGACAAAGCATGCCTTTACTTTCCTGAAAAATATGCTTTGAAGCAGCAAAGGAATAGCATGCTTTTTACTCTCTCTGCTATTTTTTTAAATTTCCTAGAGGAAATGAAAAGGATTCTGAGAAAAGTAACCAAGGTCTTGCAGACAGGAATTTGCTTGTGTAATGCCTAGAGCTGATAAATATAACATGCTGAATGAAAGCTGTATGATAGAAGCAAATGAAGCTCCTATTCAAGATGGGCACTTGGGTTCTCACTGTTGTATAGGTGTGACAGCAGCTGTTCTCAAGCCTTGCTTTGCATGGTAGCACCTTGAGTACAGCTGAGCCCATTCTGCAGCGAGGTTAGCTGGCCAGGGGCAGCGGCTCAGAACAGCAGAGGCTGTAAACTGATCACAAGCATACTGACTTGACAGTTTTCCTATAAAGAAGAAAAAGATGGAGTTTTACATACTCATGCTTCATAAAGGAAATTAAGCCAAGCAGGTATCAAACGCGTTCCTATTTGCTGTTTTGAAGTGTAATTGGATGCAATTGCTAAGGCCTTTTACAGCTGCCAGGAGCCCAGCATGCCTTCTGAACCACATTTTGATAATATCTTGCCAGTGAAATGCATTAACTCACCTCTGTCAATTTTTCTGTGCTGCCGATGCTGTCTGGCAGTAGCGATTTGTGGGGAGGTTTAAACAGGGAGCCTGAATGAGTCAACAAAGTAAATGTTCATTTTTGATGGAGAATATTTGATACAAAGCCTTCACGCTGAAGAAATTCCTGCCAGCTTTAATGTTTCATATTGTCAGAACTTTGCATGTAGCCTCTGTCTAAAACAGTTTGTTAGCTGTTTTCAGTCAAGATTATGTGCAGGTGGATACTAATGAGACTGCTAGGTTAAGCTCTTTTCTTGTAGTCAGAATCTTGGAGGTCAGAATATACAGCATATTGCAAGTTTATATGCATTATACATGTAATAAGAAAAAAATTTTTGTGTGTGGCAGAGACAATTCTTCCTAGCACTAATCCAGGCTATAAACCAACACTGAGCTACTTGAAGGATTGCCAGAGGTTTGTTTCAGGTTTTTGCAAGTAGCCAGTAAAACACATGCTTGTCTTTCATACCTTTTGGGATTTAGAAATGAGGAGTAGGAGAGAAGAAAAGAAAGGCTGCACTGCTGGATCCCCTGGTTGTTCATGTCAGTAACAGGACTTCCATTCTGTGTAACGATAATTGGTGTGGGTCTTTGCACATCCCCTGTTTTCCAAAAGGTAGTGGGTTTTGTAATTTTTAAATTGGAAAATCTTTATTTAAAGACATTGGAAAATAAGCCCTTTCTCTTCGAGTGCCTTCTAAGATATGGCAGGGAACAGTATGTAACAGAAAGGTGTAAAAATAATTGTACTGCTTCTAGAGACTGTCATCATGCCCTGCCAAACATCTTTGCTGTGAAGTAAATATGCAGTTTGACTTCTCATCTTGGTCTGATGGTCATTATGCAGTACCAGAAACCCACTCACTTCAGAATATGTGTTTTTCAGCATGACGTGAATACTTTGGGATTCAGAGTTTCATGCAGTCAAGTCATGAAATGAATAGTAAGAGACCAAGAGTGAAAAAATGTATTAGAATAAAAGCTTCATGTGAACAGTTAGCATCATCAAGATCATGTCTCAAGGAAACTAAGTTTAGCCTCAAGAAACCTTGATCCTGTCTCGTTTTCTAAAAATGAGACCAGTTCTTAATGTCCACCATGCCTGGATATATTCAGCTGTTCTTGAGTCAGTCTGATTTTTGTCTGGGTTCATTCTCCCTTTTTATCACTTTGGTAAAGAATCAATAATTCTGGCGCTCTCTTCTTTTTCGTCTCCTGTGAGCAGAAAACTTGTGGACTAAAGATGAACCCTGATCATCTTACTACACTTATGCTGAATGTCAGACAGAACATGTGCTGGGCAGCCAAATGCTTGTCTGAAAATGACCTGACCTGCATCCATATCAGCATGTGAGAGCAAATCAGGATGGCAACCTGTCCTGAGCATGGGAGGAATGGAGTTAGGAATTTTTGCTAATCTCTTACTGAACTTGCACATCTTGGTAGCCTTGTGTCTTTCAGCAAACTGACTGTCCATCCCTTCTCCATTAGTGCAAGGCAGAAAGTGAGGTATATTCAACAAATGTAATAGGCCTGAAGTCTGACAGAAGTGTAAAACACTTTTTTGTCGGCAGTGGCTGCCTGTTATTATGGATATGTAAGACAACTGCAAGTGGTTGTATTCCTGTGGCTTTTAATGAGATATTGGTCATTAGCTGATATATGTTGACTGATGGTCTGCATGCTCCTAGCCCATTGCCAATGCAGAGTGTAGCTGCTCTGAAAATAATCCAACCATGTTTTACTTTCCAGCTGCAGATGGCTGGAAGTATGCATACTTGCAGTTGGCTTGGCTCAGCTGATAAGCCATAATGCACTCTGCCATGCTCAGTAGCCTGCTATTATCTCAAGGTTTCCTTCATACGGGAGGAACTGTGCCTTCATTGTGTTTCTAGTAAAATTGTAGAGACAACTCCTCACTGAAATGTGTCTTTTTTTTTAAATAGCAATTGAAATGAAGTCATCTGAAGTATTCTCATCAGGCCATAGAATGGACCGAAGCATCCCAGCTGGTGACAGTATCTTGTCTTCCCGATCTACTGACTTCACCCAGGACAAAGTAAATGGGCAATCGCATAGGTATGATTTATCCAGAAGAGTATCTAAAAGTGCAAGAGGAGTCTGAGAGGACTTACCAGCTAATTCCATGCTGCTGTAAAGACAATCTGTGAAGTCATTTGATGTATGATGTAGTCTGGTCTGAGACAGCTGTGGTAGCGCTTGCCAAACAAAATACCCTTAGCTGTGCCAGAGGCAGCTGTTCAGTTTTCTAAGCATCTGGTCCAGAATGGGAGAAATCTCAAGCAAGACATTATTAATGAACTTCACATGTGCGCACAACAGTCTTCTGCAAATAAAACTTCCTGATTACTTCCTTAGATCACTCTACTCTAGCCCATGAAAAATCGTTTACTAGTAAAGAAATAGGTAGTACTGTGGGAACAGGGCAGGAATTAACTTGCAGAAGGAAAAAAAATTAAGCATTTAAGTGGATTCAGAGTGTTCAAACACGCTGAGTTGCTAGCACTGCTGACCAGAGTCCCTGACTTATCTGCTAGACAGGTATAGCAAGGGAGGCAATACAATGAATTCTCCCAGCAATGTTTTTCAACTCTTCCTTGAAACAGTTTGTGTCAAAAGAAAGAATTTTGCACTCCTTCTCCTGTTCATACCTTGAGCCCTCTGTGAAGCCTTTGTCATGTGTAGGACTGTGATGTTATATTTTGGATGAGGACTAGGAATTCATTAGCAATTGGACCATGGTTTACCAAATTTTTTCAGGGCCTGCATGTGTCCTTCAGACATTAACAGCTTTTTCCTATAGCTAATTTGATTGGGCCAAGTTTTAAACAGTGAGGGTAGAGAAATTCTAAAAGCAAGTACATTCCAGAAGTAAAACACAGAATGGGTGGAGATGTGTTAAAGGAAGGGTTTTACTAACTCCTTATGGATCTGATTTTTCAGAAGTGCTTAGTTATTTGTCAGTTAAAGCTCTAGCGCTTCTGAAAACGGGGCTGTCTGCTTAAGGGTGGCCTACAGATGCCTCTGTGTGTTTTGGAGGTTTGGTGTAGGTTTGGGTGCTGGAGTTGGGGTTTTTTTCCCCAGTTGTGCTGTTTCCATGGTGAGATCTCAGAAATTTTATAGTGTCAACAAGTTATCACTGGTTAGCAGCTGGAGTGTTTAGTAGTCATACCCCTATCCCAGCATTACTTCTTTTATTTCTGTTGCCTGTCCTAACAGTAGCTAAACACATACTAAAAATACAAGTAGACCATGAGAATTTTATGGCCAAATACTGCTTGTTTTGTGACAGAGGCTGATTATTTTTCAGGCTCTCGCTTGCAAGAAGCAAGCCATGTTGGCAGCATCTTGCCCCCCACCTTGGTGAGAGGCTTTGCTTCTCTGTGGTCATAAGCTATTATTAGAAAGGTGTGTCCCCAGTAATCTTTACTTTTTCTTCATAAACGCATGTCTAAATCTCAGTAATAGATGGATCTCTAACTGGAGGCACAGGTGCAGTATCCTTCAGAAGAAGATACTATCTTTTCATTGCGTGCTTCCTTAGCATACGTACAGTAATTTTTATTTTCAAATGCATCCTCGAGTTACGGATGTGGGAATATAACCGTTCACAGTCCAAGTGAACACAGGGTTTCCTGTGTCAAGGGTGATTTCTTAATATGTAGGTGTTGCAATAGCTAGACCTGCCTTTTTGTTCTTTCATTCTTGGAAGTATACTTTAATTAGTTTGCAAAACAAACAGAGTGAATGAATCGCTGCTTTAGTCATAGTTTTGACCACTGCAAGAGATGTCGCCTTCCTACTAGGCAAATATCAAGACCATCCAAGAAGAGGTACGTATGAGAAAAGGCGGTCTGAGTTGTGGTGATGAAGCAGTCACTGCTATTTCCCCTCTTCCTTAGCAGTATAAATTGGGAATTTAACTGCACAGAATTAGTGAAATTATGCTTAAACAGTTTGAGAGAAGAATGAGACCCTAGTAGTGACATGTCTATTGCAGTAGTTTTATTTCCACAGGAGCAGGTGATTGTTCTAGTTGATGCATGTCAGACTGGCAGCTGCCCCTGCATTGCTATTCCCTACTGCATTTTGATTATGGAAGAATATAGATCCATTGTGCTTTTTAGCTAATGAAGGATAAATTTGTAATAGACTTAAGCTTACAATTGTGGCTGGCTGAAGAAGCCCTTTTATTGTGACTATGTCCAGAATCATCATAATAAAGAGCTTAAACTCTGCAGGGTATTCTTAGGTCTCTAATGGTCTTGCTTTTCTGATAAGCTGTTAAAAATGGCCAAAAGTCCAAGTGTATTTCTCTTGCAGAAAATGGTCTAACTCATCTTTGTGTGTTCAAGTCCTGTCACGTCTCTTGGTTGATTATTCTGATCCCAGTGTCAGTCTGTTGTGCACTTTTTTTATAAACAATTCTTTCCATTTTTTCCGCACTTTTTTTATAAACAATTCTTTCCATTTTTTCCAAATAAACAGTTTTCTTCTTTCTCAGTGCAAATGTAGGCTTCTGTGTAAGTTTGTTGTGGGTTTTTCTTGTTTGCTTGTGGGTTGTGGTGGGGTTTTTTTGTTCCAGCACTTGCTCTCAAATTACCACACCTTGTCATAAATGACTCCTTTACCAAATACTACAAAACATTTTCCCACAGCAGATTTTTCTGCTCCTTTCTTCATCTCACCAAATTCTAAAGGATGCCAGATAGCAGTTTTCTGTGTTATTCTGAGGCTTAATTATTTTCTGTTGATCTTGGCCTATTTATTGATGTAGTAAAAGATGAGGTGGTTCTGTGACACCTGGGCATGTAGAGACTAAGATCTGCTCTGCATCCTGTAAGAAAAACAGCAGGGTTTTTTTTCAGTGTTTGCTACCAGCTTATGTCATATGATCCTTCCCTGAAGAGTTTGCAAAGGTGTGAGCCATCCTGTGTGAACATTGCGTGTATTTTTTTTTGGTACAATATAGTGACTCTGGTTGCATTACTTTGCTTTGTCTCCAAAGTGCCGATAGCCTTACCTGGCTGCCCAGGTTACCGCGGTGAAACTTGTGAACATTGCTGACGTCTATAAAAATGCTTCTAAGTGTATGGCAATACAGGTCCGGGGTTTTGTTATCGATTGCAGAATAAGGGGGGAAAAAGCTCATTTATGGCTTATAAACTGCTGTGAGGCTGTTGGATCTTCCTTTCTTATCTACATTAACATACCGTAGTACACATAAGATTACCATGGAGAGCACTAGTGAATTGAAAACTTGGCTCACCCAGCTTTGGTTCAAGACCAAAGTGAATGAAATGACAAAAAAGCAGTAACAATGAGACTGTTCTATGGAGAGAGATATTTAAACATGTCAGTGGTCCATGCCTTGGGGTTTTATCTAGCCAATCTTACTTTCTTGGGTTTGTTTTGCTAGTATGTTTCTGCTGCCATCTGCCACCTCCTCCTTTGAAATGAGACAAGTGTAATACTTCTAATAGAGGTAGGTAGAGGGCTGCAGAGATGGCTCTTAGCAGGCCAGTTAGCATGCCTCTGTCCTTAAGAGTTAGTATATACATATGTAAAATACAGACAATTTACATATGTAAAATACAGACAATTAATGCTATTTAAAATACAAAAGAATCACTTGCTCACATCTCCCTGCAAGGTGAAGCACTGGTATGGAAGGGCTAATCAGCACTGACTCAGCAGCATTCCCAAGGGAGGAGGGGAGATTAAATGTCTTGAAAATCCTCCTAATCACCCTTTCTGATGGTCACAAAGGGTTCTTTTCATGGAGCTAATAACACGAGGACTTTCCATTTTAATCACCTGTCTTAGATGGTGCCTTTTTCGATCTCCTGCCTTTGGATCTGCTTTTATGTCCTTTTTAAATATGATGAGCTTTTTCATGTAGCTGCTATTTCAGTTTAACTTTTTCTCCTTTTAAGATAAAATTGACTCACTAGAGCAAACATGACTATAGATTAGAACTATTTTAGAGACTTGGTGTTTCCTGGTAGCCTCCATTTTTGTACCTGGGAAAGAATATGTTGGTGCTGGGGGATGGGAAGGACAGTATATCCTCACGCAGTCATGGACTAAATTTTAAAGAAGAGCATTCTTGCAGCACAAGCAGACTGTGAAATAGCAGCAGCTGGTTTATGTTCTTAGTGTGAACAAGAAACCTGTGTGCTTAGGGAATTTATTTCATAGATGCCATCACAACTCTTTGCTCTTTTGACCAAGCCTTCGGGGAATGCTACAAATGTGGTCACAGCCAGGAGCCAGGGAGGCTGCCTGTATCTGCCAAGGCTGTGACCTATACCTGGGAGAAATAATAGTGTCTGTGCCCTAAAAGCATGTATTCCTGTGCAGTAGCATATCTATATGTTTTTTGCACCTCAGATTGAGTCTGTCTGTGTGATAAATACAATAGAAAACAAACTAAAGATCTATTACTTGTTTGGAGGGGACCTAACTGAACCTGTTCAATCCTGTTGTCCAAAAAAACCAGGTTTGAGTAGGATAGACAGGTCCATAGAGCCAGATTTAGAGGCTGTGTGGTGAGTACATGCCCCAGAACAGTACCTGTGGTGTCATGTTCCTTTCCATGTGCAGTTTCCCTGAATTTTGAGCAGTCTGTCATGCTGTCACGGCACGTACTGCAGGTTTCACTTGGTTGCAGACTATGCATACATACTTCTCCATGCATTGCTAACCCTTTCCATCTCCTCCTACAGTGAGTTTCCCTCAGCCTTCACCAGCAAACCTAAGATTCCTCGCACTCCTGAAGTGCAGAGTGCCAGCCCTAGAAAGGGAAAGGTCCCAGCCATTGCCCCGCAGTTCTCTCAGTCTGGACCCCAACAAACAAGCCGTCCCAGCTCCTCAGGATCATCCACAAGGAGCCGACAGAGTAAGTGGGAAAAAGCCATCTGTTTGTCAGTCCTTGGGGTGGGAAAGGAGGGAGCACTGTAGTAGCTCTCCAGGAATGAAGTCGTATGCTACAAATGTGCCAGGAGGATATGACATTGTACTTGTCATCTGCAGGTTGTACAACCACGTAATTATATCCTGCCGAACACTGCTCCTATTTCCAAGTTGTCATGTGAGCAGTTAGGAGACATGCTTTTTCCTGTCTCTGGGTGGAGAAAAGTGGCCCAAATTCTCAGAAGTCTAGGGGGGAAGCTTCTAGTCTCAGACTTTCTCTAATGTCATTAAATTTTTTTCCTTTTCTTTAGACATTTGTTCACTCCACTGTGTAAAGTGTTTAATGTTCTTGAATTTGGATCCCTGGGTGTCTACAGTGTGTCTACTGAATGTAGACCAGATGTCAGGCAGTTCAGAAGATAGGCTCAGGGCAGCCTCGTAAGCAGGCAGCCATACATGGTGTGCTGCTTGTGACAGTCATCATTCTGCTGGAGACTTGTATTTAAGAGCCATATGGATGTGTCATTGCCTGAAGAAGTTTAAGCAGTACTAGTTTGTGGTGGGCTTGGAAGAGAGGTGACTGTGACTTGAGGTTGGAGGGAAAGTATGGACACTTGCTTTAAGCAGCCAACATAAGCCCATTAAGTGGAAACGTTGATCTCAGATGCTCATCCAACAGTAGAACAGTTGTATAGTGTGTAAGCTGTGGGGAGTTGGGTTTTTTTGTTGGTGGGGTTTTTTTTTGGAGGGGGGGGGGGCAGGGAAGAAAGATTCATTCTTCAGTAATGCTTTTTCCCTGGAGCATGGATAGGACTAGCTTAATTGAAATACACCTCTGGGTCCATCATCAATGAAAATGGCAGGAGCTATGTGCTGTGTATTCTTATTCCAAATGTGTTGTAAGAAGTTTAGTGATGATTATTTGATCACAGTGTAACATCAGCTCTATTCTTTAGCTGTAACTGTTGTCTTTAAACATCTCACAAAAACATGGTAACTCATAATACCCTGCAAACCTTCCCAAGAAATCTGAAGTATGTGTATTTTGTTAGTTCCTCATTACAGGTAGGGAAAATGGAGCACAGGGAATTGAAATAACCTAGTAAATCAGCAACATAACTGGAAAGAACTTAAGTCTTCTGTGTTGCTCACTCACTGTCGTTCCACACAGTTGCATGTGTAGGGAGATGGCATGGTTTCATTCAGGGAGTACAAATGAGGCAATGGAAGGGAATGTCCTTGGTGGTTAAGGGAGGTTTTGACCTAAAGAGTACTTGTTTGAATGGTCCTGTGCTTAGGTAATACTGCCAGCTCTTTCAGCTTTACTTTTGCTGCATGTGTCCTGTGTTTTACCTCTGACATCAGTGCTTTTCTGTTTCCTGTGATAGGAGTACTGTTCTGCCCTGACTGAATGTGCTGTTAACACCTAAGAGTCTGTCCCTGGTTCCTGTCTCAGTTCATTTACAAAAGTGCTAGCTCATTCACAAGGAGAAGCGCTGCTGAAGAAAGGAAAAGCATAGCGTGTATGTGTGCACACAAAACTCCTCTGCATGTTCTAGTTTCTCCAGGGCATCTTTACACTCCAGGTGCATGTCCTATGAAAAATGTTGCTCTCATAGGGCTCTGGAATAAGTTCCTTTTCCAGTGGCACAGTGTATAATTATTTTATTTTGAAATTGCATTAAAGCAGAGTGTGATCAGAGTTCTGTATCACTTGGGTTTCTCTGTTGATTCAGTATATGTAATTTGTAAGTCCAGACTCTTGGGTCCTTCTAACTTTTATTGGATAGGATTTATCTTACAATATACCTCTTTGCTGTGTCTGTGCATCCTAAAGCTGAATGTATAGCAGGCATCACATCTTGGCTATGTGTCCATTTTCCTTTTCTCCCGAGTTTTCTGTTGGGGTTCCAGGTAGTTGTTTTCTATCTGTCCACATGTGTCATGAGACAGTTGGTGTCAGCGATTGAATATTAAACTCTTATCTTCCTGCTAAAATAGCAAAGAAATTACTGTGCAAACAAGTCGTTTTCCATTCACTCTGCGTATATGTATCCTGCATTGTTGTCTGCTGTCACAGGGCATCTGTTAGTTATTGTCCGTCTTGCAGGGGCTTTCACACAGGTGTTTATAATTGGGAAAAGTGAGAGGAAGGTGATAAGGACCAGATTTTTTAAAGGACTAAAAAGGGCTTTAAGCACCTATGTCCAAAGTTAAGGCTCTCAAAGGTAATTCCTAACTGTTACTTAAAGGTGCAGGGAAGGCATCTGAAGCAGGTAAGCCCCTAATGATTCCCTAGTAAAGCTCTGTACTACTGTTTGTTTAATTTTCTAGCTGAATCATCTGTAAGTCAAAAATGGTGTCAGATGCACAAATATCAGCAATCAGTAGATTTCAGCAGTTGCTGTCTCCCTTTGGCTGGCTACGTAGGTATGTAGGCTTTCAAGAGACTCCATCTTAGTGGTAGACTGTCTTTAGTTTGTGGGTTTCTTGGTATTTCTGGAGAAATACAAGGGTTTGTAGCTGATGGGCATGATGAGAAAAAGATGAGTTTCTGATTGTACTTACTCAATGTGCACGTTTATTTTAGAGACACATTTTTAGCTTGCTTTTAAATATTTATTAGAGGTCTGTTTTCTGGAAATAAGTTGCTTTTACATAAGCCTAGCTGAACTAGCTGGACTGCTCCTCTTGAAGCATGGAGTGTGTGGAATGCCTGAGGAATGCAGAGGAAGCACAGGTACTTAGTGCAGCTACAGGCCTGGGACCAGATTCCTGCCTGAGCTGTAGCCCACTGCTGTTAGCTGAGCTCTAAAGCTGTACCTTTAAGCAAAACCAAGCTCCTCCAAATAAAACCAGCCATGCTGGGATTTTCTGTGGATTCTACTTCCTAGCTGGTACAGGGATGACACTGGCAGCATGGCTAGAACATGGGGTGGACCTCCAAATTTAGACTTTCAGCAGTGCTGCTTATGTGCTCTTGTGGACGTGGCTGAATGGTTTAAGCTACCCTGTTTCTTACTCTGCATCTGCTCCAAGCAACTCTGCTTGGGCATGCTCAAGCTGTTTGCAGTGTACCGAGTCCCGTCTAGGACACAGTGGAGCTAGAGTAGCACAAAAATCTCTACCAGAAGAAAAGAAATTATTACTGTCAGGAGTGCCACTGGGCCCGGGTGACTCCCTGCTCCTCCACAAGTTCTTTCAGTGTCCCCTGACAGATGGCTGCCATCAGTACATTCTGCATTTTTAAGTTGAAACATCAGTGGTTAAGGTGCCTTTGTGCATGTTCTTTGTGGTGTTTGTGTCACTGTACAGGTTGAACAAGTGTTGCCCGCAGGCAGCTCCTATCTTGTAATAAATACTGCTTTCAGCTGACAGACCCTTTCTTGCCATTTTTCTGCAGGCAGCCAGTCCCTCAGGAAGTGAGAACAGTTCCTTTCCTCGAGAATCACCTGTCACATTGTTGAAGGACAGAGCCAGCTTCCTGTAATGAGCTTTACTGGCAACCTGCTGAGAAGAGAGTGAGGTTACTGACTGACATTGCACAGTGATTCAGGGATTATCTGATGGGATGCACCCATTGTCTCTAAAACTGGCCAAGACAAGAGCCTTGTTACTACAATTCAAGGTCGCAGCAGCAGCCCAGGACTGATACGGGAGATGAATGTAGTCACAATGTCTCTGATAATTTACTCTATATTGACATTGCCACCTTGAGAAGAAACCTTTGCTCTCTGCCTTCTGTGTCAGGGTAAAGGGACTTTGGAGAGAGTATGTAGGGCTTAGCAATTGAGTCTGACCAATTAACTGTCTTCTTTACATATTGCTTGCTGAACTAGCCTGCCACTTGCTTTTTTTAAATTACGCCTTTGTGAATGAGCTGGGAGGTATCTGTGTTCAAAGGGTCTGCACTAGGAGGGAAAATGTACACCATATGTGCAGAGCCTCACTGCCTGGAGCTTTCTTGTGTGGAATGAGATCTGTGTTTGGCCACCAGAGACTGGAGAGAAAGTATTTCATCAACTTGTGATGGACCTGTGGCAGTTGAAAAACACTGTGCCAGTGCCCAAGGCAGCATCCATGCTCACCTCCTGAGGATCTGATCAGCAGCTTTATCTGCAGCAATTACTCCTATTCCTTCTTCCTACGTTTTTTTCTTAATTCTAGTTTAACGTTTGTGGAAATTCTAGTTTAACGTTTGCGGAATGAATAATCTATTTTTTCCACTGCAATGAAGGACTTTGTTTCTTCATTCATAGAAGAAACCATAAGAACATGAAGAGATCAGAAGTAACTTTCTTTTTACATGTGGCTGTGAACAATCTTCTCTGGTCTTTGTGGCTTTTTTATGTGTATCACTTCTGAGCAATGGACTCGTTATGTCTTATGGATTTTGTGCTGGTCTTCAGTGAATATGAGGTGCTGGCTGGGCAAGAGAGGTCCGGAAGCCCTCCACTAAATAAAAAACCCAGCAGTTAGTTCTGCCAGTGAGTTGCGAAGCTAGTGCTCTTTGTTGTTTCTCTCAAAAGTAACAGTGACCAGGAAACACTAAAGTCTTCACTGGAGGTTGGCTTTTCAGTAACATCCCCTCATGTGACAGAGCTGTTAGAGCAACAGCAACAAATGCAGTTTATCTTTGAATTTGGCTGCTGCCTCAGCAGCAGTGCACAAAAAGCAGGCAGCATGTTTGCCACAGGTGGACTTCAAAAGCAAATGCTTTAACAGGTACAAAAAGGGAAAAGGTAAAGTTTTTGTTCTGGCATTTCAATTTGGAATTTGAGAAACAAACAAGTGGAACACAGCATGAAAGGTAAAGCAGCTCCAATAGTGACACTGCCTTCCCCTAGAGCAGAGAGTCGTAAAGCCACCAGTCATTTCCTTGGGACCAGAAGAAAGCTTTACACTTCTGCAGAGGCCTTGAGTTGTGCCTCTTGATATGTGGTAGCAACTGAAGAGCCAAGGCCATTTCCTGGTGTGATACAGTTTCTATGAAAACTGCCAGTATCAGTGATGCTGTGTCAGGTGTTTGCAGAAAGAGCTCCCACACACAAGTTCAGGTAACCCCTTTGGGTAATACATTTTAAATTGGAATCAGGTTGTTTTGTAGGAGGAGACACCCCCGGTTTATTATCTAGCATGTTCATGTGGAAGTTACAGTTTACTGCTCAGTAACTTCAGGGTGTCTAAAGCCACAAAGCAGGCAGAGTATGGGTGGTGCTTTAATTCCCAAACTAAATAGAACATAAAGTGATTATAGACACTTGATAGCCCCTGTCGCATAGATCTCCATGCTAGACAAATCACAACAGATCTCTGACTTGTGCTTAGATTCATCTACCTCCTCTCAGAGATGATAAACACAATTAATGGAAAAATGTCCTCTGGTTCACAAAGGGCAGTAATGGAAAACAGCCATAAAAACTCACCTAGTGGTTTTCCAGGGTAGGCAGCTTTTCTTCTTCCTTTGAAATGCCGTTTTTTCCAGCATGTAAAATCAATGGCCAAGTTGTTAACACTGAAGTGCTAAGCACATTCATTTGCATACGTGGATAATACAGAATGCTCCAGGGGGTAACACAATGGTCCACCAGTTGAGTTTTATTGATTTTATAGCAGTGCTGAGTCTCATGTTGGAACAGATCTGATTCTCAGATGCAGAGCAGTTTTTGAACAGTGTTGAGTGCAGACTAATTTGCGGGGGGGAACAACCACCTCAAAACCTCACTGGCTTTACCATTAGTTGAGGTCAAAACTGTCACTCCTTACAGGTCAGCTGAAGGTGGTTGGTAGGTGCAGCTACAACTGCTCCAACATACCAAGATTTGTGAAAAACAAAATGCATCTTGTGGAACTGTACTGAAATGAACAAGCTGAAGCTTTTATACTTGAGCGTTCATTTCTTATTCTGGCCTATTGCAATGCAGAACTCTACAGGTATGTTTTTCCATGTTCAATTCTTAGATGTTTTGGAGTGTGAGTATAGAGTTTGAAAAGTGAGATCAGTTTTTATATTAGTGCTTGAGAAACTTCATTTTCCAAATACTTCAGAGAAACTATGGATATGCTTAGAAATTAATTATCTGCTGAGCAGTAAGTTGAGAGACCAATGCAGTAATGTGTCTTCCTTTCCTGTGTTGTTCACAAAAAGCCCCTGTGATGTCAGTCAGAAGGTTTTGAAGCTAATGAAAGGAAAATGTTGATTCCACCTTTGTTGGTAGGGCTCCACCATTCAGGGTTGAAAGGTCCCTGGATAGAGGTCAGTAACACATACATAGCAAATTCTGCACCTCCCTCTTAAAAGTTGTTAGGTATTTTTTGTGTATGCCGTGTAGAGGTTGCTGCTAGATACACCACCACCCTGGTAAGTTCATAATGGGAGCAGTGGAAATGGCCTGCTTGAATGAGAGGGGTGTGTTTGTACTTAAAGTGGCTGCGATTTTGTTTACAGTAAGCAAATACAGCTATTGCATAAGACACGCAGATCTGCAAGGGAAGTTTTTCTGGGACCAAAGTGCTATGTGGTGCTAGCATGTCTTTTAGATGTAATTTCTCGATATTCAGCATAATTTTGTTTATGGAAAGTGTTATATGTGAGACATAAACTGTGTAAGTCTATTTAAATTTGCATGGAGGGCTTGTTCTGTACAAGTGCTTTAAAATTATCTGGCAGTGACTGGGTAAAAATGCTTCTAAAGGGATTTTTTTTCTTTTCTCTTTTTGATAGGTTGGTTTGGGGTTTGATGAACTTTTAGGGTGTGCATTTGTTTACATTTCATTCTCTTTCATTATCAACAAATTCTGTCCCCAACAGTTTTGTCTCCACCTGAGTTAAAAGCACAGGTTCTCTTCAGCCTGGCCTGCCTCTGCAGAGGTAGTATTGTTTGCTCAGAAGTGTTGCAAAGCAGGCATGAACCATTCATTGTTCGTGGTCTCTCATGAGCAGAGCCTCGGCGTGTGGGATGCCACCAGTGACATTGGTTTGGTGTCAGAAGTGTTGTTTGTTGGAGAGTTTAAGTGTGTAGGAGAAGGCAACCAAGGAAGTTATCTGGAGGAAAAATAATGCGGTGATGGGGAGTGACAGTGGTTGCTTGGTTTGACTTTGTTTCCTTTAAACAAAGTTCCACTAGTCTTTATAAATGGTGGTGGAGGAGGTTACAGTGTAGAGATAAAAAGTGGTGCGTTGCATTCATGCATGTCTTTGAGTGATGGTAGCAGAAAAGCAAGCAAGCTACCTTCCTCCCAGCTATTTAACTACATCCAGACCTACCTTTTAGCTTGGGGCTTAAATTCATCTTTGAGCCAGAACTTCCTGCCATATTGGACCATCCTTACACTTGCCTGCAGTCTGGCTCAATGTGGGAACAAGCCCTTTCCCGGGAGAGGCAATGCTGGGGAGCTGGGAGGCGCACCTTGCTCGGTGTGTGTAAGCTAACGGAGTCTGCGAGGCCCGCGGGGCCCCTCGGACACACCTGGCTGTGGCGTGTGGCCCACGGAGCTCGAGGAGGTGTGTGGGCATGGCTAGCGAAGAGGGTATAGATGTAGCCATGCAACCTCCACTGACCCTAGTGGGAACTAAGTGCCAAAAAAACTCCGTGACTAAGCCATGTGGGCTTCTCCAGGTGATGCTGCACTTACTTAACCTCTGCTATTCATATAAACTGTAAAAGGAGTGGGACTCTTGAGAATTTATTGATGGGTGAGAAGCAGCAAGATGTTTCAAGACAAACAAAACAGACTTTAAAACCAGACTGTTCTGGCCAAGCTGTATGGGAATCTGCTGCTAACAAATTTTAAAAAGAAGCCAACTTCTGGGCACAGAACATAGAACATTGTCCTACTGCGTTATCAGACCAGTAAGTCTTCTAGCCTGACGTCTTGTCAGTGGTTGGGATCTGATGTTTCAAAGCAAGTTTCTTCCCAACTCCAGACTGCTTTCTACCCTGCAGTGGAAGGGCATTGTATTCCGTTAAAGGATTATGATCCAAATTTCTGCTCTTTAAGGATGTGATGCTCTCCAAACAACAGGCTGAGTAGCACACCCTAGGACATCTAATAAGTTTTTGGAACATGTCCTCCTTTTATTACAAGTTCTCTCAGCAGTCCTTGGCATATGGTCCAAGTTTCCAAGAAACTAGGGCAGTAATTTATTGCAGTGAAAGTGAAAATGCTTCACACAAACAGTAAGAAATCCAGGTGCCAGCTTTAAATGTTTGTTTTGTTCTGCTTCAAATATGGGGAATGCTCTTCTGATGTGATTTTAAGTCCACAGATTTGGGGAGTGTCAGTTATTTTGTTCGCTCTGAGTGTGAGTGACCTAGTACTGTATTTAATTTTAAAAATGGTTTCCAGTATGCCTTGCTGGGTTTCATCTTTAAAGTCTAATTTAAAGTATTACTTCATTTTATTTGTTTTTCTTTTAATGATGCTGAGAGCTAATTCTGCTAATTAAAAGAATCAAAAGGACAAATAAAAATGAGTGGATACCTGAAACAATAAGGTTTATCCTGCAGATGTTTAAAGTGTCTTATATATTAAGCTGTAGCTGACAGCTACGAATGCTGAGACTGTCTGAAAATCAGACCACCTACTAAGGGATTTTAGGAGGCGAGGACACCTCCATCTACTGATCTCAAGAAAAAAATCTGGCCTTTGTGGATCCAGATTTCATTAGACGCATAGTCCTCTTCCTCTGAAGAGTGAAAAAGTTGAGCTAACATGAGGATGGGATGTAAGTGCTGGAAATAGCAGCTCTGTGCCAAGTGATACAGTTCCTCGTTTGGTCTGCCATGTGCGGGTCTGACTGCCCTAGCCGTTGTCTGGATCCGGTTGACTGTTGGCAGAGGTTGAATGCTTCCTGAGAACAAATCACTTTATTGTTCATGTCTGCTCATGCACTGCCTTTTGGGAGTGTGGTTCATGTTGGTAGCAAGAAGCAGGACCATTAGAACCAAATGAATTCTTTGTCAAGCAGCATGTCTCACTGAAATTTTTACCCTTTTCTCTAACTGCTTTTCCCCTGGATCGAATTTGCAGTATCCTAATGGACTGGCTCCTATTAAGCAGATGACTTGCCTTTTTTTTTTTTTTTTTGTTTTTGTTTTTGTTAACTCAGCAGATCATGGCCTACCGTGATTTTTCACAAAACTGGCTCCTGTCTTTTTCTTCCTCTTCCAAGTGAGCAGCTGGGAAGTGAAATGTGACAGCTCTGGGACTTGAGGAAAACAGTTCTGTTTCACTTAAGCCCCTTCCATCCTCAGGCCCTGTGGAAATGGGGCTGTTTGAAACAGCCATTTCCATCCTGACTAACTGTACCAAAAGCTCAACGCCAGGGAGCTCCTAGTCATGAACCACCACCTCAGGGAGTGATCCACTGGCAAAGTACAGTAGCAGCAGTTCCTGAAGGTCCCATCACTCCATGCCCCAGCAATACTGGCTACAGCAGCCATTGCTGTTCTGTTTCAGCCCAGATCCAGGGATTGGGACTGTCTGGAGTGGCTGTGCCAGTGTAGCCACACTGCAACTGGGGGCAAGTAATGGATTATGAGCCAGCACAACTGGTCCCATGGTCAACCTCAGTGCTTACATGGCATGAGGACACGAGCAGCTTGGCCAACAACTAAGGCTTTTTAGGCCCTGCCACAATACACAGTAACAGCAAGAAGAATTTGATTTGCTTCTCCCAAAACTTAAAAATTGGTCTGGTTGAATTTTCAGTCACACGTATGTGGAGCTGGTTTGAAGTTTAGTGTCATCTCACTCAAATTCAGGACCTGACCATTGCAGAGAATGGTTCCCCATTTGTGCAGAATGGGAGAGAAGTAATTTACTTTTGGTTCAGTTTCCACATAGATGAAAAACTCTTGAGTAGCTAAATGGCTGTGTCCTGTACTGTAGCTTAAAACCTCAGTATGCTTTGGGCAGGGGCAAGGAGAGAGCATCATAAGTCTGTATTTCTCTCTAACCCTTGTTGTCCTTATGCCTCTGAGGATGCAGGTGATGAGGATGCAGGTTTCACAAGGCCATGCTGAGCACTGCAGGAAGGTGAGTCTAAGCAACTCTGAAATTCCAGAAGTCTTGCTGGGGCTTCCAAGTTTCTCTGAAACCATGTTTACAGCAACTGAAGCAGAAGCCAGTGTCAGCAATTGTATGTCACTTCCCAAGTCACCCAGAAATGGCAGCAATGAGAACCAGTTTCATCTTGAGTCCTAGCAGGGTGTCTGGGCTCCTGGGTCGTGTTTATGTGCAGGGCAGAGACCAAGGATTTTTAACCAAAACCAACCCAAGTGATCTTACACCTTTCTGATGACAATAATGCATTTGTGTCTGTAGAGTCCAATCTGAAAAAGAGGTATCCTTGCTTTACATCTCATTATTTTCACTACTTGTCACTGGTGAGATAGAAATATGTCCTGTATTTCAACCTAGTCCAGCTTCCCCCAAGCAGCTGTGAGGAGGCACCTAGTTTTCTACAGAGCTTTTTCCTCACTGGCAGCAGGGGATGGTTTGAGCCTTTGTGGAAAGCTGATGGTTTTGTTCAGGTGCCTGAAATGAGTTTCAGAAGGAACCTCAGCATGTGCGTAAAAATCTGATCCTTTATCCTGCAGCAGTGGCCTCTCTGAAGAGTGTCCTTGTAGTTTCCTGTGTCTGTTTCCTTCCCTCGCTCTTTGTTTTGTTTGGGGGTGAGGGGGTGCCTTATTTTTTCCTGCAATAGGAGTTATTCCATAGGGCTGAATGGTGTTTGTGCATTGCAGAGGCAAAGGAGGCTTTGAAAGGTGCTTGGCCCAGGTTGGAGCTCTCCAAAAACTGGCTGGATGTTTGATGAGTGCCGGCTCTAGCCTTTTCACCTGTACCACAGCCTCTTCCTGCAGAGCAGAGCTGATCCCAAAAGAGAGCTTTTCAGTCTCTGGTATCATGCAGGAATCTCCTTCCTTTTGTTCTGGGGCTGATTAAAATCTCTCATTAGGTTTGTCTTCTGACACCAGTACTTCATGCAAAACCATTTCCTAATGATAACAGTTTCGGGCAAGTCAGCCACTGAAGTGTTCTCACCTTGCCAGCAGTGAGACCTCTGAGCTTCATTAGATGCCTCTTAAACCATTCCTGGGGAATGGGAACAGGACAGTGCGTTGCTGGCAGAATATTTTGCTTCTTTCTACCAGCACCAGCAGTTGTGCTGGACAAAGCAGCTGCACTTGCCTGGGCAAAGTTGCAAGCAGCCTTACCTTCTGTGAAGCTGACTGGTCCTGCTGCTTGGCATGGTTACTGGTATTGCCCACGTGTTTCTTTCAATGACCTTCCTCTGGGCTGTGAGTGTGGTTTGTACTGGGAATACCCTGTCCTTGCTAGAAAATCAGCTCCTGGGGAAATATGTCCTTGGTTAGGCACGTTGGAGATCATGGAGGAGGTGTTATTGCCACGACCTTAGGGGGTATATTGTGGGTTAACCCAGGTGGGCAGCTCAGCCCCGCACAGCTGCTGGCTCACTCCCCCCCCCGCAGTGGGATGGGGAGAGAAGCAGAAGGATGAAAGTGAGAAAACTTGTGGACTGAGATAAAGACAGTTTGATAGGTAAAGCAAAAACTGTGTACACCAGCAAAGCAAAATAAGGAATTCATTCACTGCTTCCCACGGGCAGGCAGGTCTTTAGCCATTTCCAGGAAAGCAGGAACAGTTACTTCATCATGCATAACTTACTTGGGAAGACAGACGCCATAATAACTCCTTCGTTCTCCCAGTGTTTATTGCTGAGCACGATGGCACATGGTCTGGGATATCCCTTTGGTCACTTTGGGTCAGCTGTCCCTGCTCTGTCCCCTCCCAACTTCTTGTGCACCTCCAGCCCGCTCACTGGTGGGAAGGTATGAGAAACAGAGATGTCCTTCAAAGCCATGTGAGCAATAGCTAAAACATCCCTGCCTTATCGGCACTGTTTTGGTCCCAAATCCAAAACATAGCACCATACCAGCTACTGTGGAGGAAACTAACTCTGTCCCAGCCACAGCCAGGGCAGGGTGCGTGTCTGTCTGTTGTGCTTTGCATGGAATTGGCCATAACATGCTGTGAGTAGAAACACAGTAAGACTCAGGAGAGGCAGTAGCTCATCTGAGCCCAGCTGCGCACCAGAGGAACTGGGTGGATGGCAGCAGGGACTGGTGTAGGCCTGGCACCCAGTTACTGGATACAGACCAGTTAGAGAGAGAGTAGAAATGGGGATTTCCTGAACGCTTGTGGGGGAATCTGAGAGGATGTGGCATACAGCCCTGAAAGGAGTAAGGGCTGTTGGTTGTCTGCTCCATCTCCAGGGAGTTCCCGGCAGGCACCTTTAAACCCCCAGTTTGGAGAGGAGGGAAGGCAACCCAAAAGTCCTCTAGAACTGGGTACTGGGAATGAGGGTGGGTGTGGGTGTGGGTGTGTGTGTGTGTCTTTGTGCTTCCAGCTGTGAGGGACTCTGGGGAGGGCTTTTCCCCCAGCATCTCTGTTCTGTCAGTTGTTCCCTTGTGCACTGGGGCTGGATCAAGCAGAGCAAAACTGCTCTGGGAAGTGATGCTCCCCCTTATTCACCCATTCGGCAAAGGGCCCTGCTACTGCAGCAGCTCTTCCATGTCAGACTGTCACTGCCTGACTGTGCCTGAGCTGTTGCAGGCTCCTTTTCAGCCCTAAGAAGCAGGATATCAGTTTTTTAATCACTAAGAGCTTTTCTTCTGCATCTTGTCACGCACTGGTGTGATATAGAGCTGCAGCTGCCCCAAATGTGCTGCTGCTATGCCTTGTGCAGACTTGTGCTCTGAAACAAAAGGAAGGAGAAAACAAAGAAGCTAAAAGTTCTGGTTTGCTAGTGTAACACCAGATGTGCAAGAAAGCTGCGTTTCAGCCTGCTTTATTACCCAGTGCCATTTGTATCCACAGATTCTCTTACAGCAGCTCAAATCTGGAGTTTGACTGGCACACCTTTAGGCATATATGCACCAATTAGTTTCTCTTAGGCTCTTAACCATGCAGAAAGGTCATATGATAGTCTAGGTGCCATAAGGGTTGAATCGATATGGAATTGAGGTTGTTCCAGACAACGTAAGGATCAGGAATGGAAACTTTGCCACCACACCCACTTTCAGACCTCATTGAACATCACAAGTTGAGGAATACCTTTGTGGCTCCGGTGCCGGTTGTCTCAAATGCAAATGTAGTAGCTTAAAAGTGTCTCCTTATTTTAACTCTTTTCAGCCTGAGAGAGCTTTGCACCTGCCTCAGGGTAGATAGGGAGATTTCGAGAGACAGAACAGGGGAGATATGGGACTGCCTCTGAACCTCGCAGCAAAAGCGTAGAGTGAGTTTTAGGGATAGTCCTGCTTTAATCCTTATTATTTAATCTGAGGTTCCCGTTTGTTGTTGGTAGGGGTGACTCTTGTGATCCCTTAGTGTTGTCATGTGTTCTTGCAGCAGGGTAAAGTGGTTTGTGCAGGTGAAAATGCAAATGTTGCTCTGCACGTGGGGATGGTGCAGCTGGGGCAGCCAGAGCTGCTGTGCTGGGAGACCTGCAACGTTGTGCTTAAGGGGCTGCAGCTGGAGACTGCCTGGAAACTTAATGTTAACAGGACCAGTACTAGCTTATGCTTATTTTCTTTACCAGGCATAGTTTGTGAAGGTAGTATTTGTGACCCTGAGGGCTGGAAATGGATTTTGTTTGTCAAGACAAGCGCATGTCTCCCCCACTCATGTGGTTCAGGGGGGAGGTGGGGGGGATAGCTCCTACATCCTATTAGTTTCACAGCAAAATTGCAAAACCTTTGATCCTGCGTCTTCATAAACTTGGCCCATGCTGTACCTGCATCAGCTAAGAGCTGTTACAGGGGATCTGACTTACTCTCCACATCTACCGAACACGCAACTCACGCCAAAGGTAGAGGCTGCATAAACCCAGCCCAAGTTTTCTTTTGTTATTCCCCCCACAGATAACAGGGTGTGAAGTAATAGTGAGCGTAACACACCTGTTCTTGCATGGATTAATGCACCTCCCTTTTGCTCACAGCCTGAATTTGACTTTTTCCTGCCACGTTGTTTTATGTGGGCAGCATCTGGTCAGGTTTCTGTTGCTTCAGTGTGTTTGCTGGGTATTACGCAGACAAATTACTCCAGCACAAAGGAGGGAGTGGGTTAGAGCAGGTTAGAGCTGTCCGGCCTGGCTGTGCAGGAACCAGTGACAAATAAAAGCTCCATAAATACAGTGTACATTCTTCTGCCTCTCCCCTTCCTCCACGCGTGTATCAGTTACTTTTCCAGATTATTTATAAAAGTATCTCTGTATTTCCTGGGTGTGAAATTAATTGGTTCTCCCTTTGCAAGCAATTAAGATAATTTTGCCAGCAGCACTGCAGTTTGGCCCGAGGCTCTGCCGCTGGATGGCTGATCCCAAAGTCAACAGGAGCAACAGAGATAGTGGCCTCAGCTGTGCCTCTGGATTGCTCCAGCGTCTAGTACCCACCTGGGATGCAGGACCAGCCCAGGATGGAGCTGTCTGTGGGGGCAGGGCTCCCCTGTTCCCTGCACACCCCAGCACCCAGTGCCCTTCAGGACTGGGGCATGGGAAATGTGCACCAGCCCCTTCCCCACTTCTGCAACACTGGGCCTAGGAACTGGGGTCACCCTGGGCTCTAGCACTCCCTGGGGGTCTGTATATTTAAGCCTTAACCATCAGCTGTTTCCCTGTGACTGCCAGCACCCCTCTTTGACACTGTAACATCTGGCACAGCTGCCATTGCCCCCCAATGGTGGGTCTCATCCTTCCTACGCCCTCCCTGGGCTGTGCTAAGAGGCTGATAGGATCCATCCACCTGCTCCTTAACAAAACCAGGCAATCGTGGAAGGACAACAGGGAGGCAGAGAGTGGAAAAAAGTTTTGCTAGGAGTTGTTTCCACAGCAGTCTGGTGCAGCAGTGCTTGCCCTCTGCTCTGAAGCAGCTTGGCAACGTGCAGGGAGCTGGTGGTGAGCTGTGTCGTTCCCCTGCACTAGGGCTGTGGGACCATTGCCACCAGTCACAGGGTCCTCTGGCTGCTGGTGGTTGGCAGTGGTGTCCCCACACCAGTGGCTTGACTTCACGGCCAGGAGTGTGGCAAATGCAGCTTCCGGGTGGCTTTTTCTAGGTTGAGCACAGCTTGCAAAACCCTCTCACCTCCCTCTGGGCTTATAAAACTCAACTTCGTTTATTGTGGCAGTTTCACTGGAGAAAGGGAGCTGAAGAGGGACTTCACCCCTACTGAAACTTGGCAAAACCCCTGAGGGCAGGGTGCTGCAATGCACATCTCAGCCCTTCAGATACCACATTCCTCCCACCAAGATTTTGAGATTTCACCTCTCTGGCCCTACTTCTGGAAGAGAACAAACAAGCCTAGCCCCAGGGCAGCATCCTTCTGCTGTCCCCTCTAAGGAGAAATGCCTGGGTGAGAGCAGAGGCTTGTCAGAGATTCAGTAGCAAACCCCAGGCGGGGATTCCCCTCGAGTCTGGCCGCCTGCCTCTTGCGGTTTTTCGCAGTCAGGGTTGTAGGGTTCTTCCCCTTTTTCTTAGTCCTGCTCCCTAGCCCAGAGCTGGGCTTGATGCAGGCCCACGTACCGCACTGCGGGTGTATATTGGTGCAGCTTCAGCAACACTGGTGACACTGCCCAGGGTGTGAGGGTCACCCCCTTCATCTGGTCTGCGCTGAGCTGTGGTAATGATGGAAAACCCCCCCTTCCCTGGATGGATGGATGGATGGAGACACGCACACACATTTCTGCCTCTGCTGTAGGGGATTTTGTGACTGTTTTTTCAGGTAGTTTGGGGATTTTGGCAAACTGAACAGAAAATCACAGGCAAAAAATTCAGCAAGAGGCAGGAAGGAAACCGAGGCAGGAGGTACTTGCGCAGCCCTACGCACAGAGGTTTCCCCTGGGTTTGTGTGCATTCCTGCTGTGTGGCCTGCAGTCACAAGAGTTCACTTTTCTCTTTGTGTCCCTTGGGGTGTGCACACGTCACTGGAGAGGCTGTGACAGCTGAAAAGCCCTGGTGTTAGGCTGTGGCAGGTGGGTAAGGCTCATTTTGGGGTACATCCAAACCCTCCCCTCCCCTGCAACACCACGGACAGACTTTCCCAGGCTCCAGTGCTTCACCCCAGGCCATGAGACGCAAGCCCTTGGGGAGGGTGGCAAATCCACTTGTACAAGCTGCATCTGATGCAGTGCAGGGGATGGTGCTGTCCCACAGGCAGCGTGCCTCCAGCTGGCTCTCTGGGCAGCCCTGGCCCCCAGGAACTCCTGGAAACAGATTTTTCCAGCAGCTCCTGTGATGGAGGATTTTGCAACGTTTCCAGGTGAAGGGGTGGTTTGTATGGCGGTGCCCACCCCCTGCCAGCCAGGGGCTGGGGAACAGAGGAGCCTCTTCTCTGCCCCCATCCCCGTGCAGCAGACAGAGCCCTGCTGTTGGGCTGAGGAAGTTTGGTGAAGGCAGAAGGGAGGAAAAGGCTCCTGGCAGGTTTCATCTGTCAGAGCCAAGAACAGTCCTGTTAGGAGCTTGTGATCCTTTTTTTTTTTTCTTTTCAAATACATCTATTTATTTTTTTTAGACTGCTGGCCATTGCTCAAAGGGACCCGGGCTGCAAGTCCATCCCAGCCGGTCGACCGCTTGCTTGCACCTCATCCTGGCCCAGATCATGCCGGGAAGGTCTTCAGCTTCTCGGCCGTGAAAGCCGCTCTCTTAGCGAGGGCGTCGATGTCTCCCCTTGGCCAGGAGCCTGTGCCGGCAGCGGTGCTGGGGGGGGCTCGGCATGCTGGCGCTGGGAAGACTGGGGCAGTGTTTGGGGCCGAGGGCTGCTGAAAGGGCTCAGTGTGTGCCGAGCGTGAGTCACCGGGGCTGGAGGGCAGCTGGGAGCCGGCGAAGGAGAGCAGTGGAGAGCTGCTACCGGGGGGGCCGGCGCCCCAGGAGAAGGTGGCGAAATGAATATCATTAGTGTGGAGTGGAGGCAGAAGGGCCTGAGGAATAGACGGAGGCTGGGAGGTAACATTTCCAGGGGCAGAGGGATTTGAGGGACCATTGTGCTGCACCTGGGTGTGTGCATGGGATCCAGGATGGGAATGGGGGGGGGGAGGGGGGGCGCAGGGGAGGCTGGGTCTGTCTGTGCCCCAGGTGCATAACTTAACCTTCACATGGCTTGGTGTCAAACAAACGAAGCCTGGGGAAGGGCTGGGAGAGTCCTGGAAAGCTTTGTGGGGCCCTCAAGACAGGGAGCTGCCTTGTGTCACCCTTCAGTGCCCCAAGCACCAGCTCACGGGGCTGCTGCTCCATCCTGGCTGGTGCAAAACAGCCCTGAGGTCGCTGGTTTTCTTTGGCTGTAGCTCTGGCTCAGTTTGGCTGCACGCTTCCCGCTCTGGCTGGTACACACCCAGGTGGCTTCCAGGCTGTGCCAACCCCTTACGCATCCTCAGCATCATCTCTTGTCCCCAGACACATCACCTGCTGTGACAGACCTGGAAGGGCTTGTTCCCTCCTGGAGCAGGGGACATAGCTGGTGGCTGAGTGCCAGCCCCTAAAGAGAGCATGGCTTCTTGGTGACGTCCCAGCTAGGACCTCCGTGTCTGGCTGCATGTGAGATGAGAAGCAGGGAGGGTTTTTCTGGTTTAGATTGAACATGAGCATGCATGGGAAGGTCTGGGTCTATCTCAAAAGCAAACAGCCTTATGTGGGGGTGCCAGCACCCAGAGAGGTCCCCATTATGTGTCTGAGGGTTAGCCATGTCCTACTGCCTTCCAGAGACACCGTGTGCTCGTGCAAGACACCAGCATGTGTGCAAGAGAAGAGTAGAGGCCCCTTGGGGTTCAACTTGCCCCCATCCTTGAGCCCACAGCCGCTGGGGACAGCAGGAGGCTGGGACTGATGCAGGGAGGGTGTGTGCAGAAAGTGCTCCGGTGGTGGCTGTCAGGAGATGAGTCCTAAGCTGATATGCTTTTTAATGGGGTTTTAGCTGACTGAACTGCAAAGGAATTGATCTTTGCTGAAAAGTCACATTAAGACATTTCCCTCTAGCACAAATAACCACAGCTCAAAAGCACAGGGTCTCACCAGCCAAGCAAGTGGGAGGGCGGCTGATGGTCCTGGGCAGCCTGACCACATTCCTGTGCATCCAGACCTGCAGAAAACCACTTCAGAGGCTGTGAGTAATCTTACTGGCTTACTGGCTGCCATCCCAGGGCCAGTGCTCTGGGGGTGGGGGGACCACCACACCTGTGGTGCCCCATAGACAAACTCCACAGCCATGTGCCTGGTGTTGGCACCATGAGCTGCTGGTGCCAGAGAGTGACCCTGTCACCTCACCCCAAGGACCAATGGACTTTCCATCCTGCTCTTTCCATGCTGGTCAGCTTTCCATCCTTCCCCACCTCTCCCTAATGTTGGGCAGATCTTCGAGGCTTTGGCCCTACAGGAGTGAGCTCTTAGGGTGGGGCTTTGTCCTGTTGTCACCAGTGGCAGCAGTAGGGTGAAGGGAAAGTAAAACATTATGGGGAGCACAGTGTGATGACACAAATGGGCTGGAAAGACCCGTGAGAGCCATCAGCTTGTCCCTCCACCCTGTGGCAGGAGCTGATTTCCCACAATGAGGCAGGGATCAACCCAGCAGCGGTGTCTGGAGCCTCCCCAGACCAAGATGCTAGAAATGCTGGAGCTGCAGCAGCACAGCAGAACCGTCAGCCTGACAGATGGCACAGGGCTGTAGCTGTGCTTGCTGTGAATCAGGGAAGGAGTTGGATCCATGCATTAACTCACTGGCCATCTCAGCCCACAGCATGACTTCACTGTCGGGTGAACATCCCACCATGGAAACCAAACCTCAGGAATGTAGCTGGGTGTGCCGGCTCTCTTCTCCTCTCCTGAGGGCTCTCGAATGGCTAAATACTCCCAGGCTAGCAAATTGCTCTTGCCACCTCTCCCACCAGCTCCCTGCGCTGGGCTGGGAAGCAATGCCCATGCAAGGGTCATCCTCTGCGCCGGATAGGTGCCTGCCCGGGGGTGGCACCATGGATGCTGGTTCTGCCCTCCTTGTGCATGCAGGAGTGGGGAGCTTTGCAATGGCCTTAGTCGTGTAGCCCCAGCCAAAGAGGGGGAAATCTGCACTTCGCATGCCCTCTTTCTCCCTCTCTCCATCTCTTACTGGAGACGACCCACCGGTGGCTGTAGCAGAGCCCAGGTTTTGGCAGAGGCAGTGAGCAGCAGTGGAGCAATGATTAATGACGAGCAGAGCTGCAGGGCCAGGGATGTCTGAGTCGCCTCTGCCTCCCTCCTCAACTGATTTGGCCAAAAAAGGCTAATGTGAGTGTTTCTGTGTCTGCTGGCCCGGGAGGGGGCCCGGCCAGCGCTCAGGGTCTCGGCAGGCGTGCGCTGCACCGGAGCTGTATGTTTTTCCACTTGGGCTGGAGAGGGGCCGCGGGCAGGCAGCCGCCGGGCTCAGGTGATTCCTGAGCTGCCCTTTCCATCTGACTCATGAGCGACATCGCAAGCACTCTCCTGCCCAGCGGAAAACACGTCGCCTTGCAGCTCATGGCTCCTGAGTCCATGCCAGCCCCGCAGGCAGCAGGGCTTCCCGGGGCTGCGAGCGCAGCGTGCCAGCACCCTGAGCTCAGCCCAGCCCTGCCCGGGCTGCAGCTGGGACAGCGGTTTCTGTGATGCCCAGCCAGGGCTTCACCTTCAGCCTGTACCCGCGGCCAGCTCTGCAGGATGGTCAGGGCAGCAAGGCTGAGCAGGACAGGCCTGTGGTCCCTGCGATGGGCAGGAGCATCTCTACGGGCAGGGCTGCCAGGTTCAGCGCTGGCATGACATTGCTTTCCCAACCCTCCAACCTGAGAACTTCTCCTTCCTGGTTCCCTCTGCTCTACCTTTGCTCTTAGGGAGTGTCCGGGATGTGAGTGATCCCCTCCGGCAGCAGGACAGGTCCTTCCCTTCCCTTTCCCTCCCAAGGCCAAGCACACCAACATCCTACTCACTCCTTTCTGGGTCTGGGCAGCATGAACATGTCTCCCTTCTCAACCTCGTGTTCCCATCCGTCTAGGCTTTCTCCATCCTACATCCTCATGGGCTTGTTTTCTTCAGTGCCTGGATGCCATCCTGCAGGAGGCTCACAGGATGAACCCAAACCTTGGGGCTTTTTGCGTGAGGTTGAATTGAGAGAGCAGAGAGGGGGAAACCGAGGCACGCTGGGGTAAGCACTTCTCGCAGGGGCACGCTGGGCTGGGAGAGACTGTCGCTGTAGTTAGGCCGGCCGAAAGATGACAAGAGACAATGTTGCAGTGCAAAGCAACATAAAAGGCCCCATTTATTACTTAACTACACTACTTATAACCTTTTACTGCTACGTGCGTCAAAAGCTGATAGGCTCCGGCCTTCTTCATCTCCCCTTCAATTGGTTTAGCTGGCATCCCCCTTCTGCCCCCTCAATCTTGTTTTTAGCTCTTATCGGGACTTTTCAAACCGTCCAAAAATACACAGTTATCTGCTCAAGGTCGCTCAAGATGTTCTATCCATATCAGCACATACCCTGTAGTTCAGTCTGTTGTACTCTTCTCACGGATAGGACTTAAGGTCGTCCAGGTCTATTTCTTCATCCCACAGGGGGTCGGCAGACCCGCTGCCTATCCCCACAAGAGACAACCAGGGCTTCTGGCTCACTGTGTCCAACCACAAGGCTGTTCACATCGCTGCAGAGGCAGCCCCACAAGCTGTCTGCTCCCCCCATGCCTGCTGCTGGAGCCACAGCATCAGGCTCCCCCTGCTCCTTTGGGAAGGGAAATGTTTTCCCTTTCCCCTCCCTTCCCTGCTCGCCAGCGTGAGTCCGGTTTCCCCTGCGCGCTGCCGCCAAGCGCCTCTGGAACCACTGGAAAATGCATAAAAGGCCTGGGCAAGGCTGCGGGGAGGGTTACTCGCAGTCACAGCTGGATCCAGCTGCTGATTTAAAGCAACAGCACAGCCACACCGGGCTCCCCAGGAGACCCAGGCATCCCAGGGGCACAAATACCCCAGGGAGAGGAGGTAGCAGCCCTGCCGGGCAGCAGACTGAGGAAGGGGCAGCCCAAGGAGGCAAATCCTTGGATGGATCCAGCCCCGGGGGGTTTGCTGACTGCTTCCCCCTGCGCTGCTCCTGCAGCTCCTGGCACAAAGGTCAGGGCACTGCTTCCCTGGCAGCACCGGCTCATGTCCCACCTGGGAATGGGGCTGCAATAGCCTTGTCTCCTCGAATACCATGCCACCACCCTGTCCCCTGCCTTCCCCTGAACCTGTGGCACTGGAGTGTCACCCCATCCTCCTATTCCCCAAGACTGTGGCTGTAGGGTTCGTGTCCCCCCTGAGCACCGTGCTTTCATGGGGTTGCCCAGAGGCAGGTTGGGGCTGCAGAGGGCAGCAGTGGCTTGGGGACCCCTGAGCAGTGCAGGGCTGGCCCAGCCATCACCCTGCAAAACAACTTATCCTCCTCCCCCATTTTTGGAAGAAATCATGCCAATCCCCCGGGGTTTGATTCCAAGCAGTGCAGTGGGCATTGCTTTTGGCTGTGGCTCGAGGTGTTTCGGCAGCCACCGGTGGTTCAGTGTGAGCTGCCAAGGCCAGTGGATCAGGAGGGAGAGCCTGGCTTTGGGAAGGTAGAAACCCTGCTCCCACCTCCGCCTGGAGCCCGTGTGGCCCAGCTCTGGCAGAGTCACTGGGATGGAAATGGCCGCAGGGCCCTGGGGTTAATGTGTAGATAACCAGTGCCATGCTCGGGATCTGGATTATGGTCCTGTTAACGATGGGCAAGCGGAGGGAGCTTTCTGTGGGGGTGGCTGGCTTGCCTGCCATCCCACGTCACACCCGGACGGTACATGCCATTTGCCCCAGCTTCCAAGCTGGAGGTGTTCATTCAGCAATAAACCAGGGTAATAATTAATCCTAACTGCCCGTGCGGTTTTTTCTGAGCAAGGGCTGGGACAGAGGCAGTGCCGATCCCTGGTCATAGCCCCTGGGATCCCACGTGGGAGCAGCGGTGCCGGCGGAGCCTCCCAGGATTACTCTCTACCTGCCCACGCAGCACAAACAGCATCATGAAAGGTGCTTAGAAAACAAATGTGCAAGGACATTCCCTGGCCTATTGCAGCCAGGATGTTTGTCCAAGAGTGCTTGCGAAGTCCGTATGTGGTGTGACCTCCTGCCCCACCCTGGGGTATGGAACAGGTGAATGGTTTAAGAAACACCTGAATGTGTGACCACCCCATGCTGCCGGTGTCAGGTCAGGCTGAGCCCTTGCTCCCGCTCCAGGCACTCAGAGGTTTGGGGAGGAGAAGGCTGATTTGGGTGTCCCTGCAGGTCACGGGGCGACCGGACCTTGGCTGGTGTGGGAAATCCAGTCTGGGGACCGCAGCACTGGCACAAGCAGCCAGGAGGTGTGAGAGTCACTGGGAGAAGAGATGAGACTTTTTTCTGTGTACATATAATTTGCTGGAACGGAAAGAAATCAGAAAACAACACAAAAAAAACCCCATAGCAAAGAAACCAGGGCAGCTTTTCCCAGTGAAACAAACCCAAACCATCAGTGGGGAAAACATTGGCTAGGTCAACCTGCCACTAGCCAGTCTTCTGGGATCACATAAACTTCATAAAAAAAGCTTGCCTCTTTCTTTGTACTTACTTTTTTTATAACACATTTTAGTTCAGATCCGCTTTGAAATGAAAAGAGGCTTCTTGAAACAAAAAAAGCAATGCGGTTTGCTTTGAGAACATCCAAATGAGCCACGTTGGCATCGCCCCAGTCCTCACCCTTTCCCTTTACCCAAACGATGCCCTGTAGTCCTGTTAGGTGCCAGCTCCAAAGCCTCATGTCCTCACAGGTCGCTTGCCCCCATCTCCAGTGGTGACACCGGGTGGGATGCTTAGATGGGAGGTAAGCCTGTGGCACTGGTACTGGCTGTCTCCAAATGGGTGCCAGGAGTGGGCAGCTGCAGAGGTGGCTGCTGTTGGCAGGAGCTGATGTCACCCCAGCTGTGACTTGGGTGTCACTTGGGAAGGTCTGTGCATTACCTTCCCTTCTGCATCCCCATGCAATGCAACGGTAACATGCCTGAGTGTTATTTCTTGCAGGTCCCCTGCCAGCTCTCACAGGACCGCAGTGGCTCAGCACACCTCAAAATGTCTCCAGCGCTGCATTAGGCAAACGAGCTCAGCTTCTCCATGCCTGAGCAAGAGCCTGCCACACAAGAGCCTTTCTCCAGACACCCACAGCTCTGCCAAAAAGGCACCTGATGCCTCTGAATTTCAGCCTCATGACTTAGACCTAAGAAATAAGGGTGCTGGGTGCTGCAGCAAAGGAGGGGCAATGGATTCAGCCACTTTGCTGAAGACAGGGCCAGGCAGGAATGGCAGGGATCTGCTGGTGCCTGGGTCTGCTCATAACAAAGTGATGCTGCCCCTGGCTTCAGTTTCAGGTGAGCAAAAAAATTCAGGTTTCTCTTTTTAGGCTTTGCTCTCAGCAGAGGGGTTGTGGCTGCTCGGGTAAAACCTGTTCTTGCCAGGCACTGGAAAGAGGCAAGGAGAAGGTGTGTGGCAGAGGATTTTTTTTTTTAAAATGCTTTAATTTGGTTTTAGCCTTCCTGCTGCCTTTCTGCTTTCCCAGGGTGAATATGGAGAGTATGAAAACTTGGGTTTCTCCTAAACTTTTCTATGTAATGATGAAACAAATGTAAAAAATGCTGCTTCATCTTAAGACTCAGCCTTGAAACAGGAGCTGGCGGTGCCAGAGTTGCCTTGGACAGTGCTTATCTCTGGCATTAGTAGCCCCAGACCTGACACTATTTGAGTCTTTAACGAATATAGAAGTAAAGCTTTGCACAACCATCACGCCCCAGGTCTGCAGTGCCCTAATGCAGCAGGACATGCATCTGTCCTGCACAGGAGGAGGTGGGAGCGGGGTCTGCCTGCACAGAGGGGGTCATTGGAGCTGAAACTCTGCGCAGCAGCACAGGAGCATCCGGGAAGTCCCTGCGCTCGTGGCCCTGCTGCTTTCCTGCACGGAAGCAGCTAGCAGAGAGGCGGGAGTCTGGGAGCATAGCTGGCAGAGCTCCCTGCCACAGGCTGCCAGGAGCCCTCCTCGCCCCACAGCAGCGCCACTTCCATGCCAGAGCAGCACGGCCCTCGGGCACGCTGCATCCAGCTGGCGCTGGGCTTGCCAGCTGGCCATGCTGATGCTGGGGGATCCAGAGAGCCCTGGGAGCCTGTCGCACACCCACAGCACCAGGGCATCCCCTGCAGGCTACAGCAGCTGCCCCAGGGGTGTGTTTTGGGCTTTATTCCAGCTCCCCACGGCCAGGATGCTGCCACCCCTGTCCCCGTTGTGGTCTCAGGGCATGTTGCAAGGAGGAGATGGTGGCTGTGCTGTTGGGGCTTTGCTGTTCACATCCCTTTGTGCCTGTTTGTGAAAGGGAGGTTCTCTAGTGGGGTCACCCTCCACTGTGAGCCCCTCTTTGCAGAGTGGAGTGAATTCCCAGCCATGGGCTGGCATGTACCTACCATCCCTGTGCTACAGGGATGAGATGAGTCCTTCTCACATCCCACTCTGGGGTGATACTCAGTGTGGCTCTTCATCATACCCGATATCTTTTCTCTGTGCATCTCCCAGCCATGGTTTTCTTGGAGCTATGAATTCAGCAGATACAGACTTTCCTATGGGCAGTGGGAACAGACCAAAAAGGAATCAGGGAAGGTGTGTAGGGACTTTTGGTGGTGATAAGGTTGTGGGGTGCTGCAGAGCTGGTGCAGCCTGTTTGGGCAATGTTTCCTGGGGAGCTTTCACAGCCCCCAGGACATGGAGCTGCAGGGCATCTGGGAAAGCAATAAGCTGAGATAAGGAAAGAGAATCAGGTCTGGAGAAAACAATGCAACTTTCCTTCCCAAACCGAGCTGGTCTTGGGGTTTTCTTGGAGCAGGGCCAAGTGCTGCTTTGAGTAGCAGAGGTTGTGTGGGTCCCACCACATGTCCAGCCTCTGCACAGAAGAGCCTTTCCCATGACAAGCACAGTGTGTCTGGGGGGTTTGTGAGAGCTGTGGGAGACCCTGACCCTCAGCACTCATGCAAAACGCAGAGGGGCTGTGGGGAACAGGACTGGGATATCTCTGCTGGGCAGGAAAGGAAATATTCCAAAGGATTTCCTGCAGGCTTCCCAGCCTGGCTTCATGGTTGACATGAGCAGCTGGTGGGGATGGAAGGATGACAAAAAGGGAGACATCAGAAATGATGGGGACTGATTTTCATGGCTGAAAAAGACCCTCAACTGAAATGCTACATTTGAGAGGAAAGGAAAGTCTTTAAATCTGCATCTCAATGGACAATGGGATGTCCCCTGCTGATATGGCTGCAGCACAGATGCTGGTGAAACATTGCTCTGAACCAGGGCTGAAGGAAGAGTTTGGAAGGACGCCTCACCTGCCTCTGATGCTGGTGGGAATTTGATCCATGAGGCAGGTCCTGCCATGCTGAGTAGGCACCTTTCTGCTGCAGCAACCCTTCCTCTTGACTCCCTGCACCCCCGGGTGAGGTGTGGGTCCCAGGAGATGTGCGGGTCCTGGACAGAGTGTGGGTGTCTGGTGAGGTGGGAGTCCTGGGCAGAGTGTTGGTCCCCAACAAGGTGTGGATCCGAGTGAGATGTGGTCCTGGGTAAGGTGTGGGTCCCAGGAAAGCTGTAGCTCCATTGCTCCAGGGATCCCAAACTATGCTGTTCACAGAGGCAAAGCTGGGATCTCAGTGTTACCATGAGAAACCGGAGCTGGGCCCCAGCTCCCTTTTGGGATTCATCCCAATGTGACCTGACTGTGTTGGGGGGTGGGGGCTGGGGGGCAGAAAAGACCCACATTCCTTTTCCAAATATCAAATCCCAGCTGCCAAAAGCACCTCTCCTGGTGAGCACTGGGATCCCCTTCCCACAGCTGGGACCCTTTGCAATTACCAGCGATGGGGCAGGGCTGATGCACCCAGAGAGGGCACTGTGAGGGGTGCAGAAGACCCTACGGGGTGCCAGGGTGGGGGGTGTTAGGGTGGGTGGGGCCAGGGTGGGGGGACCAGGATAGGACACACCCACACCCACGCGAGCTCCCAGCTCCCGGTGGGTTTCCCATCAGCAGCGGGGAGGGTCTCCGGGAGAAGTGCGGGGTGTCAGCCGTAACCCCTTCCCCGGCAGCGCTGGGGAGCTCCGTGCCGCCTGGTGCGGCTGGGGGGGCGGAGGGGCTGGGCAAGAGTTAACCTACCTGCTTTGCCACCCCTCTTGGCTCCACCTCGGAGAAAGAGGGGAGGGAAAAGGGAAAAAGTAAGGGCGGGGGGGGGGGGACGAAGAGGGGGAGGAAGAGGACGAGGGCCGAGAGCAGCGCCCGGACCGCGGGCCGCCCCGGGC
>JAVJGI010000003.1:18007279-18027106 GCA_035590275.1 Ibycter americanus
CCCCCCGCGCCGGGCGGGACATCCCGGGGGCATCCCGGGGACACTCGGGGACAGCCCGCCTGCCGGCTGCGCCTCTCCCACGGAGGGGGGGCTGAGGCGAGCCCCGCCTTCGATACCTGCCAGATACAAGCAGCAGCCAAGTGCAGTTCGCAGAGGAGAAGTTTTACCCGTGGCTTGTGCAGGCGGCTGCTGCCCGAAAACCGTCAGGGACCTCCTGCCCAACACCCCTCGGGTACTCAGGGAGGGATGAAGCAAGCTAAAATGCCATCAAATGTGGCCCCAAGGTCCCCAGCCTTGCTTCCCTAGCATCACGGCTCACTGCTACATGGTGCAAGCAGTGGCCTGGCCTGGCCTGGCAAAGGTAACAGCAAAAAAAAAAAATTAATTAAAATTTACCCATCCCAGGTCTAGACACTGCTTAAAACCTCTTGAGCATCCCCATGTCCCACCAGCAAAGCCCCTTCCCCTGCCAACAGTGCCCACCTCACCCCGTTATTCTGCTCCCCTGCCATTTGCCTGCTGCCAACCAGAGCCATCCCCGTGGGTACCACGGAGCAGCTGATGGATGGTAACGCAGCGGCGCCAGGCACACAGGGCTTGTTCTCTCTCTTCCCAACTGCACAGCTCACTTCAGATACACAGCGGGTGGAGAAAACTCTCCCCAGACCCTGATTAATGCAGGGCATCAAATGAGACAGGCCTGTGTGGTACCCTAATAAAGTCTTTTCTTCGTTACCTACCTGGCCATACCGAGAGGTCAGCCCTCAAGGATGATGACATGAAGTGGGCACAGGGCTTGCTGTGACACATGCATTTAATTTGAGCAGCTGCACTCCACCCCATGTCTTGCGCTTTGAAACGGGCAGCTCGGGACACAGTGGGCTGCAGGGATGAAAGTCAACAGTGCCTGGCAGAGTACGGGATCTCTTCTCTAGGGAGCATCTTTTTTGGAGGTGGGATGCTGCAGGGATTGGCATGGGTCCCTGAAGCCAGACATACCCTTTGCCGCTCCGGCTGGTGGTGGGTGATAACCCAGCACATCCCTCCTGCATGAGGCTGTGCCTTTCCTGGGTTTCATGACGAGGAAAAGTCTTGGTGACTCACATGGGGAGTTTCGTCTGTGCAGTGTTTAGTCTCCTCATGACCTCCAAGTATTCCTCAAAGTGATCGTTCCTGGTATCCTGCAGAGAAAAAAGGGTTTTTCTATTTCCAGGAGAAGCCAATTGCCCTGAGGTGTCCCTTCTGGCAGCCCAGTTCCTCTCCCTAACACCCCTTCCCTGGAGCTGGCAGCAGGACCTTGCTGCCTGCCCAGAGCCCCCGGGACAGGCGAGACTCCGCTCCAGCTCTGCTCAGTAGGAGGAACAAGTGCAGCCCTGGAAAAAATGGTGTGAGGGAGAGAAGTGGGACTGAAACAAAGAGGACTTGCATTAGGTGTGAGATAAAGAAGAGAAACCAGGCTAGGCAGGTGTGGAGCAATTTGGGTGGTGAGAGGGGAGCTTGGGAGCACCCTCCTCTCTCCATCAGGATGCAGAAAGTTGGTGAGATGGGAACAGGGAGGCATTTCTTCCCCCTGTCACGAGCTTCAAGTAAAACATACAAAGGGCTTGTGGCGCAGCACGTCTGCCCCTTGGCACAGGCCCCCAGTGCAGTGACCGAGGGCTTTGCCTCAGCTCACTCACATTTTACCTGGAAGTTCCCTCTGCTCACAGGCTTGTGGGGCTATTTCCATTTCACAGCAGCGCCTGGGCACGGGCCAGCAGAAGGCAGGCACTCTGCCTGCAACAAACCCAAACCAGGGGATTGTTTTTTTCTTTTCTTTCTCCTTCTCAACCAAAAAAAAAAAAAAGACTTTGTAGAATCCAAACTGGAAAAGCAGGAGTATCCCTCTGGTCCCTCTGTTCTTGTGTACCCAAGCAAGGGGGTGAGCTCAGCCCTGCCTTGGGAGCTACAGGCACCCAGCACTCGGCAAAGGCAGTGAGCAGCGTGGCACAGTGAAACTGGGGCTTCCCCATGTCCTTACCTTTAAAACCAGAATGGAGCCAAATGCCACCAGAGAGAGCAGAGCCACAGTGCACCTCTGCTCCCAGGGCCCCTGTGCAGCCCCCAGACACATACACACTTGTGTCCCCAGTATAACGTGTCCCAGCCTCTGCCGGGGGAGCCAGCAGGTCTCAGCCAGCAGACCCAAGTCAAAACCGTGCTTGGAACAGGCATCGGTGCCGGTGGAAGGCATGCCAGGTGGCTTTAGCTTAGTGGGAAATGGTCTGTCATTTCCCCGGGGGGCTGCTGTGCTGTGTTGTCCCAGCTGAACTTGCTCCCTGAGCCCCATCCACAAGGTTTGCAAAGCTTCTGCCCCAACTTGCCAGTGCGAGGAAACAGCCACCCCAAGGGCTTTCACACTTGCATCGGCAGGTCCAGCCACGAGTCGAAATTTTTGGAAAGGGTCACTTTGCACTTGACTGTACATGCAGAGCTCAAGTGAGCCAGGCTGGTGTTGAGCTGTACAGACCACCCGAGTGCCTGGGGAAGGTCAGAGCTCAGGAGTCACCAGCATGGTGCCAGGGATGCTAAGTCCACGCAGCTTTCACATTCCACAGCAAGCTCCATCAAAAGGAGGTTGAAAGCGAGGGCTGAAAGTGCTTCCCCAGCCTGGACCCCTCTCGGGCTGTTTGTGCCTTGTCCCAGCAGCACATCGGGCTGTTTCACTTACCAGCTCTCACTGTGGAAATTCCCACTGGCAGAGCGCAAGTTAAAATCACTGCTTTCAAACTTCCTATGACTGCAGTTAAAAATAAGAAAATAAGACTTGGAGGAATAATTTTCCCACTGTCAGCACTGTCGAAGGCGAAACCTGGTCCTGAATGACCAGTGGTGTCTCATTAAGCTGGGCGAATGCGTGAGCGTGACATCTGCATCCTGGGAGGGAGGTGAGAACATGGTTTCTTGGGGAAAGGTCTTCTCCTTCCAGTCCCTTACAAGCCATCAGCGCATCCCCCTGCACGTGAAACAGCACAGAAGCTTAAAGCAGACTGACAATTACCCTGCATCTTTCCTGCTCAGTTTTAATTGTAGAGCAAAGAAAGAAGCCCATCGATTCATCCCGCTGGGTAATTAAATGCTTAATGCCATTGACTATAATGACATTATGGTTCAGCAGCCCAACACTAATGCATTAATAATCGCTTATATCATGGCAAGGAAGGGGCACAAGCTGCTCCCGAGGAAAGTGATAGTTATGTGGGATGGGAGCTTGCACTGAAAATCCTTAGGGCCTGAATTAGTGCCGTGATGACCTGCAGGAGTGAGAGCTTCTCCCGAGGAGCAGGGGAACAGGGAAGGGCTAGAAGGACAGGCAGCCCCTATCCGAGGGAAGCCCCCCTGGCCATGCAGTGGATGGGCAGTGGGGGTGTGGATCTGGGCTCTGAGCATCAGTGCTGTCCCCAGCACAGCTCTGAGATGTTGTCAGCCACGGGATCATGAAGATAAATCTGAGCAGAGCAACCCTGTTATAACAAACCATGGCACAGGCATGAGCAGGGTCTGCTCACCTCCTGCCGGGGTCTATATTTCCAATAATAAGCTAGCTGCTTTAGCATATTTATTATGCAAATGTTGTGGAGCACAGGGCAGAGCCTGCACATTGCTTGGGGTTAACAGCATCAAAACATGACTGAGTGAGCACTGCTCCAAGCCAGAGAGGGCGATTTGTTCACTGGGAAAGGCGGTGTTGACCCTCAAAGCGTGGTGTGCCGGCGGGTACCGTGCACTCCCTGAGGAGTCTCACCTGACGAAGGATGTAGATCGCTATGGTGGCTGCACAGCATCCCGCCTGCGGGGACTTCAGAGCCTGGCACGTGGCGGGAGTCCCATGGCCAGGCAGGCTGGAGAAGGCCTGTTCACAGGAGGTGGAAGAAGGAAGGACCTGCAACAGCATGCAGAGAGGGGACCCTTCACAAGACCATCCTCTGCTGAGTTTTTTCCCACCTCCCCATGAGCAAGGCATCGCCCCTCCAGCCGCGGCACACTGGGTTAACCCAGCAGCTCACCTGTAGCCACTTCGAGGGACAGAGCAGACACAGCCTAAAAAGCCATCAGAGGCATAATTTCCATCTAAGGTCTCTAATCCATGTTGGCAACCCCCTGCCTAAGGGTAAGGAGAAACTCTGCAGCTCTTCCTGGCCTCCAGCATGAAAACCAAAAGCACTTGCAATTTTCTCTGAGCAAATACAAATGCAGATCATGCTGTCAAACCCTTATTTGATTTATTTCTCTGGTGGCTCTGCACCATTTGCCTTCATTGCTTTCTCTGCCCCATGCCATAGTCCAATAAGGTAGCATCTGACCAATAAAAGGTCCATTACAAGTAGTTGGCACTTTCTGCCTTGTCTGTGAGAATGGGCTCCCTGGGTAGCCTGTTGCTTGGAAAAAAAGGGGTTTTTACAGTAATTCTGAGTAGGATAAGTAACCTCCAAGCACTGTTTATAGCCTGATTTAGCTTCGTGAAGGTGCAATTCTCCCAAAGATTTGATTCATGGCTTGAAATCAAGCCCTTTAAGTATATTTCTTTACAGAGTCTTTAAAAACAACAAAAAAAAAGAAAGCTGGAAAGAAGAAGGGAAGGTGCTTTCCTACAGCCCCCAGGGACAAGCAAGAAGGTGCCTCCAGCTCTTTGGAAGTGGCCAAAGGGGGACACTGAGTCAGGGGAGGAGGAGCGCCTGGTGCTCCCAGTCTCCCATCTCACCAGGTAAGGCAGCCCTGACTGGGTGAGCTGCCGTATTTCCTCTAGAAAAGCCTTTCTGGGACCAAGTTTAGCCTAAATACGTACCTGTGTCGGTACATGTGTGTGTGTAACAGCCTTGCTAAGGGTATGTTGGGGCGTTAGGAGTGAAACACGTTTCTTGAGGATGCTGTGAGGGTAAGGGAAGAATGTTGTTGTTGCTGGGTCTTGGTACCCCTTTGCTCTGAGTCTTCAGAACATGCCCGTGCAGAGATGGGCAGAGGTTATGGTCTGTGCCACGGAGCGGTGCTCGCTCTGCACCCTTTTTTGGGAGCAGAATGAATCATCACCACTATGGGAGCCAAACCCAGCACCCTCCAGGCTGTGAGCCTCGTAGACTTGTGCCTAAACTTGCTGAAATTGGTTGAGGCTCTTGTAAGGCGGGTGGCGTTGACCTGCGCCTTTTGGTTGAGGAGCACCTGAACTGGTCCTGCTGCTTCACTGGGGCTCATCCTGTGCCCGCACCCTCACCCTGGCTCGGGGCATCCCTCCAGGGAAACTGAGCTCCTCTGCACAAGGTGCTTCCCTCCACAGCGCGAGCATTTCCCAGACCTTGAAGGTAATAAAACACCCCAGGAGGATAAGCCACAGCCTGGGAAGGGGCAAATCTGTCTTTGTAAGGAGATCGCACTGGGAGAAAGGTCCAGAAGGGAAAGGGGAAATTTCAAGGAAAGCCCAAATGCCTCTAGCCACAGTCATGCCAGGTTTCTTTATTTAAATGGGTTTTGCTTAGCCTTCAGTTTTCAAGCGGCTCCGTCACATTGCAGGTGAAGGCTGCCAGTGCACGGAGAGGAGACAGGCAGTTTCTGTACGGGCCTGACCCAAGCGCTCCCGCACACCGGACAGCAGCAGCACAGGGGTTAACACGGAGCCTGGTCTCACCATCCACCTTCTGCCAAAGCCTTGACCAAAAACCTTGTTGGGGCTAATGCAATGATCCTGCAGCTCAGCCAAGAGCTGTTTCCACCCCTGGCAAAGGCAGGGGAGACAAGCGCATCCCAGGTCCCTGACCCCAACACCAGCTTTGCTGGAAAATCAGCTAAAGGCAAACCACAATGAGTCTAGAAGAGCACCGAGTTGTACTTGCACTGTCATTAGTGCAGGATTTGTGCAGTGCTGCGTAACCTAAACCTTCAGCTTCTACGTATTAAAAGGTGCATTTAGCACTGAAAGGACCGGAGGGCGCAAAAATACACCAAGCATGGAGAGTCCTGCTTTGCTCACTCATAGTCAGTCCTCTGTTTTCCCCCAGTGCCTCGGACCCAAGGGGGTATTTGCACAAAATCAGGATTGTTCTGCTAGCTTTGCTTCTGCCCTTGCTCCCACCTGCAGAAAGGAGATCCTCCTTCTGTCACCGCTGAGGCTGGAGTGGAGGCAGTGAACTGGGGGGGGCGGCGGCATTCAGAGGGGACAGCAGCAATGTCGTGGCTCATGCGAAAATGCCTGGATGTTTTCTGCAAAAAAACATTAAATCCATCTCTTGGGAGATGAGCCTGTTTTTGTGGGGCTGGCACCATGCACAAAGCAGCCTCTTGGATGAGGGAAAATTAGACCAGAAGGTCCTGAAGATGCTGACAAGTGCCCACCGGCCACATCACACCTGCAAGCATCCCAGATGCCAAAAACAGTTACCCTGTGAATTCTCACCCACTGGTGCTGTGGCACAGGAGAGGACCCATCCTCACCGACAAGGAGGGGATGTGGCTGAAGCAAGTCTCTTGCCAGAGCAGGGCTGTGGTGGGACCATGTTGCCCTGCAGCTCATGCTTGGAGATGCTCTGGCTCCCTCCGGGTGCTAAATGGAAAGGATACCAGGTTGCTTGGCCTGGTCTTTTCTATTGTTTAAAATTGTTCTCCCAATTTCTGGCTCAAGCGCAGTCAGGCTTTGTGACCAAAATTATCACTGGCACGGAAAAGCCAGGCGTGGGACCTCCTGAATGGGGCCAGAGATATTCAAACCTGTTTCGAGTAGGTTTTGGGAGAAAACCATCAGCGATGCACAGGGTTTCTCACTGCTGACCCCAGCCCCTCCCAACCCACATGTGCAGAATGAAATTGCACAAGTGTCAGCCAAAGGCCCTGCTCAGCTCTGGAGCTGTCGTGCCAGGGGGATGGTAAACTTTAGGGGCGAGGAAGCAGGTCAGGAGCTGGGAGGAACAGCAAGCGGGTGCAGGGACCTCTTGAAGGCTGGTGCTCCCAGCAAGGAGGGAGGTGGTCTCAGGTATGACTCGTCAGACCACCTCAGCTCCAAGGATGTGTGGTTTCCTACTGCAGCCCCTGGCTTTTGGGATAGGGTTAAACTCCGTTACATCTCCCAGTTACATCTGCACAGGGACAATCAGCAGAGAGACAAATTCTCTTTCCAGGAGGAAACACCTTTAAATGCTTCAGTTGCCACACTCACTGGATGCAAACAGGTTCTTTTCAGTCCCGTTTTCACCATTTACTGTGTTTTCTTTCTTTTAGCTTTTTGTTGCTGTATATTTAATGCAACCATCCACCACAGTCAGTAGAAATCACTCTCACCTATCTCCATTCTTCCATGGCAGGGGGTCAAGAAGTCCTCACCCAGCCCTCCTCTTGCAGGGCTCCCAGCTCACACAGATGATGCTCTCGCATGACACTCGGTGCTGTTGTGTTTTGGGCTCCTGCCAGATGGACTCACTGCCTGCGAGCTGGGGATTGCCACAGAAAAATAGACATGAAACCCGGCTCAAACCATTTGCTTTTCCATCTGTGCAAGGCGGTTTTTTAAATCAGCCCCAGCAGAGAGGTTTGGAGCTGGGGCCAGGATGAGTTTGGACAACTGAAGAGCTGGAGAGAGATGTGGATCTTCCTTTAACCAGGGCAGAAATCACTTGAAAACACCAGGAGGAGCAAAGAGCTCTTAAACAGAGGAGCACAGACCATGATGTGAATAAAAGGCAGTACCTGGAAAAAGGGAGCTTGAGCATGGGATTGCCGACAGGCTCCTGGGATAGCTAGGGGCTCTAGGTGGGAGAGATGAGCAGTGCAGACAGCAGCAATACCTTCCCCCGTTCCTCATTAATACAGCAGTAAGGCTTGATGGGTCTCCTAAATTATAATGGCTTTCTTGTCATTAACTTGATTTCTTTCTGGTGACAGCAGCAGCAAATTGGCCCCAGCTGTTCTGAGCATGGGATGAGAAATTAAAAGGAATTAATCCAAGCAAGTGCTGGAGGGGTTGGTGTGCAGGGGAGGGGGTGCTCTGGGTCAGTGATAACCTGAGGGCTGGGGTAGTGGGAGATGTCAGGAAGGGAGAAGTGGGGTCAGGGCTTATGTTTCTCCCTGCCAGCAGGACACTGAAAAGCAGGTGCCTGCCACAGCAGGGTCTGACCAGGGAGGGGATACCCATGTGTGTGCTGAGGCCACTGCCATGGGAGACTGGTGGGTTGTGGGATCTGGCCCAGTCAAAAGGGACAGGCAACCTGTAGGGCTGCTTTTGGGGGTGAAAGTTACCTGAAAGCAACTTTGACCAACAAGCCTGCCCTGAGGAAAGCAGGACCTTGTCCACCACTTGCCATAAACCTGCAGCCCCCTGGGAAGATCCCCTGGCTTGGACCTGCTGGGGGATGAAGGAGGGCAGTGCTGCTGAGCTTCTAGATGAGCCTGCACAGGCAGGCGTCAGGCAGCAAAGGGTTTTTATCAGCTGTCCCTGCAGAGGTCAGGCACAGGAGCTGAGGAAAACCAGATTTATTTATTTCTGTGTCTTTATTTTCTGCTGCCTGTTGGCAGCTCCTGTGCCTGCATGTGCCTGCCGGTCAAGGCGTGGAGAGGGGCTTGCGTGGGGAAGCCGCTCTGTCCTGTCCCTGCCAAATACCCACTGGGGACCTGTGTCCTCCCCTCCTGGCAGCCCCAGGCTGATTCCTGTGTGAAATACAGCTTTTGGCCAGATGTGAGCTCTGGGTGTGGGAGGGGATGTCTCACGCTTGGTCTCAGCACCATTAATGCGAGATGGTCGTTAATGTGAAACAGTCACTCTACCTGCCGAGGAAAGATAACAAGAAAGATGTGTTTGTCTTCCAGATGCCTCTCAGACAGTTTTCTCCAATGTGCCACATTAAATAGTCCCAAACCAAGAAGACAAACTCACCCTGGCTGCTGTGATAAGCACAAAGAGTGATAAAACCCTGTAATTAAAGTCTGCTGCTATAATAACGTTGCAGCAGAGGCAGCTGGGGTCTAGCCCTGAGTGCGGGTCCACGCTGGGTTTTTACTTTTTCATTGCAAACTCATTTCAGAGTGGGTCAGCCCAGGTACTGCCAGGTGCTCTGGGTGCCAGGAGGGAGGGGAAGGTGTCTGGGCACGGTGGGGGAGCAAGGGCTGTTGTTCCTTTCCTGACTTTGTAATGCAGACCACGTCCTTAGCAAAAGCAAATACCTTCAAAACCACATTTGAAGAAGAGCTGACCTTATAGAAAAAGCACTCGACCTGTGAGGAGGCATTTCCCCTCAAGGGATTCTACCACTGCCCCTGGGAACTTGTGCTCATGTTTCACTGGTCCTAAATATATACAAAGCTAGTTAAGTTAGGTTTTTTCCAGCCTGAGCACCCCAGCCTTCCTCTTCAGGCTGGAATTTGTTCCACCCCAATGAGGACCAGAGAGGTGGTGCCCCCTCATCCTCCACATCCCACACAGTGGACCAAGGCAGATCCCTGAGATGTGTATGCTGGGGACCCTAAACACAGCTTGTGTGGGCTGTGGGGAAGCCCTTTGCACTTTTGTCCTCCAGCTCAGTCTCAGAGTCCTGCACTGGCTCTCCCCAAGCCCTGGGGAACTGCTCAGGGTCAATGTGGGGGCCTTGGGCTAAGCCTGGTCCCCCAGCCCCAGCCTGGTGTTAGCAATCCCTGGTTGTCCCGGAGGTCTGCCATCCAGCCAGCTTTAATCCACTTACTGCCGGGCTAATTATGCATCACTTTCATTTCTTAACCCAAGTGTTCCCATGAACCAGTTTAAGCATCACGAAGGCTCTGCTGACAACAATTATGTCATCTTTAGCAACAACACGTCGCGACGGGAGAAGGTGGGAGACAGACTGTCTCTTCTAACCTGTTGCAGTGGGGTTTGGATCCTGCCCCAGGTAAAGCTTGTGAAGGTGCCCGGTGGCTTTAATGGGCCACTTTGCCCCTGAAAATGTCCCTGCACATTGCTGCTAGGCTGTGGGGAAGGGCACTGTGCATTGCGCCTCTGTCCTTCCCATCACCCTGCCATGAGGATGGTGGTATTTTGGGCAGGGAGGTCCTTAGATAACACACAGACCTTCACTTCTTGGAGATGGCCTTTGCCCTTCTAGCCTCAGTGTGTCCCCTCCCTGCATGCGTACAGAGAGATGGGGTATGGGGAGCCCATCCCTTCCCTGCACCTGGCTCAGCCCCATCCAAGGCTGCTGGGTTGCTGTGACATGCAGAAGACCGTCCCCGGCGAAGGTGACAATCACATTGCACCTTGGCTGAGTCAGCCTGAGCATCCAGAGCCGTGGCTGAGCTCCTCCATCCAGGCTCTTGGGGTGGGCTCTGCTCCCCCTGCCACCTCTTCCCAGCCTCCCTGCAGCACGCAGCTGCCTGGGAAGCTGGTTCCTACGTGGGTCCTGGCTCTTTGGGAAGCCACCGAGGAGCCGGGCAGGAAGATGGGCTGCCTTCAGTGTGGGGCTAAAAGCTGTGCCCACAGGTGTCCCCAAGGAGCAGAATAAAATCCTACATATATTTCTCTCACTCTCCGTTTGTCCTCCTGCCTACCTCTATGCTGCCCATCACCAGCCTGTAGACACTAGGTGTTAGTTTTCCACTGCCACCACTGTTCTGGAGTGAGAGGAATAATTGAAATATGGTTCAAAAGAACACCTAAATCAGTACCAAGCTCAAACCGAGCACATCCCTGTGGTTTCCTGACATTTACATTTTCCTGCTTCCCTGCTCCCCTCACCAAGTTTGGGTTCTCAGTGGGAAAGGCTGCCACGCCACATCCATGGCCAGGCAGCCCGAATCTGTCCCACCGCCTGACCCCAGCCAGGGACCGCTCACCCCCAGGCATGCAAGGGCTTTGCCAAATTCATGCTGTATGAGTTTTCCCCATACCACGGCTGTGCAAAAGAAGCAAAAACCCAACTCTTCCCTTGGCTTATTGAAGAGGGGCTGCAAAAAATCCACTGGTGCTCTCTAGAGCCATCCATCAGGGCTCCAGATATATGAGGCAATTGCTGTAAAACTTGAATTTGGCTCTGTAAAGCAAAAAAAAAAAAAAAACCACACCCAAAACAAAACCACCCCATGCCTGTTGCAAACAACCACAGCACAAAAAAAAAGCCTTACAAGGCTGGGGCAGCCTCATAGATAGATTGCTTTTTAATCCTCAAAGCTACGGTGATAAATCTTTTTACTGGAAGCTCCGGAGATACTGTGTCACTCAGGGCATGCAGCAGTGCGGGGGAGGGGGAAACAGCTCCACAAGCTGCTGGGAGAGAGGGAGTCTCCTGGGAGCAGGGCCAGACATGATGGAGGAGGGATGGGTGCTTGCTGTAGGGGTGCTGAGTGGGCATGGGGGGGGACAGGAGGGTTCCCCTGGGGCTGGGAGTGGGTGGTCAGGCAGGAACTGGCCGTTGGACAGACACTGCTGTAAATCTGGGAGGACAGATGGACAAATTTTGGGGAACAGCTCTTTGGAAACAAAGTGTTTGGAGAGGAGATGGTGGCGCGGAGCCCAACCCGGCCACGTGCTCCGTATGGCAGGGACAGAGAGTTGCTTCCCCCAGCTCTGAGTGATGACCCAGAGCAACAGCATCCACACGCTCCCCCCAGCTCCCGGCCCCCCAGCACCGCTCTGCTCTGGGCTCCCTTGGGTTCTGAAAGGATCACTTAGCTGGTGAGAACTCCCAGGCAGTGTTTTGGGAGCCCCCTTCCCCTACAGCCATCCTGTGCTGGTCGATCCCCCCTGGCCAGTTACACATGTACGAGGAGCGGGAGCAATTCACCCCATCCCTGGCTTCTGCTGCCTCCCCGCCACAGGGCTCTTGCTTCTATACCACCTCCCTGGCAGGAATAATCCCTCCAATTCATACCAGGAAGGTGGCAGGGGACCAGGCAGACCCCAAGGGCGCAGAGCAGTGGGGAACATCCTCCTTGGAGCAAACAGGCACCGTAATTCCCTTCCTGGGCGTTGCAACAAGCCCGAGCCAGGCAGGAGCCGGCAGCCACTGCCCTCCTGCTGATGGAGATGTGTAAAACCCTCCCTGTGAAACCATTCTCAGAGATCCATTCCTTTTTTATTAGGTTTCATGCCCTGACTGCAGCTTTTACTAAAATTAATTACGGGATTAACGGACTAGCCTGAGAGCCTTCAATTGCAGCATCTCTCAGGAGCCCGGCTGGTACGCGGTACCCAGGGACTCAGGGTTTTCTCCACATGCTGTCACAAAACCCTGGCCAGGGGAGCAAAGTTTGCCCACACATCTCCACCCAGGAGGTGCCACCAGCCACACTGCAGCTGCAGCTTTGGCAAGCCTTTGGGATGCTTTTCAGGGCGATCCCTGGCCAAGCTGGGGGGGGCAGGGGGCAGGCAGTGGGGCAGCCCCCAGCATGGCCACCTGACACGCCAGGGCCTCAGCAGCACATTCCTCTCCTGCATCTCAGACAGGGGAATTTGGGGTAGCCAAGGAGGACAGGTAGTCCCAGATGAGGAGACAGCAGGGCAGCTGGGGACACAAGGCTGGATGAAGGCAAAGCCAGTGCCTCACCTTTCTGGCTGCTCTGAACTCCACTCCAGCTGTGCTGAGTCCCAGGACATCCCAAAAAAACCCCGGTGACACACACACTGTCCTCTGGCACTGACCAAGGAGCTCAAGCTGCAGTGGCCACAGCCGTATCCTCCAACAGCCTGGTTGCTCACAAGCAGGGGGATGCGCCCTCCCAGCTCACAGCACAAGGGCCTCTGAATCTCCACATGGGCAGCTGTTGCTGCGTAATAAAATGCTGTTGACCACCTATTGAAAAGCCATTCCCTGGAGATCTGTGGCTGGGTGAAGTGAGATGGGGCAATAGCTGCCATCAAGGAGACATCAGTTATGTCCACCTGCACAGCAGTGACGAGGGGCCCTGCATGGCTGCCAGGGTGCTGTCCCCTGCCATGACCATCAGTGATGAGAGCTGGAGAGGGAAGGAAATAGATGGATCTTGATGCTCTTGGCCATGCTGACATTGTCTTGAGAGAGGCTGTGAGCAGCCAGCAGGACCCCGAGGTGCAAAGTTACTGCAGCCCCATGCCCACCCTCACCCAGCAGCACACAGCAAGATCCCACAAAGGCTTTGCCCGTGGCAGATCCTGCTGTGGGTATGGGGAGTGGGGGCTGGGGGAGAGAGCTGGCCCCACTGCCCCTGAGCCAGAGACCAGGTCAATGGGGGCAGGAGGGAGTTTGCAAGCCCCAAATCCCACCCATTCTTTGTCACTGGCCTGGCTGTGGCTCTGTATGATGTGCTTAGGACAGCTTGGAAGGAGAGCAGCAGCTGCCAGCGCTCTGCCTGGGGCTCGCTCCTCTGGTGTTTGTGCTCAGGTCCCCAGGCAAGCCCCACAGGTACCTCCACGCTGCCCAGAGGCACAGCCATGGGATGCCAAGCCAGGACAGCATGGCCAGCCAGGCAGGAACTAGGGCTGGGGAAGCTGTGTAAGGCAAGAGCTCAAGCTGCTTGGCCAGCCCCTCAGGTGGCATTCTGGACCCTCAATATTTCATCCTGCGGGAGCACCTGGCATACACCAGGAAGTCAGCGACATTGATCTCAGACAGTAAATCGATGGGTCCTTCCAGCCCGTGGGAGCGTGCCCAGCCAGCCCGTGTTCCGTGGCATTTTCATGACATTTTGCGAGCTGCATGTCTGGGAACAGATTGATCGCCACCACTCTGGAGGCAGCTTCCCCTCTGCAACAGCCCCAACCCCAGCTCAACCCGAGCATCCCAGAGACCAAGCAGGGTGCTGCTCCTGCTGTTCCCTGCCATGCTGTTCCCTGAGCCCGGCCAGCCCCACAGACCTGCTGCAGTGGCAGAGCCCACAGGCAGAGCTGGTGGGACACCCCTGGTGCCCATCACCCTGGCACATGGCCTGCCTGTCACTGCCCAGGAGGATGGCCCAGGTTCAGTCTTGTGCTGGGAGCAGAGCTGGGTCCAGGGGGATGCAACCAGAGCACAAAGCAGGCCAACGGCATTTTTAATTCTCAGTGAGGCTCATCCCACACATGGCAGGGATGGAGGGCTCCCCGCTTTCCCCAGGGGTGCAGGGGGCCATGGTGAGCTGAGGAAGAGGAGGGTGGCACCCACCAGATGTGAGTCAGAGAGGGGAGAGTGGGGCATATTCATGGGATGCGCGGACACGTATAGAGCTGTGCCTCGGTGCTGCAGGCAGCCTGGGACTCCCATTGTCCCATATTTTCCCCCACAGACTCCAGCTCCCGAGGGAGCAGCCGTACTCCTTCCCTTGCCCTCAAGGGGCTCGGGATGCAGGACAGGAGAAAGGCTGGGAGCAGGGAGTCATACCGGCACCCTGCAGCCAGACACTGGCTGGCACCACTGAAGAGATGTGCAAGAAAATCAGGGGCACATCGGTGCCAGAGGGCCCTGGGAGGTCTTGAGAGAGAAGGCACCCACAAACTGTTTTTCATCCAGAGCACAGCATGGCCACCGCCACCATGTCCCTGGAGCAGCACTGCCAAGAAAACCAGCCTTCGCATCCCAGCAGGATGGCACAGAGAGGCGGGGACCCCTCCATCGCTCCTGCCCCGCTCCCCACCATGGGACGGATGCCACAGTCAGGGGGATGCTGGTGGTGGGGAAAGCTGACCCCAGTCCCCCTGTGTCCTCCCACTCTTCAGCAGAGGGATGTTACATGGGTGGTGGCCTGGCCCCCCTCCACCTCCTCCAGCTCGTACTCCTCAGCATCGGAGAGGGGCAGCCCGTTGGCGCTGGGCATGGGCTCGCACTCAGTGCTGCGGGTGGTGGTGCGGGTGACGCTGGGTGAGTATTTCTGTGACCACAGTGCGCGGTGGCCAACATGGCACATCACCTCCTTGAACATCTCCCGGAAGCGGGTGGACATCAGGTTGTAGAGGATGGGGTTGGCAGCCGAGCTCAGATAGAAGAAGACGCCCGAGATGATGTGGACATACTGGAACATGTGGAGCATGTGGCTGGTCCAGGTGGAGACGAAGCTCCAGACAAGGCGGTCGGTGTGGAAGGGAGCCCAGCAGATCCCGAACACCACCACCAGCACGACTGTGGGGAGCCGAGGAGCTGGTGTTACTGGGGGGATGGGACTCACCCCCCAAGGGACCTCCGGTCCCTGGCCAAGCGCTGCCCTGTTTTGGGCTTGGCCATAGCAAAGAACACCCAAAAAAGCATGGGAGAGAGAAAGGAGGAGGGGAAGGGGGAGAGGGGAAGGATCCCTCCAGTGCCTTTTTGACTTGCCATGGAGAAGCTGGACAGGATCTCCCTCCCTCCAGCTGCTGCCAGGCTGCTCCAGGCACTGCTGCACCATGCGTCTCCGCTCCCCATCGGCAGGCAGCTGGCCCTGCCACAGCCCCAGGGCCATGCAGCATGGCTGGGGGATGCCCCTGCGGGCATCCAGCCTCCAGGAACCCTGCCACCTTCGCTGGCAAAGTCCAAGGAGCAAGAGCTATTTGCGCCCTTTCTTTGTGCTCTGGTTTTGGAGGTTTTTTTTTATAACCCAGCTCTGCTGATGGAAAGGAAAGGAGGTGATGTATAGGTGGTCTGGGGTTCCCTGCCCTGCCATGCCCATGCCACACTGCATCTCCATTGCATGCAGGGACAGGTCCCCCTTTGTCCCCCTCCCAGCCCTGGTGCTGGGGGAAGTGGAGTTACCACTTCTCTGGGACATGGCGGAGAAGCAGCCCTGTCCCCGCTGACAGACTGGGCTGGGCAACCTGCCATCACTGTACCATCACGGGGCTGGGAGCACGTGGAGGTCAGCATGCCGGGGAGAGAAAGCTAGCCAAGGGCAGCCGGCTACCACTGCCAAGAAGGGGGCCAGGGGCTGCAGGGACAGAATTGGGGAGAGGAGCAAGAGCACAGAGCAGTGGGATGGCAGGATGCTCCAGTCCAGCCTTGGGTCAGTGCATCATTGCCCCAGGACGGTGGCAGAGGCTGTGGGACTGGGTAGGAACAATCCCCCTCTGGGAAATCCCACCACCACCAACAGCATGCGAGGTCTGGCTGGGGGACAGGGAGCAGGTTCCCCCATCCCAACCCACCTCCTTTCCCTTTCTCACCCAGCACTTTCCTTGAGGAGGAGAGGTCTTGTGGCTAGGAGGGAGCTGGTGTGAGCAATCCTCACTGGTGGACTGGAGCCACCAGATCTGTCTTTGCCCTGATACCCCACAAGCGAGCCTCGCAGCCTTCCTCTGGGACAGCCCTCCCTCGGTGCTCTGAACCAGCTGTGCCTCAGTTTCCCCTGCAGCACCCTTCCAACACAGCCTTGGGACATACTCCCTGGCTCTGCCCATCCCTAGCATCACATTCCCCAGCATCAGACTCACACAGCATCTTTGTGACCTGCATCCTCTTGACTTTCTTCTGCCCCCGGGTGTTGTGGCAGTTGCTGCTGCCGCTGGACTTGGCTCCCAAGGTCTCCAACATCTTTTCCTTCTTGAGCTGCAGGCCAATGAGCAGATAGAGGACACTGATGGTTCCCATGGGCAGGAAGAAGAAGACGATGGTGGTGATCTGGATGATGAGGTTGTAGGTCAAGCGTGGCTTCACCAGGGTGCAGATCTCCGAATCAGGCACCCGCCCGCGGCCAGGCACATAGAGAGGCTGCAGCCCATGGAGGCTGGTGTTGGGGATGGAGCAGATGACCGACAAGACCCAAATAGTGATGATGACCCTCTTGGCGTGGTTTCTGGTCACCACATACTTGGCCTTGAGCGGGTGCACCACAGCGATGTAGCGCTCCACGCTTAGGGCTGTGACGTTGAGGATGGAAGCGAAGCAGACGGCCTCGAAGAGCAACGTCTTGAAATAGCAGCCGCTGGCGCCCAGCAGGAAGGGGTAGTTGCTCCACATGTCGTACAGCTCCAGCGGCATCCCCAGCAGCAGCACCAGCAGGTCAGACATGGCCAGGCTGAACAGGTAGTAGTTGGTGGGCGTCCTCATGAACCGGTGCCGGAGGATGACGATGCAGGTGAGTGTGTTGCCCACAGCCCCCACCACAAAGATCATCAGGTAGATGACACAGACTGGGACAAAGAAGCTGGACCGTCGGGGTCCCAGGTACTTATCCCGCAGCTGTTCCTCTGTCAGGTTGGCATCCTTGGGGTCGAACAAGGTCGCTGGGTGAGTCCTGTTGCAGAGATCAGGGCTGATGGGATCCACGGGAAAGCCTTGCTGAGGCAGGGGGAACTCAGGGCTGGAGCAGCTGACGTACGGATTCATGGCTGCAGAGAGACAGGGAGGCTTGCGGCATGCTTTCCCAACCCCTCTGCTGCCCCTGCTCCCCCTGCCCATCTCCCCACTGCTGTTAGGTAGCCAGTATGATGCTGATCACCACAGCTCTGCACCCTTGCACCCATCCTACCCCAGCCACAGCCTTTCCTTTGGGAAACCATCCAAAATCTGCCCCCCCTCTCCTCCAGTGTTCCCAAGCACTCCTTGTCCTATTTCCCATCCACAAACAACTGTGGCAACTCCCCAGCCCACCTTGGTCCCTTTGCCCCGTTGTCGGGGGATGTTAGCAAGGCTCTCCCTTTTCCCTGCTCCCAAAAGCAAAGCAGGATACAGCCCCAAAGCCAACCCCAAAAATCGATCCCAGCTCCAACTCTACCGGCTGTGCAGAGGAGCTGACCGGGTGACCGTAAAACAGCCAGAAGGAAAATTGATTTTCCAGCCCAAGAAGGACGTATGGCTTGTTGAAAAGCTCCAGATGAAGGCTGAGGTCCCACCACTCCTGCGCCACACGGTCAGGCTGGGGAGGGAGCATGGGAGGGGATGGAGACTTCACTGCCTTAAGAGGCAGGCTAATGAAATCCTGCGGCCGCTCTCCGCTCAGAGAAGCTGCCTGTCCTTACCCACCTTCTCCCTCTCGTCTTCCATCAGCAGAGAGGCTGGCGAGTGAGCCGGGGGCTTCCTCTCCCACCGCCGGGCCACCAAAGCCCGGTGCTGAGACCCTACCCCTGCCAGGGGCTGGCTCCTGGTTGGCGAAGCAGCACTGCTGAAAAGATGCTCTTCAGAAAGAGAGAGGAAATAACGTTAAAGTAATAAACTCCACTGACTCTAAGACAGTCCCGGGGGAGGGAGGTGCAGCCGTCTCCAGCCCCACCAGCAGCCTTCGCAACGCAGGGATTTGCCATTTGCGTGGCCTGCGCGGTGGGGCATCCATCAGCCCCGCTGCCATCCTGACGCTGCCGGGCGCGGCGGCCTGCCCAGCACCGCTTGTCCCGGCTCACGGGGGGAGATGCAGAGGGCCCCAGCGGCTTCCTGGGGTCTCCCCACTTCCAGATGTCCAACCCCTGGGTTACCCGAGTCACTCCCCCTTGGACCAGCTGGCTCCAGCTGGCTCCCCTCACACTTCAGCCTGAGGAAGTTGCTGCGCTCCCAGCGTCACCCCTTGCTCCGCACCGGGCTCTGCTCCCTCCCTGCACCCAGTGTCCATCTGTCGGCCTGCGCTCCGGCCGGTCCTCTGGGCTGGCACCCAGCCCCGGATACCCCCGGCCGCAGGGCAGCAGTCCTGCTCCGTAGCTGTGTGGCTGCATGCAGACCCATGCACACACACGGGTGTACATAAACATGCACAGACATGCAAACAAATACATGCACACACACGCACAAACATGCCTGCACACACATGTATACATGTGTGCATACATACATGCCTGCACACATAAATGCCCATGCACACACACAGATGCGTGCATACATACATGCCTGCACACACATACATGCCTGCACACACACATACATGCCTGCACACACATATATACATGCACACACATACATGCCTTCACACATAAATGCCCATGCACATACACAGATGTGTGCATACACATATATGTGTGCATACATACGTGCCTGCACACACAGATGTGTGCACACACACATACATGCCTGCACATACATACATGCCTGCACACATACATGCACACACACTACACACATATATGCTTGCACACACATGCACCCACAAACACGCCTGCACACACATGTATACATGCACACACATACATGCCTGCACACATAAATGCCCATGCACACACACAGATGTGTGCACACACATACATGTGTGCATACATACATGCCTGCACACACAGATGCGTGCACACACACATACATGCCTGCACACATATATGCCTGCACACACAGATGCGTGCACACACATGCACGCCTGGACACACACTACACACATATATGCTTGCACACGCATGCCTGCACACACACGCACACACACTACACACATATATGCTTGCACACACACATGCACACCTGCACACACACTACACACCTGTGCTTGCACACACATGCATGCACACACACACTACACACACATGCATGCACACATATGCATGCACACAGACTACACACACATATGCTTGCACACACATGCATGCACACATATGCTTGCACACACACTACACACACATATATGGTTGCACACACATGCATGCACATGCATGCCTGCACACACACGCACACACTACACACACATGTGCTTGCACACACATGCATGCACACACAGTGCACACACATGCATGCACACGCACTACACGCACACACACTACACACACACGTACTTGCACACACATTCATGCACACACACGTATGCACACACACACTACACACACATGTGCTTGCACACACATGCATGCACACACAGTACACACACACATTCATGCACACACACGCATGCACACACACCACACACACATGTGCTTGCACACACATGCACGCCCGCACACCCACCCACCCACTCACGCGTTCCCGCGCCCCGAGCCGCGCGGCAGGGCTGCGGGTCCCCGCTCCTCTCTCCTCCAGCACGTGCCCG
>JAVJGI010000003.1:18027206-18040502 GCA_035590275.1 Ibycter americanus
CGAGCGAGGGGGGAGGCCGCTGCGCATCGCTCCGCCGCTCCGTGCGACGGCAGAGGGCACTGCCAGCCCGCGGGACCGGCGGGCACCCCTGGGCACAGGTACGCGCACCGGTCCCTGCGTCCCCTCCGAGGGTGGCAGGGCCCAGGGGGACCCGGTCCCCCCCCCACCCCGGGAGGTCCCCGTGAAGGGCTCGGGCATCCCGGGGACCCTCCTCCATCCAGCCTGTCCCAGCACCATCCGTGCGCGGAGTGCTTGGCTGAGCCGGGCAGGATGGAGCTGGAAGAGCCTCTGGTGGAGCTGGATTCGAGCAGGCAGGACAGGGATCTTGGAGAAGGTGCTGGGAGAGACCTGCCCCCCCAGCTCCCACCCGGGCTGAGCCCCAGCACAGCCGGCTGTGCCACCGAGCCCCGTGCCTGCTGCCAGGCTGTGAGGGGCTGCCTGGATCCAGCAGCCTCCAGCACCGGGACACTGCCCCTGGGGTCCTGCACCCCCAAATCACCCTCCTGATGCCAGAGCACACAGCAGCAGCACCGCTCACCCCCTTCCCTCCCATGGCCCAAGGGGAAACTGAGGCACCAAGCTGCCACTGGTGCCTTTGCCAGGAGGCTCGGTGCCCACGGGAGTGCTCTGCCTCACTGCTGTTGCGGAGGGAAGCAAATAGAACCTGGGTGCAACCAGAGATGGTTGGCAGGACACAGCTGGGCACAAATGTCCCCAGGGCCACCAGGCACAGCCTGGAACTGGGACAGAGCACTCAGCACCACCCCTGCTCAGGAGCCACTCACATGGACCACACACCTTGGCACACTGCTCCAGAGCACCCCGGGGCTACAGGGTGCCAGCTGCGTGCTGGGGGGGACGCAGCACCCCGTTTCCCTGCTGGCTGGTGAAATAAAGCCAAAGGAGAGCAGCAGAGGACAGCACCCAGGGGGAAGGAGGTGGCAAGTGGGGACAGTGTGCTTGGACCAGCCCAAGGGGGTGATGCACGCAGTGAGAACTGATCCCGCAAAACCCTGGAGACATTTTTCCTCCCAATTTTAATAAGGCACAAAGATCCTAAAAGCCTTGAGAGTGCCTGGCCTGATCTCTGCACACCCTGCCCCTCTGCACAGCAGAGGGAAAATCAGCCCATTGCCTCCCTGGGCTGCAGGCCACTGTGCTGGAGTGAGGGATCCCTGCCAGCTTTGTCCCCGACAAGTGATGACGATGGGCGGGAGGAAGGCCACAGGGGTCCAGGGCTACCCTGAGACATGACTTTCCTCAAGAAATCATCTCCTACAGCAGAGGAGAGGAACTACTGAAGCCAAAGGGCTGGAGGGTAAATGAGCGTAAACAAGACATTACGCAAGGGAAGAACGCAACAAGCTGGAAATAGCATCTGGAACTAGGAGGGAGAAGAGGTGCTGCCCGCTCCTATGGGAGAGATTAAGGCAACGAAACCTTGTCCGCTCTGGGGTTGGAGACATGCTAAAACACAGGGGTTTATGGCACAGTGCTGGTGACAGCAGGGACAGGACGCAGGGACAGCAGCAGGGCGATGCTGGCAGGGGCTCAGCAGGGCTGGCTCAGCAGATGCCAGGGTGGGCAACGGTGCCAGGGAGCTGGCACATTGCAGACCACAGCCCCTGGGTGGCAGAGCCAGAAACAGTAGCTGCTGGGCACAGATTTCTCTCCCTGCCTCCAGACTATGCACAGGCTGCTTTTTCCCTGGGGGATGCCCAAGGCAGGGGACGGATCCAAGCTGGCGCTGAGACAGGTTGTGCTGTACCACTGAGGCACCAGGAACCTAGGCAAAAGCCCACTTGAGGGAATGCATCAGGGAATGAAGCATTCCTGGAAATCTCTCTCATTTTCCATCCTTTCTCTCTCCCTTCCACCCCTCATCTGCCTCCCCCTGTTTTCTGGCCGCCCTGCTGAGCACGCACACACGCAGCCGGCTCCCAGCAGAATCCCAGCTGCTCCCTGGGCTCTGTGCGCTGTGGCACAGCCATCTCTCCCATCCCTGGGCCAAAGGCTGCTCCCTGCATGCAGCCATGATGGCTCCCACCCCTGTCCCATTCATCACCCCTGCCCAAGCTTTGCTGCAGGGCAGCCCCTGGGGAGCTCCCTGAGCTCGGCACCTGTGTCCTTGTCCCTGCAGGGACTCCCACAGCTCATCTGTCCTCCACCCCTACAGGGATGAGGGGATGTCTGCTGGGACTGGGGTGCTTGGAGGTTGCTTGGGTTGGAGCAAAGCAATGGAAATGCTGCTGAGTTCTTACCAAACTTCAGCATCTGTTGCCCTGAAGTCTCCTTTCCTAGCTGAAGGCAACGGGCAGATGGTAAGGATGGTTTGCAACAAGCAAGGACCAGATGGAGCTTAGTTCACTCAGAGCTGGACCATGGGTTCATCTGTCCCCCTCCAAGTTGCCAGATCCTGGCTTCCAGGTAGCGACAGATCTCTCTGTCCTACTCACTCATGGTCCAGCTCTCCCAGACCCGGTTTTTCTGGGACACCAGAACCACTGGACTGAAGGTCCTTCTATCTCTGCCTCCCCTTTTCCTCCACCATTCACATCAGCCTACTGGAGTATCCCCCATAACAGGGGCCTCAACAGCTGCTCCCACCCTACCTGCTGCCTTAGCTCTTTGGGAAGAGTTGGTAGCTCTCAGGGACTGCACATCACTTCTTCCCCTTGGCATCTGTTTCTTGCTACCCCTCCCCCGCAAGTCAAGCTTGACAGTGCTTCAGAGTGATCCATTCTGGTTTTCAATTTTCTGATAAACCAAATAACCAGGAGGTGGTAACCCCTCTTCCACCAGTACTCACCTGCTACTTAAAAGAGGGTGACCTGCACATTCGAGCACGGCCCTTCAGCCTATTCCCCTTATCATGTACTTTATTATATTAACCCTGCCCAGGGAGGCAGCAGTGGGGATAGCCAGCAGCACATCAAAACTCACTCCTTGCCATGACTTGTCGGCCACGGCCCAGCCATCTCCATGGCCAGAGCATCTCTGAGCTGGACTGGAAATTTCAGCAGCAAGTAGGCAAGCCAGGGGCACCCACAAGGCTCCCTACATAACCCCAACCCAAAGGATCTCTCCAGTCTTCCTCCTGCTCCCTGCTTGCACCCATCCCTCCCAGCAAGCCAGCCAGTACAGAGGTTGTCCCTGCCGATAGCGGGGTCCCTCCACATGCGGGTTAAGGTTGGCACACGGAGGTTGAGCAAGGCCAGCTCTGCAGCGTTGCCAGGAGAATTAAGAGGCCGAAAGAGAAGACAAACAGCAGCTTTGAAGCTTGAGAGCTGCAGCCCTCATAACCAACTGCATCCACTCCTGGCAATTGCAGGGCAGACCAACACCGCCTTCTATAGAGCTGTCTGTGCTCTGTCCCCCCATTTTGCAGTTTTAATTAACACCCTCTGGTCCTGAGCACAAAAACCTACCAAGCCACAGAGCGACGCTGCATCTGAGGGAAACTGAGGCACATACAGTCACTTGTCCCCTCCCTGTGCCATCACCCTGCAGCAGGCAAGAGCCCTCGGGGTGCATCCCTCACTGCCCCTGAAGCAAGTGGATGAGCAGCTGCTTCACATGGTATCACTGCAGCAAATCTTCCCAGGTAGAGATGGCCAGCATGGACAGAACAGGGTTATAAAGCTTTAGGGACAAGAATGAACCCTCTTCCCTTGGAAAACAAACAAATCTCTTGGCCACAAGGACGTAAGGGGGGCTTATCTCCCTGCTGGGAGCTGCCTCTTTGGTCACTTGGAGGTGATGTGTCCAGAGGATGCATCTCACCGAGGAGGAGGATGCTCCTTTCAGTCCCCAAGGCCAGGAAGGGCCACTCAGACCCACAGGGCACCAGACCTGCATCTGGGTGATTTTGCAGGAACATGGCTGGGGGTGAATGCAAGTCAGTGGTGTGGCCTTTCCAAAGCAGTGCTGCTGTCATTTACACAACAAAGCCCACCCACACAACCTCGCCTGGTGTGGGACACCTTCCTCTAGTAATTTCTTGACCATTGCTACCCTGTGTGTTTCCAGTCACTAAGTCTCCAGAGGCCTTTTTCCAGTCTGTAAAAACTGTACCACCCCCAAAATCTCATCTCAGCATTGTTACCTCCTCATCCCCTCTCACACAGCCCGAACAGGTGACATCTTAATCTCTCCCAATAGCGGCAGCTCATTCTAGATCTCCAAGTCCCCTTTCCTGAGCTGGTCATAACTTGCCAGGTCACTTTCCAGGTCACTTTCCAGGTCACTTTCCAGGGTGCAGGTTCCAGCAAAGGAACCAGCAAGGAGCCCTTGGCCCCTGGGACAGCCAACTGCATCCCTGTGGGATGCAGGGCTGGTACCCTCCTCACACCCTGGGGTTTTTCCCCTGCACCTGAAGCCTGCAGCTCATCTGAGAAATTGATGGAAAGGGGCATTTCTCCTCCACCCCAAACTGGGCTGAAAGGAGACAGAAGAAAACAAACCAAAAAAAAGGACCATTTCAATGTTCACTGGGATAAAAGCAATCAGCTTTCTACGGAACAGCAAAATTGGCCTCTGCTCCACAGCGTGTGGTCCCCAGGTCCGCTGGGGGGACAGGGGAAGGCAGGCACTCTCTGAGCAGGTATTTGGGCTCCATGGCAACCATAATTTTACTAATCAGGACCAGCACAGACTTGAAATGCTTTTTCACCTGGCAGGAGCACTGGGCTTTTGCAGGTCCTCATCAGGCTGAGCTGCCCAGGGGTGCTGTCTTGGCCATGCCCACTGCATCGTGATGGAGCAGGATGAGGGCTGGCTGCAGCCAGGGCATCCTGACGAGGGCCCCAGTGCTGTGCCCACACTCAGCACAAACCTGGAGACCATGTTTTTCTACCGAGGCCAGGATGAATCACCCAAGATGAAAAAAGCATCAGGTTACTTCTCAAGCCACAGATGTGTCTGTCAGCCAGGGCTTTGCTAATCACACATTTTCCTGCCTCCCCCTCTCCACCTCCCTCTGCTCCTGTCTGACACTACTCCATGGCTCCACGCAGTGTCAGCAGAGCAGATGCTGGCATTGCAGCCAGTGATGGAGATGGCATTTTGTCCCTGGAGGGGAGAGGTGCAGCTGCAAGAAGGGTCATCTTCTTGCCCCACACTCAGGGCACAGCTACCACCATGTTCTCCTTAACCTGGAAAACCCCAGCTTGGGGAGGATGAGTTGCAGCCCACAGCAAGTCCCAGGGCTGTGGCAGAGTGCTCTGTGGGCCCAAGGGGCAGCAAACAAGCCAAGATGGAAATCCCTTGTTCTGGCTGAAATCTGCTCTGTGGCAAAGGCTGCGGCACCCGATGGGCAGGAGGGACTCAGCATCTGGTCAAACCAGCTCTGCCTTTGCTCAGCAGCACAGCCAAGCCAGGGTACGCCCAAAGGAGCATTTCACCAGCTGAAAACATCCCAGCCAACCCATAATGAGCTTGGGATCCCCTCGGCTACCTTCTCTGAAGCACTTTTAAATGGAGCATGGATCCAGGGCATATTCCCAAGCATCAAGAAGTCACTTTATGGGCTCTATTTATGCCTTTACAAACCTCCTCCTTTGTGAGATGCCAAAAATAGATAACTACATGGCACAGCACAGGGACGGCCTCCCTCCCCTCCCCTTGGTTCAGAGCCACTTCACATTTGCATGTTGATTTAAGGTGCCCCCTTGGGTCTCTGAGGATTGATTGCCAGGACTTTTATTACCTCTCCCACCCAGCCCATGGCAGATACTCATTCCTTGCCTATGCATGGCTCTCAGCACCTGATTCATAAGCCTTTACATGGGACTGGAAGAGGCTTTCAGCTGGAAGGAAAAATGGCTGCTCCACTTCTGCAAAATCTCATTTGCTAAAAACATCAGATGAAGAAATAACACCTCTGTTATGGGACCCCATTTACCATGTAGTAACAAACTCTGCATCAAGATCAAACCCTCCAGCCATAAAAAACCCCAACAAGCTACAACATCCCAGTGAAACACAAACATGGCAGCAAATAGAGATGTAGGCTAGAAAGAAACTCATCACAGGGTCTGCGCACTTGCCCCTGAAGTCATTTGCTAACGAGCATCTCCCAGATCTGGTGTAGGGCAGGGCCGAGGGGCAGGGCCATGGCAGTGGCAGGGACAGGGTCTGCTGCAAGTGTCTTGTTCTTCATACTGTCACCCCCAGACACTGATTTTAATCACCACATTAATGGCACTGCAATTTTCCTTATTGCTTCTTATCTTTGCAGCATGACGGCTGGTGACTGGGGATGGTGGGAGTATCTTGTGCTAGTTGCTGGCACTTTTACTGGTTCACTGGGAGAAAAAAGGGCTGGGGGTAAGAGGGTGGCTGCTTCAGGGAGAAGAACAGGGACCCCTCCTCACATCTGCAGCATCCTCTCTCAGGGAAAGTTGCATGGGTAAGGTGGGAGAGGTGAGAGGGCTTTGGAGAGAGTCACCACAAGCCAATTGCCACCCTGTCACCTGAAACATCACAGCAGTCTCTGACACAGCATTTCAACCAAGTATGGACCCTGGTGCTGATGGGAAATCGGAGGCATCTCCTGGCAGATGCTGTGCTCAGGGTCCCCAGTGAGGTCCCAGCACCTCCCTACCCAGCTGGCAGCCAAGAGTGCTGTCAGTCCTCCATACGGACCTACCTGTCCCACATGCCACATTCAACACAGCCTCAGAGTGAGACCACCAGGCATAGGACAAGATACTCTCCCTGCATCTTTATGCAAGTACCACCATGCTCTGCTCCAAGTCCTGGGACAGGTTTTTACTCTAACCCTCACATTCCAGGCACTGATAAACTTCAGGGCTGGACTTTTCCAGGCTTGCTCTGCATTCAAAAGATAAATTCAACTTAAAAAATAAAGTAGGACACATGCATACACTTTCATTTTTTCTAGCAGAAAGTTTGTGCTTCAGCTAAAGAGAATCAAAACTCAAAGCACACCATGAGCTCTCAAGGATGCCAACATGGCAACTTTTGTATGAATGAAAGTGGCCTGAGCCCCAGGAGGGGGGAAAAAAAACCACAAATGTGAGCAAACAGCCTGAAATACTCCTGCCTGCTGAGGAAAAAAAGAAAATCTAGCAAATTGGTGGAACTGGCAGGGTTCATCTCTGAGCACAGGCAGCAAACGACACTTCAATTTGCAAGACAGCTGCTAGCAGCGCTGCCATGCTAGAGAGCAGAGGGTGCTTGGACTCCACCAGAGGAGAACAGCAGATCCAGCCCCTTCAGAAACTTGTAGTGTTTTGATGCCAGAAAATTGGACCTGAACGCGAGGAGAGCTCCAGGGCAAGTTCCCCGCTCCTTGTGTAACCTACCTGTTCTGTCATCCAGGAAGGGGTCATTGCAGAGGCCAGGGAGACTGAAGCATGCAGAAAATCCAGTTTCTGCTGGGATGGATCAGATATATCACACCAGGATGGGCAAGAAGTAGGAATGGGAGAAATGCCAAGGTCTGGGCTTTGCAGAGAGCTCACCTGCACTTCCCAGGGTTGTTGGCATCACCTCAGCAGTGAGCAGAGGTCACCAAGGCAGGCAGGCAAGAGTTGCCTCTGTTGATGGACCCCAAGGGTGACAGCTTACAACATCTCAGGCCAGCTGATCATCCCTCTCAGATGAAATTGCCTTTGGCCAACACTGCTTTCCACAGCTTGCCCACCCCACCAAACCCATCAGCGTTGCAACACACCTCCCTCAGCCCAAAGCCACAACCCCACCAAGCACATCTTCCTCCCCGCCTCTGCAAACCTCACCAGCCCACCTTTCACTGCATTAATACAGGATGGGACACAGGGCAAAGATCCAACCTGTGCCTACCATCACCATAAAACACATAGTACCCATACCCAGGGATGCTGGCAAGCCCACCCACTCAGTATAGCACAGGATGGGCTGAATGAGAAGCCACAGGGCCAAGTCACATCAGTTTAATTATGGTGTGACAAGTACAGTGATGGAGTGAAGCCAGAGGTGGGGACACAGGCACTAATAGGCTAAATGGACACATGCAGGGTGGCAGATGCAGATAACACCTACCCCAGGGGACTATGGTAACACACAAAATTCACTCTGCCATTATTTGAGACCCTGAGGACACCCAAGAGACAGAAGAAGATTAGGGATGATAATTCTAAGTGGAAGGATAGAGATGAGAGACTCTCAGCCTGATTTCCACACTCGGAAAGAAACTGGAATGAATAATTAAACATCCCACCTGCAAGCACTGAGACACCCACACCCCACAAGCACAGCAGATCCAGCCAGTTCAGTTCCCCTCTCTAGTAGGACAGTGGTCAGTAGGTGAAAGCCATCAGGCTGGCACAGCCTCACCACAGGAAAACTCCCAGTGCTGTCCACTACAACATGCTCCCAAATCCGGGAACCAGCTCTGGGGTGACCATATGCACCCTCACTTCTGGCCAGACCCCAGAACAGCCCTGCTGCCACCCCCTTCCCAAGCCTGGAGGCAGTAGCAGCAGCCCCCTCCTACCCTATTAGCCCTCCCTACAGCCTCCCCCCAGCCCACCCTCAGCCCCTTTTATAGCTCTGGGAAGCACCCACAGCTGGGCCAGGCTGGGCAGCACCTGTGTGAAGGGATGGGTTGGGTTAACCCTCTACTCATCAGCCTCTAGCCTAATGCTGCCCCCACCAGCAGCTGTAGAGGAGATGGTTGATGACGGTTGTGCATCCACATGTTTCAGCTGCCCTGTCCCACCCCATCCCACCAGTCCTCCCTCCCGTGCCTCAGTGTCTCTCTGTTGTCCCCACCTGCTGCTGCGGTTCTAAGGAAATTCCTGGTTTCTCCTCTTTTCCCTCCTGCTTCCCAGACAGGCAGGCATCTTTACCCATCCCAGCTGGCCTTGGGGCTTGGGGCATGCACACCCTGCGTCCAGCATCTTTGGGACTGGTGGGAAGGGTATGGGACACAAACTCTGCTCATGAAATTGTTTCCCTCCCGCCAGCCCTGCAGCTCTCAAATGGGGCTTCCCAGCCAGGTTTGGTGGCCTTGCAGAAGTATCCTGGCCTCTGGTTGCTTTGCATGCCCTGAAGTCCCCTGAAGCTGGGCATTCCCAGCCACTCCACCAGGGACACAGGATTAAATACTGGAGCTGGCTGGGATTTCCTCTCCCTGGCTATGCCAGTCTGCTCTGGCAGCAGTGCTGAGTGGTAACCTGGCGCTTCCCGCCTGGACTTGGCCCAGATCCCATTTATTCCATGATTTTCCCTGACACATGGCCTCTCTTCTCACTGACACCATGGCACCCCCCCTGCTCTCAGCCCCAGCCTCTGATGTGCCCTAAGTCTCCCTCGTGCTGGTGAGGAACTGGGAACCCCACACCTCCTGGCCACTGCAGAAAGCACCAGTTTTCAGTGGAAAGAAGGAATCTGGAGGGGACTTTGGTGGATTAGACACATGGCCAAAACATGGCACCTGATTAACTCGGGACTGGTGTGAATCCCATCCCACATGGCTGCTGCTAATGATGGGCTTTAAATAAACAAGCAAATGCTGGGCAAATGGGAGAGATTTTTCCTCTGGCATTGCATTGCCTGCGATACTTCTTCTCTGACTCTCCCTCCACCCACCTCCTGTCCCCATCTGGCAGGTTATTTCCATCCTGCTCCCTTTTCCCACCAACAATGTGTCCGACACTGCCCAAACCCGGGGAACAGCGAGGTGTGAACAGGAAAGAGCTTCAGGTGCGATGCCACGAGCTGCTGTTCCAAGAGCACCAGGAGCATCATTTCAAACCCTCCCTTTCTGGTGCTTCACGTCTGCATGAATTTAGATTCGGTACGTCCGCTATGAAGTGATTAGAGCAGTTTCTTCATCCTCGGTCTGGGTTTGGACATGGTGCTGGGTGACGATTTGAACGGGGAGAAACCCACTCGCCAGAGAGGCGATGTGGGGCTGCCCCACGGTGCGGGGACCCTCTTTGCTGCTGCGGTTGCTGTTTCCAGACAGGAGCAGCCTTAGCCCCACTGCACAGGCAGCTGGGCTGCAGGGGGGCAGCGGGGTACAGCCCCCCGGCACAGGGGCTGCGAGCCCCCCGCCTGGCCCACGGAGGGACAGATGTGCGGTTTCGCCCTGGGGTGTGTGGCAGCTGTAAGGGGGTTTCCTGGCAGGTCGGAAGCCACACGGAGGGGTGACAGTCCCCGTTTGGCCCCCCAGGGCTGCGGCGTGGCTCGGCGCCCCGAGGCCGCAATGATGGGCGGCGGTGACCACGATTCCTGGCGTTTTGGCTCCCTCTGGTGGAAACACGTGGGAGCGCCGGCGTGTTCCACAGCCACGGGCCACCAGCTGGCCCCGCGGGTGGGAGACTCCCGGGCAGGACAGGCATTTGCCGGCATCCCCGCTGCACCGCCGAGATGGGCTGTGGGGGGGCGTCGCGCTGTGCCCCCTCCTTGCAGCCCCCAGGGACCGGAGCAGCAATGCCCACGGGGCTGGGCAGGGCGGCAGCCGGTGATGGGGACACCGTGGGGACATGCTGGCACGGTGACGCCTGGGGAAAGGGGGGCCTGGAGCAGGTCTGGGCTTGCCCATGCAGAGGTGTGTGGGGTTTGCTGGAAAACGGGGAAGAAGAAACATGAAATGTGGGGAAAAGGGGTGTAAAATGGGGGGACAAATTTTGCATGCGGCGGACAGCCTCTCTGGGGGCTGGTGGGGGCAGGGTGGGGGCAGAGCAGGTCCCCCCAGCCCCATCACATCCTTCCATGTCTACCTACTTGTGGTCATTCATTGTCCCCCTTTCCCTTGCCCAGGGGACTTGTGGGGGTTCCTCACCAGATCAGCCAGCACTTGACTCCTTAATTGCAGTCACAGCTTGGGGGTGGCCGGAGCAGGGGGGTACGGCGGTGGGGGTGATGGGGTGGGGAGGGAGGACACAGCACCTGTGCCTGAGGGGGAAAGGCAGGCAGTGGGCAAGGTTTTGGGGGACATGGGGTGGTGGGAGGGGGACATAACCCCCCTTGGTGTTCAGGACAGCCTGGGAAAGCAGCGCGGCCAAGCCCGGTCCCCCCAGCCAGGGAAGGCTGCGGAGCGCAGGGACGGGGATGAGGGGGTTGTGGAAGTGTCCTGTGTCCACACGATGGCACCAGACCCGGAGCGGTGTCCCCAGCCGCGGTGGCATGGCAGGACCCTGTCCCCAGGCCTCGGGGCTATGTGACTCGCGTCTGGGAGAGGTGATGGCTTTTTTGGCAGTGCCCCACTCGTGGAGGGGGTTTAAGGTAAAGGGTTGTGCAACAGCCAGCAGCTCCTCTCAGCATCCCTCCAGCTTTGGATGCTCCTGCTTTTGCTCCGGGTGTGAAACTGGAGGAAGGTGTCTAAAACCTGCTCCTTGTTTCTCTGCTCCATCCCCTGGTCTCATCTTCTGTCAACTCCCTACACAACCTCACCTGGCTCAGGTGTGCACAGAGCCACCCTGCCTGGCACACACCTCCCTGCCGCAGGGCCAGAGCCTCCCACCTCCCCACCCCACCAGACACCCAGAGCCCCATCCCCTGGGAAGGAGGGAGGCACCACGGGTGGTGGGTGGATGCCAGGGAGTGGGGGCCAGAAGGACAGATCCTGCTTTGTCCTTGAGCAGCTGGCAGGGCACAGAAGGGCTGCTTAGTGGGGACCAGGATTCGTTGCTCGGAGTCTGGCAGATGAGGGCTTTGACCATCCTGTTGCATCCCACGATACCCTGGGTGAGACGGGGCCAGGCTGGAGGCCACCACAGAGGGCTTGGGAACATAACAACTGTGATGATGGCATTCCTACAAATCACCTGGGTTAAATCACATGCAGTGCAAGGGTCCCAGCTGATCCTGCACAGGCTCGGCACCAGCAGGATTAGGCCCCAAACCTCTCAGTAGGCAGCCAGGCTCTCCTCTGTCCCTAGTGCAGCCCTATGCCCTGGGGCTGGCAGCTGCAGGACAGGACCCCCCCCACACTCCTCCAGCTAACAAACTCTTCACAAGGGATACAGGGTCCTTCCTCTGCCCCCACTGCATTCAGATTTTCTCCTGAGCCTGTCCTCATGAGGCAACATGAATTAGTAGGGAATGAGGCCTCCAGAGGGGACTTTGGGGAGCCCACAGCGGGCTCGAGGACCCTCTAATGGAGCTCCCCCTTTGCCCATGTGCTCCAGCAGGGTGAGGGCTTTCTGCTGCTCACAGCTTCCCCTGCTGCAAAGTTTGCATAGGCTCAGCAGGGAGTTTTCCTTGTTGGTATCTGCAGTGGCCCAGGGGGTCCAAGAGAGCAGCGATGCACACAGCACTCCCCGTGCTATCGGCAGGACAGGCACGAGTCCCAGATGGGGCTTCGAGCCCCCTCCACCCCCTGCTCCGTCCCCCAGCCGCAGCTCCACCCAGATCCCTCACCTCCACGATTTTAGCAGACAAGCCCTTCCCTGCCCTCTCCCCAGCTGCCCCCCACGCTCAGGAGTCACCTGAGCTCCCCATCTCCTTCCCCGCCAGGGGCCCTGCAGCCCCGCCACCCCGGGAAGCTCAGCAGCTGTCTAACCAGCAGTGAGCCAAGATCCCGTCACAGCGCAGCAAACAGCATCTCGGTGCAGCCTCACTCTCCTCCGCCTGCCTGCCTCCATCTGCCGGCTCTTGTCCCACGGCTCGACCGGCAGCGCCCTGCGAGCGGGCTCTGTCCTTTCCCCGTCCCTTCGTCTCCCCTGAGCAGGACGGAGATTTGGCTTAAAGGTCTCTACAAGGCTTTGGAAATAACACGGAGGCTGGGGACTTGCTGGAGCAAAGAAAGGCACTGCAGGATACCCGGGTTGGCTGAACCCAGGGTTTCACCCAGAGATGCTGAGCTATTAACCCCAGGCAACCCCTTTCCCACTCAGCATCCTTAGGAGGGCTCAGGCCACATATCCCAGCTTTCTCTGTCTCCCTCTATCCAACCAAGCTGGCCACTGCCCACCCTGCATGGCTCTAAGTAGCTTTGGCTAAATCCCTGGCCGGAGGAAGCTGCTAATCCCTGCGGCTTCGTGGCCAGCGGGATGGCCGGCATGCTGGAGCGAGCAGCAGGCTCGGGGGTGGCAGGGCAGAGGGGCAGGGCAGGTCCCCAGGGAAAAGGGACAGCGAGCAGGCATGCCCAGGGGTCCACCGCTGCCAGCCCGGCAGAGCAAAGCCACCCAGGTGCCATGGTGCCTGGCCCAGCTGGGGTCCCAGAGCCGGTGGTAGGAGGGATGGTGGCTCGGAAGGAGCAGCCGCCTCGCCTTCCACAAAGCAGATGTCAGGGCTTAGGAATAAATCGCTGCCAGCAGCGATACAAGCTGGGGGGGGGGC
>JAVJGI010000003.1:18063140-18073170 GCA_035590275.1 Ibycter americanus
GTGGGGGGGTAAGAATTAAAAAAAAATGTTAAAAAGGAAAAAAAAAAAAAAAGCAAACACCGAAGGGGAAAGTGGAAACCAACCCCAAGCAGCCGAAAAACCACCCGCGGGCATGCCCCAGGCAGGGCAGCGCCGGGCACCCCCCCCCCGGGCTGGGGGGCTGGCAGGGAGCCCCGGGTGTTGCGCGGAGGGGCCGGGAGGGAAAGGCTGGAAAGCACAAACCTCCCGTGGAAAAAACTCGCTTATGTCGGGGCTGGCGGGTGGGCGGGTGTTCACGCGTGTTGTCGGCACCACCCGGCTCCAGCCCCTGGCCCCCCTCCGGCGCTGGCCCTCGCCCCGGGGCCGCCCCGACCCCCCCGCTTTTATCCCCCGGTTTTAGGAGGGGGGGGGTTGGGGTGGGGGGTGTCCGGGGAGCTGTGTTTTTCCAGCTCGTCGGCAGGGGGTATGCTTGTACCGAATAATCCAGCCCTTTTGTGAAGGATCCCTGCCCCCGGCCCCATCCCTGCCCCCCCGCCGGCTGCCCGGGGGAGCAGCCCTGCCGACACCAGCACCGGCACGGCGGGGCTGAGCTGCTGCCCGTGCACCCCGCGGGGCGGGGGGTGAGCGCAGCAACCCCCTTCACCCCGTCCCACCCGGGGAAAGGTGCTTCCGACCCCACCAGAGCTGTTCTGAAAGGGCCCTAGGCAGGAGAGGGGTGTTTTGGGGCTCGGGGGCTCGGATGGAGCACCCTGGGGTACCTGGTGGCAGGACAGCCCTGCCTGCTGCGGAGAGGCAGGGCATGGTCCTGGGCTGCACCAGGAACAGGCAAGGATGCTCGTACAGGTGTGTCACACCGTGCGTTTGGCCAAGGGTTATTTTGGTTTCACAGGCTCAGGGCATATGATTGACCCAGCTACAGAGAGAGAAACTGAGGCACGGGGAAAATTTTAAACAGAGCCCAGGACAGCCCCAGGCCCTTGTTGCCATCCCTGTCCCCAGTCCGGAGTGCCTCAGAGCAGAGCCACACTCCTTTCAGACCTCCCATGCTGCATTCCCTGCATTAACCAGCCTCTTACCGCTAAGGCTCCGGGGCCAGTGCACATCCATCCCCCAGCAGTGCTGGCCACCAGTCTTGGCTCTCCAGGGATGCACAAAGAGTTTTGGGGTGTTCATCCCAGCAGCAGGGTTGGGGCCATTTTTGCCCCTCTTGTCCCTTGGGCCTTGAGTTCTGACCATGCAGAGAACAACAGCAGAGGTGGAAAACCAAATGGATCTTTCCCGGTGTCCAAAACCTTGCAAAATCCCACCCTGATGGGAGAAGTTTCCAGCCTCATTGTGCTTCAGCCTTGGTGCTTTAAAAAGCGTCCCAGACTTGAGTCTGAAGTGTTCATGACCTGTTTTCTTTTAATAATTTCTGGGGTTTGCATGTGAAGCATCACCTCTTGGAGCTGGGCACTTTTGACAGGAGCAAAGCTACGGCAGAAGCACCGAGCGGTGTCCATGTGTGGCTGGGAAGCGTGTGCACACGCGTGTGCATGTGTGTCTGTGCGTGTGTTTGTGTGCACATGAGCAGGTACATGCAGGACAGAGCCACTCCAAGGCCCTGTGGAGGCAGGACGGGTGCTCTGGGGATGGCTGCAGGGACGGGAGGGCTCACCAGGGAAGCAAGGGGTCCTAGCGCAGACAGGAGGGCAGGTGCCACTGGGAACACCAATCCCAAGCCCCTCTTTTGCTTTGAATTTCTGCAGCAGTAGCGCTTGCACCAGGCTTTGTTCACGGGGCAGGGGGCAAATGCCTCGCCGGGGCCCCTGTCCCATCCTCTTTGCTCAGCTGCCAAGCTCTGCTCATCTCCCTGGGCCCTGGGCAGCGACGCGCTGGGATGAAGAACCGTGAGCCATTCAGTAACGACTCCCCTTGTTGTTAATTTGGCAGCCAAATTAGCTCAGTGACTCTTCTCTTGATACTATGCTGTGTGGCCGTCGTCTTATGTCCTCATGAAGAATTCCCCCTGGCAATGCCAAAGGAGATGGAGTTGGATGCTGTGGCTTCTTCCCCTCTCTGTGCATCTTCTGTTGGACTTGTGCTCTGCCTGAGCAGCTGGTATCTTCCTGGGGGGAAACTGAGGCACAGAAGCCAGGCTGGCACCAGCCAGCCTGTGTCGAGCCGGCTCACCTACCAAAAAAAATCAGATTTTAATTCAAAGCAGTGACCCAGGAGCTCTTACCGCTGCTCTTCCCCTCCAGCCCCTGTGCCAGTTCCCAAAGCAGGGGTCACCCCCACGCTGTGAAGGACCCCCCCAGGGTAAGCTGGCTCCTGTGGCTGCTGATAGAGGGGCAGACCCATCTGTGTCAAGTCCACCTTGAAGATCAGCAGGTATACAGAAAAAACAAGAAAGCCACAGCATACGCATGCTGCATCCAGGCTCTGTTTCTTTGATTTCTTTTTTTCTTTTCCTATAGGAAACCTGACCCAGCTCTGGATGTCTGCTGCTGCTTTGCAGGTAGGAAAAACCATAGCGGGATTTTGATCAGGCTGGCTTCTCGGGGACAGGAATTAACCCTGGAGCTGAACTGTCTGGGTTACCAGTGCTTGGGGCTCCCCAACAGACAGCACTAATGATGACACAGCATCGCCCTCAAGACTCGTTAAAACCCAGACTTTAACGAGATTGTCGTGTATATAAAACCACACAGCCCTGTTGCAGCGCCTATGTGTGAAACCAGACCTGCTCAGAAGCACATCTGAAAACCTCGGTGGCTACAGCAGGTCTCCAGGCTGCCGGCACTGGTACAAGTGCGACCAGGCATGGCAGGTACTGGGGCTTTGAAGGGTCCTGGACTCTGCTTGGGTGGAGATGCAGGTGGGAAAGAGCAGCACGGTGCTTCAGGATGTCCTGCCCATCCCTGGGCTCACCTCCCAAGGGCTTAAACCCTCCCAAGGCTAATGGAAGTTGCTGCCCAGCGCAGGCCACGCACATTAAGTTCACCCTCATCCATGCATGGGCCAAAATGGGCTGGATCCTGAAGGAGAGGGATACCGGCAAACCCAGCTGCCTTTTCTCTCCTGAAGATAAATTTCCCACAATAGCCCAGGCAACGGGGAGAAAACAAACACAAGTATTGAGCAGGGAAAGTTTGGCTGGAGGTGGCTAGAGCATCCTGGCAAAGCAAACGCTCTCGCTAGTGTTGTTCCAGCTTTCGTGCGAAGCCCCCTTTTTCATTAAACGGGGTCCTGGAGAGTTTGCTTCGCCGCCCATCGGAGCAGCCCTGCGGGGCCAGGCTGGCTGTGGGAGGGAGATACGGAGCCAGAAAGGCCTGACCCCACCCAGAACCTTATTGGTTTTTTTCAGCAAGAAGTGTAACAGCATTGCAACCCTTGGTGACATTGAGAGACTATTTGTCACCAGGAAAAATGCATGTGATGTCACTGGCAGGAGGCAGGAGGAGAGCCAAAGGCTGCAGAAAAGCATGAGGCAGCCAGTCTCCTGCGCTCGCCGGTGAGCAGGCAGGCGTGTGTGCAGGCAGGGCTCCAGCATCCCAGTACCGTGTGCTGCCTGTGCTTGGGCTCCTGCCTGCGCTGCTCTCGTGTGGCTTGGGTGCTTGTCGTGTGCCTCGCGTGAGGCTCTGCCTGCACACAGTGCCAGGCACGCACGGGCACCGCCTCCGTTGGGACACCATGCGTGAATTTGGCAGTCTGGCTGCTTACCTTCATCCAGCTGAGAGCGGCAACTAAACCAGAGCTGGTTTGGTCATGGTGACCCAGTGAGGAGCTGGGGCTGGCATCGCGTTTGGGACAGACTGTAATATCAGCTTGGCTCTTCCCCTGCCTGCAGCGATGTCTTCCCAAGGACTGCAGCTTTGCAGTTATTGCACTAACGGAGAGGGATTTCTCCCCTTCAATACGCTGCAGCTGGGTGGCTGGGATGGGCAGCCCTGGCTTGCAGCAAATTTAAGTCAAGCATTCAAGGCTGAAATGGGTCTTTTGAAATCCTCTCAAAGCAGTGGGAAAAGGAGTCAGGTCTGCTCAGGGTTTTTCAGCCAGACCCTGGGCCAGCGCCCAACTCCACCCATGTTTCTGAGGGATTACAAGGCTGAGGCAGCCACGAAATCAGTTTGGAGATGCTTTTTCATGTCCCATGCACTCCTGGGACTGGGTTCAAGCCAGCCATGATGAGAATTCAATAGAAAAGGATTGGCTTGAAGTTTGAGGTGGGAAACAAGGTGATGCTCTGGCCAGGAGCTGGGAGCCTGGGAGGGAGCCTGATCACCAGCCCTGAACATGCTCATCCCTACTTCATCGCCTCTGGGATGAGCTCTCTTCTCTGCTCTTGTTAACCCAATAGCTGTCTTGCAGATCACTTAGGAGCAAGCATGTGTGAAGCGCACATCACATCATATGTGTGCATCCAGGTCTAGACACTAGGTCTGGTCTCTGCTCCTGGTTCTTCCCTGGCATTGTTTGCCTCCTGTTGTTTTTGAAGCAGCCTGTTCGGATGAGGCCCCTCACCAGCCTCTCTGTAGTGTGCACGGGTGTTCTTGCACCTTCAGCAGCTTCTCCTGGGCTTTCCTCCTGCTCTATTTAATTAGGCACCGAGGGAGAGGGACAGTAACCAACAACTAGGTGAGCTGGAGAAGTGCCCTGGTTTTCTGGCCTCACTGCTCTGAGCACCTTGGGAACCACTTTCCCCCGAGACAGGAGAAGGAGAGGGAGGGAGTCAAGGCTCTCAGAAAGATGGACTGAAGCAGTGTCAGGTGGGAAAAGCAGGCAGTGGGGTAAATTGTGCAGGCATGGCAGCACGAGTCAGGTTAATTCCCTGGGAAGGGGTGAGCCCGTGGGGTTTGCTCCTGGCTCTGAATCGGTGGGGCCATGGAACCATCATGGGACAGCATCATCTGGATGAAGGAACGTCCCTACGCATCATTGATATCCCAGGAAGCGCTCAGGAGCGACCGGCCAGCGTGGCTGCCCGAGCTTGGCTCTGCAGTCCCTGCCTGCTGGCATGGCTAGTTTAAGTGGGTGTGATGCCTGGAGACTGCTGGGCTCTCGTCCTTGGAGGTTGTGAGGCTTGTCCATTCATAACTTCTTTGTGATTGTCAGCGATCGCCTTCCCTGTGGCTGCAGGGTCAGTGGCATCCCTGGGGAGGGATTAACTCCACCGCTCACTGCGTGACTGGCCCAGTTGGAAACAGCCCCAAGCAGCCTCTGCCTCTTTCTGTTGCCAACTCAAGGCCTTGGAGCTAATCTCCAGTGTTGCCAAGAGATCAGGTCTTGGCCCTGCTGGTAATGGTGCGATCCCAAAACATTTTGGAAATAGAGAACTTGAGATGCTGAGCCAGACACTGAGTTCCTGGAGAAGACAGTGGGGGACAGGGGTCTGACTGCATCCAGGTGAGGCTGGAGGCTGTGATTCAGGTGGTGAAGGTGGTGACTGGCTAGGTGATAGAGGTGACATGGAAATGCAATGAGAACCAGCTGAAGTGCAGGAATCCAAGGCTTGAGAGCATCCCTCTGCTCTCCTCACTCTCTGGAAGCTACCCAAGAGGTGCTGTGGGAGCCCCACGAATGGGCTGCTGCAGAGGAGGATGCCTGAGCAGTTAACAGGGATGACTAGAGCCCTGGTACCTGCATCCCACTGGAAGTCTAAGGCAATTGGAGACTTTCTTGGTCCTGGCATCTCTGAAACGTTCAGTGTTGGCTTTGCCAAGGCAAGAGCTGTCTCTGTGTCTGGCCAAGAAATTCCTGCCAAGATGTTATTTGGCCAAAGTCCTGGAGGCAGGATAAATCAGTCTGAATTTGCAAACCCCAGGCAAGTGGCCGTGCGTGTGCTCAGACACGCACCCCCAGGAGAGGCCATGCCTTATCTGCATCTGCCTCTGCCGATCCCCCTTTGCTCAAGACTGTCTCAGCCCTTGCTCCTGCTCCTGGTTCAGCTCCCTTAACTTCAAATCCCATTAGGCTTCAGCGGTATCCTCTCAGGGGGCTTTTCAGAGGGCTGTGCCCCATTCCCCCTCACCTGGGGAGCTCTGCCTGGTGACACAGTGTCCAAGGGGGGCATGCAATAAAAGTCACCCATTTGTCCCCATAGCAAATGGCCTGGTAGTGGCAGGAGTCTGTTCTCCCATCCATGAAGCACATGCAGCTCCTCAGGGGCTGATCCTGCCTTCTCTGTCTCCTGATGGAGTTGATCCTGCATCCCCAGGTCCATGTTCTCCTCTGGCTGAGGCCACTGGATATGCATCTCCTGTCCCTGCTGCAGTGGAAGGGAGAGTTACGTATTGCTGCTGCTGAGCTCTGCCTTGCAGGGAAACCCCTGGTGGGTCAAAGATCCTGGATCTGCCAAATTTCCCACTGGAAAAAGGATGTGAAATGATCTATGCAGCCAGTCCCCTGCTTGGCCATGGCCACTGGCACCTCTGACTCCACTTATCCTCTGGGTGTGAGTCCCAACTGTCCTTGCATGATGCCACCAGCAAACAAGAGACAAGTGGCAGTGGGTCCAGCTGTGCAGAATGAGAGAGGTGTAGGGGGAAGGCTGGTGAAGAGGAGGCAAGTCTGTCTGGGTGAGGCGCATTGATCAGAGGCATCTGATACATTATTCATGATCAACCTGGACTGCAGCTCAGGAGAAAGTGGTGAGCGTGCGCTTCTCCTTGGGAAATACGTCTATGAGAGCTGAAGAGCCCCTGTCTGAGGCTGGTGGCATTTTGAAGGAGAAGCTAAGATGCTGGGTGTCTCACTGTTCTGCAGCACCTCCTCAGGCCAGCTGCCCATGGCAAGCCAGGGATAGAGTGTGGTGGCCAGGTCTGTCCATGGCGAGGAAGGGGATACAGCCTCAGCACTGCAAAGCATTGCAGCTGAATGGGCTCCAGCTCATCAAAACCATGGTAGTCATTCATGACACCTCAGCTTCCTTTCGGCTTTTCATACCCAAACCCACTGATTCTTGTGGCACTTAGAGTGGCCAGTGAGTCCCAGCACCCAATGGCAACTTGCACTAGGGAGTGTTTCTATCCAACGTTGCTCCCTCTAAGGGCAGAGCAGCTTCTCCTCGCTGTGACACCCCAGTCCTTGTCACAAGAACATGTGGCTCATTTGAAAGTGGTGCTCCACCTTGATCAGCAACTTAAGGATGGTCCGCTTCCCAGCCTGGACATGAGCACAATGCTCAGCAGCAAGGGATGTGGGACATGCTGGACTTTCTGGAGAGGAGGGAAGGGTGTCAGAGAGGAAGGCAGGGTCAACACGATGAGGACATCTGCATGGCTTCACATCAGGCCCGATTCGGTGCAGGAGTCACAGCCTGAGATGGGTGCAGTCCCCAGAGCTGATCACATCTGCAGGACTTTGGGGAGGATACTAAGAAAGGGACTTTCTTCTCAAAATATCTGAGCAACTAAAGCACCTGGAGAGCCCATCCCTGGGCAGCTGGGGTTTCTCCAAAAGCCAGATCCCTTTCCAGTGTGGGACTTCATTCCAGCTGTCCAGGAGACCAATGGTGAGGACAGTGAGGGGCAGTGGTGTGACAGCAGCATCACCAGTGGGATCTGCTCCCCACCACTGCAGGCATCCCTTGGGACAGGAAGCAGCTGCGTGATCCGTGGGACATCCACTTGGCGTGGCACTTGGCATGATGCCACCACACTGCAGAGGGACTGGGGCTGGGAAGAGCTGCTGGGCTGCGATGTATTGGGCTGGAAGTGCTCTGGTATTAGGGCTGAGGGCGGTCCTAATGGGATCAAAACTGGCCTGAGAGAGACATTGAGGACAACCACAATCTGTATTTCAAGGGGAGGCCTTAGAGATGCCTGAGTCTGGATTTTATATCCCTCTGCCCATGGCAGCAGCCCCACGGGGCTGGGGAAGGGGCTCACACCCACTCCCCAACACTGTGAGCATCCTCTGTGATGCTGCTTCTCTTCCTGAACCCATTTCCTCTCCTTCCCCGCACCTGGGGATGTGCTGCATCTCTGGAGGCTGCAAAGAAACCTGCCAGGCCTGGGATACCAGCTTCCTCCCTGGAAACATCACTGCTGTAATTCCCAGCAGAGCTGAGGTCGGCTCCATATGGCCGCAGACTCCCCTCCGCCTCGCTTGCAGTCTGCCTGGCCCGGCTTCCTCGCAGCTCCTCCCTGGTGCAATATGGTACCTCGCTGCCCAGCGCCAGCACTGGGGGATTAGCTCTTTTTTTTTGTTGTTGTTGTTGCTTTATTAGCTAAACCTAAGGAGGCAGCATTTGTGCCGGCCCTTGAGGGCAGGTGGCCGGGATTTATGACTGCAGCGCTGCCAGGTGACCTGGAGTAGAGACAGGCATTTTGTGCAGGGGAAAAGAAACCAGCACCCATATCCCTGGGGATGGCGGGAGGACCGGACAGCTGCGATGCCCAGTGACCTTTGCCGATGCCGTGTTTGCACTGAGCGCGAGCAGGCTCCCGCGATCGGGGTTATTCACTGGCATCACTCACGCCAGAGCTGGCAAGGAGGCTGTGCCATGCTGAGAGAGCACCCGCATTGCGAGAGTCACAGCTGGCACGGGCACGGCACTGCTCTGAAGGGGCATTTCACTGCTCAGACGGTTGCTGCGCATGAAAAGGGCATTGTAGGGAGCGTGTGTGGCTGGGGAGCAGCTGGCGTTGGCAAAGCATTGCCGTGTCTTAAAGGCACACAAAGACTACCACCTCCTGCCCCAAAGGGCAGATTTGGAGCCGGGGCCAGCAGGAGGGGAAAGGGCAGGACATTGCTGGGTTGGCAATGGACATCACTTTGAGGATGTGAGCATGAAGGGGACAGTCACGCAGGTCCTGGCTGCAATTTGGGGCCAGCTGGATCCCAGCCCCAGGCACCCAGTGCGTGGCATGAGCAGGGTAGGTGCTGCCCTGTGCCCTGTGCCACTTCCCTCTGGGTGCCATGGGATGCTGCCCCCTGGAGCAGTGACACCCAGATCTGCCTAGAGGGAGGGGACTCGGAGACTTAGTGAAAGTCCCTTCACTCCCTTTCTTCTAAGCCAACCGCGGGGAGCCCCTGCCCGTGGTCCCTTGCAGAATCAGGGCATCTGCCCCTGCAGCTGCCTGCATCCCTGCTGCACCCCTGCTGTGAGCACCCCTCCCATGCCCTGCCCGGGGGGTACAGCGTGCCCCCATACCTATCTGCGTAGGCCTGGTTCACACCGAGGGATCACAGAATTTTCCTCCTGAAACTGGTTTTTGAACGGGCTTGGCTCACCCAGCGTGAAGAGCAGGACGGGCAACGCTTTATTTCAGGCGGCGGCATAAATCAGCCTGTGGCTGGTGTCGGGCTCTGCCAGACGTTCCCCTGGGGAAGCAGAGGCAGCCGCAGGGGATGTTTCTCCAAGCCCGAGTTTGCAGCTCGGGGCCTGAGTACAAATCCACTGCCATGTTCAGGTTCAAAAAAGTGACCGGGGAGATGCAAGGAACACACAGGGCCCTCCGGCAGCGGAGAAGGGGAGCCAGCTGGACGCTGTGATGTCTCAGCTCACTGCTGCCAGCTCTGCTGGAGCCAATTTGCCAAACCAGGGTGCAGAAAGTGGCTTGGGGATGCTTGGAAGGATGCAGGGCTCCCTCTGAGGGGTCCCCAGCGAGATGGGGTGCGTGGGGCACCTCAGGAGGCAGCGGGGCGCGAGGGAAGGAGCCACACCAGACAAAAAACACTTGGCAGAGTCCTCAGCAGCCAAACTCACTAGCCCAGACACGCTGCAAAGCACCTCTCACTGGGAGCCGCGGCTTGAGAAGAGCCTTTGAGGAAAAGCCGGGGAGCACAAACATGTTTCTCCTCCTTCCCCTGGGGGGGAAAGCTGCCGTTCCACGGCAGGGTGCTGCACCCCACGTGGAGGAGGACACTCGTGGGGGGCTTGTCACAGCATCTTTGCTTGGGAATGGGGACTGGGGGTGAGCGTCAGGAGAGGGCTAATCGGGGATCCAGCCTTTCCAAGCAGTCGCTGCGGTGGAGGGGAGGGGGGACTCTGCCTCCCTGCCCACCCTTCTGTCGTAATGGGGCTGCCGGGAGCGGGGCGAGAGGTTTTGGGGCGGCGGGGGCT
>JAVJGI010000003.1:18073237-18094570 GCA_035590275.1 Ibycter americanus
GGCAGAGGGCGCCCTGCTCCACGCTTGCGAGCCGCGGCGTGGCGGGGGGGCCGGGGGTGCTGGCGGGTTCCTAAAGCCCCGAGCAAACCCACTGCCGCCCGAAACAGGGACCCCGGCCCTCAGCCCCTGCCCCGCGGAGGGCGAGGTGGTCTGCAGCCTGCATCCGTGCATCCCTGCATCCTTGCATCCTTGCATCCCTGCATCCCTGCCCCACAGAGGGCAAGGTGGTTTGCAGCCTGCATCCCTGCGTCCCTGTCCCTGCATCCCTGCATCCCTGCCCCACAGAGGGCAAGGTGGTTTGCAGCCGGCATCCCTGCGTCCCTGTCCCTACATCCCTGCATCCCTGCCCCACAGAGGGCAAGGTGGTTTGCAGCCGGCATCCCTGCGTCCCTGCATCCCTGCATCCCTCCCCCACAGAGGGCAAGACATTTTGGCATCCCTGCATCCCTGCCCCACAGAGGGCAAGACAGTTTGCATCTGTGCATCTCTGCATCCGCGTCCTGTGGAGGGTGAGGTACTTTGCAGCCTGCATCCCTGCCCTTGCTGCTCTGGTCCTCCCATTTCCTAAGGGTTCTCTAGAGCTGGATGAGGCTCAGAGTCCTGCTTCAAGGATGTTCTGCACAGGGAACAGCTGCAGCACTCACATGGATGAAAAGACACCAAGGGGAGATGATAGAAGGTTAAAATATTCCAAGTGGCAAGGAAATGGTGAGGAGGGGTGACGGTTCCTGCCACCTTCAACAGAAGAGTGATTGGGGCAGCAAATGGAGACTGAAGGTGAAGCTGCAAAATGGGTGGTGTAGGTCACCCAAGTTCTCCCTGCAGGACTCCCTGCTGCAGGGGGCCCTGGGTGCTCGGAGGTTTGCACATGGCTGATAAACAAGCGGACAAAGTCATGTAAGAAAAATCCATGGAAGTCTGTTAGATACAAAAGCTCCGACATCCCTGCGCTGCTGCTGGCTAGAGGACCACTTGGTCAATCGCACCCTACAGTTCCCACTCCTGCACTGCTCCCTGCACACCTGGGAGACATCCAGGCTGGCTACCATGAGGCAGTGGTGGAGACAGACCTCTGGGCTGCCCCAGTCCACCTCTCTTCCCTTCTCACACAGTCTGGATTTCATGCTGCCCTATGTCCTACCAAATCTGCCTCCACATTAAAGCTAATGTAATTTTCTGGGCTTTTTTCTGCCCCTAAAAGAGGCCAGTTGCTCCTACCCGGGAATACCTGTCCCATCTGGCTTCTGGGGTGCTCGTTTTCATTGCATGAGCAAAGGACCAAGAAATAGACCATAAAAATAACTGCCTGCAGCTGAACCTCTCTGGGAAGCTGGGATACACAAAGGAGGTGGCATTAGGGGAAGCCAGTGTCATAGGATCTAGACTATAAACCACCTCCTTCTGCTGCAGGGACAGAGGCCCATGTTTGTGCAGAGGGAGGATCGGTGCTGTAATTCAGATGCTCTTGCAATTGCAGAGTGTGTTAGTGCTGGGAAATCCCCGAAGCTCATCGCCAGATTAAGAATTAGCTCCAGATTGTAGCGAGATGGATCGGCATCCTGGCATGGTACCCTGTGGCGGCCTGTCGTAGCTGCTGCTGGTGCTACGTGATGCGATCGATCGGTCACCATTGCCTAAGGGAAGCAAAAGCTGGGGAAGAAACCAAAACCAGCAGACGAGGACCCGGCACCGTGCCCTCGGACTCTGGCCTGATCCCGGTGGTCTGAGCGCTGAGCTGATTATCAGCAGCTTGATCTTTCCTCTAACGCTACAGCCTGGTGCCCGCACAAGGCTGCCCTAGGCGGAGGCAGTGCACCTGGCTGCCGGCTTTTACGGATGCAGTTGTTTCCAGCCTGGCTTTGCTGGCTGTGCATTGTGTTTCTCACCTTCCCCAGCAATGAAGTGCACAGGGCAGGGAGAGAGAAAGCTTCATTTTAAGCCACTCTCCCTTGCCAGCCTGTGCTGCCCAGGCGCTCCGGCAAGCCTTTGGCTGGCAGCCTGAAGGCCAGGAGTTACCAGCCTTGCTCAGGAGTGAGAAAGGTCCCCTGAGGACAGGACTGGGGTGACAGAGGACAGCACGGGAAAAGCCACTTTGCAGAAGGCAGTGCTTGGGAGGACAACGGCTGGCGTCACGGCAGGAGAATGGGCAGACTCAAACATGGGCTGTGTGACCCCTCCAAGCAAGAGCCCCCTCTGCTCTGAGACGCCCTTAGTCCTCCTGTCCCACTCCTGGGGCTGGGACACAGAAAAGATTTGTTGCAGTTTTCCTTGCAGGACTGTTGGCAGAAAACTTTGCCAAAGCCCTCGTGGACACATCAGGAGGGACAGGGAGGGATGAGGGATGTCCCTCCCAGGGGCTGTTTGGCCCTGAAGGGGAAGGAGCCCACAGAAGGCCAAGCAGACCTGCCAGCATACAGGCTCTGGTGTCCGAGGCCACTGCCTTTGCTTGCAGAAGACAGCCCGCAGTCCCAGGGTTGCCAGCCTCTCCCAGCAAGCCAAGCCTGGTCGGGCTGTGAGCTGAATCACAACGGCCTCCCTGCTGCCTGCGCACATGGGGAGAGTGGGGGATGCTGTTCTGCTTCTCTCTGTGCTCCCCTGGTCTCTCCAAGTTGCCAGGAGATGCTCCAGCCTTTTCCTCTCCCTTGTGCTTTCCCCCCCAGCTGACTGCCTGCAGCTCCAGGTGAGAGCCCACCACCTTGGCCTCTTGGCTGCAGGGTGGGGAGGTTCCCAGGCACCTTTTGCCAGCCTGGGGCTGAGCAATTTGTTCTGGAAATGACACCCCCCTGCCTTTTTCTTGCCCCACGGTGCAGCCAGGTGGCTGTTAAATACCACACACCCCCTGCACTTGCTATGCCACGAGGTGCCCATGGTGTCCGGTCCAGTGCTGGGACACCCTGGGGAGCTCATGAATTTGAGGATCCCCCAAACAGCCCAGGGAAAGGGGGAGAAGCTCCAGAGCAGGAAGTACCTGTGCCCCAGTGCTGCCCCAGCCCAGCAGATACAGCTTCAGAGATGAGCTGGAGCCACCATGGAGACTCTCTGGGCACCCAGACAACTTGTACCACAGGCATTTTCAGGAGAAGGATTATATGCTGGAGAAGGAGAATTAAAGTCTGGGACTGAGAGACGGAAAGTAAATGCAGATGTTTAAATAGCCCAGGAGCTATAGGGCATGCTGTGCTTTCTTCTGGAAGAAAGGACGGGAGATGTAGCGGTGAGGTTGGGTGGGATTTTGAAGTCATCTGACAGGTCAGTGTTGGTGTTAACGTGCACCAGTATGGTGAGCATCCTATGGAAGAAGGTCTAAGGGGGATTTGTATAGACTCTTCCAGCCCCAAAAGACAAGGAAGACAGTGTCAGACATGACTGGCTGTGTTGGTTTCGTCAGATGAAGCCCTGGGCTGTGCAGGAGGCAGAGCTACACATAAACTGGGGCTCTGCTGCTGGCTGCCGTGGCTTTGAGACAAGCTGGTGACAGTCTGGGGAAGCACTGGGCTGACAGTGCAAGGCAAAGATGCTGAGGAGATAAAAGCAGTTCAAACGCAATGTGTTATCGACAGAATGAGCCCATGTGGCTGGAAGAGATCTTGGTCACATATATGCCGGGGTTAGATGTGTGCTTACCGAGCCAAAGGAATGGGAAGCCTTCCCTGATGAGGGAAAACTTGGTGCCATTGGTAGGAGTAAAAGACACTGGTATGGTTCACGTGAGGGGAACTGTTCAAGGAGGACAGTCTGCGTGAGAGCTGCGTGGGAGGGAGCGCTTCATGAACGGGCTTTCCTCGGTTTAGAATTATTGATAAGTGCGAAGTGTGAGATCTGGACTGCACATGGAGTGACATGCTAACGCCAGCGCCCGAGAGCGGTCCTGCCTGCCAGGCTCGGCACCAGGCGGCTGAACCAGAGAGCAGGAGCAGTTCACTACTCCTTGGCCTGCCCTTGGGGAATGGGGATAAAGCACTGGGTTGTTCGGAGAAATTACACCTGGGTGAAGACTATCCTGAAGGTCTGACACATCCACTAGTTAAAAAAACAAAGAAAGAAGGTTGCTGAAACTGTAGGTAATAAACTGACATGAAAGGAACCACACAGGACACAAAATAACGTGACTCCAGACCTCGTTATGACAGATACAGGTGAATTAATCACTGGGCTGGAAGGCAGTGGTTACCTGGGGACTAGTCAGCCTGACCTGATTCCACTTGTTCTGGGTGAAAAAGTTCTGGCTCATTTCTGTGTGATGCTCCACAGGGTTAATTTTTCCTAAGTTGAGAGAAAGTAGGAGAGATACTGGTTGGGAGGAATAATTTAGAAAAAAATGTGAGAAAATATTGTGAGCTCTTCAGAAAGAGTTTTTGATAGTTGGCAGGTCACAGTGCAAACAGAGAGGAAACGGGTTTGGCTACAAGCCCATTCTGATTCAGTGGTGAATTGGAAACCAAAGAGCTACATATCACAACTGGAGGGGAGGGAGGACACTAAAAATCAGTCAATAAAATGGAAACTTGTGGTATTGATTAGGAAAGCTAAAAAAGAGCAAGGAAAAAATCCATGTTGGGCAGGGGTGAGGAGTACAGGAGAGACTTGCAGGTAGATGGAGAACAAAAGAAGGGACAGCATGGATACAGTCTCCACTTAATACCATGGAGATGATAAAACTAACAGTGATATGTGAAAGTTGTGCTCAGTAAGTAATTCCATTTCGAGAGCAGGAGGGGGATATACCCGTATCAGACGAGATATCATACAGACCACTGGAATCTTGGAAAGATATTAGAGCACATACAAGAGTAAACTCACAAGCCCAGAAGAGTCCTTAGAGAGCTGGCAGAGGTGTCCTACCTTACTAATCTTTATTTGCAAGAAGATCAGAGAAATGCTAATGTTTTGCCAGAATTTCTAAAAAAGGCAAATGAGATCACTGGATAAATCAGACCTGTTAACCTGGCATCATGCAAAAGAGTGGAAGAGAATCTGAGCTTTAACCAACACAGAACTAACAGGCAAGAATATAAATAATGAATTGCCCTGTTTGGTGGCAATGAGGTTTGGTACACAAAACCAATCCTGGCTTTGGTAAGTGAAGCTCACTGCGTGACAACATTGTTCTTGTGAACATACTGACTGAGAACTCTGCAATACAACATGGTAAAATATTTCTACAGGAGCCAGCTACAGGTGGGCCTCAGAAATAGTTGACCTCTGTTGTCATACAATCTTCCTTACGGGCTTCCCCTGGAAGGTGGATGCTCTTGAATCCTTCTCACCACTGATAATGCTGGCACATGGCAGAAGGATGGGTAATGAGATAAGGGCATCACAGTCCTGCTCGGTGGTTTGCTCCTTTGGTGAACTCAACCTGTTCAAATCAAACATCTTAGCAAGTCAAATGCAAGGAGCAAGGAGCAGATTGTGGACTTCATGTACTGAGTGGGAGGATGGAAAGGTGCCGAGCAACCAACTCAACCAGAGCTCCCACTGTGATATGGGACTAAAAGGAATAGCACAATTTTTTGATGTTTAAAAAGAGAGCAATGACATGGCTGATGCAGAAGACTTGCCTATGCTTTTCAGTTTTGTTTTGTTTTGTTTTGTCTTGTTTTGTTTTTAATGGGGATGAAACATGGGAGAAGATATAGAAAAGAATCACTGCAAGGAAGCCCAAGCATGGGAAAGAACGAGAACACACATGCCTGGTCTGGTTATCCAAATGAAACAGAGATTAAGAGGTGTATGAGTGTTTTCCTAAGGCCACAGGAAAGCTGATTTCAGTTGTTGTAGGTAACACTGAACATTTACAGAAGAGAAACCAACAAGACACAAACTCTACAGCCTGTTGCCGACATGAAGGATGCGTTCTAACAAAGTAAAACCTCCAGCCGTTTCTCATCGTGTTCCCAATCTCTTTGGCTTGGCAGAAGGAAGATGCACCACAGGTGTCGGAGACCTCACCCTGGGAAACAAAACCCTCAGACACGCCCTTTGATCCCCTACAGCAATCCCAACATACATATTCATCTCAACGTACCCCGAGCCCGTATCCCACAGCACATACCTGGGATACCTACCTCTGCTGGCTAATATCACATTTGTATCAGTTCTGCACTAGTTGCAGCATTAGGGCCACTTAATGTATCGTTACTGGTGCTTGATCTCTCAAGTGTCTTAAAGAAGGTGGTGTTCATACAGCCTGACTTTCTTAATGTCTTATGAGGATAGCCAATGCTAAAATATCCTTATTGCTCCTTCTACACCCATTTTAATCTAGCACCTTTACACATTGAGAGATTTATTGTTTTATTGCTCCATTAACAAACTCATCCACGGTAGTCTTCATCCAAGGTCCCATGACTCTTCTTTATACTAACTGACAAAACCTTTTTCTAGGAGCTAAAGTTTTTTAAGTTAGAATGCTCTCAGGAGCCTAATTGCCTCCATTTCAACACTAAATGCTTTAATATAGGCAACAAACCAATGGCTAAATTCCAAAGCCAGGGTAAACCCACATTAGAAATGATCAGGCTTCCTCAACAAGAAGCATGACTAATCGTCAGAACCAACCAGCTAATGAGAGACTGACTCTATGGGTTTATCTCCAGATCAAGACCTGGTTCCCTTCTGGAAGAGAGCTGTTTGATTTGGCATCCCTTGTAGCAGTAAGTGGGCAAAATACAATGGCCTGTGGTGTAGAAGAAGCCATATGGGAGGGGTGGCCATTCTTCTGGTCTGATCCTCCCAAATGCACTGCACCTCTGTCTGCTTCGCCAAGACCTGGAGGTGAGCAAATGGGCTCCTTGAAAGCAAGGTTAGAGAGACATCTCACCCAGCCTGCCCCTCCTCTCTACCTTCAAGGGATGCCTTAATATGCAGTGTAAAACAGTCAAGGGCAGTCAAGGCATGGCTAACCCCAGTCCAGAGTCAGCAAAGGCCTGGGAGCCTCTCTGTTACATACATCTTCGGCACGTGTCTGGAACTGTCACCAACCTGAAAGACCAAACAGGGCCTTCCTTGGAAATCTCAGCTTGGGGAACTTGTTCCTTCACCAAATCCTAGTCCCCAGTCTGAGGCTGAGCCCACAAATCATGGTGCTCAAGGGAAGTCCTGTTAGATCAGAGCTGCTCACATGGCTTATGGCAGCTATGCCAGGATTGTCTTCTTACAAGTGACCCAAAATGTTGTCTTGTGATGGCTTATTGAGATGTACCCCTGGACACGGAGTGCCTCCTTTTCCTCGCTACTTGCTGGAAGGCTGCTAACACAATGGGATGGGTGAAAGGTGGGAGAATGAACGGTGCACTGAAGGCAGTTCTCCGTCCTGCTTGATGGTAGTGGGCATCCCTGTATTAGATGATTATATTAGGAGTGGTGCAGTCTCACCTTCAGCTATTGCCTCAAAGCATCCCTCAGTAAAGGTTTGCTCCAGCTGGCAGACTTAATCTTGTCTCTTTTGGATGTGGCCACATCTCTGCCATCTCCTCCCTTTCTCACCACCATTTCTGCCTGCCCCCCAGCAGCACAGTACCCTGGACATGAGGGCTTTTGCCCTGAGGAGATGGCAGTGAGCACACAGCATTGCCATATTTATCTCCAGCAACTCATAAGTACATCAAGCCTGTCCTATGGTTTCCAAGCCAGCATCTCAGGTTGGAGACCACAAGGTCTGATGAGGGTGAATGCTTTGCCCTCAAGGTTGTTACAGAAATGATCATTGCATCTCTGAAATGGAAGTAAGCCCTTGGCTTCCAAAAGGATGGGCTTCCAACATCTTTACTGAGGCGAGTGCAAGCTCTCCTTGTCTCTGGGTACTCCATGGTGTGAGACTGTGGCAGAGCCTGAAAGCCACGGTTAGGGCCATTATCTGTTCCTTTGACACAAAACATTCGAAGGCAACCATAACGCTCCTAGGACCTCCTCAGGAGACAGCCTAGAATGGTGGAACCCACTTCTCCAAGAAGGACAGGCTGCTTCCAATCTCCCTGCAACCCCCTCTGTGTTTCTTGGCCCATTCATTTCTTGCTGCATGAGCACAGAGCAAGGGGCGTTGCTGTGAGGCATGTGCAGGCGCTGACTACCAAAACATGACTCTCTTCCATGGACTTGCCACTCTTGGGGAGCATGTGGGAGAGCAACCAAAGCCGTGGCACTTTGAGGAGGGTCTCCCAGACCCTGCTTGGCTGCTGGGAAGGGGAACCTGGACGTAAGCAGATTTGTGGGGTGGCTGTGGGTGCATCTACGGGTGCTGGGAGCAAAGCTGCTCCGCGCACTTGGAGCTGCAGTCCCACACACTTAATCAGCACCAAATGTGCATGTATATAAAGTGAACAGAGGGAAAGTCTTTGTCAGGCAATGGCAACTGCTGGTGCAGAAACAGTGAGAGAGCCCTTTTCCCTTCAAGTTTACTACTTTTACCACTAACCTAGCCTGGAAGCCCTTATTACTCCCAACGAAGCCGGGATCTTGCTCTAAAGCCAACCAACGAGAATGATAAGAAAACCTGCACCTATATATATAAGTGTGCATGCATTCTTCTGTGTGTGGGTGCCCGTGTGTGTGTGAGCGTGCCAAGGGGTGTGAACGTGGGTTTGGGTGGAGCAGGAGCGCACCTCACTCTCCCCGGGTGCTGGCATGGGGAGCCAGGGGGGGGGCTGCCGGCAGTGGCAGCGGGCTCCCTCCTGCTGCCGGGAGGCTTGGGGTGGGAGGGAGGAGTTCAGCACTTCTGCAAACAGAGGCGTCTCTCAGAAATGCCAGCAGCCACTTCAAGGGCAGGTTTGCAAAGGAACTCGGTGCCCTGTTGCAGAGCTGGAAGGAAGCAGGCAGCTTCTGCAGGGAATCTGTTGCCTTGAGCACCCCTCCAGGCTCTTTGGAGAGTCTGTCCTCACAAACCCCTGGCAGAAACCCTGCTCATGGTCTCTAGATGAGCCCCAGCCAGGATGGGGGAGACCCACCAACAGGGAGGTGTGAAAGGTGCAGAGGCTGTCTGGAAGGGATGTTATCTTTGCTGATGCAGGTGGCAAAGCTCCCCCAGGTCCAGGGGAGCTGCCAGTAGCCCATGGCAGCCAAATCACCTTGACCGTCCTCCTCTCTGCTCTGGCTGTCAGACTTCTGCCAGTGGTAGGACAGGTGCCTGGTGGCTCTTGGCAGAAGGGTCACTCCTGCAGTTTGAGACCTCAGCCCTGCCCTGCATCCCATGTGCTTGGTGGGAGACCCAAAGCCGGACCATCCTGCGGGTCGGCAGTGCCTGATGGGCACTTCTGAATTGCCTGACTCCCGTCCTCGGGGTGCTTTTCCTGGGACTGACACCAACCCACTCACGCCCACAGCAGGCACTCACCCACATTTCATCTGCTGGTCCAGGCTGGTGAAAGAAGGCTGAAACCTGGCCTCCTCTGCTGCCTGCGGCCCTCCCATGGCCCACAGCATCTGGAAGCCGTGGCAGGCATGCCTGCTGCACCACACGGCATTTCTGCAGGCGAGGAGGCCTTTGAGAGGCCAGGATAATGGCTAATAGTGCTGTTTCCCTCTGCTCTGCTTTCCTTCAAGTGAATTACCAGGGTCTTGCTGGGAATTATCCTGCCATTACCCAGCGCTCTGGGGAGCTGCCAGTGATTTACTTAACAGCAAATAACACAAAGAGCCGGACACGGCGGGAGCTACGCAACCAAACAAGCTGGGGAACGTGCAAGTGGAAGAAAAATGCTGTAACAGCAGCCAAGGTGCAGGGATCTGGCCGGGGCTGCGGGCCAAAGATGGGCACAAGGATGTTGCCAGGAGCAGCCCTCCATTTGCACATGGACTAACGGAGCTGTTCTCCCCTGAGGGCAGATTTGGTCTGTGGCATAGCTGAGTGCGATGGAAATGTCAAAGGGTGGTGGCCCCGCGGTGCTGTGCCCAGCTGGCTGGGGGTAGTTCAGGGCTGCAGCACGAGAGGAAAATCCAGCCCTCCCTGCTCCTGCAGAGCCGTAGGACTCAGGGATGGTCAGGAGGCTGCGAGCAGCCTGGCTGACCCCCTGCTCTCACACCAAGACCCACCCAGTGCCTGCATAGGGGGTGCAGCAGGGACCAAGAGTCCTGACACCCCCCTCACTGCCTCTTTGCACCTTTCAGACTTTGCCCTTGTCACCCTTTGTTGTCCCACGGGTAAGCACAGCCCTCAGACACCTGTGACCTGCCTTGTCCCAGCCACAGAACTGCCTGTGACAGCCTCTGCCCTGGGGGACCACCACGGTAGGAGTCTGCTCAGGGCTGCTCCTTCCTCTCTCTGGGAGCTGCCCTCTGCATGCAAAAGGACGTGGACCCCCCACAGACATGTGCCACCCATGTGTGTGTCCCCCCCCTGCACTGCACCCTCCCCACAGGCTTTCATACTTGTCATGTCTCCCTCTCCTTGCACAGGCTGCCCCTGCACCGCAGCCATGCACCCCCTCCCCAGCACTGTGCACCCCCAAACCCCCCAGCACCCACACGGACCCCCTTGTCCTCCTGCCCGGTGCCTGCTCCCACACGGCTCTGCACACACACGCTCTCCTCTTGACACTTTACAGGCGCCGGGCGAAGGAGGGGCTCCGTCGAGTGCTAGAAAGTTGTTCCCACTCTGCGCTGGGAGCAACTACATTACTCACGAGTCCTTTTTTAGTGCGGGTATGTTTCCCCTCCATCTCCAGTCCATTAGCTACTATGGAAACAACGTGTCATTGCCCAGAGGTGGAGTTCAGCCACAGCCAAAACAGCCGCGGATAAATTCCAGCACCCAAATTCACATCCTGGGGCAAAGCCCATGCAGCTCAGCCAGGGAACGGGAGCAGAGTCCCGGCCGTGCTAAGGAGGCAGATGTCAGCCCAGGCTTGCCGGCTGTAGGATATGTGGGGTGTGGGAAGCACTGGTGGGGACCCCGTTGTCCCAGCTGGGGTGGAAATGGCATGGCTGGGGAAGGCCGGGGTGATTTACTCTTCCGGAGCCCAACCGAGGGCGTGCGAGTGGTGTGGAGATAAACAGCAGATCCGCAGGGCCTCGCTGCCTCATTTCCGCCGCGTCCTGCGGCGCCCGCTGCCCGGCCTGGGGCTGCTCTGCCAGGGCGGCTGCGGGGGGGAGGAGGCAGCTCGGCAGTGCAGCTGGTCTCGTCCCCCGGCTACATCATTTGGTCCCGCTCGCTCCAGGCTCCTACCGTGTCCTTTCGCAGCAGACACCCATTGCAGCCCTCAGCTGCGGATGTTGGTTGTCGCGAGATGTCCAGCCTGAGCAATTTGTGCATCTCGCCCAGGTCCCCATCGCAGAAGGGCACGAGGGGGCTGGTCCCCATTGCACCAGGGCAGCCGAGGTGCCTGGTTGAGCTAAGCTGCTGGGTCCCACTGCAGGCAAGCAGTGGAGAGGGGAGCACTGCGGGGTGACTCCCTCAAACTGTGTCCCCATACCCTGAGTTACCTGGATCTGGGGAGGGACCATCAGTGTCCCAACACTTGCCTGGCTCCCTGTGTGGGAAGCCGTACCCATGGCAAGGCAGGAGCTGTAGGGACCCAGGGGAGTTGCAGTTGGAGTGTGGCTGCTCCTTGCCATATTTCCTAGGGACTGTGGAGAGAAAGAGGGCAGGCAGGGATGGTGGCACATCCTGCCTAGAGGCTTTCATATCAAGGGTGAGTCCCGGCCCCGGTCTCCCCTGGCAGATGGAAAATGCTGGAGACAGGAAGCAAAGCCCTTGGAAGGAGGAACTTTCCTTGGCGGCAGCCAGCAGTCCGTGACGGGGCTGTCCCACCCAGCACCGGCGCTGCCCAGCTGCCTGCTGCTGCCTGTGGGCACCCTTCCAGCTCAGACTGCCATGTCCCACCCTGGTGGCTTTGCCACCTTGCAGTGCCAGTGCTTGGGGACAGCAGGGTCACACACGGTAGGGAAGAGCTACACCAGCGCCTCCAACAGCTCACCCAGAGACGGGCACTGGAGCCATCTCTGGCCCTAGCTTGGACCCTCCCTCCCTTCCCCAGCTTCTCCAGGAGTTGGAGCAGGAAAACCTGTTAGTCCCCGGGGCAGCCTAGGAGCTATCCACCAGCTTCCGAGCTGGAGCAATGACCTGAGTAAGTGCCTGCCTGGATTGGGGCCAGCAGGAGCAAACTCTGGCCATGAGGCTCCCTTGGAGGAGGGAGGGAGAGACCGGAGGCGAGCGGGGATGCCTTTCTAAAGCAGGCAGAGAAATTGCCCATCAGCAAGGATTCTCTGCAAAGAGGCGAGCGTTGTCTCTGAAAAATAACAGAACAAACATCGGGAGGAGTAAAAAAATAATGCAGGTTTCCACAGCGGGGATTTTCAACCTGTTCTGCTTTGCTGATCTCCAAAAACATCCCACCAGAGATGTGAATTCCTTTGTAGCAAACCCACACCACCTGGCAAGACACTTGCTGGCCTCAGTTACCCTTCCTTAAAAGTGATCCATGGAGCCACAGGGATCCCCCAGCCATGGAAACTGCAGCTCTGGAGAGCACTGGAAACATATAACAAACCAGGCTGGTTTACCCACATGGGAGCCCCGTGGAGCAGATTGCAGCCTCAAAACCCCAGGCCTGCCAGGGCATGGCCTTTGCAAGAGCGATGCTTGTCTGACAGCCACTAAGGAAGGGGTAGGAGGGCACCCAGTGTAGCTGAGAGAAGCTGAGCTGCACCCCTAGGGATGAGCAGTACTGCAGAAATCGCAGCTTTGAACTCATGCTTCAGCCATGGTGCTCGGTGTAGATTCTCTAGTGACTAATAAAAGGCCAGAGTTTGCAGTAGCCAGTATCTTGGAGGGGTGCTAGTGAGCATTCCCGCTCTGCTCAGCCACTTGTTTCCAGGACACTTGCAAGAAGACCTAGGATCTCCCCCTCGCCTCCCCAACAAATTAGTTTAAAATTTGTCCCATGGGTTTGCAACAATCAGAAAGGAACGGGAAGCAAAAATGTGAGGAAGGCTCCCTTTCTTGGAAATCAATGTGGAAAGTAGCTGGAAAAAATGCTGGGGGATGTGGGAGGGTGGAGAGAAGAATTAGGAAGGGAGCGGTCCTGCTCCTAAAAAAGGAGGTTGAAATATCCCTCCTCTCCGAAATCCTGAGTATTACAGGTGTCTCCACTGAAGCAGGATGCCCGAGCATCCTGACCTAGCAGGGGACAGTCCTGAGATACAGATTGGTCCCAATGTCCCCAGTCACATCCTTGTCCTGGATCTGAGAAATGGCACCCAAGAAAATCCCTTCCAGGCAGGAATCTTCCTTGTGTTCCCACCCTAGTGTTAGGGGTGTGAACACAGCCCCCATCAGCTCTGCAGCTGAGCTGTGTGACACAGGGGACACCCACCTGTCTGTGATCCCACAGGTATGGCATTTTCCCCCATAACCCCTTTGCCTTTGCCTTTAGTCACTCTGATGTAAGAAACATCCTTATAAGAGACCTCTCAGATAGACAAGCCTCCTCTGAAGTCTGCACAGCCATGAAACGAGTTGGCCAAATGATTTGGTTGAAAATCAGTCTCCCTCTGGAAAAAAAAAACACCAAACGGCAGGATTTGTTTTCAGCCTGATCTGTTCCCTGATCAGACTCTTGTTGCACAAGGAAGGAGTGAGGCTGCTCACTGGGCAGGGCTGGATGGCTCCTTTTGGCAGCGGCACAGATTTTGATCAGCTTGAAGCAATCGGTGAAACTGCAGCCTGAACTTCCAGTGACTCACCCAGAGAAGGGAAACTTCCTGGCTTGTGTGTTTGAGCATTTCTGGAAAAACTGCTATATTTGGCATGGAAAATAGGAAGGATTCCTCCGGCCACTTGAAATGGGAGCAGCAGAAATGACTCAATGGGCAGTTTAAGAGAGCTGAACAAGGGTGCTCTCTAAATTATTCATTGCGATTCTCCACATTGTGTGTTTTGCCCACAACAGCCTCAACAGTGTCTGCACACAGGATGGTCCAGGCTCCGCCAGGAAGATCCACGATTTATTGCTCTGACAGCAACCCCACCAATGCATACTGGCTGTATATTATTGACTACGGACATTATAGGCTGCTTCCCATCTGTTTACCAACAAATACTGCTCCTAAAAAGGTATGGCATTGTGCTTATCGCTACACGTTGACCCAGCGTGAAAAATCTGCCAATTTATATTTTCATGACATCAGTAGCTAGAAATGCATTTCTTGCCAGCTTCAAACACTGTCAACTGTTTCATCTAGTATGCTGGGAAAAAAATAATGAAGAAACTGCTCTTCTGCAAAATCCTGAGGTTGGTGGAGGGGGGCGGGGGGGGAGCTCTTTCTGAGGATTTTAAATGGATTCTTCCTCTCTCTTCCCTTTTTTTTTTTTTTTTAAATACTTGTCCAAACGGTTATTCAAATAGCTTGTTCATTAAACTCCTGAGCTGGTAAATGAAAATCATCATTTTCAGATCATAACATTATCGCCTAAAAGAAAAAAAGATGTGAATAAATCCCAAGAAAAAAATAATCAACAAGTTTTTATGAAAAATCTGTTAAAAAGAGAGAGAGGGCACCAAACATTTCCATTGGGTGAAATGCCAATTGGCTCCTGGTTAGCGTATATTAAATTAAATATTCAATTTGGTCATGCACCACTTTTATTGGCGGATTAAATATCGACAAATATGTCTAGCGCAGGGAGATGCTTCACGCTGCAGCCTGACAACTCCCGTGACAGCTCTGGATTAGTGCTTTGGGTGGGAAAACCTCTTCCTCCCACCACTGAGACCCTGCGAGGCTGATGCCTGGGATCCACATGGCCATGGCCACTGCATGGGGGCTACTCCTCTCACCTTGTGACCCCCCAATGCCCAGCATGGCTGTGCCAGCAGTGAGTGACCGGCACCTCTGCTGTGATGCTCAGGACAGGGAGCAGAAAGGGGGCTGCTGGGCAGCGACCTTTTCCCAGCTGCCAAGGCTTTGGAGCCGAGGGACCTCCAGAACAGGGAGTGGGATCATTGGATTTAATTCCTTCCCATTTCTCTGCTGAATTTATCCAGTTGTTTTTTGCCTGTAAATTTTTAAACCATTCTCCATGCTCCCACAGCAAGGAGGCCGCAGCTTGGCTATGGCAGAAGAGCTATCACTTTCGTCGGCATGGAGCTTGCTGCTTTCTGGTGCCCCCACGCTCTTGTACAGGGAAGAGCTGGACACCCGCCTTGATTTTGCAGGCTTTTTTCCTCCTCCCCACTCAGCCTGTTCTTTCTGAGGGTGCTGCTCAGTGGGAACCATCCCATGCAGGAGGGTTTCAGCCTGGAAGCGGCAGCCTCCTTCCCCCTGACTCCTCCCTGCCTGGCTGGAAGGCAGCCAGTCCCTCCAGTGCTCCAGCAGCGTGGGGGGCGAGCTGGGAGGCGAGGTGAGCGGAGGAGCACTGCTATCCCTGGCACCCTATGTCTTCAGCCCACCAGAAGCCCCAGGAAGGAGTGAGACACATTGGCATCGTATCAGACAGAAGGGGCTTGTCCAGGGCTCTGTTTTGCCTCTCAAATGTTGCCCCTGGAGATTCGGTAGCTGCTTGAGACTTCTGGCCCATCAATTATTTAATTCCCTCCAGCCATGTGGTCTCCAGCCCGGAGTGCTTGTCTCCTCTGAACGCACAAGCCTGCGTGTGGGGGAAGTGGGGCTGGGCAGGGGGCTGTGGAGCTGGGGCTGGGCAGATGATTCCCGCTGGGAAGCAAAGGAGAGGCACAGGGGACAAGTCCCGCCAGCTGAAATGTTGAGCTGAGCGCTTCAGCTAGCATCTTCTTGCCCAGCCACACACCTGCTAGAGGGGTGGGTTTGTCTTCTCATCTTCTGGGATGACCCCAGGTAAATCATCTCCCCACACTGTGCCTCACTTTCCCCACCTATAAAATGGGGGCAAATATTTCACAACCAGTGTAAGTTTTGGTGGCATCCACCACCTGCCATACCAGCACACAAAAGTGTGTGCGAGATGGTGGTTTGCAATAAAAAACATGAAGCGTGGCTCTCACCTCTGCTTACAGGAGCCACACCACCATGGATGTGTCTTTAGCAGATCGCTTAAGGTTGCTGGTCCCTGTTTGCTGCTGCTGTCCATGCCATCTTGAGCTAAAAGCAGTACGGCACAGCACGGCACGGCACGGCACGGCGGGTGCTGCTGGGTAGGCAGGACAAGCCGCGACACGCGGTCAGGCAGGCGGCTGGAGCCGGGTAGGTGTGTCGCTGTTACCCAATAAATAACTCAAGCCCTAAAGCAGCCCATTGTAATTACAGGGGCCCCGCGCAGATTGAAAACGAAGAAGAAGGAGGAAAAAAAAGGAAATCAAGGTTCAGTCTTCCCCAGGAGGTAGCGCTCCACGGGGGAAGCAATAGAGGGGAGCGGTGATTTATATCTCTCCAGAGGAATTCTCCTTTCCAGGGCTGCCCCAGGCGCCAAACTGCCGCCAGGTTCAGCTGAGTTTCTCATCTGAATATGCATGAGCCAGTAATTAATTCTCTCTGATACTGATCCAGATTTGGGGTTGGTTTTGTGAGTGTGTGCGTGCGCATTGTGTGTCTGTCTTCTCCCAGGTGTGTCGATGCGGCAAGGAGGGACGAGACGAAGGAGCAGTGGCTCTCCACGGAGTTGTCCCTGAAGGATGGTGGCCATCGGCACCCCATGGCTGGCTTGTGGCAGGAGGGGGGTCCTGGTCAGGTGGGGACCCCTATGGGGTAGCTCTGGGGGTGTCCTGCTGGGGACAGTGGGAGGAAGGGTGATGGAGAGCAGGGCACAATTGGGATCATGTGCCTGGGGCTGGCCGCATCATGCAGCAATCCCTGCCCCAACACACATCCAGCCCTGGGCATGTGCAGGGGGGGTTTCCCTCCTCCTGAGGACATGGCAAAGACGTCGTGTTTGCAAAGCGCTGGGAGAGGCAGGGAGGGAAGAGAATCTGGCCTCGCCTCCCCCCTCCCGCCTCCTTGACTCTCTCTCCTTTTAAATCTCTTCCGCGCATCACTTTTAGCAGTGGGACGGGAGCCCTGAGGAGTGAAACCATGTCTCTGGCCCAAGGCCCAGGCCTGGGGCAGCGTGTGGGTGCGTAATCTCCATGTGATAGGCCCCTGCCCCGAGTCCGATCCACGGCATTGTTCACTTGGGCTTGTAGTCACAACCAGTCTTCAAACTGGGGAAAAATCCAGAAAACTCATTAAAAGAGAGAAATAACCGTTTTCCAACTTCACCAAGCCCGTGCCCTGGGGCACAGGTCTCTTCCCCCTGCACGTCCTCCTCACCCTTCACTTGATAAAAAGGCAATAATCAGCTTTGCTGCCTTTCAACCCAGCTGTGGGGCCCCAGCAGTGCACCAGGGTCAAGCCAGAGTCATCCTGGCACACAGGCAGGGAAGGACAGGGATTCAGGGATTTCAGTGCTGGCTTCCTGAACCATGGCATCACTGGCGCTGGCCCTCAGCAGCCAGGGAGTTGATACCGGGTCCTCTTCTGCTGTTGTGGGCTCCCTGGAAGAGTCAGCATCCCAAACTGAGGCTTCCCTTGTCTCCCCGTCACATCCCCACCCTGCCTGCAGGCAGGAGCAGGATTAACAGCAGTGCTGGGGTGTATTGCTGCCCTCAACCCGGCCCTCGATCCTGCCAGCACCCAGTTGAAGGAGGCAGCAAAGGGCGCTCCCTTGCCACCACCTCTTGTCTGGCCAGTGTGGTGGCTTCACAGATCTGTGGAGAAGCCAGCGAGCATCTTGGACATCCAGGAACTGTGGTGTCTTTGCCTGCTGGGGTCAGGGGACATCAAGAGATCACACTCACTTTCCCATATCCTCCAGTCATGGGGGATAACCCTCCCTAGAAAGCTGTCCTCACCCTGGGGCTCCACGCAGAGGCCCAAGGGGGACACTGGTGGGACGGTGCCGCGTCCTGCCCAGCACATCCTTCTCTGGGTGCCAGCAGTGGGATGCAGAGCAGCCAGACTCCCTACATCCTTCTGAGGGATCCCTGCAAATGTCTCCAGGCTTGGTGAGCAGTGGGCTGGGAAAGGCCAATGAGTCAGAGCCCTGTTTTGTAATGCAGGGGGCAGAGCGCGTGTCAGAGCAGGGATGGCCGTGAGCTGAAGTGTGGGGCCCGCCTGGGCCTTTTGCAATCCTCTGGGGAAAGGCGAAGTCGGTGTCTCCATGCCTTAATTAAAATGCGCCACAGGGGCCCGCTCCCTCCTGTTTACGTGGTTCATGGGGATGGACAGAGGAGCAGCAGCCTGGAACGTAGGGAGGCGGGCGGCTTCATCAGCCCTTCCCTGGGCTGGGGTGGCTAATGGTCTCCAAGTGCAGTCTCTGCCTCCTGCGGCAAGGTCTCAGCTTTGGTCCCACAGTCTCACGAAGACGCTTTTTGGACCCGTGAGCTGGCCCCAGTGCTCTACACACCTCCACTCCCTCCTGGGAGCACACATGAAGCTCCTTCCCACCTCCAGCCCCCCCAGAGGCGTTCATCGAGGCCCCACAGAGGAACATCCACGTAGCCATGGCCCCCACATGCAACCCTTGCCCATGGAGGAACAGACGGTGACACAGTCAGGATGTCATCTCTGCCGGCTTCATGTCCCGCATCACCAGCCTGACCTAGAAACACTACCACGTCTCGTGCGCTGGAGCCTGGGGATGCTGCAGGCTCATCCCTCTGTTTTTTCCAGAGCAGCTGAGTGACAGTCGCCCCTCCCCTGCCTCTCCGAAGAGCGTAATGAGAATTTCCTCCGAGGAGCAGCTTGCCGCGATGAAATAATCGCCCTAGCAGCAGGATCTTCGTCGGGGATTAGAGAGGCTGCTACTTTGCTGAGCTAGGGAAACGGCCAACAAGGAGGGAAAACTCCTACCGCCTCCTCCAGCACCTCGACTCCTTTGCCAAAGCGATCGCCTGCTGTAGACGGAGCAAGGTCCTGGGCAGAGCTCAGCCCTGGAAACTTCTGTCCCTGATGCTTGGGCACTTTTGCAAACTCCCCTTCCACCCGTCTACTCCTCTCACTGTTCCCTGCCGAGCTGCTCCCCAGCCCCAGCCCGCGGGAGGGGTGGAGAAGAGGTAAAGCAGCAGCTGCTTTTCACAGGCAACTGTTGTTTTTTTTTTTGTTGTTGTTGTTTCTTTTTGGATTGTTGAGGCATAAAACGCCAAGCTGAGCCTGTCTCTCTCTGTCTTAGGCGCAGGAGCACTCACCAGCTGGGTTATCCCGCTGCACAGGGGGACGGCAGCAAAGGCTATACATGGATTTCCGACACGGAGTGGTTTAAGGCAGTTTTGCTTCCACTCCAGGCTCGGTTGTTTTTTTCTCAACCAACCTCCCTCCCACCTCCCCTGTCTTCTGTGAGATCCTGGTGTGACCATCCCTTGAGGATTCCTAATTTTCTTCCCCAAATATCCTACATCTCTTTTTCTTTTTTTAACTGTTCGTGAAACGTGGGAACCCCAAGCCCAAAGGTTTGAGGAGAAGGCACACGCTAAACCCAAGTTATAGCAGAAGTGCTTTATTTTAGGGCTGGGCTTGGGTGGTTTTTTTTCTTTTCTTTCCTCTTTCGGACGCATTTCGAGACTCACCGTCTGTCAGCCCCCGGCTCGGCTGTGGCAGAGGGCGCTCCTGCTGCCAGCCCTGTTAGCAACCTGCCCCAAACCCACAGCCACCGTTGAGTGCCGTCTACGGGAATAGACAGCAGCTGCCCTTGTCTTGAACACACCAAGCGAGAGGCGTAGTCAGCAGCGACCAGAAATCCCGGTTTCCACAGCCCTGTCCTTTCCCCTGAGCCCGTGGAGAGGCTCTCGCCCAGCTCCCACCCAGCCCCGCCACTGGGTCAGAGCGGGACATCCAACGTGAGAAATTTGTTGTCCCCAAAAGGCCCCTCCTGACTAAACACGGGCTCGCTGGTGGCACCCGAAAGCCACGAGCGGGGCACCGTTGTGCCAAGAGCGGCTCTGACGCAACGTGAGAGCTTCCCGGGGCAGCGCTTGCCTGTTGGCTCGCAGCTGGTGAGGTGGCCCCTGGGGCTAGCTGGGGCAGGGGATGGCCAGTCCCAGTGCAAGGTCGGTCAGAGGGTCACCGGCCAACACAAGGTCTCAGTCACCACGTTGCCTCCTGTTCCCGCCACAGCCTGAAGGCCCTGACCTGCCCCCCGCCATCATCACCTCAGGGCTGCTCCCCAGGGGCAGGACCCTGGGGCTGAGGGGAAAAGTGCTCCGTGGTGCAGCCAGGCATGGACCAGCCTGTTTGTGGTGCTGGTATGTTTTGTGAGAGGGACATTTTGTCCTGGAAATGGGGCCCTGTGGCCTCAGTGTCCAGTCACCGTGAGTGTGTGGGGATGGGGTGAGGGAGACCAGCACCATGACGCCTCGTGCTGCGACGCCTGGTGCCAGGCGGTGCAGAGGGTGCCATGGCTTCTCCGCAGCTCTCTTCAAACTGGGGCAGTGCAGGGGGGAAGCCCATGGGCAGCCCAGCTCCCAGCAGCCGGGAAAAGCGCACCCTTTGCCCGAGGCAGCCCCCTCGGGGGTCGCGCCCCTGCAAGGTGCCCCGCACCCCCAGCCAGGTGGCCCCAGCTCCGCTCCAGCACTCCGCCCCGCACCCGCTCCGGGTTTTCAAAACCGCTCGGCTTTAGACAGACAGGCGCTTTAGCCAATAAGAAGCCGCAAAGCGTCAACACTGCGTTCGCTCGGCAGTGCCGACCAATCCGCATCGCTCTATCCCTATATCCCGCCCTCCGAGGATAGGCTCTGCCGACAATCGCCTCGGCCCGGCGGCCATATTGAGTGTGGCAGAAGCGCTGCTCCGTCTGGGGGTGCTTTTCCTTACCCCCTCACGCCTGCCTTCGCGCCTTTTGTATCGAGGGGTGCTTACCGCGCCTCTGCCTCGCCCGCGGGACCGTTGCGGGCTGCGGAGCGGCTGCCGGCAGGGGGCAAAACCGTGTAGTTACCCCACGAAGCGTTCCCGGCGCCATCTTGAGTGTGGCAGACTCCCCTCACTCGCAGAGTCGGTGCCCCGTTACCCCGCGGCGGCGGGGGGGTGGGGGGCGCAGAGGTGACCCCGGTGCCCGCGGGTCGGGGGGGGTCCCGCGGCTCGGTGTAAGAGCAGGCTGCGGAGGGGGGAGTGCGGGGAAGCTCCGGGTGCGTGGCAAGCCTGCAGCTCGCGAAAGGTGTGTGTGTGTGTGTCGGGGGGCAGGGGGGCGGTGAGGCGGCCTGGGTGCGTGTGTGTGTGTGTGTGGGTTTTTTTTTTTTTATTGTAAAATAAGCGCATGGGTGGGAATCCCGCATTTCTGCGCGGCGGCGGTCGGCTCCCCCGGCGGGCTCGGCTGGCCGCCCCTCCCCCGCTTTCCCCGGGGGCGACGGCTGTTGTTGTGGCCAAAGTTTCCGCGGCGCTGAAAACACGGCGCAG
>JAVJGI010000003.1:18113889-18152919 GCA_035590275.1 Ibycter americanus
GGGCCGTTTCGGGCCCCCACGCGTGTCGGTGGCCGCCTGAGCCCCCGCAGAGACCCCCCAGCGCGGGCGGCTCGGCAGGGAGGGCATCTCCGCGGGCACCGTCCCGGCCGGCGAGGTTCGGTGGGTGTTAAAATTCAGGGCTTGGATGTGGTTTAGCGGCGGACGCGGCAGCCCTGGGCTAACGGCTGGACTCGATGATCTTAAAGGTCTTTTCCAACCTAAACGGCTCAGTGGGTGTGTGGTTAGAAGGAAAGGCATCCACCCCGGTTAGAGCCAGCCCTGCCGGGAGCATCCTTCTGCCACGGGGGCAGAGGCTCCCTGGCACCCGGTTGTAGCCCAGCTTGGCAAAAGGAGATGCCTTCTCCCTGTCTCTGCTAGACATCTGTGCGTGCCCAGCAGAGCATCTATCCTAGGACATACCGGTACCTGCTCTCAAGACCCTCGACCTTCTATTTTTTTCCTTTTTGGATACTCTTTGACGGGCATACTACCATTGCGGGGCGTCATTTACGCTGGGTGCAGAAGGCAGTTTCAGTTGATCTCTTTGTATAACGGCTGGCCCAGGGTGGGTCACGCTGCTGAGAAGACTCTGCCCTGCAGACCCAGCAGGCTGAAATCCATCAGTGAGATCTCATGAGAAAGCTGCTACAAAGGTTAATGCTCTTCTCATGGGGATTAAGTCCAACTTCAACTTGCCTACAAAAAATTTATGCTGTATCCCTCTCACGTACCCCCAGTGGCTGAATTCAGGATCCAAGATGATAGATTCCATTTCCCTGTGACCCTCCCAAGAATCTCAAGGCCACCCACAGGCCAGGCTGACCAAAGTGTCGAGCAATCATAAAGCTGCCCATGATGTTTAAGAGCAGAAGCTGGAGATGCTCACTTCCCAAGATTTACACGTGCTAGATCTAATTATAAATGACAAAGCAGAAGAGTAGCGGTAGGGCTCGAGAAACCTGTCATAACAAAATTGCCGTCGTGTGTCATTAAAGCCGCGTGTGCGTGGGGATTGTTGGCATCAGCACCCGCAGCCACAGCCGTGCTTCAGGGAGCTCAGCCCAGTACAGGACTGGTGCTGGCAGGCTCAGGGGAACACAGGTTTTCCAGAGAGGTTTGAGTGTCCCCAGGAACCCAGAAAAGCAGAACAGCGTGCAGTGCTGCTCAAGAAACTGGTGACTGGGCAAGCAGGACAAACTGCCCCGAGGGATTGATGGACAAGAAATGAGGCCAAGGACAAGCCTCGGTCATAGCAGTCACGAAACCTTTCCTACGTGGTCAGCGGGAGGAAGAGAAATTTAACAAGACTATGGGGGCTGTGGAAAGCCCTGTTCTGCTGCTGGCTTGAGTGATAGGAGTTCGTACCTGGTGCAAGATATTTTTATAAGAGAAAGGAAAACGCACAGAACTAACATTTCTTCCCTTCTTTGGACGGTAGGAATGTTTTAATTGAGAAATTTGTTTTAATTACATTAGGTGATATCACAGTCTATTTTACAAGTTTGGGGTAAGAGGATGTGTGGACCAGTTACACAGAAATCCAGTGAAAGGATAAAAACCTACAACATGAGAAAAATGAAAAGGTTAACGTAATCCCTCAAAGATGAAACGCATTGAGAGTTTGGTGTGAGTGGAATGGGAGATTATACCAGGATCCAGAGAAGTACAAAGGATGAGACTAACGTAATTTACAGTATTGGTTCTGCATGACCATCGTTTGCCTGTGTTCAGAGACAGCCTTTATTCCCCAGTGCATCGCTGAGCAGATGGTCCTGTCTCTGAGGGCTTGATCTGGTCTTGTCAGAGGAGAAAGCAAAATAACTGATGGGCAAAGGTCACAACCCACGTTGAGCTGGTCCCCAGGGTCACCGCCTACAGGAGTGTCTTCCACTGGATAGTCGGGGGGTTCTGCACCAAGAACTGTGTGGAGGAAAACTAAAACAGCTCCAAAAAGCCCCATCTCAAACGTAGAAAAGTCTCACTCTGGAAGTGCTTACGAGAAGATCGTCGTCATAGAATTTGGTTTCTATAATAACATTACCACTGTGGAAGGAAAAGAGGAGAAAGAAGCGGTGTTAGAAGAATGCATGAACAGTAGGAAATGACTGCTCCTCTCAGTGCTCTCACAAGCCGGGGCTGACACCTTACCCCTGTAGCACGAGCTTTGGTTTGGAGCCGCATGCCGTGAGCACTGCGTCCTGATCCGGGGGTGCTCAGGGCTGAAGGATCTCCCCACTGCATTCCTACATGGAGCAGTTCCCCCAGTCCCTCCCTTCTCGCCCCCTTTCTGGGCACAGTACCACGCAGGCTGCAGAGTGCTCACAAACAGCAAACTTCTGCTCACTTCTACTGTTAAAAATAAACTAGCAGTCCCAGCACCTTCAGGCCCCTCTCTCTTGCAGTGAATTGTGAAAACTGATGGGAGTTCTTTTTTTATTCCCCATCTCTGTCCTCTAGTGCTGAGCAAGCTACTTCAACCAACTTGTCATTTCCCTCAAGAAGTGCTTAAATGCAAACGCACAAGCGTATTTTATGCAAACTGCGATGGAAATGTAGTTTTGGGTGTGACAAAAGCTCTGATGATTTAACTTGCTGACTTTGAGATTTTGGTAGACAAAAGTAAGAGCTTTGGGGCCATTACAACACCTGGGACACCTGAGCCGTGTGATCTGACCATGTCTAAATAACCTGACTCTTGAAAATCAAAGCAGCCGTTCCATCTCCACTGTGGCTCTTGGTGTCTGTAACACTGGCAAAGCTGAACCTGGCAAGAGTGCAAGGTTTTTGCTGTGGTGTGGACAACGCTTGAACTCAAATGTCAGGGAATGTTCTAAGTGTGATATTCAGTCATCCTGGGAATCCTTTGCACAGAGTGCCTTGGTTAGCACCAAACGTCACATCTCCATTTTCTCCTGCTATGGAAACACCGAGACAAACATGAGGTCTTTGGGAATACCAGAAAGTGAGGGGCTCTCTCCAAGTCCTACCAGCTGAAAAAAAAGCTGATTTCTTTGGGCCACAAATCTCCCTCTGGATTTCTTTGGACTAGTGATTCTACTGAAAAGCCTCAAGAATGACTTCAGGACACCTCCATGAATAGGAGAGAGATCTGGGCGGCCCACTACAAGTGGACAGACTCCAGGGAAAGAATGGGGCATTGGAAAATCCTCAAGGTTACTTGAGAACTGGACTGCCACGACTCCCAGTCCTAAAAATACCTTGATTTCCTCAGATGGTCAAACCCAACTTGTCAGATGTCAGTTTCTTTACCCCCATTCCCAAATCTGGCTCCTTCTGTACTGACTGAAAGCCACGAGCTCTGGGAGCCGAGGATATGTGTAGCACCTACAATGTTCTGAGCAGGTTGTGCCAGGGAGCACTATTCGAAGGCTGATGCTTTCTTCTGAGTCCACTCTCTCTTTGAAACGTGCTGTGAATAGAAATCGCTGATGGTAGTTCCTATCCCAGTGCCTTCTCTATGCGACTGGCTTGCCTCCAGACAGGGAACGAGAGGGAAAATGCTGGAGAGGGAGGTCTTCCAGAGGACAGAGTGACCTTGCGGTGAAACTGGCTGCTCCCTGTCTGCCTCTTGTTGGCAGCAGGATTCCCATACCCTTCTGTCTCCACTGGCAACGTGCTGCTCATGTGCTTGCCAGCACCCATCTAGCACTGCAGGGAGGATGGCTTTTTGTCAGTGATTACAACTTCCCGGGGGCCTCCCTCAAGGAGCCTTTTCTGTCATCCCACGAAAGCTTGTGCCCTGCTGTCGACACTCAGAGCAATGCCCAGCGCGCGTTATTCTGGCACAAGTTCTAGAGACTGCTGACCGACTCAGAAGTCAATGTGCAAAGAGCAGCCAGGACTAGATGTTTCTGAGGAAAGTGTATGAGTCCCATTACAGGTGACTACAAAATGACCGTTTCCTACCTGTTAAGGGTATTTTATCCCCACAAACAACTCTGTGTGACTAAATTCCTAGTTTATAAGTCAATGTGAAAGACACAAAGCTTGGCAAAACAGTACAGTGATGAAAAAAACGCTAAAGCAGCTCCTGTGGGTGATATATTGCATGAAAGACAACCACCTTGGACAAGAGTCAGTGATCAATAGCTGGATTTGAAAATGGCCCAAACATCTTTCTTTTTCCTGGATGTAAGGGGTACTAAGCTGCAAAGCATTTTTAAATCCTCTCATGGTTCGCCTTTCAAAAAAATTAAGCAACTCTAATAAAGGATCAGTTCCACTTTCTCCAAACTTTTATTGCTGTATTAATGCAAATTGGACCTATGGGAAGGAAGGTAATGAGGTCGGCTTAGCCCCTTTTATTTCTCAACAGCTAATAGTAGTGAGGGTGATTCAGAGTTGGTAGCAACTCCCTCTCTTCATTCCCACTGTGGCCCCCAAGGAAATGCCACACTGCTTTTTCTTTGCCTGCTCTCAGATTCTGTAAGCCCAAGGCACTCACGTTAAAACGTTAGCTGGCATCATCTGTGATTCAGGTGCTGCCTCTATCAAGGACTGCCAAGTGTTTGTGGAGTTAGGAATCACAAAACCGAATTCAAAGAACCATTCTGCAAAGTAAAAAGAAGATCCAGAGGCATTTGAAAGAAGATAAAATCCACAAATGGTCCTTTTGCTTTTCACCTGACAGGCTGGGGAATTCCCTAAACTGTCCTGTTGTGCTGCCAACATTTTACATTTAAATTACTTTGTACAGCTTAAACTGCGCTGAATCCTGCCCTCCTCTTGAAGCAGATACTTCCTTTCTAAAATAGCTGATGGTAATGATAAAGTCACACCACTTCCTTAGCGTTCAGTGGAAGTTTCACCACACCTAATTGGGAACAGGGAAACCACACTCCCCCTCTTGGGGACACCCCCCAGATCCAGTTGTGATTAAGTGTACAACTGGTTGCCCAAAAGACAAGGAGCTCAATGTTTTATCTCCCCCTCCTCCACCCCAGATTAAGAGTAATACTGCAGTGAGGGAGGTCAGATGTGCAGCTCTGGAGTCACACGGACAATACTCAGTGGCACTGCTGTAACCAAAGTAAACCAGAGGCTCCTTTAGTCCAGCCTCCAGTCTGGCAGCGGCCAGCACTAGGTGCTGCAGAGGAAGACGCATGAATCTCCGCAACAGGTGACTCTAAAATAACCTGTTTCCTTGCCTCAGGCAGCCTGCGGTGGATTTATGCCCTGAAGCATGATTACCCAGATTTTTTGTTACATAACAAAGTGTTAATACACTTATGAAATGCTATCCCTAATACTGTGGCCCATTAGTCCTGACAAGATGAGTGCTTCTGTGCTACTCTAAAAAATTAAAATCACCACGTTCAACCCATTTTAGTTTCTCTAATCCCCAGCATGCTGGGGTCATTCACTGCACGGCAGCAGGACTGCACACAGGGCAGATGCATACCTTCTAGACACTGCCCTTTGAAATAAACTTTCTGTTCCAGTCGGAATTTCTCCATTTGTTCTGCTGAGGAAAAGTTTAACTCCCGAGACACTGCTTTGCATTTCAGGATTTTTTTAGGAACTCGAGCTGTGAAACAGACAAAGAAGGATTATTTGGACATGATAAAACAAACCCACCTGCTTCAGGTGCTCTTATAATATACTTTGAAATAACAATTAGTGCTACTACAAGATCATAGTAGCAGGAGAAATGCAAACACAAAGAACTTCGTTTTTACATTTGCAGGAGTGAAATCCAAGATGCAAATAGGTTAAGTATCTCGCCCAGAGCCAGGAATGAAACTTGTGACAGAACCAGGGATACAACACTCATCTGTCAGACTCCTGTTCTTAGCTGTTTAGTACCAAAGCCCACAATTCTTCAAGTTGAAATATGAGATCCAACTTCAAGTTTTACTTTAGGAAGTGTGCTGAAGATCACAAGTAGCCACAGGGCTGCTTAGTACACCAAGCGTGTTAGCCCTTCTCACTTCTCCTTCCCTTTCAGACTGTGCATCCCCAGCAAACCACAAACGGCTATTTCTCAGCCCAGCAGCATTGTTTCAGCCATCTCACATAGCTCTGGGAGGTCATGCTGTGAAAGTATATAAAACGTCTGTTTCCTAAATGCTGAGACCCACACAGGCAGTAAAGTCAGTACCAGAGAGTTTAAGAGAGAGTAATCTGGCAATCCAGGGTTTCTGGGCTCTTGCAGCGGGCAAGACACCAACAGCAAGTGGCAAACTGTACCTGGTAGGTATTTCATAAGGCTTTTTTTAGAGGTGGAGGAGTAAAAGCAGGGACAGTTTGGGAGCACTGATTAAAATGCTGAAAGGTCCTGATCAGGAGAATATAGGGGGGAGTCAATATACTAAAAATCTCCCAAGCCTGTCATACTTCAGTGGTGTGATTGTACATAATCCTTCCTGCATATTAGAAAATGTTTCATGTAAATTTATTAGAAATAAAGAGGGGAGGGAATACAGCTGGCGTGTGCTTTATGAGCCAAACTGTTCCTAAATGGAAAGCGTATCAAAACATCCATGAGTAGACAGCAGGCTGCTGTTTAATAAAAGGAAGAGTCTACCAAACCCCAGGCAAATCCATCTATGTAGAACAGTATAATGGAGTAGGACTTTGATAAGAAACCAATCTAGAGCTGAGGGGTTAGGGAATGTAAGCTACCATCCTATCCCATGGAGAAGTACACAGCCCACGGACTGTTTTAAAAAAAAAAAAAGGTAAAAGAGAAAATTAAAAGTGTAATGGAAAAGTTTTAAATGTAAAAGCCCTCTAATTATTTTTAGTCTTTTTTTTTTTTCTCAGCACAGAAATCTGCATGGCACCATCCTTTACTGCCCTCACAAGTACAGACTACAGCCTGTTGTGAATAAACAGCCCTTTGCAGTTAAGTGTAAAATGACTTGTTAAAATTATTCTGTAATTTAGTAATTACATTTCTTTCATCCTCAAGACAGACTGCTGAGAATGTTTGCTTTAATATTGTAAAACTACAAAATAAAAGGTTATTTTAATAAAAGTAGGACTGCGTAGACTTTAAACATCTGATCTAAGCTATTTAAATTTATATTTATACCATCAAGTAGAAAATTTTAATTGAAATTATTTATTTTAAATTAATTTTATTTTTATACCTCATTTTTTCCATTTAAAAGATAGAAGAGAAAGCAGTTTGATTCACATCAGTTAGGTCCATTTTAAAACATGCTGAAATGCAGGTAAGCATGTTTTAAAATGGACCTAATACCTGCACATTTATTTAAGCACTTATACAACTAACATATATTTAGTCAGATACTTAATTCTGATCAGATTAGAAAGTCATGAATGACACATTTCTTACTTACTAAGCAAGTCATTTTGGGTCCAACTGCATTTAGTTAGAAACTGAAATTCAATTAAAATATCCATATCATTATGTTTTCATGTAGTTTAATAAAACTACCGTAAATATTTGGGACACGTAAGAAAGAAAGCTATCTTAGCCAAACTTATTTTATATTTCAAACTACCTCTTTTCTTAGATAATGAAAGGATTATTTGTATTTCCTAAATGAAAGCTGGTTGTGGTGACTGGGAACAACACTGGGGATTCTACAAGTGCTAGACCTCAGCAGCTTACTCCAAGATTTGCTTGTATGTCAGAAGAAACCAAACTTTATGGATTGTATCTGCCAGATTGCCCCCCAGTTTTGAATGCACTGTCACTGAATTGAGCTGACTGCATACACAGAAAAGCTCTTGCTGTCAAAAGCTGGTTGGTTAAATCCAGTTTCAGGTGCTCAGGCAGTGATTTTCACTACTTTCAGCAGTTTAATGTTAAGATTGTGGCAGGAATCTAATACTACATTAATATTCTTTTTATTTAATCTAACGGGTAATAGTAAGTTTAGGTAGTAATACAGTATCATGACTTAAAACTAGATACTACACGATACAGTATCATGATTTTGAAATAAAAGAGTTTGTTTTTAAAAGAAACCTGTGCTTAAATCAAATAGAAGTCCTGTGTAAAGGAAAGAATTTTATTCACTCTGCTATATATTTGAATCTTTGCTTGCTATGTCTACGCTGTGATTTGCTCTGAATGGCCACAGAACACAGACACACACAAGTACTATGCAATGACTTTGAAACACACATGGCCTTCATTTTAAAACAGTTTGTTGTGGTTTAACCCCAGCCAGAAACGAAGTACTGTGCAGCAGCTTGCTCACTACCTTCCCCACTCCCCCCGAGGGAAGGGGAGAGGAATAAAATCCAAAGGGAAGGGACAAAAACAAGTGATGCACAATACACCACCACCCACTGACCGATGCTCAGCCAGTCCCTGAGCACTGATCAACAGGCACCGGCCAACCCCCCCGCCCCCAGTTTATATACTGAGCATGATGTTCTATGGTATGGAATATCCCTTTGGCTAGTTCAAATCAGCTGTCCTGGCTGCGCCCGTCCCAATTTTTTGTGCCCCTCCAGCCTTCTCCCTGGCAGGGCCTGAGAAACTGAAAAGTCCTTGACTTAGTATAAAAATTAACAAGGAACAACTAAAAACATCACTGTGCTATCAACATTGTTCTCACACCAAATCCAAAACACAGCACTGCACCAGCTACTAAGAAGAAAATTAACTCTATCCCAGCTGAAACCAGGACACAATTATTCTGACTGTTTGCCCTCACTGTTTCTGTTGCAGGACTGTATCAGAATCACATTTCCCCACAACTTTTAATTCATAGTCAAATTATCCTCCTTTGTTGGACATCTCTCCCCTTTCTTAGCCTATTTATTGAGACTAATGTATCCATCTCAGCCTTCTTTTCTTGCTAAGCCATGTAAGAATGGCTTTTTTCCTCTCTTCAACTAAGGAACACCATCCTCCCATCCACAATCTTTTCAGTGGCTTCTCCTAGTAGCTCTTCTCTGCACCTGTTCCAGTTTGCAGTCATCTATCTTCTAGATGGATGACTGAACTGCACACTGGATAAGGTCTTAACAATTCCTTGTACAATGGGCATTAATCTCATGCCAGAGTATGTTTTAATTAATTCCCCAAGCTCCTCTGATGGAGGGGAGGGTTCCCGTTTCATATGTGAGAAAAATCTGAGACACAGTGAGGTGATACGATTTGCCAAAATGAGAAAGATGGCAGTAGGGAAATGGGGCACCACCACAAACCCTCCTGAGACACAGCTCCAGCTGTCGCCTCTGCCCCAGATCACACCTTTCTGCTGTTTGTATTGAACCACAGCAGTGCAACAGTCTGTTGAGACAGAGTGAATTCAAAGACTATACATGCATCCAAGAAGAAGCTTTTACAGCACAAGATCTGGGAAGACTGGGAATATTTTGAGCTGATCTTCTTTGCTTTCTAAACCCTGATTCCTCATTTCTCCTAGGTCTCCTGTTACAGTTATTTTAAGAAGACAAAGCATCACAGTTTAAGAAGTACAGTACCACATTTCTTTTGAAAGTTGTATTTCAATTGCTTTCCTACAGTTTTATATGAAGATGCTGGAATGCTTTTCTTTAATGTAGGTATCTTGTATGACAGGCATGAGTAAGTATCTGTTAAGGCCCATCAGCAAAACTGTTTGCTGTTAGTCCTGCTATGAGAATGGGAGTACAGGTTGGCAAGGCTGAAGGAGACAAAGCTGGGAAAATGCTCTTAGTAATCACTGAATCACAGCTTTGCTTTCCTCTAGCTCTGACCTGTATCCTCTGTTGCCAGCATCAGGCCCTTCTTAAGCTGAGACAACCTACTACTGGTCCTGTTAATGAACTCTTGTCATAAAGCAGATGAATGTTGACTGGGGACCAAATGAGGAAAAGGCAAGTTGTTTCTCTTGTGCCTTAATCTGGCTTTGAAACCAGGTGTATTGCTGGGAGACTACCGGACTCACAGTGTTTTGCCAGAGATTTTCTGTATGCTCTCTGGGCAGAGGAAGATCTTTACACACTGGTTGCTTCCTTCACACACAACAGATTTTCCAGTTTATGGGAGACATGAGTCCTAGTAGTCACAGTCAGAACTCAGTCCTTGATGTTTAACCAAAAATACATCAATGCCACCAGCATAATTAAGTGATCAAGTTCACTCTACTTACTGGAGATCAGCTATGGTACTCACATAATAGAAAAGCCTTCAAAATGAGTTCAGTGAGCCCAGACTTCACAGAGCCAAAGCCAAGCTCTTGGCAAGGGATGTTACCTACCACAGTGCTTTGTCACAAATAGAGAAGAGTAAGGGACAGTGAAGTCCTCTGTTACTCAGTGGGGACAGAAGTGGAAGGGTAACAGTCCTTCCTAGCAATGGTAGAGGGACAGGAGAGCAGAGCAAACGTGCCATGTACACCACTTTAAAGCAGAGGTCAAATTTAGTGCAGGACAGTATTAGGACAGCTGTGGCCAGGCAAAGTAATAACCATATATGCTTCTTTCCCACTGGTTCTCCATTTGACCTCTACCTTGACTAAACGTTGTTATACTGAGAAAAGTCAATATATTTTTATACTTTTCATTTTGGAACCAACACTCAACCTAGCAAAGGTTGGCAACTCATTCCTCACCCTGCTGAGCTCCCTGCTTAGCAGTTTAATTTGTCCCTTTTGTCAGCCACTGACCCACTGCCACCCTTCTCCACATGTCCCCAGGTTACTGTGGTGGAAACCTCTGAAGGTGTGAAGTAACAGCCAGGACATCTGTCTCTCAAAGCAGGGGTACGCTCACAACCCCGGTGACCTAGACATGTAGCACCACCCAGCCCCAAAATGCACAATAAGGCCAAACAGTACCTTCATGCTCCACTCCAGGTACAGAGAGATCTTCTGTTCCTTGCCAGAGGATTTTCCCTGTTTCAGCATCCCGAAGGTTCATCCAATTTCTGATTGGAAAACAATTAAGGAAAACAAGCTATCTGCATCCCTAAATGCTGTGCCTACTATTCTTTGCTAAGCCCTGAAATAGGCTACTCCAGCTGTTTTAATCATGTTTCCTGATTCTCAGCAGGCCAAGGAAGAGAGATGCTTTTCCCCAGAAAATAAATGAACAAACCAATCCTCGACCAGAATGAATGCAACAAGAGTTGTATAGTCAGAGATTTAGTTTCCACTTTAGACTGAAGCTTGTTAACCTCATTTATCATCTTCCATTGCTTCTAAAGGATACAGGCAATGTCACTGTGCTGCAGAGAAGCAAGAACATTGCTAACAATAACAGATAATTCTACACAAACAATGGCTGTTCTTCAGCATTTGAAAAATGCTAGAAAAAGAAGTGCTTCCTTTATAACATTAGAAAAAGAATAACACCTGATTGAGCTTGTTTTCCTAGCTTACAAATTATTAATATCAAGGGTTGTTCTATTGCTGCTGACCTCATAACTGCCACTCACGGGAATTCTTCAGCTGCTGAGTGCTAAGCAAAGAGAGATCCTCTCTCTTCACTCTCAGCAAGTGAGGCTGTGCCAGCTTTCAAAAAGCCCAGATCAGTGAATTAGTCATTAAATAGGCAAGTATGACATACTCATATTTTCAAAGGGACAATTAATAATGATCTTAAGCACACCTTTAAAAGATCTCCCCCATAACATAGCTCAGACATCGACACATGAGGACAAGGAGCCTGCACACCTGCCCAATGCTGTTTTGAACAGGGATACAGCCATCAGTAAGCCCGAGGCCCTGCAGCAGCCTCCTGCTCCACAGCTCATCAGGGTGGCTCCCAGGAGTCACCAGCAAAAACACAAACAGCCTGAACAGAGCAGGATCTGCGAGATAAGCAATGCCTTTCCAGGTGTTTTCTTTTGCTGGTTTATGGCAGTGTAGCCTTTGTACTCAGTAATTCTTAGACAAGAGACTGGAAACTATCTGGGAGAAGGGGAGAGACCAACTGCTCAGGGAACTGACTGAGGAGGTAGAGAAACAGAAGAGGGACAATATGGACCTTGATGTAGGTATAAATAGGAGCTGTCAGAGATATGCATATTGAACGCATCCTCTAACCTACAGTTTCCAGGCAGACTCACACAAACTCGTCACACTGATCAAATTTTTCCAGAGCTCCAGGGAAGAAACAGATGCTTTAGCAAGTTTTGCATTACAGGGTAACATTTGTTTTAAAATTATGTGTGTGGAGGAGGAAAAGGAAGATGGCTGCTTCAGCAGGGATGTGAGGAGCCTTTCCCTTTCTGAAGTATGGCCAGACTTTCCATGTCCCACTGAAAGGGCAAGAGGGAGGAGAAAAGTGGGAATGTGCGCACAGGATCCGTTTACACAGGCATGGTCTTAACAGCTTCCAAAACTTAGCAAAAACTTGGGAGCATGGGAAAAGGGAGTGCAGGGCAGTCTGCTCATTCTTCCAGACTTGTTCTAAAACACATAATATCTATCACTTGTTCTGGGATTAAGGCAAAAGTGAAAGGGAGAGAAGGCAGAAAGCATCATCCTCTGAGTGCCCCATATGCCACCTCCATATCCTGACAGAAAGCTGGAAAGTGAAGATCTCTCCCCAGCTAGCAAACCAAGGGAGATGGGGGCTGTAGGCAGGCAGGTCAGAGAGAGAAAATGAGCAGCAGCATGGCAAGAAGAACCTGCAGCAGGGCTGGGCACTTCATGGGGAGGTGGCTGGAAAACTCGAAAGTCCCCAGCCAATGCCACCCATAGGATGGAATCGCCCCAACTGTAATTTACAATGTCCAAAAAAAAATCCACCATTTTTTGATATATCTTCCCACAGACAAACATGCAAACTAGCCAGGGTGAAGCTATTTGCATAGAAAGCAGTGTGCAATTTATCAAATGCTATGTACGAGGGGAAAATAACAAATGAGACAATCTGAGCATTTCACTGACAAATTCATTTATCTTCACAACACCCTACGATGCAAACACTCTTGACTATTAGCTGTACAGTAATTCAGTAAAGTGGGCACTTGGTTACCAAAAACCTGTATTACCTTTAAAAAATGATCCCCTTCAGAAGTATTTACTTGCTATTTGTTCACTATCACTATCAGTGGGAGTTATGAGCTCACAGGTCTGGCCATAGGCTGTGTAGCGTCAAGCTGAGCAGTAGACAAGTTCCTCGGAACTGGAGATGAAACACTAAAAAAGAGCAAACCCACCACTGCACAAGAACTGATCCAGCCTCCCAAGTGCTATACCAGTACTCTTAACTAATAAACTATCTTCCTTTTTCTTTGCCATGCCTTGCCTTGCCTTGCTTTGCCTTCCTGTCCCTGTTCCCTTATCAATTTTTGGAATACTCTAACAAAAGTATTAAATTAGAAGTGCCCTTCAAAGAGTGTATGTAGCCTCACAGCTTAATTATTATCCTTACTTGAAATACATAGTGACAGAGTGATAGGGACCTGCTATTTCTGGTGAGAGAAAACACTGCTGTAGACTATTGACCGCTGTTGCTTCTCTCTATAAGGATTTATCTCTCAATCCAGTCCAAGAGAGATGATAACAAGTTACGTTGCCATGCTGAACAATGCTAGATATGTTAACATTTGGGGTGTTAGACTTCTATAAAGTGCTATTATTCTGTATTGATGTTCCACTGTAACAGTAAACCCAGGCAGGGCAGCCTGCCCCATGCTTTGTATTCTGACTGTCAAATTAAAGATGAAGAATAAATAAAAAGCTCAGGACTTTTTATCCCTACTGATGAGAGCACGCAGGTCAGTAACGCAAGCCACAGTTTATAGAAAATTTCTTGTATTTAAACAGTCTGGACATTGCTAATCCATGTAAATTCCATAGCAAATGAATAAAGGTTTACTGTCAGTGTAGCCAAAGGCTTTCTGGCCTAGACAGATGCATGTGCAGGTTCAGGACATGCTTGTCCAACTTCTACAAATAAAACAAATGAAATCAACCTGCTATTCAGAGTGTATATACAGAGGTAAAGTATGTGGATCCTGACATATTTTAAGGGATGAGAATACTCTAGCCAGTTCACAATTTTTTTCCCAGTAACTAAGCATTATTAAAAGGGAAGAACAAATCATCATATCTTAAAGTGCACACACACAGTCCTCTCCTATTGGAAAAAACACTTCACGTTCAAGATATTAATTCTTTTTAAAAAACATATGTTTAAAAAGAAAGAGGCATCTGAAAAAAATTCCTAAGTCAAAATTTAGATATTTTATCAAACTTAACTGTAATGGAATTAAAAAAAAAAAAAAAAGGCAAAACCCATCAGAAATGATTTTTCGGCAAGGGAATACCTAACAAAGCAGCAGTTGTATTGCTTACCTAGTCAGCAGCTTATCACTATTTCTGTCATCTTGGATAGAAAGGCTGGTACTAGGACATACCCCAGAGTGAAGAAAATGGAGATCTTGAACCAAACCCACACACACTGTTATCTTCTAATGTGTTTAATTGGTTTAAGATTCTTCCATCCCAGCATGAGAGATATTGTTACTAAAAATAAGAAGTGCTCCATCTTCCGAGCAGCAGTGGAGACCTGCAGGCAGGATGAAGAGGGCATTTTAAGTACTATTGAAAAGGAGAAAGTAAATTAATATAGGTTTAATACAATTACTCTTTTTGCAGAGGCTCATGTCAAGCCACCTGGCAGGGGTAGCTAAGAAGAGCAAACAGACAGCCAGGCAGTTACAGCTTTGAGAAGTTAATATATATGAAAAAAAAGGAAGAACAATAGTATATTCCCAATTCAGCTTCTCATTCCAAAATCACAAGAACACTCTTACACCATTAAATTTTCATTCTCATGGATTTTGCTTTTTTTGGTAGGAAACAATGTCTGATTTAAGACTCAATAGATCAAATACTCTTCAATCCTGAAGGCAAGGAAAGGATTAGGTAGAACAGCACAAGGAAGAGTGCACTGTTGATCTATTTATATTCCACCACCTATTGGGTCAGCAAAGTCTTACATAAAAGCTTTATAGTACCTGGAATTTGACTTGCTTTATATACATGACATGAATTAGCTTCTTCACAGACCTACTTTGTTTAGCCTGATGAAGGGAAATGGTTTGTGCATTTCTAAATCCAAGTTTTGTTGTCTTGAATACCTCTGATCTCAGAACAGAAATTCTTTCTTTTTTGTATCTGTCATCGAGATCTCCTCGTTCAAACAAATCAAAATATACATACTTATCTTTAAGTGCTTTAGCATTGCAAAAGATTCCCATGTATTACCACACTGGTAATTGAGAATAACCTTGAAGGAAGAGAATGAATACAAACAAAATTAATCATTGAAGTAGTATGGAGTTAAAGAAGTTCTGCCCCAATCTCCCTGACTATTATTTTTATCTTGCAATGTTTAGCAGTTCTTGAATATCTCAAAGCCTGCAGCAAACAGTAGGTGCAATTTCTTCCATTAAAATGGTCCATTTTTCATTTTATTCCTTGCTGTCTACACCATTCTAAAACCTTAGGAACTACTGCAGTCTTATCTTTCATAATAAAAGCAAGCCTAATGTCCATCACCACTCCTGGAGGGTAAGGTCTTTCATCACCTTTGCCAGCTTTTTTTTTTTTTTTTGTGTACATGAAACCCAACATTAAGAACAGTTTACTACATGCCAGGTGCAAACAGGTTTTCAACAATTATGTGTTAATAAGAATTGTCCTATGGGACAAATGACAGAGAGAAGGTGGAGCTGAAAGCCCTGAACAATTCAGACTTACATCTCTGTTACAGAGCCAGAAAAGCTTCTGATCTGGTCTGCCCAAATTTCACTTCTGATTTTACGTAGTCTGTCATGAAAAGCGGACACAACCAGGCACTCATGACATGGGTGAGCACGTTAATTTAAAGACTGCTACATGTAAGTAAAGATCAACCTTTAGGGATTATATTTTTATCAGTCATATTTTCCCAGAATATTTGCATCTCAGTTGTTTCAATCCAGTCTGAGGAGTAAGGACCAAAATAAATTACGCAAAACAACTACCAAACTACAGGATTACGAAGTAGACCACCCAAATGGTCTTATGCTTCTACTCCACTCATGCCATTCATCCCCTAATCTTTCCAATCTCTAATCTCACTTTTATTACAACTTCCAAATCCCTTTTCCACAGAACTCTTAATTGTATGCTTAAATTTAAGCATATGCACGGATATTCTGCTGAATCAGGTCCTTGAGTTCACTCTGTTCACACTCAAGAGAAATGCTGCTGTCTTTCATGTTTAATAAACCACAAGCATACATTTTGGCAGTGTGGTAAGAGAAAAGGAGTCTTTCCTCCTAGGCTAAGGCTGAAATTCAGTGCAAAATTATATCTGAAGGAACTGAATGAGCGTCCATTCATTCGGTCTAGTAACAGAAGGACCAAAACAAACACACAGACTGGAAGCTATTCCTCAACATTACTGGAGCCTTTGGGTATAGCACTGCCAAATTATTCTGCTTTCAGACAGCAGCACGCTCTCTTGGGTTCCAGATTAGTCAGAGAGCATGCTATGACAGCTCTTACAGGAGCAGGTATTAAAAATCCGCTATTATAAACCAACTTTCCTGGAGTGACGCACAAGATACAGGTTACTGTGCTTCTCCAAATGATGGGAGGTGCTGGGGACTGGAAAGGTGCTCTATTAAATCCTCAAATGGAAGGAAGCCAATTATCCCTTCAAAGCACGCCTGACACTCCTGTACTCACTGTAAGAGAGCCTGTTTTTAAAGCCTCCTGCACAGCATTGCTGTGCAACAAAAGCCACGGAGATCCAGATTAATGTGCACCACATGACAAAACGCAGCAAAAATCCTCAGCAACCAGCAAAGTCATTTCACACCAAATTATGTAATCAGAGGGATATATTTAACAGCTATAGCATCACAGCAAAAAAATCAACACAGTATCATATACTTGCATACTTTGTACTTCCCCTTTTACTTTCCACCTTATGTCTTTGCTTGCAGATACCATCTGTATGGGCCTTATATCACCACAGCATATTTTCATCTAACATCCATCAGACAGTCCTGAATTAAGGTGTTCTTGGACCATACTTGGAAAGACAGTCACACATGTTACTGAATACCATGTCAACCTTACCTTAATTGTAATAGAAAGTTATGCTAATAGAGAAGAAGTTAATATTGCTACCTTATATCATATTAAGTAGACCTCAGATCATTTCTGCTATGCAGTAATGTTGGTCCTGTTGTTAAGCTACAGTATTCATTGCTATGTGTCACATTCTCCCTGAACCTTGGGTGACCATTTTGAAGATGAGCTATGTTCCTACCATGAAACTATTTCCTGCTTGAACCTCTGAATATATGTTATCTTAGCAGGGCTCAAGTTGAGGCACACTGGAAAAGTCTACAACAAAAATGCAGCATAGGTCAATTCATAGTCAGATCAGCTGCAAAGAGATGCTAATAGAACTAGAGAAATACACAAGCCATTTAACTCTACATACTTTGAAAATACAGTAAAACCATGTCCAACATTTGCTAATAAAAATTCTATGCAGACTATCCAGTTTAACATCTGTGCCTTTCAAACAGTTTAGGTTGAATAATATAATTATTATTCACTATTTTCATCAAAATGAACAAAACCACACATCTCTACTCCACAGCACCCTAGTGACGTTACATAGCAGAATAAGGTACAGAGTTTGCTTTTAGTCAGTTTACATTTAATCTTCACTCCTGTCAATTTACTGTCTGAAAATATTCACAGTAAAATCTCTCCAAATCTTCAACATTTAAATCAGAATTGGTGACACCTGTAGTAGGCTTAACCAAAGCAGGTACTTGTGCAAAAACAATGAAGACAGAGAGCTCCCAGACTCTGGAAAGAGGTGTCCAGCATGGGCAGGCAGGGTGGGAGAATATGTTTTGTTTCTTCAGTAATACACAGTAATATTGCAAACTAAGCCAAGCTTTCATTTTGGTGACTCTTCCTCTCCTCCTCAAACCAAAGCAGCAAGAAACAAATGGATGCACATTTTGAAGGAAAGAGTTACAGACCTATTGACATGAACCTATGGGGCATCAGGAGGGAAAAAGGTAAAAAAGAATAAATTACAGTGGTTTGCAAACAGCTGAACTAGGGATGCAGACACTATTGTTTCAAGGCTTGTATCTCTGTCCAGATGAGTCCAGTCTTGTAGAAGCTTAATTCTCTTACAAATTTCAGCAATTTTTTTCGCTGCTGAGCAACAGGAGCCAATTTAGGCATTTGCAAACAACCTTTATTTCTTCAGACAAAAGCAACAGTATGTGACTTCCCCAGCAGCTCCTGCCTGCAGCAGATGAGAAGGCTGCCCTGTTACCCTGATGTACCAGCAAAGGCCATGGAGACAACGCTTCCGGAGCGTGTGCTAGGCACTTCTCCAGGAACTAAGCTCAACCTAAAAAGACTAACCACTTCTAAGCTCTGAAAAAAAACCCCTTAAGATCTGAGATCCCTAAGAACGAAAGTTAAAGCAAAAACCAAAATGCACTTGTGATACGTAGAATACAATGTCATTTAAAGTGGGAATAAGGTCCGTATCAAATCTACACACAAATCACCAGCTTATGGGGCAGGTTCTCCTGTCAGAGGGAGCAAGCTGCTTTCTCTGCCAGATCTGTGGAAATGCTTTGTTTGTTACTATTATAAATGTGTTTTGTTTCTTCTAGAAACAGATGTTAAAATGGTTCCTAGAACCAGATAACAGTGCCAAAATAAAAGCAAGCTGAAGCAATGTAGTGGTTTTACGCTGCTTTCTGCTACCTATGTTTTTTAGGCTTTTCTTTGTCTTCTCTGCATAGGATTGACAGAATTCCTTTATATCAATGCCTCAGCAGGAAAAACAACATATGATCACAACTGGAGATTGCTTTACAACCTAGGTAGTAAAACAATCAATAACTGAAAAACTCATCATTACTTGCAGGACCATCTCAGAAGCACGAATTGCACAAAGAAAATTATTTTCTCTTTTCCAGTACAGTAACACCGAACTCCTCCCCATCTTCCTGCATTTTAAATGGAACTGAAAAATTAGCATGTTAGAAAAGCTTGAGCTCATGCTAAGAATCCTTTGAATATTAACATAATTAATGTCATCAGTAATACTCTGAGTTTGCAGAAACAGCAGGTGAATCAATGGGAATGATGTATTCATCTGAGAAAAAAATGTGACCTTTCAAATCCATAGGGCTTTATCAGAACATTATTTTAAAGTGGGTTGCTTGTAGCTCAGTGGAAAGAACAAAACTGAATGTATAAGGAGAAAGCTAACAGAGACACCACATACACAAGGGAAACTAAAAATACAATTGAAACATAAAACACTGGGACCTCCTCACAGAAGATGCCTAACCTATATCAAAAGGTGAGGCAGCTTCCAGGACAGCTTGAGAAGCCACTCCAAGGAACCCTATGATGAGGGAGAGGCAATTAAAAGAACATTTCTGCAATTCAAATCTGGCTGGACAAAGATTTTTTATCCAGAATGCTTAAAATTAAGTTAAATGCTTTAAACCCCAAAACAATTTGGAATAAGTTTGCCCACTTTTTAATTTTAGCACATCAAACAATTTTCCTTTCTGCAAGTGAACGCTGGAAGTGATTCAGCAATTGAAACAACTTCATTTCGTCTTAACTACTTCAGAACATTCAATCATTTCAGCACAGCTGAACTATTATGATAAAATTTCAAGGTTCTCAGCAATAAGTGAACTAGAGGGAGTTTCATGGAAATAATCTATCAAAGGGTTCTGGTGAATAACTCCATTTTCATAGATGAGGTTGTAACCAGAATCCCTCAGAGGAATTTACCTCCCTGTAAATCATTACGGCCTATTGTTCTTTACAGAGTTGAAACACAGGATGTCATGACAGTCATGAAACAAAATTAGCCTTAATGGAATGAGGTATTTTGAACCTTGATATGCCTCTTTATTTTATACCATTATTCAATTGTTTTAAACTATGCATTATATTGGCCTGCTTAGAAAGCTTGGCTTGATTTCATGTCAGTTTTGCAACACTGCAGGAGTGGATTTTTTTTTAATATGTCTAAAAGGATCTTCACACTTCCCCGTACTGGCAGGCCACAGACCTGAGCAGAGGAACAAAGACTGCTTTGACCAAAATTTTAAATGGGATAAACATGGCTGCTTAGCTGGCATTTTGATACAGTTTCACTTGAATGACCTGTAGCCTTGTGTGAAAAGTGGGAAAAAACCCACGTAAAAGGCTTTAAAAAGGCAGTTTTATACAGCACTGTTTGTGGCCAGTTGATGCCTTTGTTCCTTGAAGGCCTCTGCAATAATTTCTCTATTGAGCGAAGTGATGTTTATTGAAAATGGCATAGCTGAGCATCAGCAGGTTCCCCTGCTGTTTGGTTTATCTATCCTCTGAACTCCAAGCAACATCTCGGTCTGAAAGTGTTCCCCTGGTAAAATAAGCAACTGACAACACAAAAAGCCTAGGTGACTTCCAACTGTCAGTGCTTATGTTGTGACTATTTGCTTTTTTCCCCATTAATGTTTAATTTCTTTTTTTAGTCCTTCACCTCATGCCTCTTCTGAGAAAGCTCTCTTGCACATCAGCCTATTGAGCTCCAAAGACTACTCCTGATAATCCACAGGTTTATAACATTCATGTATTTTAGAAGAATATGTTTTTTACTGGAGGTATTAATATATGTACTTCTAAGAACAGATCTGCGGATTGGAAATTGATGGGAACCAGGGCCTTGGCATGAATTCATTCACTGTACCACCGGTTTGCGCAGCTTCATGCTGTCACTATTATCTACCTTGGGCTATGCCAGACAGGAGACAAATCCTACAATTTAACTAGAAAGACAGGATGTCCCACTGAATAGACAATACACTACAGTTCAGTGACTAATAACTGAAACAATTCCTAGTACTACACTGCCCTTCAAAAACTTCAAGTAATGTCCTCAAAGTAGCTTTTTAATAACTGCATATTGTAGAGACTGGGAAATAAGCATGAAGAGTTGCCCACAGCCACATAATGAATCAGTAAGAAAAGAGGAAAGACATCTCAGGAGGTGTTTGGCTTCAAGTCTCATGCTTCAATAGACCACACTGCCTCTCTCTTTAGACAGCTAGCAACTGTGTTCTCTGGCTAAAGGAAACTCTTACTTTCACTTGGAGTGACTGTGCAGCAGCACAGATTGCTGCAGTCATGCTATGGAGCGGGTGCCAGTGGTTCACTTCACTCCGTGTTTTTCTCGCTTTTGGTGGTTTCTCACTCACCCTAACTAGAAAGCAGGGTGGTTCTGAATCACTGCCAAGCATTACTAATTGAAGTGGGGGGCAGGAAGGATATAAAGATGACTGCTTGCAGAATTAGAAGTACTTTCACTGTCTAATATGGCATATTAAAGCAGACAAAAAATAGATGTATTAGCTCTGACAATGGAAGCAAAATGCTTCTAGCTATAAAAATAAGTAAACCTTTGAAACTTATCAATAATATTCTTATTCGTTAAAATAACTTAAAAATAAAATAGGCAAATCATGGGGGAAAATACCGCATTCGTTCCTTTCTTGGTTCATATTAATTCAAACAGAGTTCCTGTGAAAATGCTTGATTTCTTTTCCTTTTTCTTTTTAAACTCTGGACACTGAAGCATATTTTGAGCTCAAAGTGCTTCAATGAACTCCATATATGGTTTATGCTTAATATCACAGGTTGTTTCTTTATTCATTTAACACAAGTAGTCAGCCAAGTTAAAAAATCTCCCCCACTCTAAAAATTAGAGATGCCTCTGATACACAGTTTCTAACATCCTTGAATACACAAGGTTTCCTTCCTCAAAATTTCATTAGGCGTAAAAAGGAGCCCAGTGCATGAGTGGAAACACAGCACTTTTTCATGCATTCAAATTGTCATCTAAATTACCAGCTCTGGGAACTGTAACAATAATTCTGCAAAATGTAGTCAGCAGTTACTTTGAAAGGACAAAGTCTTAGGACAAATGCTATGGCTGTTCACTGCTGGCAGGGGCAGGCAGACACCATTTTGTACAACGTGACCATCCATTTTGTACAGACTGACATTCAGAGATTACTGTCTAAAGGACTCTTAACAGCTGGACCAACAAACATATTTTGCTTAATTAAGTCCAAACAGCCTGATACCATCTTTACACCATCAGCACCCTCAGACTCAGACTCCTTGAACACAGGCAGTCAGTGGTGGAGCCATTAGTCTAAAGTTCAGAGAAAATGCCAAGTCTTGAAGTTGTTTGGTTAAAATACTAAAAATAAACTCTTCATGCTAGGCAGAGTTGTGCTTCCAAGATGACCACCACCCAACCAGCTCTATTACAAGGATCCACGAATAGATCTGTAACACTGAGACATTCCCTTACACTGTACTGTAATGGAACCATATTTTGGGATTAGTTGTTTCCATATCCACTGAAGCTTCCCAGGTTTGGATTTCAACCAGGCAGTCACTGACGGGAAGCATCCACCCTGTTGCGTCTTGCCTTGTTTCCTCTTTTCATTACATTCTTTCAGAATCTGTTGGGACCAGAGCAGAACAAAATCTGAGCACAGTTCTGGAATAAAAAACTTCTGGAAAAAAGCAGTAAGTTCCAGCAGCAAGCTTTTCCTAACTTAACTTTACTTGAAAAAGTTTCCAGTAGTTCCAGCCTCACCAGATCCAGCTGAGAATGGGCAAGGACTTCTTTTTCACTCATTCTTGTATTGTTTTTATGCAATCTATTAACACACATACAGTTTAACATTTTAGTGGGGAATCTTTCAAATCTTACATATTTACCTGTAGTTGAACTCCTAAACATTGGGCTGCCATTTTTCTTTTCACAAAATGCCATGCGGAAACATGTATATTTATTTTGATGGATCTCCTCTATTTGTGAAGGATGTCTGAACATTTGATAGCCCTATCCCATCAGATTGATCCACACAGGCCAATTATAAGGAGAAACAGCAGACTTGTTAGCAAAGATGCACACTGTGACTATACAGCTGGCACTTAGAAAGAGAGACTCAGCCTGCACTGGTCGGGCAGCCCCTATCCAGGACAACTCGTGTTTTAGCACTGCACACCTCAGCACCATAGGCCAGGAATACAGAGGAACGATAATGAGACAAGCCTGCACACAGCCAGCCCAGACACAGCAGAACTTTTAAGTTCTCACGCTCCCTACTGAACCCCACCTCTGAAATTTGGAGCCTCTTTGCACTTTGGGAGCCATTGCCCTTGCCTGCTCTCTCCACCTTCTTGTAAGTAACTTCTTGTAAAAAAGACTGGCTACTTAGTTGCACAGATAGGTAAAACAACATTTCAGAAAAGGATGCAAATGTACTTACAAGAGCCTGAAATAAGCTGGCTAGATAATTTGCAAAATGGTAAGTGAATCTTAGTTAGAAGTTAGAAGAAACAAAGCTATGGGGAAGCCAGTTTGCGTGAAGTGCATTTTAGTTCAACCAAGATGAGCTGCTTGGCTTCCTAACACTTGTTCTATTTATTCCTCTACTACAATCTTCTCAGTGTGACGTCTTTAACGAGGAGATCACAACACCCTCTATACTGGCCAGGAAGATTAAACAACACACACACACACACACACCCCCCAAGAAAGCAAGATTCTTTGAGATTGAACTCAAAATCTATGCTGATTTGCCATAAAGATTTGACATTTAAATGACTGAATAATGTTAATCTTCCACTAATCTTAGATTGCTGTTATGAGTAGGTATTACAGGATAAAACCAAATAATTTCCTTTTGAAAATGTATTTCTTTATCACTATATAAAAGATGTCTGCTGATTTTCCCTAGGGTATCTTCTGTTCCTGGGAGATATGAATTTAAGGGTGAACTTGCCTATGCCTAGCTGGCACTTAGACCACAAGCTAGGGAGCAAAGGGTTTGTTTTTCATTTTCGTAAAGCTCTATAAAGACACTATTCACTACTAGAATGTCAACTGATATTTATTCAGAGCAAAGTCCATCTATCTTTTAAATGACCAGTACCAGGTTTTGTAGTATTTCTTTACAAGATTCATTGGTATAACAAGGATCCCAAGAATATAATAGAAGTAATTAACCTCTCATTTCTATGTTCACATTCATAAGAGACTGCTTTAGGGTGAGAAGCGGGAAGACAGAAAAGAAGATCACAGTTGAAACAGAAAGAGAAAATTTATCTCTTGTCAGTAGTCTGGCCACACTACAAAGCAAGTACACACAGCAGCAATAAATTAGGGGTTTTTTAATAGAAAAACTAACCAACAATCTTAGCTAGAAGTGCATAGCTGAATGCTCAGATTTGTGGCATCTGAACAGCTTTTCATTTAAGTAAGTCTGCTTTAATTGCTTATTTTCTATCTTTTTCCATTGTAAGACAAACAAAGATGCCATTGAGGATGCATCTCCACTGATAAGGCAATCAGAACATGAGCCTGCAATTACAGTAATATTTTGCATAAAGGCTTCCCTTATTAATCCAAAAGTGGTCTAATTTCAAACCCCACTATTTTACCATGCTGTCATCCTCAACAGTGCAAAAATTCTTCTGGATTCTTTGTGCCTGTACTCCAAGCAACTCAGCTGGGCTTCTTCTCTTTAGAGAACCTTATTCCATTTCCAAGGATAAAAAAGGCACAGTATGGTAGCATCACTGAATGTCTAGCAGTTCAACATCTGGTGCTTCATACTACCATTCATGTGGCCTGCTGCCCATGTCAAAGATCAGCATCACGTAGTTCACACATACACGATGCATGTACTACCTAGACATCTATGTTCATAAAGCCTCGTATTAATCATTCCTGTACTGCCATGAATTAACATTAAGTAGATGATTAGAGTGTTCACAAAGGAAACAGTCCTGCTAACTTGGTTACTACTCTCAGTAGTACTATCAGATGGATACTGTTTACTCAAGAATTTTATTGTAATCTCTGTTGGCAAAAAAATATTCCACACAGAACAAACATATATGCCACCTTTCAGCAGAATCATTTTTCTCATTAAAAAAAAACAAACTAACAAAAACCCCACAAACAAACAAAACCACAAACCTTACGTATATGACATGACAAGTCAACATGTAGAGCCATATTAGCAAGGACTGTGACACAGGTCCTTGAACATCAAATCTAGCAACTGGGAAGGAATGACATTTTAAAAAATCTTCTACAGCAGAAAGACTGGCCAGGGCAGAACCTAGGCATACAGATTTTGTACATTTTAAAGTTTTCTTACTTCTGGCTAACTGCCCAAAGACTGGAAGGGGCTACAAGCACACTGCAGTATTACTGGGGAAAGATGCTGCTCTGAGATGGCTCTTAAAACACTCCTGGATGCACAGGGGAGCAGGTATCCTTAACTCTGGATATCCAAGCAACAGCAGCTACCACAAAAGTATTCAAGAGCTGTAAGTTTAAATAACTCTCAAGTGGTAGTTTGTTGTTCTCCAGCAATCTTATATAATTGGTGAATGGTTGGTACATGAAAGTACGTATCTCTCATATCAAAGCTGTTCACCCACGTCTTTCACATAAGGGACAGACAGAGAGAAAGTCCTGCCCTTGACTTTTTATATTTCTGATAAAGTTGATGTTGCTTAGCCTCTTGTTCTTCCAGGGAATCAGAAAAGAGTGGAAATAAAATTGCTTCAAGAAATAAAATCTTCAAAAGCATATTTGAACTTGTGCTGCTGAGAACAGAAACTAGGCCAGGGAGATTTCAGAGTCACTGTCAAGTGAGGTGTCCACCTATACAGAACAAAGCAAAAAATCACTATTGAAAAAGACTGTTTGTAAAAACTTTTAGGGAAAATCTGTAGTCTTCACAGAGACATGTCTTGATTTCAGAGAGATGTGTAAAAGAGGAAGAATTCATTTGTGCAAAGGACTTCAGGGATTCAGGGAATTTTTATTTGGCCATGGAAAATTTAGGCTGTCTGATAGCACTCCAAATCCCCATCAGATCAATAAAGCTTGTAGTCATTCCGTCTGATAGCTCCTACCTTCCAGGAAATGAGCTTGTGATTTTTATTCTAATTGTTAATAGAAAGGTGTTCACACCATCAAAATCAACGGTAATGGGAGCACTTAGACATTCTTGTTGGCAGTCTCAGAGAAGGTACAAATAAAAGGTCAAGCACTGAATTTCTCTTGCATTCACACACTGATTCTGTCTAAATTCCCCTTGCTCTACAGAAAGAGAATTTGTTCCTCAATACCTCAGCAACACAATGATAATTTTTAAACAGTACCTTTCAACGGCAATTTAATTAATTAGGCATCTGTCAATGCATAGGAGCCAATCCAGATTAAGGCATAGAGCGAATTTAGAGTTGAGCTAACTATCCCTTATTTAACCCTTGCCTGGATGTTCATATTCTGCATCAAGAGAGTCCAAATCCAAAGCTTTGAAGTGACTTCTGTGATTTGGAACTGGACATACTCATCCTGGGATAAAAGTATGCACAGGGGGGAAATCATGCAGAAATAGTTAAGCTGGAGTAAATTTTAAGCATATAAACCATATGGGTTTATCTAGCTCACAGCTTTTTGCAGCAGCATAGCTACCTCTTCTTTGACACTGGGGAAGAAAAGTATAGATGCTGCTTTATTTCAGTGCCGTACATTTACATAGTGTAGCTACATCCATTCAAAAACTGGCACCGACAAGCTCCATATTGCCCAAGCCAGTTGGCATAGAGGTGGTGTGTATTCCCTCAGGGTGGGATTACAGCTCTGTGTGCTATTCTGAAAAACAGGCCAGACAATTGAACTTGCTTTTCCAGGTGTGCTCATATGCCCTCTCCCACAGGTAATGCTAAAAACTGACAAAAATTAATGAAATCCTGAAAAGATACTCTTTACATAGCTTTGAAAGCAAACGCCAATTGCGGCCTTCAGGGAAAAGGTGAAATAAGTGCTGCTGCTGCAGTACATCTGTTAATTAGTCTATAAGGACTTGTGTTTATGACAACAGTGAAAACTAGCTATTGCAGCAGAAGTAACACCAGCCGAACACAGTTCTACTGTTTTGTTCAATCTCACAGCTATACTTAGCATTTCTGCACCGGCATGAATGTGATACTGGAGCTGGTAGAGCAGAAGTCACTCAGCTCTACTCAAGGTGGTTTACTCAAAGCACTTCAGGCTTTTGAACCTCTGCATCTTTAGTTGCCCCACAATATCTCACATACAGTGTATCCCTTGCTGTTTCAATCCAGTGCTGTTCTGTAACCAGGGATACATCTAGAGATCACTACAGTTCTCTGAGAAAGCAACTCAGTATCCTTGAAATGTAATCAGAGAATCACAAGGGGATTTAATCTTACTGAGATTTTATAGTAAAACAGTGTTTAGCCCTGGCATTTTCACCTAATAAACAAAATAAAAATTCAAGTCAACCAAAGAAACAGCTATGACAAGCACTTTCATAAAGACCACAACAACAAATGCCAATCTCCTATTTGCTGACATGGCACAGCAAGGGAACAAGCCACACTTTTCCTGGCGTTAGCTGAAATGGTTCCTCAGACCTACAATCTATGTGGACCATACTGGCCTGAATTTCACTGGAGCTACGAATATTTTGGTTGGTGGGGTTTTTTTGTTGTTTTTGTTTGGTGTTTTCTTTAAAGTTGGGCTACGTGTGCATGAGAAATGGGCATGCTTTACCCTTGCAAACAGTGCAACCCTTAAAGTCAGGGCCTCCACGACTAAACAGGAAGAGCATCTTCACTGCCAGCTACCCTATTTTTCCAAGGATGAACTGGCAAAAAATGATTACTAACACCCTCAACACCACGCCAAGTGAGTAAGTAAAGATGTGAATACTCAGGTGGATGTCAGTGGCCCTCTAGACTCACATGACAAGACCACACTGAGAATTAGATGTAGCTCTCAAAGGGACAAGAGAAAAATAGGTCATGTATCTGAACCACTCAAGTAGTTACATCTCTGGAGAACTATGCAGGCAGGACCACATGCTGCAATACAGACCAAACAGATTTTGGTTTTCCACTTAAAACTGACAGGACTAAGATTATTCAAGGAAAACAAGTTCATTATCTTGTCTCTTCTGAGGAAGGGAAGAAAACTTAGAGCATACAAAACAAGTGGAGAATCAAAACAAAATTGAAAATACAGTCAGGAGGGAATGATTGGCAGTTGCATGAGGAAACTAATCTTGTAAATGGACCAGAGGCTGCTGAAAGTGGAGGCAGAGAGGAGGAATAAAAGGGGATTTACACTGACTGAGGCAGAACTCTCATAAAACAAAGACTCCATATCAGAATTACTGTGCTTTTTTAGGAACCTACTAGAATATGAGAAGTGCTTAAATTTGCAGTGTGGATTAGTGATTTGACAATTTAACCACCACAACATTTTACCCACTGTTAGGCAGTACGGCAGTTTGAAAAGAGAGTAAGTTGTCTGGAAAAGCACTACAGCAAAACATGGACTTACAAGTTAAAAATTCCGTTCCAAACTAGGTTAGAATAGGTAAAATACCAAGATTTGGTTCTGAATGCTGTACTTGAATCAGCCTCTACAGATATACTAATGTGAACTATACTGATGTGAACCCCTGAGCATGTCACTAGGGGATCTCTTGAAGATGGAGGGTCTGTGCCCAAACCCGCATCTCTCTGCTTTAGCATGCATTGGAATTCAGATGAAAAACATTACTGTGGAGATACAATAATGAAATCTCCACTGAAATGATGAAAAAGCAATGACCTCTATTACTTCCACGTAGCTCCTATAGATTTCGTTGTCAATAAAATCTACAGTTATATTTATACTAAGTTTTTAATTTTATTATTTTAGCAAGCTTGTAGCTATATGTTAAATTTCAGAGTATTTGAAGTCTGATTTTTATAATTTTAATCAAAATATATTCATATTTTTTTCAGCTGAAACAATTGAATATCTTATTTCTGCTGTGAAAAAGAACAGCATGTATAAATAATACAATCAGCTGTAGTTCACAAGTGGATTCTTTCAATTTAGTTATTAATAACAAAATAATAAAAATGTAGTTCTTGAAAAGCTAGACTTACACATAACTGATACAAATATGTTTTTAAAATATTATTTTGGTGTTTCAAAGTGTGAACTTCATAAGCATTTATGTTAAGGTGAATGCCAATGTTGTGAAGTTGTACACAAAAAAGCTCAAAAATGACATAATTAGCATTATCTGCACCCTTTACAGGTGTGCCTACATTAAAATATTTATTTATTTTATTTGGATACTTTATTTGAATGTGCACCTTTTAAAACATTCCTCTGCTTCAGTCAGTACATTTACTGTTTCAGAACTGGCAAAGCTAGGACTTTCGCAAACAAAAAGTAGACAAACAAAGAACTACTGTTTTATCAGTGAAACAAATGCAAGAGACCATTATGAACCATGAAACATTTTCACCTGGCCACTGGCAGGGCTGTATTTAAATGAGAAACAGGGCCTCAGTAAGAGTAGTATGGCTAGAGGTCTTGGGGGAGTAGAGAACTGCTCTGCAACTGCCTGGTTAATGCCTCACCTCTACTTTGTATAGGCAGGGAGAAGAAGGTTGTGCTGGGATGTGCCGGTGGCAAGAAGGGAGCTTTGATCCTTTTCTTTGAGGAACAGAGCTTGAAAAGATAAGCTTACAGCTTTCCTTGGGGAATTTTTGGTTTTATTTTGCAAGTAGTACTTAAGGCTACTTTAAATATATATATATAGGTTTGTGGAGGTTTTTTGTTCAAAACTCTAAGGAACTTATTTTAGTAGCAGAATGGATGATGCTAGGAGAACTAGGGAATCAGGTTTTTTCTTTCTATAAAGCTAAATATTTCTGTGCAGAAGCTGAGCTTAAGGTCAGTGTTACACTAATATAATATGGTTCTCTTTGAAAGAATTACAGGGGGAAGAACACAAAACAGTTCCTTCCTAGAGCTGCTTAAATACTGCATTTTTATGGCAACAGTGTAACTGTAATGATTCCTTGTGGACTAATAAGGGTGCCATAAATAAACAGTTCAAACTGGATTGAGAATTCTACTGGCTTCTCTCCCTCTTTCTGGAAAGAGTACTTTAAAAACAACATGTATTTGCTCTCCAAGGCTGCATGGGATTTTCAGCTAATTATTTTCTGTGTCTGTCTCATTACAAGAGCTGCAGGAGAAGTGTCTCTAACGGCAGTTGCTACATAGTCCCACACCCTGTTTATGACTTTAGTGACTGGTCAGTAACTTGTTGTACAGTAACGCTGAAGACTACTTACACAGAACAGGGGCAAGAGAAGATGACTACATTACCAAATTAATCTCAAGTGCATTTTTCTTACCTAAAAAGTTATGTGACCACAGACTTAGTAATGTGAAGCTAAAATGCTCAACTAATAATGCTAAACTAGGGTTTTAGAATTGGTGCTGTAAGGATAATTAAGCATGGTAATGTGAGAAGCCTCCTCAGGTGAGCTGGTGTTGAGTGTTGGAGAAGACAGCATGAGGCTGCACTGATAACAAGTTCATCTCCTCTAAGACTGAGGATGTGGGCATGGCTCCTGACAGCAGCAGTGGTTGGAGAAGATTGCTGTTTACAGCCCTCCCCAGCTGCTTATTACTTTCTCCCTCAAATCTAGCAGGCTGAGCTGTTTGTAGATCTGCTAACCTGATCTACTTGACCAGCACAGGTTTCTGCTCCTTAACCTATTGCTTAAGTTGTTTAAGCTAGCATGCCTCATTCTGACTGAAACAGGAGGCTGCAGTACTCATCTGAGCAGCTCAACTAGTAAATCTGAAAATGAGGTAACAAGCAGCTGGGGATGGTAATCTGTGCTCTGCACAGCTGTTGTGACAGAAGCACTCATCAAGAAGAATGTAAGGACAGATATTTTTCAGATATATTTTCTCAGAAGCAACAAACCCATACCACTTCCTGGCCTGAGCTTTTTTTAAAATGTCACTTAAAGGCTAATAAGGTTCAAGTGAAATAACAAACAGAAGGACTTTTTTTCCTCCTTCTCTCAGCTTGTGGGAAAGGAAGTAACTTTACTAGAGAAACAATGAAGTCTGAACTTGAGCTGTGACTGACAGGCAAGTATTCTTTTATTATCTATTAATGAGCTGAAGAGTCTATCCCAAAGACTTAAACTGTAAGTCAAAGGTCTGGAGTATCTCCAGAAGATCCCTCTGTATTAAAGTCAGTAGGTATTTCTTGGTGTCCAGTTTCCAGATGGGTTGGTTTATTTCACCACATGGTGGTACACTAATGGGGACAATAGTTGTTATTCTACCCTCTCTCTGCAAACCTCTTCCTTCAAGAGGAGTTAGGGGTGTTGCAGAACTCCCTTTAAGCACAGAACTAGCAACAGTCTGTGCCAACAGATGAACAGAAAATGGATTCCCCCTTTGTGAGAGTCTCCAAGCGTTTTCCCAAACACAGAAAGAATTTTTAAAGTAATGCAAATAGCCAGTTTTTCGCTGTCTCCTAAAATAGAATTTCCTTTGACTTTCCAAACTGAAATGACTTGACATTAACACTCTGCTTGCCCAGCAGGCTGTTCCTGATTAGAAGTTTCTGACACACTTAATAAAACATCAGATGGATTTCTTGGTTCTAAGCATGTGTAACCTTCCTCTTGGAAAGGTTTAAATCATCTGAAGTGAGGAGGCAAAAGGCAGGCAACCTGCTTAGGTGGGGTATACACTTTAATCACCAATTAATGTAATTAATTTAATCACCAGTTAATGCCCCCCCCCCCCCATTTTCTTGATACAATAAATGGGAAAAGATGGATATAATCAGCTGTCCCAAGGACCAAATGAGCTCTGACTCGCTACAGAGTAGATGAAATTTATGTACACTGTAGCACACAGACTGGCCCATCTAAATACTCCTCTATAGAATTACTAAGAAGTAAAATTGCCTGCACTCTTATTCTCTCTAATGGAAGACAATATTACTCCTAGTTAGTTAAGCAATCCTTTCAATGCAGGAGTGGATAAACTTAATAACATGATGCTTTTGTGCACTGTTATCCCAAAGGCTGACTGAAAATAAATTATTTTTCTTGCTCTTGCTTTTACCTAAGCCTGCCATTCTTCCAGAACAATGTTGCCTGATACTCTAGTCATGAACATAATCAACTCAAAGGTTCACTCATGGCTGAATTAATCTAATACTATTTCCCTTAAGTCTCTTCTATACTTAACATTTTTGTCACAGTGAGAACTCTGTTCAGGAGAAATCTGACAATGGAATCTCAAGTTCATAATCACAACTGAAAATCCTGGCTGTCAATCAGGATTTAGTAATATGCAGCTGAGATGTGGTTCCAACTATTGTTCATGAGAACCTCTGTTACTGTTAGGGGTCTTCTGGACAGAGCCTCCAAACAGTCCTGCTGTGTCTACTTCGACATGATGTCAAATGGCTTTAGAAACTTCACAGTAATGCCCAATGAGTGCATTGGGGTGTTCTCTCAAACTGCCATCTATTCTTTAACGCTGCTCTGAGACTGATGCTACACAGATGCCAAACCTCTTGCTTTTGTGGGTGCTCCTGATACAGTCTCAGGATAAAAAGGCAGCCCCTGAGACTGGTTTTTTAGTATTCAGTGCTCACTACTATAGTTTCTTGCACATCAGGTATAAATACATGATTTGCTCCTTAAGATGGGTGAGTAACAGATGGGTGAAAGTTGCCTTTCATGTGCTTACAGAGCTAACTTTGATAAATTTTGCTATACTAATATGCAGGGAAAGACAAAATTTGATATTGTCTAGTTGCCCTTAATAGATCATGGTACCTCATACTTCTGTACAAACTCTGACTATCTAGATGTAAATAAAACACTGGTTTATCTTAAATGTAGGGTCTGAGCTCAGATTTGAAGCTGCCTGAATTTCCCAGCTTAGAGATAGGGAAATAGAAGAGGCTAATATTACATAAATTGTGGAAGTCAAAGGCAGAAGTTGGAGTACAGTGGCTTGCCATCTTATGAACTTCATGTAAAATTTTGACAGAAGATTTTTTCTGGATCAACTTAAATTCAGAGATATACATGTGTAAGAGTAAGTCATATCAACTTCCATGCTAGGATTGCTTTAGCCAACAGAAAACTTGTTTTTTCAGAGACACAGGAGACACATCAGATGTCTGTATAAAAAAAATACACTACTCTGAACAGTATCTGTTCAATTTGAGGATTTTTAGATGCCTCCCTACTTGTCTACATCTGTGTAAACTTGGCTTTTTTCCTATGTGTTGGCTGTGAAGATGCATGGTGGGGAAAAAGCTCTATCAGTTCTCCCTTGATGAATTAAATTACTATCTTCTGCTGTGTGGAAATTCAAATACTGTAACAACAGCTGAAGCATAAGGCACCAATGACTTCCAAGGATGCAAAGAGTAACTGATATTATTTTAATATGAGATAAAGGAAATAAGGGGAAATAGTTTTGCTAATGACAACTGCATTATTTTAGGTACCTTATCAGGTCAACACTAAGCAAGCAATTAAAAATACTGAAATATAATTCCAGTCAATTGCTGGATGGGTAAGCTTTGGAGTGATGAAAGGATAAATCTTAGAAATCCAATTCTAACCACAAGGTGCTGAAGTAATATTGCTGACTAAACAGAAAACGCCAAACTTCAATGTCAGCTTACACTTCTAAATCAGTGTTGTATTCTCTGTAGCACCTGGCAACTGATTTGTTTCCTGTGATGGCAGAACTCTTGATGCCCCTTCCACTGTCAAGGGCACAAAGCACAACTTCAAACCCTACAAGTGCATTGCATTAAATCTGAAATGCAGAAAACTGACTGTAGCTCATTCAGATATAAAGTTAATACTTCTTTCAATGAAAGTTATCAAGGGGAGGACATGGAGTTTTTGGTGTTCGCTGAGGAACCAGGCAGGTAAAACCCAACTCCGTAAAATTGCTCCTGCCTTACTTTTGCAGGTATGACTCATGACTAATGCATAAGAAACATGGTGAGTCTGTGTTTAGCATGCCAGAACTATAGATCACTGCATACTGCAGAACTTCTGTCAGTGCTGGAAACAATCATGATATATTAAAGCTACTTGCATAACTACCAAGTATAAACTGGCTAAAGCTTCTACATGAAATTTTGGCCTCCTTGAAACAGATCTCTTGTTCCACAGAGAAGTGGAACGGGTTGCCCAGAGAAGCTGTAGATGCCCACCCCTGGAAGTGTTCAAGGCCAGGCTGGACAGGGCTTTGAGCAACCTGCTCTGGTGGAAGCTGTCCCTGCCCATGGCAGGGGGGTTGCAACTAAGTGATTTTTAATGTTGCATCCAACCCAAACCATTTTATGATTCTATGCTGCCAGGGTGGGAACTTGTTCTGTAGTCAGAGTAACTGGGAATGGGGACAACTCTTGCTTGTAAAGTACTCTAAGGTGTGTAGACAGGAAAGTTCAATGGAGGTTCAAGAACAACAGAAGACCAACTTTTATGTGATATAAATAATGAACTATATGTATTAGATGGAAGAACATTCTATTTTTTAGAAACCAGCAATGTGGATGGGGAGCACAAACTGATGTTTTCTGGAGTGTTTTAAAATTGCATTGGTGCAAGCTACAAGCAAGTTCTGCTTTGGCTCTCTACAGAGTACATTGCTCAGCTTCTGGGCAGCCCCATTCCCTCTTTTAGCTGGCCATCGGCTCCTTTTAATCCATGAATTTGGCGATTCATCTTTCTATTACATTGCAAGAATTCTAAACAAAGTGAGATCTGAGGAAGTGCACAGAGGAAACCTCAAAGCTGAGGGGAATTTTTAAGCCAGTTAAAGCTGCTACCTTGTTAGTTTTGTAAACACTGCAACAGATAAGCATTTTAAGTGAATAAGCAGCTAAAGATCTACTGGCCTAACACATAAATTTGAAACTCAATTTGACGGAGCTTTCATTTGGATTTCTCAACTTTTGAATGCTGCACCAAACTAGTCCAAAACTTCAGTGAGTATTCTAGGAACTGATAGGCAAGATTGTCATTGACTACAGCTTTTGTGCGTACAGCAGAAACCAGGTAGAAGTTGGAAGTAGAAGTGTCTCTGTCTGTGGAGTAATATAAAGTTCATAGAAGCTCTTAATGGTTTCTGGTATAACTATATTTTCATTACAGCTCTATCTTTCTAAGAGTTTAACACTCTGCTAGAATGATTTCCTAGACATAAAAACAATGGTGAACAGAGGACTGGAAGAAGTTCTGGGAGCTAAGAGGATGTTGCACAGGGAACGCTGAGGATTCCAGAAAGTAGGACAGCCTTTGACATATAAAGTTTTGCCTACAAATGTCAGAGTGCCTGAGCTACAGGTATATGTTTATTTTAACCACAAATACTAGTTTTGTAACTCCATAATTATTCTGACCTACAGTTAATATTGTGTCTTCATGCTTATGTTCACCATATTAATTTGTTTCAGAAGATTTCTGAAGTACAGTAAGATACACTGCATAGCCTTAAATAGAAGTTCATCACGGAGAAACTTATCCTAACCTAATAAATATCTATAGGGCAATTAACACTATGGAGATCCAATTCTGATGAGACCTCTCTGTACAGAAGCAAATAAAATAGGTGATATCTTGTTTGACCTGGAGGATTCAAAATAGAAAATGGATGTGCTTTCTCATATGTTGAGAGGCTAGACTTAGCACCTTAACTATGCTATGAGACCCAACTGACTTGTTTGGGTTTTCTCTTCTGTGCTTTTCCGGCTGAAACACTACAGGAAGAAGTGTATAAAAAAGCTGAACTGTGGTCCCTCAAGAGTTGAATGTGAATCTGTTGTTACAAACCACGACTAGATATTTCTAATCTACAGCATGGATGCTATGTAAGAAAGCAAAGCATGTATGCTTTCCAAATGCTGGCAAACCAAATTAAATAAGATAACGGTCTACAGTCTCCTCATTCTACTGAACACGGTGCATTAAAAAAAATAATCTGTACTGGTTCATATCAGAACAAAGATAAACAGACAACCCACAAATTATCAAGGGGGCTGGTGAGAAGGAAGCTATCAAAAAACCCCATGAGTTTTGACTGCTAGGGAAATACGTTATTGGTGTTACCTTTTTATAAAAAACATTGCTAAATACATACATTTAATAGTACATATTAACTCCAAAGATAAAATGACAGAACAAAACCTGAAGAATGTGTTGAAAGGGTAAGTGAGGGTCAAGTAAAATGCTATTCTGAAGCTTGACAAGAGTAACTGTCCCATCTTCTGGAGAAAAAAGGCATACTAAAATCTCGTGCATTTGAGATTACAGGACCAGCTGTGCTAAACTCTTGCAGAAATAAGACTTCGCCAATATTACAGAGGAATGAATCTTCAGTCACCAGCTGAACTGATATTGCTTATAGTCAAACAACGAGTCTGCATTCTCATAGTATAGGACTACCTGTAGATACTACGTTAAGTCTAACAACTGCTGATTGGGTGAGTGCCTTCAAAATGGAGTTGATGAACATACTTACAAGCTCTAACAAATACTGTCTCTGAAGTAGTGATGAGCTACAAAGGTTTTTGCTGGCTGCTTTCAAGCTTTTACTGCACCATACTTACTGGACTGTCAGTGTTCGATTTCTAAGTGGTCCCATAAAAATTCTTAGGACAAATGTAATAACGTATAATGAATAACCCCATTTCCCTGCAAGCATCAAACATTTTTCCTTTGGTTTTATACTTTTTAAAACACTAACATCCAAGAGGAGAGTAAATGTTCCTGGCTTGAATTTCAGGACACTAGCCACAACATGTTTCTGCAGTAGTGTCATAGAGGAAGGAAAGCATACCTCTGCATAAAAGTCAGAGGGTGGGTTTGGGCTAAAATTTAACTTCCACAGCAGCATCTCCCAATCAGTTGGAAAGCTTGTAATTAACCTCTTCTCAGGAACCACAAGTAAACATAATTTGTTTGAGGAAACTTTGATTACTCAATGTGAACTGGATTTCCAGCTAGAGTGCCTGTTCCTGTGTTAAAGTAAGCAAGTATTTTGGAAGTCTGCTTCCTCAATGATGCTTTCTGCCCTATCAGCTGATCTTACCACACAAGGAATCGAATAAATACAGAACCTAGGTGTAATACTGTGCTAGTTTCTTGTGCTAAAGGCAAGTTCAGTTTGAAGCACCAAGTTTGCAGGGTGTGCTTAAGTTGGTGGAGTTGAACTCCCTCTCACCTGGGAGCAGAGGAAAAAGTTTTCAAGTATTCAAAGTATAAATTTAACAGCTTTTCAGAACATGTTTCTCTCTTCCTTTCTATTAAGTAAATTAAATTAGCACGCCCAGTAGTAGAGTGGGTGGAAGATAAAGCATCTCTTAAAAACGTAATGCTCTCTGGAATACACATTTGCTCTCAGAAAAGGAAGTGGCAGTCTGAGCTGATGGCAGCCTTGCAGAGAGCATGGTCACATCTGGGCATGAGTAGTTTCCTGTGTGGATGGCGCAGTGTTTCAAGGCTTCCTCTCATAAATGAGGAATGTCTGCTCAGCCACTCTTCTGGTTTACTAAAGGCATACATAGGCATTTTTCAGCTATTTTAACTTGCTAAAAGTTCCAATTATAAAATGTTTCTCAAAACTTTCCTGTTTCTCAGACTTTATACTACCTGGCCCCTATGGCAAGTATCAAAGTACTCCAGCATGTTTTTGGAGAAGCACAATCAAAGTTTTTCCTAAAACTGTCCTGTCAGAAGTAAAATTGGTATCTGTTTTTTTGCAAGGACAAGCAAAGGAAGACTAAGCTTGAGGTACTTCAATGTGGAACTGCAGAGCGTTTCTACTAAAGCTTCCTGTTCATGCTATGGCCGTTTGAGATAATAGAAGTTCACCTTAGGTTTGTCTAACATGCTCTCCAAGAGCAAAAACTATTTTCTACTTAACCCATTTTATCATTTGTTGGCTTATTTCATCCAAAGTTGGACAAAGGCCTTCATGAAAGACTATATACAAACACATGCAAAAAGCACTTCAAACTTTGTTCTCCAGGCTTAACTTTCTAGGCGCTCCCTGCTTCTACCAACAGCTTAGTCTGGTCTTGTCAGAAGCTTATTCTTCTTCTAATTACCAGCACAAAGGGTTTTTAAATCATGTTTTGACAGCTAAGATACCACATCTTCATAAATAAGAAGAACTGTCAATAGTGCTAGTGCAGAAGCAAGGAACCAGATGCAGTACTAACAGCTGGGGGAGAGGACGATGATTCAAAAGTTAAGAAAAGCATCTGCTTGTAGTTTGATAGCAGCTATCTGTCTAAATCCAACCTACAAAATTAGATCCTGCTACAGCTGGCACAGAGATTATGAACATCTCACTGGACAAAAAAACCCTGTTTAGAAATAACAGTATTAGATCAAGAGGGTATTCTGTTCCGTTCTGTCCTTTTCATTGTAAAAAAGAAAAAACAAACCAATGAACCCACAACAATTTTCTGGTGTCTAAAGGTCAAGCTAGCAAGCTTGCATTTGTCTTCCAAGCTTAGAATAATCTACTAAGTAAAAATATAGTAGCTTTTTTCCACGTGGCATATTTCTCCCACCCTTAGTTTGCACATGGGCCTTTAGGTTGAGGCTTTTTCTACTTCACTGAAATCCTGTGTTGAAAGGGTGCACACAGGACTGACTCTTGCAAGCACAGATTTATCTCATTTCATCAGCATTAAATTCATAGTGGGATAACATGGATGTGAAATGAGACCGCTTTTTGAAAGCCACAACGTGAAAAGTTTTAAAACAACCTGCACAGAAAGGCATTAACACATAGAGTACGTCAGCGTTAGCAATAAAAGATACCGTACCACCAACCATAACCAACACAGCATGTGCCAGTACCTCGCGGTATGAAAAGGAACAAGATGCTGCTTCTGGACCTGAAGACCAGGTGTTGCCTTCGCAAGCGGAGGTGCCCGGGCGCAGGCCGCGGAGGGGAAGGGATCACCCGATCCTCCCGGGACCCAGGGGGCCGAGCTACTTCACCTGCCCGCTGCCAGCGGTGTTCGCTGCCCGGGAGGGCGCTCCTGCCGCTCCGGGGCCGCCGCCTTCCCCC
>JAVJGI010000003.1:18158827-18179047 GCA_035590275.1 Ibycter americanus
TGTCCTGCCCGAGCAGCTGCTTTAGCCCTTCCCTTCTGGGGACCAAAGGGGGACCAGGGGGTGCACGACCCGGAAACGTCCGCCCCGCCCGCCCCCCCCGCCCCCGGGCTGCCTGCCCCCCGCCCCGCCGTGGGACCCCCTCGGGTACCTCAGAAGGGCTGCAGCAAGGGGTGACCGGCGGGAGAGACCCAGCTTATCCCCGTGTATGGGCTCTGGTAGCCTTTGGGCAAGCTCCGTTGAAGTGCCCCCCATTTGTATTTCAGCCCCTTCTCACCAAGGCCAGTCGGTTGTGTGAGGGGCTGTGCAGCCAGGCTGCAATAGCAACGTGTATAACTTGGAAAGGGGCAAAGAATTGGTGTTCCTTTCCTAGCAGGGCACGGAGAAAGGCAACCAGTCTTCTGTAATCTTGTACACCAGGGTGTGCTTTGATTACCTGTACGGGAGGACAATAGCTTGGGAACCATGAAATCTGGATCTCATTCCCAGCACAGGCAGTTCATGTGCTCTCCTGAGAATATCGTCTGTCCTCTGTGTCTGTGCCTTATCTGTGAGTGAGGAGAGCAGTGCTGATGTACCCTCAGATATATTAAGAAGCCACGTTGAACGTTATTGTATTGCAGGGATTTCTCAGTCAAAACTGAGGTACTATTCAGTCAGGCTGTGTGTGTACCTCTGATGAAAAGAATCCCAAAGAGGCTACACTGAGAGCTGAGAAATCTTTGCATGGAGAGTGCAAAAGATTGCCTGCTCAGGTCAAGACCGTTTGCACCTGCAGGTGTAATGGAATGGAGTAAAGTGTATTTTTAGAAGCTGACTAATAAGGAAAGCTGGCTGCATTGCCTTCACAAGTCTTACTTTGGTTAAAACAGTGCAAACACCAGTGTGACTGTACTTCCCCTGCAAGGGCAGATGTTGTCCCAGTGGTCACACAGAATGAGACAGGTTCTTTGGTGTTCGGTTTTCTTCACCAAAGGTTACACACTGTATTTGATAATTGTCCAATACAAACACAATGCAAAAAACTCGTATCTGCTAAGTTATTTGTTTGGTGTCTTGAATAATATGCCTCAGAAGTTTTTTCTTAGTTATTTGTAAACAAGCAACTTATTTTGTTGGACTAGTCAATAAATAGTGGTTCACATTTCAAAAGCAACATGTTGGTGCTGGGAGACAACATGCACACCAGAAATATCAGGCAACAGCTGAAGACAAAGACCTCTCTTTACAGGGACTTAAATAGAGCCTTTGTAGAAAGAGTATTTTTATCACTTAAGCTTTCCAGTTAACCCAAAACAGTTTAACTATACAACGTAGGCTGGTAAGCTGCTTACAGGCCACAGTTCTTTTTGCCTTTTAGGCTCAGAAAGCAATAGGAATTAGGTATGCAGGCTTTACCTATAGCCAGTGTCAAAGCAAAAAGTATGATGTGCGGGCCTACAAGGTGGATCAGTTCTTCACAGAGCATTAAGTTATTTGCTGTTTTGAAGCTGTGTAATGAGGAAGGAGGAAGTCTTAGCTGGCCTCTAACAGACATAATAATAAACATATTTGCGGTTGGCATTATTTGGCAGCATCAGTAGAAGTCTGAAAACAGCGTGGCATCTAAACTCCTTTCCTACTAGCAGGAGCAGCTAGATCCTTTTAGGGAACTGACCAGACGGTCTGCAGAAGTTTTGCTCAGATATTGTGTGAATTGTTTTTGCTCCCCAGATAAATCAACAGTTGAACCTGCTGGGTTCCTGACCTGCTCTCTGCTAAAGAAAGACCTGGCTCTGCTGACACTGAAATGTTACTATGCTGAGCATACCTTCTGATCCACTGCCAGAAGTCAGCAGAGGAGAAAGGATGTATTAATATTGTGTTCTTTTATTGACAGATTGAAAACCTAGAATGGCAGGAGAACAGAAACCATCCTGTAATCTTCTAGAGCAGTTTATTTTACTAGCCAAAGGTACAAGTGGCTCTGCTCTGACTGCCCTTATAAATCAAGTGCTGGAGGCTCCTGGGGTTTATGTCTTTGGAGAGCTGTTGGAGTTAACAAATGTGCAAGAGGTAAGAGACGAGTTTCTGTCCTAATGCCCCTTCTGCACTCCCAGTATAAGGGATACCCAGAAGTTTCCACACACAGCCCGTGTGGGAAATTTCTGTGCCAGGAATAAGCCTGGCGTGACTTATTTTGGTTCTGAGTTGTTTGTGCATGAGAGATTGACGTTGCTTTTGCCTGTATATATTAGATGTTAAGAAATGCCTATATAAAGCTTAGCTACCTTAATGCTATTGCTAATACAGCAAAAACCTGGCAGCAGCACAGTAACAATTTTAAGAAGGCACCTAGCCAGCCAGCAATGAAAAAATCCCATTCTACTTCTTCATCGTCCTGGAAAGCATAACTTCAGTGCTCTCCAAAACTCTTCGTGAACAGATGTCTAGTGTATCAGGCCTGGGTAGTAACCAAATTCAAACCATTTCAAACTAAGGTTGAAAGTAAGTTCCAGAGCTCTTGCTGAGAGTGTCTTGCCAGCACCTGCATCTACTACAATGAGGGAATCTAGGTTGAGTATCTCTGCAGCTGGGGTAATGTGGCGTACAGCAAGTTTGGCTTTCCAAACAGGCTCTTAGATATGCTGAAAAGTGCCTCTATGGTTATTCAGCATCAAATCACAAGTATGGTTTTTTCCTGGATCTGTGTGCAGCAAATGGTATTAAAAAAAAGCCCCCACTCAATAAAAATCACTGCTTGGTGCTGCAGTTGTTCCAGTGAAGTGTTTGCATGTGAGAGGGGCGCTATTACTTTCAAATGCACTCAACTTAAAATGTTCTAGCTTGCTTTGCTTTGAAGTTTTTGTGGCTCTTCAGGTAAGCTGTCTTAGCTTTCCCACTAACAGCAAGGATGCTTAACTGACCAATGCCATTGCCTGCTTGCTTGTCACATGGTGAGAAGAGCTGGCCCTGTAGGTTGTCAGCTGAAATTGAGTTGCCTTTTTCTTTTACCTCCTAAGGTGCCGCACAAAGCAGTTGACAGTCCAAACTGTAACTAAGTTCTGGTGCATAGAAATGGCTGGATCATCTTGACTCTAAAACTGCTGAAATTCGCTGCTACTCGTAAGGCCTTAGAAAGGGTCCTGCTCTTTAGCATGGGGGCATAATTGCTTTTCTGGGTACTCTTGTCCTATGTAGACTTGAAACATTCTCTGGAGAAGTTGCCTACCAGGGTCGTGTTGGCTGTTACTATGTTACGTGGAATTTCTTTTGTTTTCTTCCCATCCAGCTTGCTGAAGGGTCTAATGCTGCTTATTTCCAGTTGCTGAACCTGTTTGCATACGGAACGTACCCAGACTATGTAGGTAAGGGACTGCTGCCTGTCTGTAGAGTACAAGACTGGGTTGCCCTTTAGAATTGCAAGAGGCAGTTCTTTGATTTCTGTGGTACCTGGTGTAGTGTGGCTGGGTGAAAGTGTCCAAGAACAGAATTTGCTTGGGAGGAGAATTGTTCACAGGGGGTCTGTGGGTCGTATGTGCTTTTTAATTGCTAAGATGTGAAGGAAGGGCTAGAGACTGTGATGTTTTACTGGTTTGGATTGGACTGCAACACTGTATTGAATTGGTCTGTAGCAGTATTCATTGATGTTCGCAGGCTGCTTACCTCTGCAGAGTGCAATTTCAGACACCTGTTTTGAAATTTAGATGACACCAGTTATGGAAGCTGCAGAAAACCTAGACAAAATTGTTCTGCATTATTTATAACAACCTATATGGTTTATGGGATAACCTTTTATTCTGTGATGCCATTGCTGAAACAAAATGAAGAATTTCTTAGCTAGAATACAAATCGAAATAATGACTTTTATACAGCTTAGGAAGGACTAGGTGTGAATCATCTTAGTATCTGTCGAGATGTGCTTTTATCTCTGGTGCTTATACTTCCATTCTGCTACAATTTAATACGTCATTTATGGGTAGCAGCCTAACCCAGACCATTGCAGAGTGTGACAAATAATTCTGTCATAGTACTGGCTGTCACTGTGGTGAATGAGCTATCTGGATCCTGTAAGGAGAAGTGGCATCCTAAGTGTGAGGACTGGAAATTCCAGTGGCTGTGGAGCAACACGAGCCTCATGAATTCTGTGACTGATTAGAGGATGTGTTTGCTGTGCGTGGGTCTTGTGTCCCAGCATGTGACAGTGCAATTTGTTCTTCTTTTTCTGGTAAATTAAAAAAAAGGGGGTGAAAAGTAGTCAAAATGTAGAGCATTGAGTGAGGTGGGATGGATGCAAGAACTTGAGTGGCCCTGAAACACTAATTTCCATTAAAGCAGATATTGTGAAGAGTTTCTTTGCTTTGGAAAGCCGCCAGTTTCCTTTCTGTTTTTAAATATTCATGAGGCACATGGATATAATACAATGACAGTGATGCCATCTAGATTAATAATTTCTCCTCTCTTCCTCAGCCTGGTACTTTACACTTCCAGCGCAAAATTCTGCAGTTCTGCAGAGAAATAAAACCAGCTTTATTTACAACCAGATCAGTGAAAGGGGAAGATTTTATTCTGTCAGCTCGTTAATGAAATAAAAATGACTTGGTGGTAGAAACAAAGCATTGACCAACTATTTTGGCAGGACACCACTTGTGTAGATGCGAATTCTGTTCTAATTCCAAAACCAGAATTACTGAAGAAGCAGAGAAGGATGGAATTGCCAACTTGTTTTTTAACTTTTCCCCCCTCCCCCTGAGTGTGCTGATTTGTCAGCAGCAGCCGCTCTCGGCTCACCAGCACCCACAGTAGCTGGACGAGTTCAGCCTTTCAGGGTTTAGTGTAGTGTAACTAGCCTGAAGTTCTGCAGCCTGGATTGTATAATTCTTGAAGGAAAGTCCTAAATCTTGCCTTTTTGACATTAACAGCAAACAAAGATAACCTGCCTGAATTAACAGTGACTCAGAAAAACAAGCTGAAACACTTGACCATTGTAAGCCTGGCTTCCAGAATGAAGGTAAAGTCCACTGTGTATGATAGCAGTTGTTTTTTTGTTTGTTTTTGTTTTTGAAAATGGCATCAACTCCTCTGAAGTTGTACTGGCCTGCATGAGTACTCACAAAAAATCCTGCAATTAGGAAAGTACCTGTGATGTACAGTGTTCTCTTGTGTTGCATTTGGGACGTTCACTTAGTGGACTTCCATGGATGAGATCTGGGGGTGTCTGAACTGCCATGCAAATTGGTCAGGAAGTGCTGGGAAACTTCGTATGGCTTCTTTCACTGCTGGAGTTAAAGAATCATTCTTAAAAACGCTGACTTTCTGTTCTAGAGAAAACTAAGCAACACTCTTAATTTCTTCTGCAATCCCATTACCTTTTTTCCTCCAGAATGTGCTGTGCCAAAGCTTTAGGAATTACCAAAGTTGTGTCAGTGTTACGTAGCCCAGTAGCAGGCGTTTGTTCTGCCTTCTGCCGTGATCAGTCACTGCTGTACTTTCAGGTCAAAGTGTTAATATACAATAAACATTTGGGTCTTGACCTTCTGAGACTTAGCTGTTTGTTTTGGCCCTAGGACTGTTAACTTATTCTTGGACTTGCTGTTTTTAGTGCATTCCCTATTCTGTGTTGCTGAAGGACCTGGATATGAGGAATTTGAGGGAGCTGGAAGATCTGATTATTGAAGCAGTTTATACAGATATTATCCAGGGGAAGCTGGATCAACGAAACCAGGTGCTAGAGGTGGATTTTTGTATCGGCAGAGACATTCAGAAGAAGGACATCAGTAACATTGTCAAAACACTCCAGGAATGGTGAGGCAGTCTCTCCACCTTGCTTGTTCCTTGTACGTAGCTTGTCCTGTGTTTTTCTTATTCCTCAAAATTTCAAGTGCTGGTTCAATTTCACCATGTTCAGTTAATCGGGAGTCTTATGCTGTAAGTAGGCACTTGGAGGAGGGGTCTATTGGGCAAGTTTTGCAAGATCCCATCTACAATTCCATTTGTGTTACGTATCAAGCCAAACTATACTAGGTCTTGAGATTCTGCTGTCACCATATCTTTTACATGGCAGAACCCCAGTGAGGAGTCAGGGCCTTTTTAAGCAGATGTGCCAGACTGGACTCATGGCCTTTCTGCTGTTACACTTGATAAAGAACACAGAACTGTCCATTACTTTTCAGTCTTTTTCACTGTGATGGAAGCTGCATGGGCAAATTCTAGAGAATCACAGTTCTTCAGAGGAGCTGCCACTTCAAGGTTGAAGTTTGAGATGCCTTTGTTTGCCATCTCTTTGTTCCTACAAATGCGGTCTACATGTAGCCATATTCGGAGTGTGGTACTATCTTTTTGTACTTTTGCCAGGAAGCTGCTTCTCATCTTTGTAGGATCCCCTTCCCACCCAAAGAAATTCCCCTGTAGACTGTGGAGCCCGTGGCAGGTTCTGAGCTGACTGGGAATTGCTTCCTAGTTGCTATGGTAATGAGTGCATGAAGGGTAATTAAACTGCTGGGCAAATATGCTGATCTGAGGTGGGGGCAGGTTTTTTGCTTCTTTACTCCAACTCTCTCAATCCCATCATGGCGGGAGAGCTCTGGCAGCTTCCAGGACCTTTCAGCATTGTTTGCAAGGTAACAATGAACCCAGTGCCGATTCCCTTTCTGTCCTCTCCTTTTACGAGTTCTGTGTTGAGTGCTCTTGTTAACAGGCAGGGAGATTATCTCGATATAACTTTTTTCTTCAATTTTAAATTTTTACTTTTGAATTTTACTTACTTTTGAAAAATGTGTTGTATCCCTGTTTAAGCAGTAATTCTGACTGAAAAGTAAGTTTAAAGTGCATTGAACCTGCACTTTTTGATGGTAAAAGTAACATGGACTCTGTAAAGAATGCTGTGAAATACATCAAGTAAGCAGCAAAGCTTTTTCTTGCCAGCTTTTTGGAACTCTGAAGTAGGAGGTATAATTTAATAATCTTCTAAAATTTTAGGCGAACTTGACTTTTCAGATTGCCTGATTGAGCTGCTCCACAGAGAACTCATAAACACTGTTTGACATTGTTTGTGTCTTGCAGGTGTGATGGTTGTGAAGCGGTTCTTTTAGGAATTGAGCAGCAAGTACTTAGAGCCAATCAATACAAAGAGAATCATCACCGAACTCAGCAGCAGGTAGAGATGGAGGTGGGTACAGAGTGACTTCAGACTGCTCTATGCTTTTTGATAAACATTTGTTTACTGAAGAAAATAACCTGGTAACACCTGGTTAATGGTCATGGCTTCTCTGAAGTAGGCTAGCAATCATGCATATCAGATGTGCTGGTTTGAGGTAGGAAGAAGACCCATCTGCTTCCCTGTGTTAGTAACACCACAAACATCAAATTTGCCCACTCTGAGCAGGTTGGAACTTTTCTTTATAAATTTTTATAAATGTAGGCTAGGTGACTGCACTAGCGATGGTTTCCTGAATTGATTTGTTAGGAAAAGTGTGCTTTTAACAGAGAGCTTCGATGCAGTTCTGTTCTTTTTGTACAAGGCAGGAAGGAAGGGAAAAATGGTTCTCTTTGTTCTATACCTGAAAGTGTAATTAACAAAAATCTCTCGAGTCTCATTGCTCTTGCAAAAAGTTCCCTCAGCACCTTCTTTTTGCGGGGTCAAGCTGAGCACGCAGACCGGGCTGCCTGACGCACTCGGCAGCGTGACCTGGGAGCGCTCCTGCCCCTGTTCCGTGCGCGGCGAGGCGGTAGGTGGCAGCACAGGCACGCGATTTTAGCCCCTGCTGATGTGTATTTACTTGTGAGAACAGATCTTGGCTAATACAGCTGTAAAGGTGAAAATGGTCCTCCCGAGACACTCGCTCAGGGTTTATTTCTTGTAGAGTGCTGCATCCCTGCAGGTTTACGTTTGCCTTCTGAAGCAGCATATGCTTGGCGGCTTGATTGGCATCCATAGCATGTTTGGTTTGCCAGATGCCTTTGGCCTGGAGTTGGCACACCTGATTCTCAAACTTGTTTTGGCCTGTGGGGTGTTTTAAAGTTTGCTCATTGTATTTCTGGTGAGTCCTACAGGGTTCCAGGGGACAGTGTGTGATGCCTGGTACTGTATCTCTCCTTTTCAGCCAGAGCAGCAGAAGCACTACTGCTGCCTCCCACAAAACCAATTTCTGTTCCTGCTTCTAGCAAGTGTCTGTGGCTCAGACAGGCAGCTAGGCCAAATGGCGTTTTCCCTTTTCAAGTGCTGTTCTAAGTGTTAGGTTTGTTTCTTTCACAGTCTCCTTTGTCCTTCCTGCTTCTAGCCAACAGCATGGTAGGATGGCTGCCTTCTGCACCAAGGCAGTAGTAGGTCCCTCCAGCCAGCCAGGAAGATGGTATAATATTGTGCCATTCTCTCTTAGAAAATAAAAAGTTATCTCTAGTTATTCTGTATTGGACCCAGACTGGAAATGTTAACAACTCTAGCTGTAAGTGAGGATGAAACATTACCTTTAATAAACTCAAGTGCAGAGCAGGTTTCTGGTGGGAGAGTTTATTTTATAATCTCTGCTCTACACTCCAGAGGTTTTTCAATATGTTTATGAACAGAGTTTCTGCTGCAGGGGGAGGAAGAAGCAGATGCTGATTCACTGTCTCTTCTTGGCCAGGTCACAAACATAAAGAAAACATTAAAAGCTACAGCCTCGTCGTCGGCACAGGAGATGGAACAGCAGCTGGTAGAGCGAGAGTGCCCTCCACACACAGAACAAAGGCAGCCCGCAAAGAAGATGTCCAAAGTCAAAGGGCTGGTCTCCAGCCGTCACTAGAACATACCATCTAAATGTCATTCAGCTAGGAATGACAACAGGAGGAGCAAAAAAGGGCCTGCGTCTCCTTTTTCAGTGGGTTCTGGGCCAGTCCCTTCCAGGCTGGCAAATAAAAGCCCCGTTTGAATACAGCTCCCAGTTAGCAGCACCTGGCTAAGTTACGCTGTGCAGCCCCTATTAATTTCCAGGGTGTCCCTGTCCTGGTCCTGTAAAGAGGAACTTCTAAAGAGAGGGACTAACCAAAAGGGGCAGGGAAAAAAAAAATATCTGTGGACAGTTTTTCTCCCTCCCGGCCAGTCTCATTGCTGCTTAACCTTGAGAAAGCTGCTGTAGTAAGTCAGATCTTGGGAGAACTTCTGTAGCCAGTGTCTGAATCCCAGGGTTGAAGTGTGGCTACCAAAGCCAGGCTGGGAGTGAGGAAGCCATCAACACAGATCTTTTCATTCCCAAAGGGAGTGCAGAAGGGTTTCTAGGCCAGGAGCTGCTTTACATGGAAGTCTTCAGCCTTTCCGCTACCCCTGTCTATTTTAAACTGGGGTGAAATTCACACTACCTCGCTCTGTGAAGATGAGATCCAGTGCTGGGCTGTTTACTTAACTGTCTGTTTACTGCCCTTACTAAGCCCTTTAATCTCTCACAGATTTAAAGCACTGTTCTGCATCTCTGAGGCATCAGTACAGTAAGGAGGAAGCAGGCTGCTCTTTCAAGCCTTCCTTCTTGCGGGCGGTTAGGGGCATACTAGAAACTGTTTCTTCTGAATGTCATGTGACCTCCCAGAGCTGCCTGTGAGTTGTTTCCCCCACTGATACCTTCAAAGGGGAACACGTTCACTCTTCTTTGGATGCTGGCGACAGCGGTCTGCATGGGAGAAGAGCCCATTTAGCATCGTGGCAGGCTGGTGGCCCAGGACCCACTGGCAAGGGTCGCAGCAGCATCCCCTTGCTGAAGCAATGGACTTGACTAGTCTTTCTGAATTTTGAACACTTTCAGGTTGTATTTTCCTCCCTTTTTTTTGTACGTTGTTGTGATTCTAAAGCATTTCAGCCTTTGGTTTGTGTTTTTTATTTTGTTACAGATTAACTTCAGGTGATTTGCACCTCATTTGGCAAGGTGTGGGTTTTTTTTTAAAGGGGAGGATGGGGTTGGCATTGAAACAACAGTTCACAGAAAAGCACATTTTAGAAAAAATTAAAAATGCTGATTTAATGACAGTCTGGAGTCTTGGCTTTGAGGCTGATTTAGGCTTGTAGTCCAACAGCACTTGTTCACCTGAGCATTTACTTGATTCTTGATGTTACTAATGTAACATCAAGAATCAACGAAAGGTCTGACTAATCTCCCTGATGCTTCTGGGAGGCAGGGAAGTGCTCTTTGCATTTTGTCAGTAGTTCATCTTTGTCCAGATTTGTGCAGAAGGATCTGTGGCAAAGCCAGTAGCTAAGCCCAATACCCTGAGCCTAAACACCTTTGATGCCCGATTGTGGAAGGTTTGTAGTTGTGCTCTGTCTTAGGCCAGACAGTTCTTTCCTCTGGGTCTAGCAGAGAACTGCTTTGTAGTTTGGGCCCTGCATTTCACTACCCTCTGTGCTGTAAAGAGAAGGGCTTTCTGTGAGTGGGCAGGGGAGCTTTTTAAGCAGAGTACTGTGACAATGCTCCAGTCCTGCAGCCAGCTGTTGCCAGCACTTACTTGTGCAATGCACGTGCCTTCCTCTTACTGCTACCAGAATTCATTGCCATCTGTGTATTTTCAGTCCTCAGTCACAGGGCTTGTTGTACATTTGTGAAAGTAAATTCCTCTCCTTCTCCTGCAGTGCAGGCACACCAGCTTTTAATCTTGAGGGGTGGATCTAAATACCCCCCATCCAGTGTCTTCTGGGTCAAGTCCATTGATTCCTGATTCTTTGCCAGCTCGCTCTCCCCCTGGAAATGCTAGCCAAAAAAATTCCCAGTGAACAAGCCCAGAGCACGAAGCCTTCCCCTATATCTCAAGGGAACTGTTTCCCAAGCAGTGGCAATACTAGTTTCTGTACTAGCTTCTCCCGGTGTTTAGCTGACGGCTTCTCGGGAGGTGTAGGTGGACATTGTGTACCCAAGTCTAATAGATCTGTGTGGTGGAAATGAACTGAGTGTTTCTGGCTTTCTGTGTGGATAGCTGCAGTGTACTGGTCATCCAGTTCCTCACTAGATTTGACTAGTGAGGAGGGATTCTGTGGTTCTCACTAGCTGTTTTCTTCCCTTCCCATTTTTAATATCAGTCCTGCAAAGAGGCAGGAGGAATACAAATGGCTTTGGAAATTGTTTTAGCTGCTCGGCAAGCCACGGTCTGCTGGGGAAATAGATGTGAATTTGGCATCCTTGGTGTTTATTCCCTGCCAGTTACAGGAGTCACATTAGTTTGCTGAAGCTTCTTTAGTGTGTTGGAAGTTTTCGAGTTTGTTCTTACGTTTTTGCTGTTCTCAAAGCCTGGCTGGGGGTGAAGATCTTATTTATGCTTCGGTACACATTGCCTTTGATCAGCAAAGAAGCAAGGGAGGAAATAGCACTTTGAATAAAGAGCTGTCCCATGTTTGATGGCAGTAGAGGACAGGGAAGGGAATGGGGTATTGGAGGGAACTGAGCTGTTTGCCTGTTTGGCTTTCCTGGTGTGCCAGCGACGTGCTTGGTGCCGCAAAAGAAGGGGGGCGTCTTTGCAATGAGCCCAGTCTGAGATGAGTCATTAACAAATGACATGCACAGAGTACCTGGGGGAGGCAGACAGCGCTGCAGCAGCTGGTTAATGAATCTGGCTTGAAGGAAAGAGTTAGAAGCTATTCCAGGAATGAAGCAGAAGGCATAGTTGTTAACAGGGAAGGATGCAGGAGGTGCTATGCTGTTTGAGAAGGACAACAGATAAAGACTGCATTGGCTTCCTGTGACTACAGGGAGGGCAGCAGCTCGGAGCGGAGTTGTGTGAATTAGGGGCTGGTGGGAGCTGAATTGTGGGTGGTTTTGAGTGGGGAGTGCCTGGGGAGCTTAATTGTGCTATGGGGACAAGAGAGAGGTGAAAGCAGAGGTAGATTTAATGCAAACTCCCATGTATTGCATGTGCCTGCTGGAGGCAGCTAACACAGCTTGTCTGAGCGCTGCTGGACACTGCTCCCTGATGTGGGGAGAGCATCCTGCTCTACTTTGTTTTATGGCAGCAATGGGCTGCTCCAGCTGCAGCTCACTTCAAGATTGCAGCAGGACAGAGTTTGAGCTATTGAACTTCTGTTTGCTTCCTCCACCCGGAGGGAGACAAAGTAGATGGAGCTGCCTTCCCTCTGCTCTTCAGGGCTTTATTGTCTAGCTTCGTGTTCTGCAGCTCCACTTGTACTAGTGCTTGTTTAATATGGAATTGAGCACTGAGCTGGAAAATGGAAGAGAGGATCTCAGCTGATTGCAGTGCTGGTAGACTGCCCTAGCCCTAAAGCTGTGCCTCATGCTAACAAATGTCCCTGGCATTCCTGCTGTGACTCAGTTGATACCAGCTAACATCAGGCAATTCTGGAACATGATAAAGCAATGCTGATGTCAGTCTTACAGAAAAAAAGTTTTGGCTTGAAATCTATTGTTCTTTTGCTTCCCTCCTCACCTCCTTAATTAAGTTGAACACTAGCTTAGTCTTCTGTTGAAAGCAGGAGGGAAAAGCAGTGATGCTGACAGACCTTTCTGTGTTCAGATTGAAGACCTGTCCTGCAGTCAGTCTTGTGCAGACTTCTGAAATCCCATGGGTGCTTGTGGAGCTGCATGCAGGCTTGCAGGTCTCTCTCCGTGGATCGTGTACAGGAGCAGGACCAGCAGGGCTGCTCTCCAGAGTGAAGCTGCGGAAAGTGAAGCTTTTGTTCCCATAGAAGAGAGTGGTGGTAAGAGATGGCCATTTTCCCACCAGCCCTGCAAAGTGCATTTTGCTGAACAGCTTTCTGTTCCTGGAAGAATGGAAAATGATACAGAACCCTGTGGATGTTTTTGGTTTTGCTTTTAGTGTTCTGATTATCCTGTGAGGGGAAAATGCCTTGGTCCATGTGTGCAAAAAGGGCGCTGGACTTAATTGTTGCAGAAGGGAGAGTGCCATCAACTTTGATAGCTGTACTAGAATGTAACAAATTGTATGGGTAAACCAGACTTTTCCTAAACTTTCGGTCTGTACAGGTTTATATGAGTGCATCTAAGCTGTTTAGGGAGGCCTCTGATTTTGAAAAACACATCAAGCCTACCTCCTCCTGGGGTCAAACGAACAAACAAACAAGCTTATGCATTTGTAGGCCTATTGCAAACTTTGCAATGGAGAGAAACAACTTACTCTTTATTATTCTGAGTAATGGGGAAATGGAGAAATTAAAGAACCAGCCCCACAAGTATATAGACCCAACTAGGTAGATGTCTGGCACCTAGTCCCATATGAAGTTTTCTGTTGGTTCCCCCCTCAACCAAGTCCTCTATAGCAGCTGACCTAATGCAAGGCAACCAAAACCTGAAACTGTCTACCTTATTTTTGTGTAATCTGAGAGAGAGTAACCCAGGGGCATCAAGAAAGGTAAATCAAAGTTTAAAGTGATCTCAGTTCCTACTTGTAACCTCAACGTTGTATTTTTATTATGGAATTTTAATCGGACAGACTGATTGAATTTCTGAGCAGAGTTTTTAGAAATATGTCATTGTTTCACTCTGCTCCATGGCGAAGGTCCCTGTCTCTCAGGGACTGTTGACATTTTGGTGATATTTCATCAAGTTTGGCCCTACCACAGAGCTACCAGAGGTAAGAGAGGTGTGCTGTAAAAAGAGTGCATATTTACCCCCTCGCCTAGGCTGCACCCTGCTTCTTAGTGGCACTGTGATGGTACCTCCATCTCTGATTAGCAAACCAGGCAAAGGATTAGGCAGAGCAGCACTTTGCTCCCTGTCTCCAAATACACAGGCACACGTTTCTTTTTTCCCCACAGTGTGTAGACCTCGTGAGATGCCCTGATGTATCTGTTACAGGTTGCAGATTGCATGAGTCTGATGGCTGTGACCATGGCTTTTTCTTATCAAGAAGAGGAGATGTCCCTGCTCTAGCAAATGAACATATACACTGGAAATTCTCATAGGTAATGGGATTGCCATAAGGTCCTTAAACGGTCCTGAAATGCGTGTTTCCCCACGGAGCGCAAAAGAATTTGTGTCAGTAGTCCTTGCTTGGTGTAATTTTAGTAGAAGATAGGATGCCCTTCCACAGCTCCAGGTCTCCTATAGGGGCTTGTGAATGTCTGTATCATTAGAGCGTTTTTGAAGTGCTCATGCACACGTGATACCTCTGTGTTTCCAGAAGAGCTGATTGTGGTGGGTAAGTGAGGCCTTGCTCCATCAGAGATCAGCCTTTTTGTGAGTATTTTGAGCTTGTCTGACCGTAGGGCTGTATCTTCACGGGTATGAGGTTTGGAAGTAGTGTTGTATAGCCCTCCAGACTCTTTCTGAAGGTGCTGTTTACCTCACCAGCCCTAATGTTTCAGTTGCTGTCTCGTGATCAGCACAGTCCTAAGGCTGTTTTGTGCTGATGCAATGCAATGAGTAATGTCTTGGTGTTTCATTGTCACCTTCACAGCTGTTAGAGAGCACCAGTTCCTACAGGATCACCTGCCAGCTGTGATGCTATACCTTTTACATCATGACTGTGAGATGACACCTCTCCTTGCTGGCAGACAAACCAGGTGGGTAGGCATTGCTCCTCAGAGCTGTCCTGCATCGAGGGAGGCACAGGCTGTTGCCTGGTTTAGCGTAATGGAAATCAAGGACAATGTTATAAATAAGGGGCAAAGCGTGGAGCTGTGTCCTATTGCAGCTTCTGCTGCTGCAGAAAGCAACTTTGGGGAAATCAGCTCCTCCGCAGCTGCATTTCCCAGGACAGCCTCTCTCTTCTGTGCTGACTTTGTGGCAGAGGTTTGTAAAGTGCTTTAGTCTCCTGGCTGGACAGAGGTTCCTTGATGATGGAATTGAAGAAGATGCGTGTGTACGGGAGGGGGGAATCTTAAAGCTTTCAAGCTTTTCTAGAAGTCATCCTCCTCCTGTGTACCATACCCTTCTTTTCCCTGATGCAGATGAGGTGGTCCACTGTGGGAATATCAACCTGGAGTATTATGGGTAATATGGCAGGTTAATTATGGAGGGGGCAGGAAAAATAGCCTGTGCAGTTTTCAACAATATCAAAGGGATGCTACCTAATGATTTTCCTATTAGCTCTTTTCCCAGCCTGCCAGAGTCACTGCAGAGGTGTCATTTACAAAGGCAGTTTGCAACTCATTACCCTGGATTTTCACTGTAGTTCTGCTCCAGAGAGCGTAGGCTTTTGCTGTGTGCCCCAACCTAATGAATTGCCTGATTCGGTTAGTGCTGCCATCCCTTCTGACAAGGTTAGTTGCTGACTGACAGGAAGGGGACTGAATTCAATTCCCTTCTTGTTTTCGACTAACGCTTGTGTCAAGCGCAGGCTCCCTCTGGAAGCTGCCCTGTGATCCTTTCCCTTTGTTTTCTTGCGTTCTGAGTAAAGCAGCCCATGCTTGGAGAAGTCCTAGAGCAAGTGGCAGGGGCATGTGTGTTGCTGCCCACGGCAGTCCCTGCTCAATGCCTCAAGTCCCTTTCCAGCTGGAAAATTCCACTGCTTTCCTGCTCTGGGGCTCTGGGCTTTTCTTTTTCTTCATTGGTTTGGGATTTGCTGTCACCTGAGCTGGGCTTTGTAACCGTTCAGCAATAAATACCTTGGAAAAGTTGCATTAATGGTACCAGGGAAAAACATGCAATGCGGGCTGGGGGAACAGAACTGATTTCCCACATGTTAGAGGACAACTGTGTCCCTGTTGTGGGAGGTCCAAGGTCTGCTCCAGCCTGTTTGGGCTTTGCAAAGCACTTGTACAAGACCACAGGAGAAAGCTCTTGTCCTTTTTCACTGGGGAGCAGCATGCTTTTTCAGGTTGGGGGCCTGTGGCTCGTGTCATGCTAGCAATAGCTCCTGGATAAGAGAAACTGAGGCTGTTCTTCTGTCATTCCCACTTGGAAGCTGAATGTGGCTACTGCTCGTTCAGGTGGTAGCACAGGAAATGTGTAGGGCCCATGGGTCCTAGTTTGACCTTGGTGTGGACAGAGGAGCTTGGGACTCCTGCCACCCTCACTTCCAGGTGTGTGTATACACCTCTGCTGAATGCCCTTCTCTGAGCCTGCTGTGGAGACGCCAGGTGCCACCCCCCTGAGGCTGCAGCTGGCATCCAGGAGAGCTCTTGCTGTTCAGTTATGCTGTCTCTGGCTGGGATGTGGCAAGGGAGTTTTCCAGTGCTGGCCCTCAATCCTTTTACTGGATGTCTTGAGGATTTGACCTAGCTGGCCCACAAGGGAGGCAGTGATGTGAGATCGATTTGTTTCTGCTGCACGTGATGCCTCCTCCCCTCTTAATTAGATTCCTGTGGCCCCTCTCTTTCCTGCTGGCTTTGTTTCCTGCTGAGCCACTGTCGGGGAGACCCACTTGTGGCCTTTCCAGGTGCTTGCTGTGCTCTAATGAGCCGTTTCCATTTCCTATTCTGGCCTGCCCACGGAACCGAGGAAGGTGCTTGTCAGCGCTCTGAAAACTGACCTCTGCTCACAGTGCCACTCTGTGCCCATCAGACCCACTGGTCTGGCTGTGCCATGTAGGTGCTGAGGTTGAGTGGATCTGGAAGTTTTCCCAAGTGCTCTTTCACCCGAGTGCTGCCTTCTCTCTTGCACATTGGCTCATCCTCCCTGCATGGGCACAATGTTCCCATCCTGCTGGTGGGAAACCAGCGTGCTGAGGGACAGGGTGACTTATCCCTGGTCAGAGTGGAAGCAGCAAAGCGAGGAGCCAAGCTGTTATCCCCTCTCTCTGCACAGGGAGCTCTCACTCTGATCGCTCTCCTTCTGCCAAACTAGTGTCCTTTTGCAGTGCAGCTTTGTCCTTTTCCTTGGGCTTGCTCTTTTCCAGGAAGCCCGGGGGATGGAAGGAATCCATACTGTGGGGCTGTGCTTCTCCTGTCCGAGTACACTGCAAAGGAGAAACAGGAATTGAGACAATATGTGACCCCAGGCTGTGATCTCTGGGATTTCCCCCAACCTGACCTCAGGTTCTGCCCCACTTAGGTGTTCACATTTTGTGGATTGAATCCCTGAGACTGAGTTCCCTCTGCTCTGTTGAGGAGAGCCCCTCTGTCACTAGGCAGATGGTTTTGTTCCAGCTCTGGCTTTGCAGCAAAAAGCCAAAACTGGAAGGGGAATTGGCCCCACCTTGGTCCCCGCCTGGTGCTCTGTTGTGGTCAGTGCTCTGGCTACATGCTTGAGGACCCTGAGAGGGACCTGCACTACCATCTTTTTATACTACTGTTCAGACCTGGTGTGCAAGGTCTGCACAGTAAGTGATTCCTTATTGTCCCTTAGGTTTGCTGGGTGACAGTGGACAGTCCCCTCTGATGGACATCTCTTTAGGAGCTCCTGTTACAGCCTCTCCTTCCCTCTAAAGATGTATGGAGCTGATAGGGTGACCTTCACAAGTGTTGTGTTTGTCTTACAGAGCCCTGACAGTGGGTTGTCACTACCTACAGGCATCTCTGGAGGGCTGTAGCTGACCCTCAGGCAGGGCACCAAGCTGCCAGCTGCCCGTTCTGCCTCCCTCCCTCCCAGCCCGGCCTCCCAGGGTCTTGATTTTGTTCCCCATAGGCAACGTCTTATGTGGTCTGTCAGCTGCTGCTCCCCATCCAGCTGGACCCTGGACATTGCGAGGTGGGTACCTGTCTCTGACCGAGGCTTTGCTCATGTGAGGCTAGAAATGTCATGTGCGCGCTCCTAACCTGATGATTGAGCTGTCGGGTGTCTGGATGAATCCCCTTGTTCTGTAAACCTAATGTTCTCTAATAGTTGGGGAGAGTCTGGCTGGAGGTTTCTATGGTTTCCTGGTGGTTGCTAAGGAAAAGGATCTCTTTGCCTCTAGGTCTTGGTGACTTTCTTTTTGCCCTGTCCTAGGCACTGGAGCCCTGCAGAACATAATGCTTGTTGTTCCCCAGCCCACTACAATGGTCAGGGCATAATTTGTGACTCCCGTCACGGCTGGGCTGGGCGCCTGCCACTCTGTTTTTCTCTAAGGCCTCTTTGAAGAATGAGACCAAAGAGCCTTCGTGCAGGAGTTGGCGTGTTTGGTGTGCTCCCCACCCCCTCGCTTGCTGTTTCCTTTAGAGCTCCGAGTCATTTTAACGATTTATTTCATGCACTTTACATAGCAAGAAGCTGTAGCAACAGCTGTGTCCGTGAATCCTTACCAGACAGCCCTCAGTATATTTTGGTCTGTCTATGTATTGTCCCAGGCACAGTTAAATAAATCACTGCTGGAGGAAGGGACTTTACAGCTTAGCAGCAAAGGTTTGGCAAATGGGAATATCAACAAGATACTTAGGGAGCTGCTGGATCCTAGAATAACAGCGCTTCTGGCATAAAGCTCTGTTCCCACCAGCGCAGCTGGGGGCCAGATCCAGCACGGTCTCTTTGTTGCTGTCAGCAGGGACTGCAACTCTGTACAGCGCCCAGTGGTAAAGCTATAGTTACAGGATGAAATTTGGACCCAAACCTGCAGGCTGGAAGTGGTTAAAATGCATCTAGGCCAAACGCTGCTCCCGCTGCTATCAATCCATGTCTGGGCTGTTGAACATGATGGGCTTATTTCCACGGGTACCATTCAGGATCTGGGCATAGATGAGCTGCCCGAGGCCATGTGCTCGCAGGGTCCAATTGGGTTCTGCAGAGGCTTGCAGCTGCACGCCGCGCTGGGCAGGATCCGGTCCATCAGAGCATCATGGAGTTGGGCACAAGTTTACTTTTGCATCTGGGATTAAAGCTTAAAATATCAGCTGGCCTTTTTCTTGCTCCTGACTTTCCTAAAACATCTGAACGATTTCTTCTTGAACTGTTAAAATCAATCAATCTGACATTTAAATTGTATGTGAATTTGATAAATAAAGACAGGTTACAAAATGCCACATGGAATGATTTTTTTTTAAAGTTTTTCAACTACTGAGGACAAAAAATGTTACAATGCTTGACTTTTCATTTAGTTACATAAATAATTTTTTTATAAATATCTCTTTATAAACAATATATAAATAGCTTTACAACATAAATACATTTATGCATGACATGAATTTACAAACAGCAACGTTATACAGCTGGCTTCATCAGTCTCTTGGAAAAGCACTGTCCCTTGTCTTGGTGAGTGTTTGTATATATAATATATATAAGATAGAGAGCACTTTTTAAAAAAATAACAAAACCAAAACAGCTGGTGCCATGACTCCTCGTACCAAAAAGAAAAACACAGCCACATCTTTTGTCCATTCCGGGGGGGGTCTCTGCTCTTCTAGGCGTTGCCTGGGGGATGGCCGTGCCTGGCCACGGTAGGAGAAAATGGACTATGGATTCAAAGCCCTGCAAGGAACAAGAACAAAGTGCCTGTTAGTACTTGCCATACAACGCCCCTTACCCGTCCCAAGCGAGAATAATCCTGGCGTGGGGCTGCAGGATGCTGAAGGCAAGGGAAGCCCTCGCTGAGCTTTTTGCTCATACTAAAGCAAGGAGAAGGCTCTCACCTTTTGTTTTCTGGCTATTTAGTATTTAGGGGAGAGGCCGAGGGAAGTGTGCTGCTCCTCCTGGCCCTAGGTCTAGCAGAAATCTTTTTTTGTTCCCTGATGAGAATTTAATGAGAGAGGATGCATGCAAGCTGGCTGCACAGTGTGCGTGCGCTTCTCAGAGCCTGGAGCTGGGCGATTCCTTGGAAATACTGAGGAGCTGTTACATGAGGGAGCAGAGGAGCAGCACCCATCCCTCTGGGCAGGGCCATGGAGGCGTGAGTTCATCTGCGTGTGACCTGCTGGCAGGGACCCGGCCGGAGCGGTGCCTCACTCCCCCCGGCACCCTCGGGGAGAGCTGGCCAGGGCAGGAGCCGCTGTGTTTCTCCCAAACCGGTCACTGTGGGGATGTGACGCTTCTCTCGCCTCCAAGCACAGTGGCCATGGAGCGCGGTGGGAAGAACTTCTCCCAGCTTCGCGTAACTTGCTCGGATGCAAAGCCAGAGTTGGGAAAGGGCTACCCTTGGCTCTCACCGCAATTGGGAGACACCTGGGGCACTTGTGGAGTGTTTTTCCTTAAATGAGAAGAACTGGGGTGTGTCTGAGACAGGCGCCTCACTAATGCTCCCATCGCAGAGGTACCCTGCCCTCTTCACGCGTGCCCATAGGTCACCTGCGTCTGTCAAGCACAGGGAGCGACTGGGAACGTCTGGCTGCCCCGGGGCCCCTTCTGCAGCCTCCCCGGGCCCGGGGCTGTAGCTCGCTGCGGGGGGCTCCAGCCTGCGCTGCCGCGGGAGCGATGGACCGGGGGTCCCTGGGCCCTGCCCCCCGGGGGGCGGGGGGGCCGTGTCCCC
>JAVJGI010000003.1:18179954-18192576 GCA_035590275.1 Ibycter americanus
CCCCCCACCCCATGCTGCTGTCACTACACGCCCCCCCCCCAAGTCTCAAGTGGCCTGAAGGCTGGCAGGGGATGCGGTGACCCCTGCCAGCTTTCTGGCCCCTTCAGATTACGGGGGGTGCGTGTGTGTGTGTTCCTGCCCCCCAGCCCAGCTCCGGAGGGGTGTCACTACTCTGAGCAGCTCCTCCTGTACCCCTGCCTTGCAGAATGTCCCCAGCAGCGGTGGGGAGACCAGGGCTCCCCTTCCCTGCTGCCCTCTCCCCTAGTTAACATTCTCTGGGTCCCCCCACTCCTCCCGTTCTGACCCACAATTATGGGGGGCACACCCCCTTCCTTACTGCCCCTACCTCCCAGGCCCCCCGTCTCTCTCCCTGCTCGAGGCTGCTGCCTGCCAAGCCCTGGGATTGTTCACCCCCATTCACCTCCCGTCCCCCCCTGTATCACCCCTTTCTCTGCAGCCTGCACCCCGGTTTCTTACAGGGACACCCACAGTCCTGTCCCACCGCTGTCCTGGAGCACCTCTCAGTCCATGTCCCCATCTCTGTGCCCAGCCCACGGGGCAGTGCCACCCAGTGTCGGTGGCCTCTGGTACATCCCTTCTCCTCAGCATCGAGGGACACCAAGCTCCCTGGGACACCTCCATGTGGGGTGCCCCTTCCCTGGGGGACACCCTGCGTGCCCCTGCCTGGCCTGTTCGGGCAGGGCTGCCTGGAGGGCTCTGGCCTCACACCCTGCCCGCCATGCACCTGCTGCCCACCCCACTGCAGGTCTGCTCCCCCGCACAGAGGGGGCCCCCCACAGTGACACTGGGGAGCCCACCGATGCTCTCCCCAGCCCCGATCCTGCAGGGTACAGGGCACACAGCATCCCCCTCCAGCCCCTGATTCAGGGCTGATGTCCCCAGGGCACCCACACTTGGGACAGCCTGGAGAAGCAGGGGGTTCTCCTAGCCCCTAGCAAAAGAGCCCACGGGGAAGGAGGACCCCACTTTGCACGGACTCTGCCGCCCCAAAGTCACCCCACGTCTCCCCCCTGTGCCATTAGGACCCTCAGCGGGATGGGGAGAGGAGGGAGAGCCGGGGGGCAGCTCCAGCCGTACCTTCTGTGGGAGCTGAGACGCCGGCTTCGCCTCCAGCCTGACGGAGAGCAGAGCAAGTAAAAGTCCACCAGCCAGCAAGGGTGAGATCTGCATCCTGCGAGGCCGAGCGAGAGGGGGGCCGGGGGGGCAGCGGGGAGCCGAGGGGAGCCCTGGGGAGAGGCCGGGACCGACAGGAGTCAAAGTTCAGAGCGGAGCCCCGAGGTCCCTCCTGCCGCCTGCGAAGTGCCGAGCTAGTGAACTTGGGCTTTCTGCTTCATTCATTTTATAACCCAACCTGCTCGGTGATGTCATCTAAACAACCAGGTCCAACCCGGCCTCCCACTCCACAATAACAGGAATTTAAAGGGGGGGGGGGGGGGGGGGTCCCCTCTCCCCTGGCAGGAACAAATGACACATCAGCCCAAGGCAACCAGCTCAGGGACTTGGAGAGCAGAAAGGGAAAGTGGGGGGCATTTGGCTTCACACCCCACTGCCCAGCCACCCCTGGACCCCCCTGCAAGCTGTCTGCCCTCCCCTTGCCTTGCTGCCCTGCGGCCCCTCTGCTCCCCCCCCACCCCCCCCCCCCAAGAACAGGGGCCAGCCTGGGGGGGCTGGCGCAGGCTGGCGGAGGGGTTGCGGGGGGGGCGCCGGGGGGGTGGGGAGGTGAAGCCCAAAACACAGGAATGGGCACAAAAAGCACTTTTTTTTCATATCCAGGATTAAATCAGAAGCTGTCTGTCCCCCAACTTCTCTCCCAGGTCCCTGCTTGGCAGGAGGGGGGTCACTGTGCTCCCTGGCAGGGATGTTGGGGACACAGGGGGATGCAGGGGACAGTGGTGCTGCTTGAGGGCACCCAGGTAGGTTCCTCGGCTTGGAGGGGGTGACCTGCTCTCTCCGCTCTTGCGGGGAGGCTGGATGGTGTCCCTGGCCCTGGAGATGGGACTTTTCACACACCCTGAGGTTGTCCTCTGCAGGACACAGTCAGTGTCACAGGGTCCCTGCTGATGACAGGACCCCAAGGGCTGACCCACCCACCGCAGGGCTGTGCAGCTTGGCCTCCTCTGACCTGCTCCCGGAGCTGGAAGGTGTGGGAGAAGGATGTGACCGTGGAATTAACCCCAGCAGCTCACAGAGACTCTGGGGGACACAGTGGGGGGCTTCCCCCTGCCCTGCCCCATCCCCTTCAGCAGGCAGGAAGGCAGGATTTGTGCCATTGCTGCTGGTGTGACTGGCATCGGGCAGCTCTAGGGCTCTGATTGCTTTTTGCTGATGGAGCTGGGCATCCCCCCTGGCACCATGGCTAGGGGGGACGCTCTTATTGGGATCAGGCCAGAGGAGAGACACCCCCCTTTGCAGAAGCATGCAGGGCTGGATTGCACGAGGCTGGATTTGCACCCCAAATCCCTTCCCTGGGACCTGGGAAACGCTCTCTGCTCTTCCCCCTCTCTCCAGGGTCAGGTCCAGGCTGGTCCCTTTCTCCTGCTCCTTTTCTTGGTCTTTCTGGGCTCTGCTGCTCCCCAAATCTCTGCGGAGATGCCCCTGCCAGGGGGGCACGGCTCTTTGGGGGTCTGTGGTTTCCCTGCTCGGCGGCAGGGAGATGTTTCCTACTCCACAGTCCAGGCTACTGGGCACGGGACGCTTCAAAGGAGACTGGCTTTTCAGCTCCATGTGAACAGGAGCTGGAAGTAGAAGGTCTCAGTGGTTTTTCCATCATGCCTGCCAGGTGGAGACAACTTGGACTTTTTGGAGTGTAAAGTTGTGCTTGGGCATTTGTCTGCGTGCAGGCAGAGCAGGGCGATGGAGTCGGGATTAGAGCAGACCCTGGGTGCCAGGGAGCCATGGGTGCAGGCAAGGAGCAGGGAGAGGCCCCTTCTCTCGGGGTTCAGCTCTCGTCCCACCCAAGGCGTAGCTGAGATGTGACATCCAGCCCCCCCCGGGGTGCAAGGAGGGGGCTTTTGCGGCACTACCCCCTTCAGCAGGGCTTGTGCAGGGGAGCAGCAGGCAGCTGCACCCCGGGTCTCCGCAGCCTGGGGCTGTCGGGGTGCCCCAGGTCCCCAGCGGCACGCAGTGTCCTGCCACCCCTGCCCTGGCTGTGCCGGCTCCTGCCCCGCTGCTGCGGGCAGCGCTGCCCTGCGCCTTCCCGCGGGGGTCCCGGTACGGGGCAGACAGCCGGGGGGCAATGTCCCAGAGAGGGGAACGATCTGCCTTGCCTGCCACCCCCCCCCCCGCACGCTGCAGGGTGTGGGGTCGGCAGCTGTATGGGGGGGTCTCCCCCAGCCCCTCACCCCGGACTCGCGGCGTTGCCACAAATGCCACAAGGCGGCCGGGTCTCAGCCAGCGCCTGCCCGCAGGAGGCTCTCCCGTGCCCTGGGCTTTCACCAGCGTGGTTTTCATTAGCCTGTTTTCTTTGTCACACTGTGCAGAGCCTCGGGTTTGGAGGGGGGGTGCTTTATAAATCCAATTAGTCTTGTTATTCAAATTACTCAGCCTTTTCTGCTGAAAGGCGCTGGAGTCGGAGCCCGGCGCACACAAAGCCTTCCCCTTAACTCAAACCAGATTGGATCCAGCGGGGTGGCAACGGATCACAGTGGGGAGAAGAGATGGGCAGGAAGGGGTTAAGAGCTTGAAACCCTTTTGCTTCGTGGGATGGGGGCCTGAAAGCTTTTAACCCTTGAAGGGGTGTGCCTTCGGGCCTGCGGGGTGCCTGCCAGGCTGAGAACTGGCAGACTCAGGGCATGTGTGGAAGCTGAGGGCCGGCGACTGCACTGGCTGAGAGCAAAGGGGATTCTGCACAGCGGGGCAAGGAGCAATGGAGACCGGCCGGGTGGGCTGGAGGGGGTGACACCCCTCCCCATCGCACCCAGGGGCACAAAGAGAGCTGGGAGGGAGAGGGGCTCCAGGGCTGCTCTGCCCCTGAGGAATACCAGCGTTGAACCAGGGGTTATGGGGACACAGGCTGCGGTGTGTTTGGTGAGGGGGTGGTTCAGGGTGACCTAAGAAAGGTGTGAAAATCCGTATTTGACTGCTCTCCATGTCACATAATGTCCCCAGCACCCTTTCCCTTGTGACAGCAGACTAAGGGCTGTTCAGAGGTGTCCATATGATGGCAGTGATGCTGGCTCCCTCCAGCCTGGATTTGGGCTTCTCACCCCTTTGGGTCCTGCGGAGCATCACCCAAAGCCAGGATGTATCCTGCCCTCCAGACAGTCCCACTCCTGGGGTGAGGGGGAAGTTGCATGTGCTGGAAACTGCACAAAAGCAGAGAACATCGCTGCTAAAAATGAGGAGATACTGCCAAGTCTTACCAATGTGGGGATGATCCCTGAGAAGGGGGGCTTGAGGGGGCTGTCGGTGTGCAGGGAGCAGGGAAGGGAGTGGAGTGGGTGCACATGCAAGAGGTCACACAGGTCCCCACGCCTCAGGATGGAAAGGGATTCATCCAAGTGTGACTGGTGCCAGCATGATTTGGAGGGTGGGAGGAGATGGGTCATGGGGGTACGTGTGACAGCAGCACAGGGTGTTTTGGCTCCATCACAAGGAAGGGGTGAGCGATGCCTGCGGGTGAGGCTGGATCCTGCCAGCTGGCACTGGGGCCCTGGGTCTCTCAGCTAAAGTCAGGAGCCAGGCTCCGGGCACCTTCCAGAGGATGACCCCAAGAAGGTTTACAGGACAGAAACATGGACTCTAGCCTGAAGTAAGCTGTGCCACTGCTGCAGTGAACAGTCAACTATCTATCCCCTTTTTCTTCCATTCACTCTTCATTAGGGAGCGTGTTTCTGTATTGATTTGGGGAAATCACTGCGCAGATTTATGTCTTTTCTGCTGCCGTGGGCAAGGGAGCATTTCCCAATGGAGCGATGGATAACTATAGTGTGAGGATTTCCAGCTGATGCCACATGAGGGCTGGTTGTCACTTTGCAAAAAGAGACATCAGAAGGCTGTGTGCATGCAATGGAGATGCCGGAGTGGCCGACATTTTTCCACTACCAGTGGCCAACCCAAGGAGCTGTTGGTTAAGCACAATCCCAAAGTCCATCAGTGGCTTTGGAGAAAACATTGCTGCTCTCTGCTTGTCCTGCCCATGTTACTTGGCACTGCCTGGGGCAGGGCCAGGGGAGCAGAGCAGGTACAAGAATGGAGCTGGTACAAGGACGCAGCAGGTGCAAGGATGGAGGAGGTGCAAGGATGGAGGAGGTACAAGGATGGAGCAGCTACTTCCCCTCCAGTGCAGCTACCAACTACCACCAGGAACAAGACACGTGCTGGTGTTTACCAGGAGAATGCCACCGAGGGTTTGATGTGCCACAACAGGAGCTTTTTGCAGTTTATGGTTTTTTTACAGGTTTTAGAGTACCTCTCTAGGGGTCTGGTGACAGCAGGCTCAGCAAGAAGCAGTTTATTGGGGAATTTTGATTTTGGCTGCACGGATGGATGAGCACTCCCTGGTGCATGCGGTGGCAGGGGACCATGTGGTCCCACCGCTGTGGCAGGACGCAGCAGGTGATATGCCCTGAGGATGCTCTGAAGCAAGCTTTTCTGGAAAACAACTCTACAGCTCCTGAGGCAGGAGCACCAGCTAGGGGCTCAGACGTGGCCACCAATAGCCCCTGGGCCCAGGCAGCCGCCAGACCATAATGGGGAGGGAACAGGTGGCTCTGCACACTGGGGTGTGATGCTCCTGGGGCACTGTGGCAGTACCAGTGCCTGCTTTGCCTCCAGATCTTTGTGTCTGAAATGCTGATGGAGATTTCGGCCTGTTTGAACATCCCTGGTGTTTATTTTGGATATTGCTGCTGAATGAGGCATTACAGGAAACACTACACAATTTTACATTTTCCCCTGTCTCCTTTTGGTCTGGAAAAGGGCTCTGGCCCAGGACACACGCATGGCCAACATCCCTTTTTCCCAAACTGGGACCGTGATGGGGAGAGACCCTGCAGAGCTGCCCTGACAGGGCAGATGAGGCTGGGGCTGCAGACACAGCAAGGGCATGGAGGCTGAGAGGGCATCTCTGTGCCTTCATGAGCCTCCCAGCGTGGTGAGGGCAAGGAGACAAGGAAAAGCCCCAGGCTCCTGGGTCTTTGCTAGTGAAGTGCTGGTATCCTGGCAGGCACAGTGTGTCTTCCCCCCAGGGGCTCGCTTGGGGCTTTGCCTTTTGGAGTTTGCCATTTTCCCTGGGCTCTCCAGGATGCTTCACTCTCCTCCTGACTATCTGGGTGTTTTCCCTGGAGCTGCGCTGGGATGGCTGTGCTCCGGGACTGGGCTGCCTCGCTGGGCTGGTGCGAGCAGGAACACGGCATCTCAGACTTTTGTTGAACATCAAGAAAATGAAGCAATTCTAATGCACGGGTGAGTCCACGCCGTGAGCCTCCCTGTGTGTCAGTCCTTGGAGGATATGAACTGCATTGCTGCCAGCTGCCAGCAGCCTCAGCTCTCCAGCTAACGCAGGGGCAGGTTGTTGGGATTTTCCAAGCTAAATGCCACAGTCATCTTTGTCCTCCCTTTCTCAGATGCCTCCGCACCAGAAACAGGGGTTTGGCAGTGTTTCACCTGCAGCCTGGAGGTCCCAACATCAGCCCAGGCTTGTCAGTTATTGCACCGAGCATCCATTTGGGAAGAGACGCAGCCCAAAGATGCGATGGCCCAGAATGGCCAAAGGCTGAGTTACCATCCCCACATTTGCCCCCAACAGGGAGCTGTGCCTTGTGCAGGTCCTGGGCAGGGATCCAGCAGGCCAGCGGGGGTGGACGCCCAGCCTGTACCCAGGGGGGACCCCATGACGGTGCTGGAGCCGGATGCCACCACCGCACCGCCTTACCCTGCTGCAGCCCTGGGGGGAGTCTGTGCCCTAACATGCTACGTGTGCATCCGGGCCAGCTGAGCAGGTCCTCACTAGCCTGTGGCTCCAGTGACGGCGCGCACACCCCAGCTTGGCACGACCCCCTTCCACCTGGCTTGGGCTGGGTGAAACCCTGTCACTGTCAAAGATGCCATCAGCAGCCCCCTGCCACCCCGCCAGCCCCGAATGCCCTCCAGCCCCTCTGAGCTGGCTTCCTGGAAGCCCAGCGCCAGGCAGTGGGAAGTTCCTTTTGGCATCAGTCCTCCAGGGCAAAACCTTTGGCCTTCCAAGGCCTTTCCCTGGAGCACCCTGGATGTGGGAAACCCCAGGGGAATGATGCGATGCAGGGAGCTGAATCCATGTTGCTCTCAGGGATGCTGGTGGTCGCGTCCTCGACCTCCTGCCAGGGCTGCAATCCTGCTGAAGCCAAATTTGGGCTTTCTCCCCTTTTTTTCCTTCCTGGGAGGGAGTCTGGCTGTCTCCCATGGGAGGGTCTGTGCGGGTGCCAGGCTGAGCAGCACGGCGTGGCCCTGGCCAGGGCACGGGGTTGGTGAGAGAAAGGGCAGATTTTGGCACCATGAATGACACGGCAACCTTGTGGAGCAGGCAGTGGTCCAGCTGGGCCTCAGTGGTGCCTGGGAACAGCTGGGGCCGTTGCTCCCGTGGGTGGGGAGCACTGCTGGCTGTGGGGCGTCACGGCAGCCCCGCTGCCACCCCCCGGGCAGCCGGTGTGGACGTGCTGGGCTCCACAGCCCTAACCTCTTGCAACCAGACAGAATAACAATGCCGGCCCGCTGGGGTATAATGGCTGGTGTTTGCTTGAGATACAAAGGCACAGGGCTTTCACATGAGGTAATACTGATAAGTTACGCTCTCATTCACCACTCCGCCTGCCAGCCGGCAGTGGGGCCGGCAGCAGCCCCTGCTTGCCTTCACCAAGCTGCTGGGACGTGTCCGCTGGCCCCTCGGCCCCACGGTCTCTGCTGGAGCATCACCCATCGCTCGCCCTTGGCGTGCTGTCCCCACTCGGCCTGCAGCCCCGAAGCAGCCCCTGCAGGGGCTGTTCAGATCCCATCCTGCCTGTGTGGTGTGGGGGACGGAGTGGCAGTGACAGGGGGTTGTGGGGTGAGTCCCTACCCCTGGGACTGCAGAGCAGTGCGGTTCATCAGTCCTTGCCTGCCTCGAAGGCACCTTTTCTGCCTCCCTGGGAGCATCAGATGGGGCTTGAACTCACTGCACATCCCCTGGCCCTGCTGCCCATGAGCCCAGTAGCCAGCTGCAGGGCAGCTCCCTGCCTGAGTTTCCTGATGGGACCTATGGAGCTTCGGCATCATCCAAAACCACTTCAGGCACTTTTGGGAGGCTCAGTCCTGCGACTGGCAGGGCAGGAGCATGCAGGGAAACTGAAGGCTGGGTTTTAAAAGAGATTTGGCCAGGTAGGATTACTGTAGAAGAGACTTAAAGGTATCCAGGAGACCCCAGCCAAAACAGGAGCAGGGCACTAACCCTCTGCTTCAGCGTCCTACCCTGGCACCCCACCTCTCTCCTCTGCTGCCCTCCTTGCCTCTTTCTTGGCTGCTGGTCCCTCTTTGCTGGGGTCTAGTGCTCCCTTTCCTTTGCTGGAAAAACACAGGTGAAGCAGATCTTCTCCCCCACCTGGGGCGACCTTCAGGCATTCCTCCAGGCACTGCCATGTCTGAGGGAGATGGGAACCCACCAGTCCTGATCTTGGGCGGCTGTTTCCCAACCAGAGGTATGGAGGTCTCAGAAGAAGACTGGAGAAGCTGAAGGACAGGTGGGGCAAGACCACATGTGTTGTGACACAGTTAGCAGATGGGTATCTACTGTAGAGAGAGATGTTTTTTAGCTTATTTATGGTAATAAATCTGTCTCACTCCCCTCTATCCCCCCTGAGCATGGCTTATGTCCTCAGGTCAAGTGCCCAGATGCCTGAGTGATGTCAAAGCGAGTGAGACTTTGGCCTAACTCTGGATGCTGCTGCTGCAATCAAGACATTTCCAAGGGTGCTCAGAGGCTTCAGAGCAAACCCGCAGCCCTGCTCTGCCTTTGAGCATATCCTCATGCCATGTGGGTCTATCCTCTGGACAACAGCAGGGAGGCGGAGGCAGAGCCAGAGCACCCCACGTCCCTCCATCCCTCTGCCATGGCCTGCAACCTGAAATATTCAGTATCAATGAGAGGTGACATTCGGGTTGGCAGGGGCAACATTTTCATGTGCAGTGTCAGTCCATGCTGTGTGGGCTGTGGGAAGCAGACAGAGGCGTCAGAGGAACCTCTCTGCTCCCATCCAGGGTTCCCCTCGTTGAGTCACCTCAAGGAGGCTCCAGCCCTTTGGCCAGTCACTCCTGAATAATACTGATGTAAACGAGCACTGGGCGGGCCCTTACTCCTTGCTGAAACCACAAGCAGAGGAGCCAAAGCCTTCGTAAGCGGGGTGCTCTCTGCCAAGGAGCCGTGCGGTGCTATCGCCTCAGCTGAGGTGCCGCAACACGTTCCAGTCTCAAACGTCTCGGGGGAGCAGCTACCAGTTACTGCCTGGGGGAAGATGGTGAGATAATCCTGCACTGTGGGAAAGCAAGCTGAGGCGCTGGGCTGGGCTTGCTGCTACAGGACCCCAGGAAATGAGAATGCAGGGGAAAAATCTGCCCATGGACTTGCTCCCTTTCAGAAAGCCCATGAGTGGCCATGGAAGGTCGTGGAAGCAGCAGTGAGGCAACTGCTCCTTTCTGCTCAGCAGCCATGAGGATGGTGTGGATGGAAGATGGAGCCAAAGGCGAGACTGAAGAGGTCCAGCCCTTCCATGGGAGGGATTGCATTTGGTGACATCCTGCATGAGGCACCAGCTTGCTGCCACATTTGCACGAGGCCTCTTTCAAAGGGTGCGAAGGATGGGCATGCAGCTAGTCCCAGCCATACAGGGATCTGCTGCATGCCTGCAGGCCACCGGGAGGGTGACATGTATTTGCTGTATCTCATTTGTCTGGGACAGTGATGGGGCAAAGCAAAAGGGAGCACAAATGCAGGCTCTGCCCCATGGACCAGACCAGATTTCCAGACCCCTGGCTGCTACCAGGAGAGGAGAGCTGAGAAATGCTCTGCCAGTCTGCTGGGGCTCATGGCCCCTTGTGCAGCAGGGGCCCAGCTGGAGGCAGGAGGCGAGGATGATGGAAGTGTCCAGCTGTAGAGCCGTATCCCTCTCGCCACGCATGATAACACTGTGAAACTGCAGGCCCCAACACCAGCAGCAGCGGTAACAAGCACTGAATCCTCCTCCCCTCATCTATCGTCTTCTGTGGAAGGAACAGGGCATGTTGAAGCTGCTGCAGCTGGTGGCACCACCTGGTGCAGGAGGGAGGCTAGCCAAGCTCCGGGCTCGGCTTCATCCCCACAGGGATGAAGAAGAGCAGAGACATGGCATGACTCAGTGGCAAGATGAGGAGCTGCTGCTTCCACCTGGCTGGCACAGGGAGGGGGGCAGCAGGGCTGGGACCTCCTGGGTCCCCCATCCCATCTCCTGCTCTTCCAAATGGGTGAGTTCCTCACTTCTCCATGCAGCAAGAGCAGCCCGGAGGGATGGCATGCACCAACCCTGCACAGCTGGGGATGTGCCACCACTGTGTCTTAGAAGGGCATGTGCCAACCGCCTCGCTTTAGCAGCAGCCGGGGGAGCAGGAGGAAGCAGGGGAACATAGACCCTTCCACTGAAAGGGTGATCCCACGTGGCCATGCTCTGCCTGGGCCAGCAACAGTTGAAACGGTGTCCACCCTCTGTCTTTGGGGCTGGGGGACCCGCTGCTGTGGCTGGACCACTAGACTGGTGGCTCTGCTCACATGGAGGAGGGCTGCTTTCTTCCTCACCGTCTAGGCTGTGCAGCAGCTGCGTGGCTGGTGTGGGGCAGCTCGCTGCCTCCCAGCCATGCCAGGGCAGAGCTGAGCCCTCGCTTCCCTCTTTGAGGGAGCCAGAGCTGCCAGGATGGGGGCAGCTGATGAGTACCAGCAGATCACAGGCAGAGCCTGTTGACTTTATGTGGTTCATATGAACGAGATGCTGCCTTTGCCGGTGGCATCCTGGTGCTCGGGGAGATGTGACTGTTCTTGTGAAGGCAGGTCTTGCTGTCCTTGGTCCCACAGCAAAAGCCTGGTGCTTTCTCAGGGCAGCTCCCTTGGCCAACCTGAAGGCCGGAGCTGGAGAGGCCTGTGCCTGCCATGGCTGCCATGGAGCGCTTCACTTTCAGCAGCTTCGCCTCAGAGGGCTCACCACGGCTTCATGGAGGCTCAGTGGCTGCGGGACCAGTTTGTGTCTAGGAGGGGCCAGCAGCCACAGGTGTGCTACACACTGAGTGGATGTGGCCTCATGGTCTTTAGAGGTCACTGATGCCAGGCACTGTGGGCACTGACCTGCAGGATGCAGGATGAGGAACAGGCATCATGGGGCAGGTGTTTTCCCCATCCTAAGTGAAGGGACAGCCACAGACAGCCTGCTCAGACCTGCGTTCCTTCCAAACTGAGGACCAAACAGAGCCTTTCCCCTTCAGAGCCCTACTTGGAGACACAGCTAAGGTCCCTGCGGACCCTTCCTCCACCCTCCAAGGGGCTGCTGCAGGCAGCTCAAATGGGGTTGACTGGGGGTGCCACGAGGCCAGTTTATTGCTCTCCAGTTTTTCTGCTGGCTGAAGTTTTTTGGCAAACCCAGCCAGAGTTTGCAGGTAACAGCAAGGTGACCAAACCACCTAGTCAGCTAGACCCTAGTTCTGACTCTGCTATAAAGCCCTGTGGGAGGACTGCAGTCACAGAAAGAGCAGGGAGTAAAAGTCCCAGCTCCTGACTCTGGTCTCATGCTTCACCGTCTGACACAAAGGCTCTGACTTACCCTGCTGGAAATCAGGCCACTGCTGCTCAGTACTGTGAGTTGGTCACTACCTGGGTGCTGTGGTATGGGTGGGCTGGAGGACTGGCAGGTTGCCTGGCACCCAACCCCCAGAGCTAGGGGAGCATGAAGAGCTCAGGACACAGGAGCCCAGGAGCCTGCTCCCCTCTGCAGTGCAGGCGAGGCCATGTAGGTCTTGAAGGAGGCTTCCCTGCGCGGCTTCTGGAGGTACAGGTGCCTGCAAACCTCTGGGAGTTTCCACTGGGACAATGCCAGTCTTGGCTCTTTAGAGTATTAAATCAACTGATTTGCGTTTTTTACCTATCTGGCTAGAAACTTTGGCTGAAGCAGGAGTGCTGGACGAACCACCACAGAGCACCCAGCTGGGCCTGGCTGGAAGCAGGAGGGTGTCTGCACACCCCAGGGATCACGGTGTCTGCAAGCCTTCAGGCTGGGGACAGTCTGGGTTGGGCTCCTGCTGTAGTGCCAGCACCTCCCGGCCCCCCCTCCCCGCAGCACCCTGGCCCTGCAGGGACCCCGTTAGATGCCCCAGCTCAGCCCCCCCGAGCAGAGCCCCAGCCTGGGTGGCCTCCCACCCTCACCCGCCGTGGCTGACCAAGCGGGGACCCAGGCCCAGCCTCAGCCCTGTCTGGAGGCTCCCCTTTTCCTGGCAGGCTGCGGAGACCCGCAGGGAGCACCCTCCTCTGCAGGGAGCGGGGCTGGGCCGCCCTGTCCCCTCCCGGGCCGCCCTGCCCGCCCTCCCCACGGTGCCTCCCTCACGGGGCCCTTCCCGAGCTCCGTGTTTTGGCCCAGGCTGC
>JAVJGI010000003.1:18192944-18232056 GCA_035590275.1 Ibycter americanus
TCGCCGTGCTCGATCCCACGGGCCGTGCCGTCGACGACGCGGTGATGGACGCCGCGGTCCGCCGTGGCGCCGGGCTGCGCGACGGGATGACGATGCTGCTCGACGCGGTCACGGTGCCCGCGGTCGGGCTGCTCGTCGTGGCCCTGGCCCTGCTCGCGGTGCTGCGGGGCCGGCCGCGGCTCGCCGCCGGGGTCGTGGCGCTGGTGCTGGGGGGCTGCGCCCACCTTCTCCGCCGTGCGCTGCTTGGGGGCCCTGGGCACCCCCGGGGCGCCATCCCCAGCCAGGTGACGGGCGGGGGGTGAAAGCCGGTGACTGCTCCTGAAAAACAGCCGGGTGGCAATGGCGGGGGCAGTTCCCACCCTGGGCCCGGCTAAGGGGGCATCTCCCCTCGTACCTCCGTCCTGGCCTCCCGCTCAGCCGCACGGCTGCCCCGCTGCAGGGCTGGGCCGGGTGGGCAGCACCTCGTACCCACCTCTGCTCCCTCCGTGCCCCGGCTGCTGGGAGCCCGGCGGGGCTTGGATGTCCACGGAAAAATAGTAATGACATTATAATGTGTGGGGGGCCTGTAAGTCCCTGTCTTTTGTCTGTGCTCCAATTGCTAACGTGATGGAAGGTGCAGAAATTATAGTGGAGGTGAGGTGCAAATGTTTATTCTTTACTTATAAATAAAGATAGCAAACTCCTGTATCCCGGAACCAGTGTTTGAAGAGTTAGCCTCGCTGGCTTTTATAAATGTTATCTACTTCTATTGAACTGGCAACGGGAAAAGGTGACGTTAAAAGAAAGCTTGCTGTAGACCTACCCGTGTGAGCGTTTTGTAATAGCTCTGTAGCAGGTCAGTCTATTAGAAAAGTTTAGCTATTGGCCAGCACCAATGGAAAAATCTTAGGAACAAGAATCACAAACCACACAAAGAATTTTTCCTATTTATTCAGGGATTTTTAATTTTTGCTTTGTATTGTGAAGCCTATTCACATCCGTGCTCAATTACTTAAGTAAATCTTGCTGCAACACACGTTATTTCTCTGAAAGGCCCAGAGCAGGCACTCTGAGGAGTTGGCTGTGCTGTCCTTGGTCCCTGCCAGATGATGCCCCGTTCCTAGGCAGTATGTGCATGGAGGAGACTATCTGGGTGCTTATCCTCTGTGCAACTGCAGCAAAAAGGAGAAGAGGGCTGAGTAAGGGCAAAGGAAAATTCCAGGCATGGTGGGAGTAGGGAAGGGAATAAAAATTTCTTTCCTGCTGAGCTCTGTATTCTGTTCTGCCAACACCCCTGTGCTTAGAGAAGTGACGAGAGAGAGGTTTAATGGATGGTATCCTTTATTTTAGATTAGAGTCCAGTGCCCCTCAGTTCTGGTATAAAAGATATGACAGTAAGCCCTGAAGTTCTCAATGTACCAGCTGGGGTGAAGTTCAGCTGTTCAGCTTCAAACATGTCTTGAAAGATAAAAGAGGCATTTTTATGAAAACCTGCAGAAGACAGCAGTTGCACTGGGCTCCTTTATCAATATATTTTTATATTGCTCTTTGATGTTACATACAGCAAAAATCATTGCAATGTCCTGTCTATACCTATAATTTACCTTAATAGTAGCCGAGGACAATTTACTAGATTGTTTTGCTCCAAACACTTAAAAGCTAGAGCAGCTGAAAAAGGATCAGAAGATGCTTGATCTACTGAAGTTCCACATTTGTGCAGCAAAGGTGTAAGTGTAATACCATCTGCAGAAACTGGTGCTGGATGGGGCATCAACCAGCGTGTCTCAGTTGCTAAGAATTACGAGCTCTTGCAAGATAATTAGTTGTGCTAGGGAATTCATTTTTTTTCTGTTATACTGGGAGTGAGTTTATGGCTAGAAAGACAAGCTGAAATGGTTAGTCTTGGTATTTGAAGCAAATGTCCTGTATAATCCAGATGTGTCAGTCACTGTGGCAGGGAGTTAACAGGCAATGTATGCTTTTTACTGCAACACTGAAGCACTTCAGTAAGGATGAAGACTATTTTTGAAGACTCTAGGTTGGACATGACAAGATTTTACTTCTGATAACCACTGCTTCTGATAACTGATGCATCTGATACAGTTTGTCAGTCACTGCTTTAATTTACCTGGCTTTTTCAAAGGCAGGGAAGAGCAAATTAAAGGAATCCTTTATATTTGGGGTGTATGCCTTGGGACAAAATTCCCCATTTTGTGTGGCATACGGGCAGGTATGGCTTACAGGCTGTGGTCACTCCTAGGTACTGACAGGGATTCGGTGCAGGGCAGATGTTGAGAATGTCGTGAAACCCATTTCCCCTTAGTGGAGTGACTTACCAACCCAGAATTTTTGTAAAGGTCAATACATTCTCATTTAGTACATTTTTTGTGTCTTTTAGTGTAATCAATTATTTGATGCTTTGTTTCAAGAAAATAACCCTTTTTCCCCCTGTGTCTATTTATAACTGAAGTTTGGGGCTTTTACTGCACTATGGATCAGCTGGGGTATGTGAGAAGTACTACTTCTGCCCAAGGTGCCAAAGAGGGATCGGGCAAGCCTGCTGCTCCCCAGAAGAACGCTTATGCGAGGCTTGTGCAAAAGCACCACAGCGTCCGATTCCGGTCCTATTTGAATCACGTTGCGCAGAAGATGCAGCTAGAAGAGAGCATCTCCAGTGACCCCAGCTCGGATCTGGACCCGCCCCTGAGGAGAGGCCTGGTGAAGGATAATCCAGCCAGGAATGGGTTGAATGTGCACAGCTATTCACCAGTCAGAACATCTCACCTGGAACAGCTCATGCCTGGAGGATTTGAGAACAGTAAACCCCAAACTGCTGTGAACAGAAGTCCTCATAAAACAAATGCCATTGTTAGTCCAGAAGGAGACTTGGAATTGGAGGAAGACTATTATGTGCATCAGCATGGAGCTGCAGCTGACTTGTTAAATATGAGTGATGCCCTGGGTGGGAGAGTATCGAACAGCCTAAGACACCGTGCAGCTCTGCGGAAGTCCTCTGGTTCTGATGAAAAGGATGAGGATGATGGGTGGAGGAGGAAACATAAGAAACGAGGCAGATGTGCTGCCAACACAGATACAGCAGCTGGACACTTGTTGACTGAGCAGTTTAGTGAGGATGTGCTGGCAATAAATGCCAGGAAAAACAGTCACTTGTCTCCAGGTCAAGTCCAAGGTGAGTTCACCCTAATGAACTGGTTAGTCCATTTGCTACAATTACTGTGGAATTGAGTGTTAGGTTTTAGTCACGAGTGAGTTAACATGAGCCAGTTCTACTCTGTCCAAGTTAGTCAGCCCTTAGTTACCTGTGGGTGGCTTTGTCCTGGTTTACAAGTAAGCCATCCGGCATGTGTAAATGGCTTCATGTGGAGCCAGCTTGGTGCTGGCAGGACCTAATCCCCTGGCCTAAGCTCTGTGAATGTGGCTGTGCTGCTTCCAGGCTCAAGACTAGGAGAGCCCAATTTCTCTGGTGTAGAGTCCAAATTAATAAGACTGCTGGATCTGAGCTGACTCAGGGCAGAGCCACGCTTTTCTCTGCGTTACCTCTTTGGATCCACAGCGCTCGTTTGCCTTTGCAGAGGGTCCAAGTCCATCTAATACTCAGGGGCTAAGATGCCTGTATAATACCTAATTCCTGATACAGAGTGTTGACTCCAGTAAATTTTGCTGTTAGCAGTAGCAAAGTGAATGTCTCTCTTAAATGTGGTACTCAAGGCAAAAAGCCCTCTTATGGAGATAAATACAATTTTTTATTTAAAAAAAAATATCCCCAAACCACAGCATCAACAAGCAACCAAAGCCAAAGTTCAAATTTGATCTCTCAGTGTAATGGGTTAAAACTTCCTCTGAATGTTGTTTATGGTGAAATACTTGGATAGCCTGATCTTATGAGCTACTGCTGGAGGAACTCATAAATGTCACCGTATTAAATTCTCTGTAACAAGTAGAAAAGAGATCGATTTCTCAGCTGAGTAAGACGGGCCTGAGGCCTATCACAACTCTGGGATTGGAAATGAAGTAAATGTTTAACTAAATCAATGTTACAGAACTATGCCCTATCACTCAAGAGTGACAAGTAATATGCTTTTTTCAGGGATTGTGGTATTTTTGAGGTTGTGACAGTAGATCATGTACTAAAGTTGGTAAACTTTCATGAGTCCTTGCAAGACAGATTGTAGTTAGAGATTTAACAGAAGCAGGTTATGTTAAAATTTGTTGATGAGCTTGGTTTCTGGGAGGGTTTTTTGTGTATTTTTTGCATGCTTCATTGTAACACTATTTATTACGCTAGCCTGTTATAACACACTTTGCTACCTTTCACCGTTCAGCTTTTGGGGAGCAGGGAAGCGCGGCTAACAGAGATGGAGAATCTAGAAAGCTTACAGTTTGTAGCCATGAAAATGATAGGTACCTACATGGATTTTAATCTAATATAAAAATACCCTGGCTTTCAAAAGCAAGCACCTGCAGTTCCCTCCTGCTCTAGTTGGGAGTGGGGTTGCACAAACCCTTTGGAAACGAGTTATTTGTTTAGTGTAAAGACCTAGAGCATAACATGTTGACCCTCATGTTTGACCTCCCAGGTGGAAAACTCACACTGTGGGGAAGATTATTGGAAAATTATTTGCTTAGAACAGTGACACCCTTCCTGTTCTTCCCCCTGCATGCCTCCACAGCCACCCTCCTGTGTAGCTGAGATTGATTACGCTCCAGAATGCTTGCAGGGACATGAAAAGAGTTTATTAAGGAGGAAAGAAATGGAGGGGGGGGAAGGTAATTTGAATCAGAGAAACATCTTTTCTGCTGTTCAGTTTGAGTATGTTTTAGAACTCTTGTTTAAGTGAAATGAAGATTTTACAGTATGCAAGCACTTAGGTATGAGAACTCAGACATCACAGTACCAGATTAATATTTTCTCACTTCAAAGCTTGTCTTTCTCTCTTGATGCTGATATAAGTCATATTACTTTGCATAGGCAGGTGCCTGGTTTGATCAATTTAAATCAAGGCTTGTGAAACTGTGATGGCAAGAATTGCTTCTGTCATAGTGGTGAGGCATATCATCTTTTCAGTAGTGACATTTCCTCACAAATTAACTCTGTTCAGGCTGTTGTAGGCTTTCCAAAAGGCTCTTTGAGCTAATCTCAAAGCCAAGTATCTCTTTTTATATCGCTTCATTTCATTGTCCTCATCTTAACAGCTCTCCAGCTCAGGCTTAGCCATGGTCAGGTTTGCAATGCCCCTAAAACTGACAGTACTAAAATAGAAGGCAAACATGGAGGTCTGATAAAACCCTTTGAGTGCCCTGGGGCAGGCTGTGGGCACTGAGGGACTGGTCCGTATTAATGTCCTTCCAGTGGTGCAGTAGTTCCTGTGGCTTTGGGGGAAAGCGGAGTGGTTTGTGGAGCCCCAGGCAAGCGTCACCGAGCCTTGGAGCTCATTGCTGGTGATGTGTTCCTGTCTGTGAGAAGCACTGATTGCCCTTGTCATTCTGTACTGTAAGGCTCCAAGGAGAGGCTTGGGGAGCAGAAATAATTTCATAGCAGATAATTAGGAGACTGACCATGGCAGTCTCTTCTGGTGTTCCATACAGTAACTACTTTTCCTAAGTATTGGAAACTTTGCAGCTGAGAGGGCCGAGGGTGGACAAATCTCCGTTGTCCCTTGTCTGAAACATGTGACATAATTGTGAAACTGCAGGTTGGATTCACTCTACGTTATCAGCACTCTTGGGTTTGGGCAAACGAAGCTGCATGTAGATGGCCTTCCACAGATTGTTGCTCATTTTGGCGCAGCTATAACCTCTGTGAGGATTGCCATAAAACCTCCTGTTCTGAAGTTTCTTCTCAAACAAACCCCAATAAGACAGAAAATAATCCTAAAATGCCACTTTAAATTGTGATGCTTATAGTTTTTAATCTAATAGCATTTTCCTGCTGGTATTTTTCCCTATATCTCCAATCATGTAGGTTCTTTGGGTACTAACATTTGGTTGAACTTCCTTAACAGAAAGTATATTATGAAGTCCCCTGAGTTGTTTTCTGGTTTTGATCAAAGGCTCTAATGGTTTTCTCACTTCAATGCAGAGTTAGTCATCAAAATCGCTTTTCAGACTGACTGATGTTTCTGTCATAGAAGGGTTTAAAACCCTGTTTTCCTTGAGGACAGAGGTACTGACTCTTTCTGCGGCATCTGTGTGTCACATCCTAGTCATTGAGATTTGCATGGCTGCTAAGTGGAACTTCATCTTAAATATCTGTGATGCATTACTTTATCAGTGAGTATAGACCAAGCTGCATGTTTTATTGGGGACAGCAAGGTTTCAGTTGCTTTTTGAGTATGTGCACTTCACAGCCTGTTTTTGAGGGAATGTTGCTGTTTGATAGTGCATTCCTGAGTCTGCTGGAAAGCTTCAAAAATTAGACATCTGCAGAAGACATCTGCAGAAGAGAGCTGTCCTCCAAATGTGGAGTGCAGCATGGCCTTTGGGAACACCATCTCCCAGCCATACTTGATTTTAGAGGCTCTTGGGAGCTTGAGTACCTGGGAGCAAATGGCTTTAGTGATGCTGAAAGCTTGGGTGGAGCAAGATGCTCGTGAAGGCTGTTTGGTATGAAATAGGTTCAGACTTGGTGGGCTTGAATATATACACTTTGTATCTGCAGATATCCTCCTTGGGAAGAACACCACCACCAGCTTTGCTAGGTAGCCTCCTGAGGCTCCTCTCACTGAAAGCTTCACAGGTTCATGATGTGATGGAGGTATCTGGCCCATCTGTCAGGGTCAGCATGCCCCCTGAGTAGAAACAGACAATTCCTGGGTAACAACATGCCTCGTCTGAAATGGCGTAAGATTTCCACAGTGCTTTCTGATTTATCATCTGTCTGACACTTGGCATTTATTTGCCCAGCCTGTGGTACTTAACCAACTTGGGCAGCTTCCACGGAGGAGTGTTGTTGGCAAGCAGGCTGGGGTTTAGTATCATAGCTTTAAAAACAATTGTTGCTGTTGGATGGTGGTCTTGTGTTTGTGGCTGCAACCCTGACATTTAAAAGTTTCAGTATAGGTAGAAGAAGTGTCCTGGAACGGCTCTCCTGCATGTTTGATGGGCACAGCTGGTCAAGAGATACCAGCCTTAACACAATGACAAAATCTTAGGGGTTTTGTCTTTCCACAGTACACTGCAGTAAATTCTGTATTTGCCTTTGTTTCTCTGGGGGTGGTTGGAGGAAGAACCACAGCTTCTGCTTTTCCCTTCTTGTAAGGCAAATTTAAGATAATGCTACTTTAGTGGTGAGTCTTCCAGTTCTTGCGTGGTGAAATTCAGTACTTAAGAATGCTGTTATCTCCCTGTCTGGCACACGTAAATATAAACCAGCGATCTAGTAAAGGTCTCAATAAATGGAGAATGTTGGTTGCTGTGGAAATCTTTAAAATGTAGCTAATCTTGCCAGGTCCAATGTAACGTTCCTTAGGTGACATTAATCATAGTAATAAGATATGAGAGAGGAGGGAAAACTGGATTTATTGTATGGCCCCATCTGAGAAACACATGAAAAATAGAATGCTCCTTTCTCTAATGATTTAGCAACGTCATCACAAACATAAATTTCTCTCTTGCTTTTGATAGAAAAAAATGTTGCATTCCTGAATCTTGTGCAACTAATGTTTTTGGCTAACATCAGCTATAGTATGTGAGTTAATATCTGATGTATCCTCTCTTGGGGAGATGAGATCCTGCCCTTGCAGGGACTGTGATTTTTGTGTGTGATCTAATAACTGTCTTCCATGCCCTTTACCAGAGTCCTGAGCACACTGCGCTGCAGTGGGACAGAGTTCTGCAGCAGGAGCCCTGGCGTTTGGCAGCAAACCTTTCGTCTCCATGATGGAGCTTCCTTCACCTACTAGTGCTTGTGTGAAAATGTTCATCAGTGGAAACACTTGTTGCTGTTAACCTGGCTTTTTTTTTTTTTAAACTGTTTTTTCTTCTCTTTAGCCCCCATTATGTAGCTCAGGTAACTATGCCTGTCAGTGTGGTGTTGGTCCTAGAAAAATAATAAGCTAATACAAAAATTGAATTGATTTTGTAACTAGTTTTACATCTTTTCTTTAGTGTGACTTGTCAGTTTATGCAACAGAGGTCCTGTTGAACTTCATCAGTGTCAGTTTCTTATAAGATTAAAAGTTTGATGATAAAGGTATGAATGTGGATGCTAGTGTGTTAGCATAATAAAATCACAGCATGTATGTAATGGTTTAAAAGCTGTTTAGGTGAACTAATTAAATGCAGCAATAACTTGAGAATGGTTATGAACAGGTGTGTCTGGTTCCTGCAGTGTCATATTCTGACCCTGTGCTGTTTAGTATTTCAGTCAATCATCAGGAAGAAAACATACAAGTAGGATTGAAAGGTTTTTTGGATGACTTGGAGATGACAAGGAGTATTGAATTATGGGGGCAGTTACTGGCAGCTGTCTGGATCACTTGGTGGACTGGGAGCAGGCAAAACAAGATCTATTTATTGGGCCAGTGTAGAACCATGCTAGCAGCGCGAAGAACCCAGTGTGGGAAGCAACAGCTTGGAAAAAAGTTCTGAGCTTTTGATGGATTAATCAGCTGAACATCCCCCTCCTGTGAAATGTGGCCAAAAGGGTAATGTATGAGCATGGGAATTGGAAGATGGAGTATGGACTGCATGTGTCTTTGGCACGGTGGCAGCAGCAGCTTCTGGAGTATTGTATCGTGTGGTGATGCCCTCTGTTCAGGGCGGATGGTGATGAATTGATGAATACTCAGAGGACGGCCACAAGAAGATTAAAATGCTGGGATCGTGAGTGAGTGATTTGAGGAACCCTGCTTTACTTATCAAAGTGATGCTTGGGGGAAGGGAGCTTTCAGTAAATTGCCTACATGGGGAACAGATGTTCAATAATAGGTTACTCAGTTGAGCAGATTATGATATAACACATTTGAGGCTAAACAAATCCAGGCTTGAAATACAGTGCAATTTAGCAGTGAGGGTAAATGACCATTGGAACAGTTTTACTAAGGCTTGTGGTATGTGGGCTGTCACTGGCATGTTTAAAAGCCCTGATAACAAGTTTTACCCCTGAAATACGCTGTAGTTCAAACAGGAATTAATTTGAAAAAGCCGTCTGTCCTTTTTTATCCATGAGGTCAGCCAGCCCACACACCACCCCAGTCAGGTCTGGCCTGTTGTTCAGATAATCTCTGAAGTATCTCCTTTGCTGTGGATACCCAGGTAGGTAGGACAGATGCGTTGCAGCTGGCTTCGGTGGCTAATTGCGATTCCTTTCCAGGCTGTAGCTGCTGCAGGGCCTTCACTGCTGTCTTGCTCTCCAGCCCCTGCTTCTGCCTCTCCTGACCTATGTGCTGGTGTCCACCTTTTGCACTCCCACCTCAAGCCCCCTGCAAAGGAGCTTCGTGAAATGCTTTGGGCTGCATGTCCCTAACTCCCTCTTGTGGGGAAATCTGAGCTACAGAGAGTTGAAACTTGGCTGGGGCAGGATGCAAAACAAAATGTTGGGATCTATAGCATAAAATAATGTCTTCTGTGGCAAAAATAAAAATTTCCAGGGTTCTGAAGGAAGGTGTCAACACTAGTAGCTGCAGCCCACAGATGTATGGGGCAGGTCATGCTTTGGAGAGTATTTCGGGCTCTCTACACATACAAGCCTGCCGTGATAATGTGTTTTTGTTCAGTTTGTATGTTTTTAGGCCTTTTTCCCCCATGTTACTAAGGGTTGTGAATTATGTACCTACTACACTGAATGGGCAGTATGGGGAATGGCTCATCAGCAAATTGTCTAATTCTGCAGCTTATTTGGTATCCTTGGGATATGTATGAATCTGAAAGCAGTACTTTCATTTCTTCAACTGTTAATGTCTTCTGGTACATTAGCACCTCCCATCAGGTATTTTGCCTTTCAAAGCCTCTTGACTTCCTCTGATCTTTGAGCAACTTGCTTCCCTTAAACTACTGAAGGTCAGAAATCAAAGAGAGAACTTATGCAATATTACGTTTTTAAAGTATTTTTCTTCAAGTCTTGAAGAAGCCTTTTCACAGCATAGTTGCTGGATAAAACAAGGAGCAGAAGGTAATGGAAGTGGAAGATGCTTTGGGAGGATGGAAGGATGAGGGGTCAGTGGAAGCAGCCCTGACCCACATCCCGAGACAGGAGTGGAAGCCTGGAGGAGTGCAGTCACCAGGCGGAGTAGGTAGTTAGGAGGTCATGAGCAGGGTGGAGCTGGTTCACAGAGAGTCCTGAAAACTAGAGGAGCTGTATCCCCTCCCTGACAACGCCACTGTGCTGCTGCACACAGCTGGAGCACAGTAACTATTTTGATAAACTTTTAGTCTATTGCTACTAAATGAGTTTCGTCACCAGCCCTTAGTTCAGAGCCTGGAATGGTATCTTTGGCTCTCACACTCCTGTAGTATTCCTACAACACAAACCCTGCTGAGGAATTGAATAAAACTGCAATTACTGTCTGAGTTACTGAAGTCAAAATCCTGCAACATGAGGATGCTTGGAAGTGTTTTGGAAGAGGAAGCATGGTGTCGTGGGCACATGATCTTGGCGGTCAGGAGCAGTTTCCACAGCATTGTTTTCCGCAGCAGAAAGAATCCGTTGTGCATTTTTCTTCATTTTGGTTTTTCAAAGTGTAGGCTCTTTGAGAAAGCCAAAGTCAGCAAGAACATTTTCATTTTCCCTCGTTCCATACTGAAATCTAGGGGCATGCAGCACAAGTTTTAAATAAGTATGTGCAGCTTAAAGCAAAAGAGTGGTGGCAACATGTTGTTCCTACCTCATTTTTATAGGTCTGGAAATGAGCATCTGTCTCTGCCTCTGACTTTCCTGAATATCCATGGCCATGCCACTTCACTTTTGTGCTACCGCCATCCCTAAATAGGAATGTTTCTTTCTCAATTGCAAGAATGCCTAATGTCTGAATCTTTTACAACCAGCTACAGTGTAGCGGTCACCTCCAAAAGCAGCTCACAGCCCTATAAACTCAAACCATGGCAGCCTGTATTTCCCCATTCAGGAGCCATGGGCTGGGGGGCAGGCTGTCTTTCTGCAGCCAGTTTGTTCCCCATGTGGCAAGGATTCCCTTGGTGGTTTTTTTTTTCCTGATGTTTTGACGCTTCCATGCAGATTGTGGCTGACTTTCTGCCCGAAATGTTTAGAGAATCACCTTCTCCAAAGAGGCAGGGTGAGAGAGCTCTCCAGATTTGTTCCTGGGTACACCGATGGCTCACAGCCAGACGGTGGCCTGGTGCACGGACACAGTCATGCTGGTAGACAAGCTGGTGGCTGGCACAGGCGGAGCTGTGTGACATTGTACGGGGTTGCTGGTAGCCAGTTGGGCTGTTGCTAGAGAGACCGGTTGCTCTCAATCGCTCCTGCAATCACATTTAAGAGCTGTGCGGACAGGCCTTCACTTAAGCATTGTCTTCTCATTTTATTTTGGTTTGTCTTGACGGTGGAAGGTTACAGTTCAGATTTACGCTGTGGATGGGCCCTGGTGGCCCATTGTAATGGGTCAATTAGTGGAGACTGGTGGGCTTGGGAGCTAGTTCTGGCAGCTGGATTTCAATACATCATCCACTCAGTTCAGGACATTTGCATAGAATTTACATTTTGGCTGAGCTCGTGCATGTAAATGTAGGTCTGCATTGTTTCTCTTCTTTGAATGACTGTTTAATTAACTTTAAACTTAATTATGCAATCTGCCATCTGCCTAAGTCCCTACAGTGCTGTCATATCACCGTCCTTTACCACTTCCGCTAAGAATATTCCCTTTCCCGGAAGTTTGCCGTACTTTTCAATCATTCAGATAATTTCAAATCATTCACATCCTTGGTTATTTTTGAGGGACTCACAGCAGCGTTGTAGGAACTCCCCTTAGCTCTGTGGTCGGGCTTGGATGGAGCACAGGAGTGTGCTGCAGAACTTCCAGTTTAGGATTCTTTGAGTTTACATTTCATCAGAGAAGAAGGATCTTGTTTTATTTGCTTCTGATAAGGAGAATGTGCTCTCAGACTTTCTCTTAGACCCCAGATTGAGCATCTGAAATACCGCCTACCAGGTTTATCTCCTGAAAGTCTCTTTGCTGCAATGAAACCTCACTGAACTGATAACGTATCGCAAGTCTTGCCTTTCCACTCCTACATCTCTAATGAATTCTTTCCCATGACATCCTCATTTCTCTCTATTGCTTTGTCTTTAGTCTTGAGCCATCTACTTTATTTAACCTGTATGCTTCAAGATACTGTAAAATGCATGGAGGTGGTTCTGTTCCAAGGCTGTCAGAGAACTCTGAACTCATGTAATTCATGTTGAGAGCAGTGTTGAAGCACGGCTGTTCCTAGCACAGGCTGGAGCAGAGCTGAGCTCATGGGGAGTGTGGTGGGTGGGTTTTGGTCCTGTTTGTGTTATTGGGGCTCGAGCACAGGGTTTTTGCCTGAGATATCTTCCAAGGAGTGTTTTTTTTCTTCCTGGTACAAAACTCTTTCCTTGAGCAGCTATACTAACAGCTGTCTTTGTGTTTTTCCTTTTAAAGCAAAATAGAACAAAAAAGTACTTGGCTGCTACCATTACTGGGATATTTAATCTCTTAAATCTGCAAAATATTTTGCAAAACATAAATAGCTAGTTACTTCTGGCCTGTCTATGAGCAGTGTTTTTGTTGACGTAACTTGCATTTGAGATCGCTTCAGTGGTGGTTGTTGTTTTTGCCTGTTGTTTTTGCCTGTGTGTGGTAATTTGATTCCAAATATTGTAGTAGTCATTTAAGTGCTTGGGAGTTTTTGAGTTAGTCACTTATATAATATGGCATATACTGGGTATCACTGGTGCACGAGGAATGTCAAACAATCTAACAAACTTATTTTGGCTTTTAAAATTTGAGAGGGAATTATTTTCGAGGCTTCTTTGAGCAGCAAAAAATATCAAATAGCTTTTAAATTGCCTGTTTAAGCATAGGAAAGGGGAAGACGTGGGGTTCCTAGCAAAACCACCCTGATGTTAATGTAGTTTGTGCTGGCAAAGCATGCTTTTGCTAGTACAGTTTATTTGACTTTGGAGAATGAAATGAATAGTTGCCTGGTACAACAGTGTCAACACTAGGTCTGTGCCTATCCAGAGCTGCCAGCCGGGAACTGCGTCTCCCCAGCTCATCAAAGCTGGCAGAGTTAAGATTCACAAAAGCACCTGGGATGGGTTGTTCAGGGGCTATGTATGATCTGAGATTTTTTTGTGTCCCAGATGTCTTTCCAAAACAAGGCAAAGTTTCCTTTGGCTGAACTCTTGTATTGAGACTATTAATACACCCTGTTATGCATCAGCATCCATAGTGGCTAATAAAGTTGTGGACAGGACTTCCTGGCAGGTCATGGAGAGTATTCATTTGCTGAAAGACCAAATTTGATGGTTTCTAGGATTTGCTTTGCCAACTCTGCCAGGAGCCAAGGGCCAACCTGAACTTGTTGATCTGTGAGGTGATGCCTTGGGCTGCCAAATGGTTGGACTCTAATTCACTAACTTTCTAGTAAGGATGGGCAGGAACATGGTTTATTTAGCTTTCTTGCCATACTTAACCTAGTCTGACTTAAATGAGGGTGTAGGACTAAGCAGGGGCTGACATCAGAGTTGTTCTCATTGCCTTTAGTTGCTTAATTCCTGCTTTTGGAGGTATGGTAGTGTTGGGTGACCCTTCATTTGGTAGCTGCCATAACTTCTAGCTCATGAGTATGTCCTTACAGAGTTTTACTAAGTGCATAGCTGGGTTGTCTTGAAGAATTAAATGTCAGGGAACTTCTTGGAAGGTTTGAAGGAAGTTGGTTCAAGTCATTGAAATGTGTCAGCAATGAAATGAAACATTGTAGAAATAGAGACAAATATTTAGTAACCACGTGTTGAGAGTGTCTCATTAACTGATAACAAATTGTTCTATTGCATGTTATCAGTTCTGGGGATATGCTTCTGTTTCTTCTCATGCTTATGCTAACTGTAAGGTGGGGGTATTTGAAAGATTCCTTTGCGTATCTAGATCATGATCTAATACTGGGAAACAACGGAAAATCCTATTAGCAATAGCAGAGTTAGTGGAGGTGTTGATGCCCAGTCATGGACTGATAAAGTAGCAGATGGAAGTACTTTGTGCTGGAAAAGTTTGTAACAATATTGTTCCATCCAACACTTTCAACATTAATTCCTTTTTTTTTTTTTAAACATAAAAGGAACCATTAAGTGTTGAGATAGCTGCCAGTGGGGTGGGAGTCCTAAACCTGTAGAGGTGTTATCTGCACAGTTGTTGTGGTACTCTCACAGTCCTGCCCACCCCAGGGAGCTGGGTTAAATATAAATAATGTAGATGGTAATAAAGCTGGAAGTTTAGTTAGAAATAAAAATGCCTAGTGACAAGGTAGGTGCCCTTTGACAAGAAAGGGGAAAGCTATACCAAGATGTCCATATCTTGGAATTCACTTAGATTGCTTAAATAAAACTAGTTATTGCTGGATCCTGGATGGGAGGTCACGGATGTGCTGATGAAAATTCAATGAGGAATATTTTCCTTCTATGCTGGTAGCAATGAAATAGCTTGTCAGGTGTTAGAGGGCAGTTGGAAATGTTTTATTTTTGGTAAATAAAATTGAGAGTCTTGGTTTTTTCTCTTGTAAAGCAATATGCAAATTTTAATACAAAATTAAAAGACTGGCCTTGCTAACTTCATGTCTAGTTGAACATTTTAGTTGATTTAGTTGACCATCTAGTTGATCAACTGACTAATAGATGTAAATTTAATTAAACACAGTACTTTTCAAAACGTAAACTATAGAGTGATTTTGTATAAATTATGTCAAAAATAAGCTGATTTAAAACATCTACCCTACTCTCTTACTGTAAGCCAGATCAATTATTCTGGGAAGCTGCCTGCCTGCATTTTTTTTTTTCCAAAATAAGAGAAGATTAATAGGTACTTAAGTTTAAAGACCAAAATGTGCCATTGCATGATGTCATTGTTGTGGCGGAGATGAAGTGTGATGGTTTGGATTCTAGAATGATCTCCAGTGTTGTCCTTCTAGTGGAGCTCAACCAGCCACTGCTGCCTGCACACCGAATGCCGGACTGGGCTCCTGGTGTGGAGCCAGCCCCCAGTTCCATCCTTTCTGCTCCTTTTCCTGGTGCCCATGTTGAGAATAAAAGTGAGTCACTGATTGTGGACTGTTCTGAAAGCCCACAAATGCCATCCACTTTTCTTTTCATGCCTCTAACTGTGGAGGTGGGAGTTGTGTGTTTCTGCTTTCCCTTGACTAGTTTGAAGGGGTTCTCTGCTCTGTGTGTGAAATTGCTGGTCCTCTTCAGGTGTCCCTCTGTCACCTTTGTAGGGAGCCACCTTGCCTGCTACAGGTGTTGGGTGTTTCAACCCAAGTCTGCCTTCAGAGGACTTCAAGTAAAGAACGGTCAACCACCTTTCCTCAAACTGTTACTCCTGTATTTCCCATTGGAAATGGCAGAACATCTAGAACTCCCAGGCAAGTGGTGGCTGCATCTGTGGAGAGCAGCTCTACATCATCTGTGCGGCCAGATAAACGCACCCAAATATATTGCATTTGCTGTGTGTTGTGAATACTTACGTGTCTTACGTTAGACTTGCTCTGTGTTCAAGCTTGAGTGGTTCTGCACATGCAGACGTGTTTGGTGCATTGTGGTTGCTTCAAGCCTCATGTTAGGGTATATCAACAAACTTCATCTCTCAGTCACTGTGCTTAGTCTGCCTTCTACTGAAGTTATTTTTAATTTTTTATTATATTTATTTACTACTTAGTTTATTTAGTCATGGATTATTTTAATGCCTAGAATATGTTATTACTTTGTGTGACATTTTACCCTAAGGGGTTTTGTTATATCTTACAATTCACGTGACTGTAACACCACAGAAAAAGTAAGACTTCTGACACACCTGGTGCTGGAATAGAGTTTAACTAAGTTTGTGATAGTAGTTATTTCAGAAAGGATAGTCTCAATATATCCTATGCTATCTATAGAGTAGTCAAGTTACAGTTTGCTGTGCGGAATGATGTCTGTTTATCCATCAGAATATTAATGCTGGGCAGCAGGGACAGCAAGAAAGCCCATCATAAGAACTATTTCTAACTTCCAGTTTTAAGGGACAGGTGCATTACAGAAGCAAATATTGAATCTAGTTGAAACAGATGGCAACCTGTAGTTAGCTCTCTTTCTTTGAAAAGGAGAAATACAAGAAATTAGTGTCATGCAGAATTTGATGTGTTCCAGTTGAATGCTAATTGTGACAGTTGTCTGTGGCTTTGTAACAGGGATGGTTTTGTTTAGCCATAAATGTCACGGCCAACAGGGTCAAATATCTGAAGTGGCTGTGTGTAAACTGACTTGCAAGCCAGCTATGTCAGAGAGGAGTACATTTTTTCTTTGAGTTTGTGTTTGAGTGGATGAAAAATCCCACCAGAGGACAACCCAAAGGCTTAAGTATTGGACACATGCAAGTGACTCTGCATGTCTACTGTTTCGGGATGGAAGTATGCTTCCCCACCCTTTGCTGTTGCTGTGCGGTTTTTTTGGCAGTAGTGGCCCCAGACTTTCTGAACTGATGGCCATGGCAAGTGCTGGAGCAACTCTGCTCTGCAGTGCCTAATTCTGGCTCTCAGCTCACTTCCCAACTCACTAGACACTTTTTTCTCTTTCCCCCCCCTGCATTTTGGTTTTCTGCTCTCTTAATTGCATGTTAAAATTTAGCCTCTTTTTATCCCAAGTTCTTTAATTCACAGTAGTATTTTCTGTGACTTGCTGTCTTAGAAACAAGGACTTTAGAGGACCTTTTGAGCTTGTGTAATCCATTTCACCACCTCAAGGAAAAAACTACTCTTTTTAGACCAACTCTGGCAGATGTCTGTCTCACCTATTTTTAAGAACCTCCAACGAAGCAGATTGCATGACCTTTCTGGGTAATCAGCCTAATGCCTTGCTTTTTTAATAGAGTTCTTAAGATCCTGCCTGTTGCAGTTGAAGTCGGATTCCTTCACCAAAATGTCTCTGAAAGCCCTGTCTGGAGCAGACCGTGTTGCCAGTTCAAAAGCTGTTCTGCTCAGATCACTCTAGTCCATGATTTTATTTTCAGTATCTGTTTTTGAACTTGATCTCTTGACCCTTAGGATATTTGCAAATCAGTTCATTAGGCATTTGCAAATCAGTTAATTTTAGTTCTGTGTTATCATGTGGTCCATACAGGTAGTATCGCCTCATTCTCATCAGTTGAAACCTAAATTTGTGGCTGTGCTCTTGCTGTGCTACAGCTGCAGCCTCCCTTGGACAGTCTCCTTCCTGAAAGCATACGCACAGTATTAAGAGCTTGCTCATGTAGAAAGAGGCCAAAATACATTGCCCGTATCACTGAACTCAGAGGCCCCTTCTTCGTTTCAGTGTCCTGTTTGGAGGCACTGCTGTGACATTTAATCTCTTCTTGGGCTGGTCTGAGCCAGCACCTTGAGTTGTCCCTCTGCCTGTCCTGGTGTCTTCTCTCCTGAATTAGGGTCATGCCTCCCTCCTCCCACTGATTTGCCTGTTATTGTATTGGAAGTTGCTTTTTGTCTGTGACTGGGTAAAATTGCAGTTTTCTCTCATTGTACCATGTTTTTAGAGATCTCTGCTTAAGTACAGCTTTTTAAACTTCTTTTTTCTCGCTGCTTCAGTTTAATTCTATGAAGCAATCTGTGATTTCGTTTGTGAAGGATACCATATGTAAAAAATTTGCCTTGTAACTTGGATAGCCCCATAGCAAATAAGTTGGCATCGCACATTTTCTGACTTGCAGGTACAAGCTTGGACCCAGGGAGGGTCGCCAGGAGGGGCTGGAAGGCAAAGCTGTGATGACATGTTCAGTATCCAGGTGGAGGGCCAAGAGGGCAGCTGCACAGTGCTGGGTTGCATTCCAATGTGCTGATCCGTGGAACAGCGTTGGCATATGCTTTGGAAGCTGCTGCTTGCTCTCCTGGCTTTAGGGAAGGGGCTGAGGTGATGGCAGGGAAGGAAGGGGTGAGTCTTTGCAGAATATTTTCATATGATCATGACCTATTCTGAGCAGGCTGGACATTTGGAACCTTGGCATTTTTTTGTGGTGGTGTTGTGTACCATGCTGCCTCTGGTAGCTCAAAAGTTAATTACTCCAGAGTGGATTATTGAGATATTTTTTTTTCCCCCCTTGATTCCTGAACTACTTAATTAACTTGTAGGGAAGTTATATTTTCTCACTACTTGGGGGCTTAATGGGGTGGAGGCTTTGGAAACAGTTTAACAATTTCACATTTTATATGCCCTAATGAATTTCCCAGGATTTTGGAAGGGTTGTATCCAACTTTAGTATCGTAATTTCCAGAGTTTTATTTATGCTAAAATAAGTTCGTGGTGGATTAAGAGGCACAAAGAGCCAACAGATTACAAATGAACTAATGAAGACATCGTTTCTTTTGGATGAAGAGCATGACTCACAGTTGTGATTTGTACTGAAGTACTGCAGACCATGAGTTTCACCAGGACCACAAGCTGGCAATGGGGTTCCTCTTCCCTCCCCTGTTATTTCAAACCTGTATTTGATTTCAGGTGCAGAAAAGAGAGGGTTTGCAAGGACCAGAAACAACTCTGAATCCGCAAGAACTCCTCAGAACTTCGATAGGAAGAGGCAACTCTCTGAATCGCAGACAGAAACAATGGACAATTCAGACAGCAGAATAAATCCTAGACAACTGGGAACTCCCAGAGGTATTAAAGCAGAGTGTGTACATGCTTCAGGAATAAGCGGCCTTGAAGCATGTGCTCAGCACTATTAAAGGATGGGCTGGGATGAATGCTCTTAACTCTAAAATGAGCTGTAGAAGACTGTCAATTTTTTGTAAAATATGATTATTCCAGGCTTTTTGGTGCTCTGGAGTCGGGTGCCAGTATTTCTAGGCAAACTGTCTCAGAAGTTCAACTTTGAATGCAAAGCCTCTGTACAGCTGCTGTTAAGATACACAGACATGTTTGGTGGGCAAGATAACACTTATAAATTTTTTTTGCAGGAGGATCCTGTGCTGCTTTCCCAACATCAGGTGATAGAAAGAATCTAAATAAACCCACTCGAGGGAGGAAGAAGAGTATATTTGAAGCCTACATGTCAAAAGAAGATGTTTCAGCAGGACTGAAAAGGGGAGAGCTAATTCAGGTGCCTGGAACATACAACATCCATGCTCTTATGATAAGTCTGTGGAAATCACAGGCAGTTGTTGGAAATCAGTATCAGTTGGTTGCATGACAGGGAGTTAATGTACCACTTGTAGATGCTAGATGAAGATTTTTTTCCTTTTCTCAGAAGGTTCTAGAAGTGGAATGCAATCTTTTACACTCAGCTGAAGTATGGTTTTTGGTTTGATTGCATGTTCTGTATAATTCCTGATCCACACTCATGATGAATTGCAGAGTTCTGGTTGGATGGTCTGCTAGCCATGATAATCATTATTGTGGAGACACTTACTTTTACAAATGATGCTCAAAAACACAGCAGGTGCTGGCAGCCTCTGTCTTTGTCAGTGTAAGTAAAAATGAATGCCCTTAGCAAGATACTTCTTGCTGAAATTCCTCACAGAGATGTTCATTAGTCCTCAGCAATGAGGTGCAGATGTCCTCCACTTCCAGATCTACTCTTCTTTTTTCAATCTATCAACATTTCCCAGAGGTCTCCCTCCCACAAAAATAAGGGACAATGATGGTGCAGGTGATGCTGTGGTCCCTGGGGTCTCATAGGGCTGTGCCTACCAGGGTATTGCAATAACTTGTTATAAAATACAATGCAACTGGTTAAATTAATGTCAAATGGGCAGGCAGTGGTACTGCACCCTTGATTTGCTTGCATAATTGTCTTTGCACTCCCCTGAGGTTGTAGGGCTGAACCAGCTACTGATGGCAGTGTACGGTTTACTGAAGTAAGGCACAGGTAGCAGATGGGGCTGAAGAGCTCATTGAGATACAGAAAATCATTTGCATGTGTATGTATGGTTATTTGCCTTGAACAGCTAGCAGTAAGCATGTTCTCATTTTACAGATTCTAAAGATCAAAGATCAGACTTCCATTTGGAGCAGCAGAACTGCAGCGATAGTTAGGCAGCAGTTCTCTGAATATCTAGAAAAATGTGGGGGTGGACCTACTATTTGTGTGGGTAGTTGGATCTCAGAAGGAGTTTTGCATAAAGGCAGGCAGGGCTGAGGTTCACTGAGGAGGAGGAGAGAATAGCATCCTAGAACCACTGTTGTAGTACAGTCCTCAACATGGCGTGGTGTTCTTCAGGACACACCTGGTGTTCCAGTGAGATCAGACTGGCTGGGGGGAAAAAAGGCAGGTGGAAGTCAGTGGTGGCATGACAAATGATGCTGAGGCGTTGTTTACCCAAACACACTGTTGCATTGCCATTGAATTAGTGTTGTGATGCTGGTGAGGTTGTGATACTTACTTTCATCAATGCATTGAAGTTGCAAATGGCAGCCTCACTTTTTGTATGATATGTTGTTATAATTGTGTAGTAATTCTTGTGTGATAATATAATTCCATAAATTCTGGAGGTGTTATGAGGATTCCACATACAAGATTGCCTGATTTCATCCTGAAGACCAATCTGATAAGCTCTTAGCTTTCAGAAAAGCGATGATGCGTCATATCCCTGCTGATGATCAGAGCGGTCCGCTGGGCTACCCAGACTTTAGGCCAGTGTCTTTTTAAAGACCATCATAGACATCCACAATGGGAAGGAAATGGTGAGGGAAGAAATAGGAGCCTCAAGCTGTGACTTCCCCCGTGGCTGTAGTGGCATATGACAGCAACTAAAGCTTCTGCCTTACCTTCAGGACTGGTTTTGGCACGTGTTTTTGGTCACACAGCCTGATAGTGTTAAGTGCAGCATGTGTATATGAGGTCGAGCGCAGCTGCAGATGAGGCACATCAGCCTATGACTACTACCTGAGAATCCCATTGAAATGCTGAGTCCCAGAGGACCTGTGATTACATGCTCACTGGCAAAAGAATCCTTAGTTCTTGTAAATGTGTAATGTCTACTCCAGGTCATGTGCTGCGTAACTGGAAGAGTCATATGTGCTTTCTTAGGCTGTATCTGTTTTCCTTTCATCCAGTTCCACATCTCGGGAAAACAGCTGAGGCTGTGGAAGGTGGATTTAATCATTGAGGGCTGAGTGTTATATCATGGGCATCCCAGCTCAATATCTCTTATCTTCAGCTCACTTGTCCTTATGATCTCATCAAGACCATTCATCGTTGCAGTCTTAACCAAGATTGGCGAGATCCTGAAAGCAACTTTAGTGAACGGACAAATACTCAGCATGTTCTGTACAGTGGCAAGAGACATAATGAACAAATACCTGTTGTTTTAATCCCCAAAAGCAGGGCATTGGTCTGACATGGTAAGCTGCAAAAATGCTCCACAAGAGCCTGTGGAAGAGGCGAAGCAAACCTATTGGTCTGAATCTGGTGGTTGTGAGCAAACTTTGAGTGCTCGCCAGACAGAAGCATGACTCTGAGCACAGGCCATCCCCTGGAGTGTTTTGGAAAGACTGGATCTGCATAGATTTGTGTGAGAACTTGAGATATATGCTGGAGAGAAAAGACCCTACTGTGAACTCTGAGGATGTTGCTGGACCCTGGCAATGCAGCTACGCAACTAAATGCGCCTGAAAGCCCATCCCACGGAAACTACAGGCAGACGTGGAGATCACTCAGATAAAACGAGAGTGCCGTAAAGATTAAGCAGTCCTAGATGAGGAAGAACAAAAGTGTTATCTTTATGGGTGCTGATGTCTGTGAATATTAGTCTTAATGGCTTCTGGTACTTTATCTGACATAACTCAGTTTTTGATAAATAGCATGGGGAAGTGTGCCCTGTGGGATTCCTGGATTCATTTAATCATGTGACGTGTGCAGAAGTGTCCTTCCAAAAGACAGGGGATCAGAGCTCAGGCACAGAAGTGTGCGTAGGCTTCCCACTTCTGTGCCTGTAAAACTGTCTGCAATAAGCAAACACCAAGCGTATCAGGTTGGTTGGGATCATATCGTCTGGTCTGAAGGCAAACAAGATTGAATAACTTCTGTGTAGTTATGTAAGCGGATGGTGTTGGCTATACACAACAGATGAAGTCAGGTTATGTATTAAGGAACATTGACCCAAAGGACCATAATCATCCTGTGAAGCACCAGCCAGAAACTCATGTCTCCTCCACGCCTCCAGCGTCTCCCAGACCCTCCCTGCAGGGCTTCTGGGGTCAGGTGGAGTGAGAGTGCGCAGCGCACAGAGGTGCAGAGCCTGCTTTGTGGTTAAGAGGGTGTTTTTCCTTGGAAAGCTGTTCTTTTGTGGATGTGAAGGCTGGGGTTTCCCTGATTTGCATGGGTTGTTTTTTCAAAGATGGCCTTGATAGCAAGCGGATACTTGAACCCTGGCCTGTTTTGGTGTTTCGTACATACAAATGAATCTATGCATATGTGTTACGGTAACTGTTATGAACTGCTTGACTTGAGATGCTTGAAGTTTATTCTGAGTACTGCCTGCGCTGGTTCTAGCAGAGCAACTTGAGAAACCATGACCCTTTTGTATCTTGCTGGGGAAGCTCAGTAAGGTTAGGAACTTTTTTGGCAAGTGTGTGTGAAACTGACTTGAATCATCAGAAAGTGCTTTAGAAACCTTCCTGCAAACCTTTCTCTTCCCTTTCAAAACAAAGGCCCTACTGACATAAAACCACTGATAAATATAGCAGCTATTATTTGCAGGCTATTGTAAAACAATACAACATTAGTGTGACATCATGAGACTCTGCAGCCAGATCCTCACCCCCTAATGCACATATGAGAACAGTTGTTCATTGCAGATGGGAAGAGTGACTGGTTCCAGATATGATATCACAGCGTGAAATGTACAACATTGTAAATAGGATTTTCATAGGCACAGATAATAGGGCCCATCTGCTTTCTAAGATAAATTTTGGGAGTTCCTTGCTTAAAGGAAAGAGCTGAAATATTTTAATGCTACTTGACGTAAGAATTCTAATGCTGATCATAATTAGGTAGTGCATATAAAATGTAGAGAAACCTGTTGCACAGTAAGCGTGGTAACACTTCGCTCCTCTGTGTGTTTGCTGGAGCTGGGCATCCATGTGCACATAGCCGCCCTGACGCCTTCTGGGCCATGGACACAAAACCTGATTTTTCACGCGCATAATGGCCATTTGCACCTGGCTGATTGACAGCTGTCCCAAACTATTCAAGGGAATTCTGCAGAGTAACACAGGATATCCCATCATCTGCTTTGTGCTGGTGGGTAGATGCTGGTATGGGAATTGTTTGACTTGTTGTCAAGCAGAGCAACCATTCCTTTTCATTTTTTTCCTTTCTCTTTGTAACAGCTTCCTTCACTAACAGTGTATTTATTGTTTTTGATGGCTGACTCTGGGAAATAAGAGGAGAAAAAAGACCATTGAGAGTTTTCCATCAGTGGGTACCAGTGCTAATAGGGGCTGATGACAGCGATTTAGCTCTCACTTTGCCTAAGCATACAGTATCCCCAGGGCTGCTCCCAGTGGGTTGTCTTTGTTTTCATGCCCTTGTCCTGGGTTGTGCCTGCCATGTGGCCGGTGTGCTCGTTAACACTAGTTACATAAGGCACAAAATAAGACATTGCAGCAAAGTATTCCAATAATGCCTACAGAATATAGAATATATGGTGCTGGTACTTCCAAACCTAAGCAAATAAAAACAATGGAAAACCTTCATAAATCTGCAAGTTCTTCTTCAAGGCAGCAAAACTTTCACATGTAATCAGCTTTATTTTCCTATCGTCTGAGTGTTTCCCAGAATACATAAAAAAATTATATGCCGCAGTAAATTTTTAAGGAAGCAATTCCTGTGAGAGGTTCCTATGATTGCTTAACACAGAAGTGCAAACAGATGGAAACTGTTCATATAACAAATTGGCCAACTTTATTTCAAATACACAAGTGGAGAAAGTTTTAAAGTTTCAGCCCAAAGCAGAAGCCTGTCTGAAGGCAGATACCTGGTTGTATGTCCGTAAGAATCTACTGCTGTCAGTTGTAACTGCAGTCACTTGCATCACAATTCCCAGGACCCTCCTGGGCTGGGAACGGCACTGTTGCGTAGCCTGTAAGTCCTTCGTTGGCTCTCCCTTTCACTTGTATGGACTTGAGCGCAAGCAGCAAACTGGTTTACTTTGGAGGGGTGATATGGGTTTGTTGCAGGTGACCTGAGCTTTGAGTTGGCAAATAACAAAGCAGAAACAGATAGACCATAGAGTTTCAAATGTATTTAAGATAGTTTGACTTTAAACACATTTAAACAGGTTTAATCCTGTAGACTTTAAATGTTTGGTTTTGGAAAATCCTTTTCATTCTTCTTTGGAAACATTCTTTATCACAGAGTTACTGCTACTGTCTGTTTGCAGGAACAGCCTAAGCAGCCAGAACCCCATAAGGCTGATACCTGCTGCCATGCAAGCTCAGCAGGTCAGCTTTTCCTCTTTCCTCCCCTCCTCCAAAATAAGCAAACCCAACATTTTGCTTTTCCAAAACAAAGCAAAACAAATTGTTTCTATTGTCTGTTTGTTAATGAAGCTGGTGGATGCTCAGCAGAAAATGTGTGAAGGGAACAGGAGGGCTTGGATCCTCAGTTCACCCAGTAGCAGCAACAATTAATGATTCAACATCTCTTCGATGACAGACTGCAGTAGATCAGCTTAAGCCTATCATGAAACTGCCTTTTGGCTTGAAATTGCTCGGATGCTAAGTTGTCAAGACTTGAAATGTATAATGGAAATTTAGATGTATCTCTCATGTTTCACAGTAGATATATTACCCACAGCTCTCTAATTTAACTGATGTAAGATTCAGGCATAATCTTTCTCCTTTTTTTTTTTTTTTTAAGGGACCCTTGAGAATAAATCCTAAGAAGTACCATGAAGCCTTCATTCCATCTCCAGTAAGTGTAATTTTATAATGCTTTAAAGTTCATAAGTAAAGGTGCATTAAGATAGGAGTTATGCAGTGCGTGAAAGGTCACTCAGAGGTGAATGAGTTGGAATAAATGAACATGATCTAGATTTTCTTTTAAATTAAATATTCCCAAACAAATCCTGTTTTTTCATCCCTCAAAGAACTTCTTATTTGTGCTGAAATTGGGGATACTGCTGGGTCCCACAGAAGCCAGCTGAAGTCAGGTTTGAGGACCACCAGAGAGCGTAATTGGAAACCCTTGGTTTATGGCTGCAGAGGTTTTGTAGATTTTCCACTGATTTAAGTTAATCTTCCCTAAACAAATATGCTCTCCATTTTCGATCTGCTGCATGAGCTAATTTGAAAAGTCATTCCAGAAATAATATGCGTGATTCCTTTTCATGTGCCCGCTTTTGTGCGAACTGTATCTTGGTTGGCTTGGGATGTGCTTCTGTCAGATGGGACTGGCTTGTGCCTCTTCTCTCTTCGTTCCTTATTTTGACAGAAAAGAAGGGCTCTTGCAATTTCAGGGACTTCCAGTAGGGAAGGTGACCTCACAGCTGGCACAGCCAAGGCTTTTTATCTGGAACTGACTTGGTCAAAATGTTACCATCAATGAGAGGGATTTTTGTATTGAAATGTTTTCTTGGTGTGGGGGAGAGAAGGCAGAGCCTGCCCTGAGACAGTGAAACACTGACTCTGTTGTTGTCCCTGCTACTGGCAGTGCTATTGTTTTGGGGCTTGGATTGAAAGCCTTGAAATTCATGTTGTTGTTGGTTCATGTTGTTGATTTGGGATAGTGTTTTGGAGCCCACTTTGACAGAGAAGGCTGGCATTACAGGGATGGAGGAAGGTCAGCGTTGCACAAAGTAGATTAAGATTAGCTAGAGGAAGATATACAGAGCAGCTCTCCAGTACATCAATAGAGCAGCGCTGTGTGTGTAAGTGAAAGGAACTGTGATCCTTCCTTTACAGGTGTCCTTGTAGGTGTGGTAAGTGTAAGCTGTTAAACATTGTCTCTGAAATTGCAAAAAGCAAGGTTAAATGAGAAATCCGGCTACTCACATGAGTTTAATTGGATGTGAAGTTTTAGCCCTAACTACCCCTAGTATCCAGCTGTTGCCTTGTGCCATTGATTGCTTGCTGTTCCGAGTTCAGGAATACATACATTAAGGAGGGTTAGCTGAGGTGGTTATTTCAGCTATTTTTCTACTTTTCTGCCCCTTGTGGAGCTGAATACCACAGCCAGCCTTGTCCCTTATAACAAGCAGAATTAACACCTGCATGAAGATGACTCTGGCTGGTGTGGACACAGTCCTCACTTTAAGACAAATGCTTTAGAAAGCTTATTCTTCATACAACATTAATTGCCATAATGTAGGGTTTGCAGCCCTCATGTTCTGCAGGGCTTCTCATCATTGCCAGATGCTGCAAGAGCTGCAGCTGTGAAAAATCACCCTTTCTCTCCTGCTGTTGACTAGGGCACTGTACCCCGTTCTCTTCAGCTCTGACTTGGCTATGGCTTCATGGAGTTCAAATGCAACAGCTGTTCACCTTGTAACACCAGAAGTCCCAGGCTGTTTCTTGCTGCAAACGTGCTCTGTCTGCTTGTCTCATTGCATGAACAGTTGAGAGGAAGGCTCAGGGCCTTTCTTTTGAAAGCTGCCCAGAGAATGAGCATTTAAATCTCTGTCTTGCATCTTGTGTCTTCCCTGCATGCAGTAGTGTGGTATGAAATGACAGCATTGTCAATGTGAGGAATGATACTGCTGAGCATGAGTGATGGAGTGACTGTGTCTGTGCTGTGCTTATGGAAGACACTTCCAGAGCAGATGGAATCACTGCAGATCTCCCCCTTGTCAGAGTGGGACAGAGAGCACTGCCAGTGATACTGGTAGGTCATGGACCACTAAAAGCCCCAGCTGTGCTTGCTGGAGGGGGCTGCAGGATTCTTGACGTCATTGTGGCCAATACAGTACCCTGGGGGCAGTTGAGACTTTGCAAGTGATTGTGTTCTGTTGTGCTTTGGTGCTGTTTTAATTGCATTAGTATTCTGGAGTGCCAGTTGTGCAGAGGAAGGGATGCTGAAGGAAAAAGTGGGGTATGCAAGTGTTCTTGGAAGTGTGTAAGTTTGCCCAGCAATCATGAGTATGGAGCTTGAGATATAGAAATGTTTCTTTTTGGAGGCAAAAACCAAAACTGATGGCAATTTCCTGATTACAGCTTTGTTGCAGGCTTTGAAGTTAGCTGCTGTGAAATAGGTGTGCATACACATATATAAGTGTGTGTGTATATATTGGTATATTGTCTGGGATGAGAATGACTGGCTGTAATTCAAGACAAGACTTGCAGGGTATGGAGATGCAGCTTTAACTAGGTGTGTGTGACACATAGGGCACCTTTACAGGGGCTGGGGGAAAGGGTCTGCCTTGCATTTCCTTGGGCACAGGAGAAGAGGAAAAGAAGTGTAGAACAAACAAATTATTGTGAAAGCCAGCCTTTCTTGCAGTGCAGAGCAGCTACAGGTACAGGCAAAAAAAAAAAAAGAGAGAGAGAGAAACAAACAGGCATTTTCCTTAAAAAGTGACTTTGAACTTTTCTTTTTATGTATGTGGTGGATTTAGGTAAAGAGTTGGGGCAGAAGGGAGAGGGTGGGGAGAAATGAGGAATAAGACCATGTGTAAAAAATCTGGCTTTTTGAAAAGAACAGTTTCCAATTTGAATTATGTTGGTCCAAGAGGCTTTGCAATTTTTCTGCATCTTGTCATGGGAGGCAGCTTTCACACAGCTGTTGAGCTGCTGCTGCTTTTCTTTCTAAGAGTAATTTGGTTTCTTGGAGGATGGCCTTAGTTTCACATCATGACAGGGTTCTGCCGTTCTATTGTTTTGGTATCTAAGCAGAGTAAGATATTTATGTGATATTAGGGCTTCATGTTTTCAGGTTATAAAAGACGTTTTTCTTGGAGACTGAGCACACTGGTAGTTCTAATTGGATTTACTCAAGCATATGAGACTCGGGTGTGTATCTGAGAAGCGACTAAAGTTGTGATTAAGATTTTAATTCTTGTGAGGCTGTTTTTTTCATGGGAAGACAATGAAGTACTAATCTAAACAAACTCATCCTCTTTCTGTATCTCAAAACTGTGCAAAGATAGCTCTCTAGGAAAAATATGTTGACTGCTCATATTGATACTAAATGCTCGCATTTTTTGACACGTTCATGGGACTGTAAAGAGGCACATGGAATTTTTCGTATACTGAATTATGGGGAAACAGAAATGAAAGCAGCAAGAGCACTGTCAATAATTAGCTAAAAAAAGACAAAACTGGCAATTCTTTAAAAACTAAAACCTTTGTGTTGGCATCTTCAGGGAACTTCATTTTTATTCGCCAAATGCAGCAAATCTTCCAAACTAAATCTAGATTAGCCAAATGCCAGACATGTCTGGGGTTGGTAATCATAGTGCGTGCAATTAGTAGAGGCTCTTGTGCAAGGATTTTAACCTAGAGTATTGAGAGAAGGTGTCCTAACATGTCTGTTAGTAAAAGATCATCTGGTGTGCGGTTGGCATCTGTAGTCCTTTTTTGGAATCTTTTCTGACGCTAGTTCTGCCAAATGTAGAATATATGGTGTTAACTCATTTAAAAAACAAAAGAGACTACATCCCCAGCCACTCTCCAGGCTGCTTTCACAGACTGACCTGCTGATAGTGGAGCTGCACGTCCCTTCTTATCCATCTCGCCAGGAGAGCAGCAGGCAGCTCTGCACAGGGCGCTTTGCGGAGACTGTGTTGTAAACACGTCTTGGACAATAGGTTTGAGTGCTTGAGTTGGGAACTTAATGTATGAAGAGCTGTGACTGTGGAAGACTCGTCTACCCATTCCCAAGAGTAACTGTAGAGGAACAGAGTAGAGCTTGCAGACAACACATTTTGAGGGCTTGGCTCTGTCTGGAATAAACAGTGTGGAACTACTGTGCTAGCACATACTTAAAGGAGCTTATTTGCAGAAAGATACTGTGTGTTGAAGGACATATGGTGAATCCATTGGATTTCTCTGCACAACTGCAGGATGTTTGTCTCACCAGGGTGTGTGTCTTTTTTGGTGACTGTTTTAAACCTTGTAACAACTGTGATTTATTTTTCTTCCTCTTTGACTAGGATGGGACCCGCGATATCTTTATTGATGGAGTGGTTGCTCGCAACAGAGCCCTGAATGGAGACATTGTGGTAGTGAAACTGCTTCCCAAAGAGCAATGGAAGGTCAGTTCAGTATGTTTTCCTGTGATTTGACAGAAAGAGCTTATTACTGTTTTAGCTTATTACTGTTTTCTTCACTAAACTTAGGGCCTGAGACAGAGAACAGAGAATTTCCTACAAATCAGATTAACTAAATTGCAGTTTATGCTGCTGTAGATTAAAACACTTTATCCATTACAACATTTGGAAGAAGTGATACCTAAAGTGTTGAAACCTCACTCTTTACATGAAATGGCCTTCACCACTGTATGGAGAAGTCAGATGCCAAGGCTGGTTCGAAGCATGGTTGTCAGAGGTGACTTGATATCTGTTATTTAGCTGTCTTCATGCTGTGGCATTAGGTAGCTCTGTGTAGGTGTTTACAATTGCTCGTGTATTTGACAAGTGCTGTTCACAAAGCTTTAGTAATGATCAACTCTCTCTAATTTGTGAGTTCTCAGTCCATGGAAAGCTTATCTTGTCACAGCTACAGGTTTTGTGGTAATACCCTTCTTTACATGAGTGAAGAACGTGTGAAATGATTGGAGCAATGCAAATGTGGGACAATCCATTTTTCAATTTCACGTCTGAGAATTTCACTAAGGTCACCCTCTCTGGTTTTTTTTTCTTTCACTGATCAAACTCAAAAGTCCTTTCAAACATCTGGATAATTTTATCATGTTTGCAGGTTTATCTTTTAACACGGCTATGCAAGGAAAGTTCTTACCACTTTTCTCTAGTTGCTGGGAGGTGTAAGCTACAGTTAGCAATTTTAACATGGTTTACACATGTAAACATGACAGAACTGCTGCAAATTTTTTTCCAAACATGGTTTTTGAAGTCTTCTTGAGAGTGTAAAGACTATTGTATTATCTTTTGGACAGAAGTAATAGTGAGGATGATTCCAGCAGGGTGGGGAATGGTCTGAACTACTTTGGCCTGGTGCTTTTTACTCATTCTAGCTACCTTCTCTGCTTGTCTTTGTTTGGAGTTATATGTTTTCAGGCTTGCAAATGCAAGGTCTTCAGTCTGGTCATTTGTTGAACCTTCTACCTTCTCTGTTTTAATCTAATAGCAGTGGAAATGATGGTTTGAAACATATTAGAACTTGTCTCATCCTTTTAAGTATGCATAAAATGAGTAAATGATGGAAGTATTGACACATGTAAATGCAAAACTACCTTATGCAAAAGGCAATCGTGAATGGGATCTAAGATACTACCAGTATATCCATACACAAATACAGAAGAGAGGTCTGCTGCTATCTATGTAACCTCTGAAAATCAATCTGGAGGGTCAAAGTAAAATTTCTGTGATAGCTATTCAAGAGTTCAAATCAGAGTTCACTAAAGCTGTGATGATTGCTGTATGTTTGGATCATTAAATCCATATACGTAAATTATCTTTTCTGTTAGACCATTTCATGTAGTTGGAAAAATGTAATAGTTTGGGTGCTTAGATCCTTTGCCAGGACCTGCCAGCACAAGGGCTTCTTTGTAGGCTTGATAGAGATTACCTGAGCTGGAAGCTTTGTCTGCAGTTTTCCATTTGTATCTGGCTCTAAACAAAGATGAACACACCTCCACTCCCCATCTTCGTATATATTTTCAACAGTAATGTTCTTTTATGAAATCAAGAGGAAGGGTTCGGAATATTCTCCCTGTCTGGAGTAAATGCTGGAATAAATAGAACTGGTGAAGTGGTGTCTGATTGCAAGGAGGCAATTCAGAAGACCTTCAGTGTTTTGTAGTATGATTATGATTCTTACGTGGTGAGTTTAACCTTGCCAAATGAAATAGCTGGAACATGCCAGTCACGTTTTTCAGCCACACAGGTGCTGCCCTGTGTAGTCTTATTTCTTGTTTCTTGCGATCAGCAACTCAGTCAGCGATGACATCCCTTTTCCCCTGCTCCCTGGATCTCTTAGCATGCGCTTGTGTTTGTATTAGTTCTGTGGGAAAGGTGCCACTAAGTTGCACTGAAAGATACTGCGTTCTGCCAAGTAATTCATACCGATTAATGATAAACTGTTGCGATCTATTTTAGGTTTTTCCATTTGTTTAGTCTCATGCTGCTGCAAAGCTGCCACGTAGGTGTCTTGAGGGTTTTCTCCTTCCCGTTGGGCCTTTGGAACAAGCTAAACAACTTCAATTATTTCCTTGAAAAATGTAAATCAGATGTATGGTATAACTGATGCTCTCAGAGGAGACTTTACAGGCTCTGTACATATTAGGATTGAGATGTGCATGCTGATCCTTTTTATGGTTCAGTATTACCAACCCATTAGTCTGTGCTCCACTGAGAACTGAGCGGAGTTTTTGCTGGTAAACTGTTGTCTGGCACAAGATAAGGTGGGTCAGGTGCCTGTGAGAGAAAAACACTGGCTGGAAAGCAGTTTCTCCAGGGATATACTGTGTTCTGCTGAACCTGTAATGGTGATACCTTACCTACAGGTATAAATGCCACCGTGAAATGTAAGGCGATGGTGAAATACTCTAGATGTGTGGTTATACTTTATGTAATACCTTCTTGAGAAGGACAGCAATATTTTCTTCTTTCAGCCCTCTACTTCCTGGCTTAGTGGTGGGAAATTTATGAGGCTTGAATTTCTCACCATCATGTCCTTCCCAGTGTGTGCATCAAATGCTTGGATGAGCTACTGTGGTCCTTCCCTGTGCTTATTCTGTCTGGTCTGAAAGCTCTGTTTGTTTGTATATCCTCTGGGAGAGCTGCTTGCTGTTCAGCAATGACCAGTTTGTCAGTTCATGTTTCTGTGCTTACTACTAGTTCTGATTAAGAGCCAGTAATTCAGTGTGGCACCACCGGCTTGAGGGAAAGATATTTTGTCCCTGAAATTTGTTATCTGGCGCTCCTGAGGAAGGTGGCTGTCAGCTTCCAGTTAGGGTTGAGCAGCCTGTGTTGTGGTGACCACATTGGGAGGCTGTATTTCAGAAGTTCCTCTCCTGTCCTCTTGTATTACATCTTGGGAATATTGAGGTGCTATGGTAACTTTCAAATATTTAGCTTTTGCGAAGTAAGGTATTTGACTTAGACTGTTTTTCCAGGTACTTAACCTACTCTTAGCAAATGAAGTCAGAGTATCGTTGCAGTTAGCTGGACTGTCCCCTTCTTACTTCAGGCTGTAGGGCTTCTCTGAATCTGTGCCTTTATCTGCTGGAAGAATGTCATGGTAAAAGAGCCAGTGACAGAGAATTTACCTCAGTCCTTGTCAATTATTCTGATAAAGAAGAGAAATGGTGCTTTATTTCTTGACTGATTTTTACTACTTTTAACTTCCACCCATGTGTTCTTATATTTTATGGAGTTGTGCTTACATCAATTTCAGGAGCTTCATTTATACAGTGACATAATTACTGGAAGGCAAAAAAATGTTGATACGGTGATTACAGCAATATTTCTCAGGCTCATCAAGGAGTGAAGCAGCATGTCAGTATAAAGGATAAACCTAACCCATCTTTCCTCACAGCCTCTTTTTGCTCTTTTACCATCTGCTTAATTGCCAGACAGAATTTGTTTAATTTCAGATATCTGTTTTGGTTTTTCTTGCAAGATGTAATTTCTTTGGTGGAAGGAAATAGCATAATAAGTCATTTGATATCACTTGGGGCTTGGATTCCTGGCCCAATCTCTGGTGCTTTTAGAATAGTACTTTATAACATGGAATGTTTTTCATGACAACAGTCTCACGCATTGCATGCTATGGCTGAAATTTTAGAGTCTTAGTCTGAAAATAGTACCCAGATGAGGACTTTTTGCTGCTCAAAACTGCCTGAAAGGAATTTTGGGGTCCAACCCCCTATTGCTTGCTACAGTATGCAGGAGAGATCTCCAGTTCTGCATCTACTTGCAGCAGTGGAGTATGAAAGCAATAATAACATATACTGTACATGCACATAAAATAATGACAGATTAACCTGCCAGTTTCTCATAAGTCAGTGCCTGCAAGTGATATCTTTTGTTGTTGTTGTTTCATGAATCATTTCCTCCTCTGCTTAAAGTGCTCCTTTGCACTATTTTCAGTTCTTTTGATCTTGTCAGAAGGTCTCCAAGGCCAAGGATGTAGACCTGTTCATTTACGTACAGTGTGTGTTGCTGGATAATAGGGTAATGGGTCCAGCATTTTAGTCATGAAGTGTCTGAAAGTGATAGCAACAGTAATTCTTTATACCTCGTGAAAGCACCTGTTCTATTCAACACTGAGGTGTCAGATACGATGCAGTGCAGCAGGAAATCTTAGAACTGCCTCTTCTAGAGCCATACATGAGTGATAAATATTTAAATACTTTCTGTACAGAAGACATAAACTACAATTCACTTTTCCCAGCTGTGACTGGTGTTGGCATAATTATGAACATATGCAAAAAAGGAACAATTTGATTCAAGCAGACATCACAAATATCACCATGTATAGTTTGAACACAGTTACGTATCCTGGCAAGTCACTGCCTCCAACTGTTGGTGAAAACCTATGAACCATTAGTTGTCTGGAGGCGATGCTAGCTTTGGATTTGCCCTCATGAATAATGATTCATTTCAACCAAATTCTTCTGAGAGTCAGTTTCTTCTCAAAATCTCCCAGCTAATGTAAGGATAACAGTAACTCAGGAGGAGATGGGGTTCTTAGAGGGTTATCACAGCAATACTGTTTGAGTCTAACAATCAAGAATGTTGTTTGGAAACATTACATTCATAATAATAAAAAAAGTTCTGGAGAAGTCATTATTGAAATAAGTGTTCTGGCTTGCTGAAAACGTTCAAGTGTAATTCATGATATCCAGGAGTAGAATAGGAAGCCTAAGAAGCCAGCTAGAAAGATGTCCAGAATAGCAGAGCCATAGCAAATCTGAAAGGTTGATGGATGTTGTAGGGAAGAAGGGTAGTGGTTTTTTTTTTTTAAATTTGTTTTGTTGTAGGCTTTACAGTGAGGGCTATAAGTTGATGGTCGCATACGTGTGTGTTCATACTCCTCCCCATCTTGGCAAATCCCTAAACTATAAATTGGTGGAATCTGGAGAAGCTTCATTACATGCTTACTCTCTGATTGTGCTATTCTCTGGATGGCCGCATGCTGTTCCACACTGCTGGACCTGATGAACCTCTGCTGTGAGCTGGCATAGTTCTTTCCAGGCTTTGTTTAGCTCCAGACTGACTGGGTATGGAATAGCAATGCAGTAGATTGATAGCAAAAAAGCTGAGAAAATAGGAAGTGTTGCTCACCAAAACATATGTGGCATTACGTTTGCTCTTCTTGCAGATGTTGCTTTCACATTTTGTTAATCAAATATCACTTGGTGTGACTCAACTGACCTCTTAATACAGTGACTTTTAATAGCAAGACCTGGCATACTTTTTATGGTATATAACAATAACATTAATATAATGATCTGGGTTGTGTGAGATTGCCATGACCCAGTGCTGCGTTCAGCCCTTGCCTCCCCTAGGTGTGTAAAATAAGGAGGCAGAAATACCAGCTTTTTTGGATGTTGCAAGCAACCTTACCTTCCTGAGAAGGACCTTTCCTGTCAGTACCTGCCTCTGTGTCTCTGATGGGAAAGCTAAAACCAGGAAGGATCACAAATAATAAAATCTCAAAAAGGTACAGGTTTTTTGGGCAATCTAATGTCCTTTTTATTCTTCCTCCTTCTGTGCTGGGTAAGAGTGATATTAAGAGATAAATTGTTTAGTTAGGTAAGAAGGCAAACTTCTTTTTATTGACCGCCTGCATCATGTCCTACCAGGACAGAATTAAATTGCAGATGTGGTTTGGCTGCACAGATGCAGAATAGGATAAAAATATTACCCTTATGTGAACAGTCAAGCATTAAATAATCATTCATCTCACACATGGTCAGCTGTTATATCCCCAGTGGAATAATGGCAGATAAGCCCCTTATGATGGGGGTGACTTCAGGCTGTGTGAGATACCACTAAATTTCAGTGCGTGTTGCTAGAAGAGCTTCATCTTGAATGGAAGGAAGTGCTCGCGGGGGCATTACTTTAGAATAAGAGTCAAGGCAACATTTAATACCTGATCTCTGTTCCTGTTAACTTTTTTTTCCTTGGTCACATGAACATAATCTAGTACAGCAAATTGTTTCCTTTAACAACTAACTTTTCTTCAAGTGATTGTTTTATTCTTCCAAGTCTTCTGTAAATATGCAGACATCACAGTAGATTATTCTTAATCCAGTCTCTTATATAACCACTATCATTTTGGATTTTTCTTAGTTCTTTGTTCCTGTGGAATTAGTATTTCCTAGAACTGTTTGGTTTTTGCCAGTTTGGAGACTTATTTGGTGATATCACACGAGTATTTGGAGCCCACACCTTAAAAGAGAGAGTCAGGGTACCTGTTGTTGTGATGGGATTGGTTTTTGGAACGTCATGCACATTAAACTCACTTAACTTTTTACAAAGGCTTTTTTGAAAAACTGTCCAGTTTTTCAATAATCTGGGTTTATTTCAGATCCACATTATCAGGAATAAGTTTAAATGAAGTGTGCTGATGATAAAAGTTCCATCTGGCCTAAAATTTGTACAGCGAATGTTAAGCTCTGTTTTTTTAAGGAGATTGTAGCCCTAATTTAGCCTGATAACTGGAGAAAGGAAGAGCTTCTATGACACTAAAAAGTTGTTAATCTTTAAAGTCCCTAGGTGAGGTGGATTTGGATTGTATCCTAAGTTCTGAAGAAAAATGCTACATGTCTGTTTGCATGTTTGTTCTTATCATCAGCTGGCAGAGAAACAACAATTGGCTGCAGTATTTACATGTGGTCAAAGCTACTAAGGCTGGCTCATTAACTCTTTTCCCTCATTTCCTTAACTCGTGTTTATTTTTCTTAAAGCCATAAATCAGAGGGAAAAGGAGTCCAAAATAGAGGTGATTTATGTAAATGAAGAATTGCAGCAGCTGGAGGAGTGACAGGGATTTTTCTACAACAGGTTCTTTGGGGCAAGAGGTGGGACCTCATTTATAACCACGTGGTTCTTGGAGATAAGGAAGATATTTGTCATCAGGGATGAGATGCCTTGAATTTGTTGTTGGCACAAGGTAATTTGTAACTAGCTAAGATAAAGGCATCTGAAGTCTAATAGTTTGGTTTTGAATCAGCATGCCGCTAGCTTCAAAGGGCCAGGATGGTTGCGCCTTCTCCCAAACACTGTTCCTGTGTCTTCCTCCAGACAAGGCAAAGTGTAGCCAGGTTGAGGAGATTTCCTGCCCTCCCACTCCCTCCTGTCTTTGTGACTTTATTTGCTATCAGGGAATTCCCTTCTCAAACTTCTGAAGCTAATGTCCCAACTGCTAGGCACATCACAAGAACCAGGAGTGTCTGGAGCCTGTTCTTGGTGCAGTCATGCAGTGGAAGGTGGCCAGTGATTTATATGCATCAATAGCAGTTCTCTTAGCACTGCTGACACAGGGAGTCTTGCTTGCTACTTGGTATTATCCTTCACTCAATTAACATACAAAACCAATGCCCTGGAACCTGTAACTGTGGCAGCATCTCCTTCTGCAACATCTTGAAGAATTGCAAGTGATGGTTTCAATCAAGTTTCTTATTTAAGAGGTGCCACTCAAACCACTGAAAGATAAATTAAAATTCCTCCTGATTATCTTTTCCCACAAATACTTCACTGCTTCAGTAGTTGTGTACTTGACATTATTTCTCAGCATGTGCTTACTGATAAGGCAACTGGTGTGGGTTTTTGAAGGTCCCAGATTCTATCTGCACTTTCCAGTTTTTGTCCCGGCTTTAACTACCTGGAGGCTTTTTAAAAAGGATTGGTAACGATTTTAGGAGAATACTGCAGGACAGAGGGCTGATCTACCAACTCTGCCAAAAACGCAGTCCCATGTTTCCTTGCTTCCTCACTGTTTCTATTGGTTTATTTTTGTTTTCTGTGTTCCGTCATGTCAGGCAATAACTGTTCCATGAAAGTAGGTCTGTCTGTGTCTCTTACGAGTTTTTTTAGGTTTCCAGTATGCTAACGATTCATCCATCTTCAGCTGTATCACCTCCTGGGGTTGAAGCATTTCTTTGTTTTTAGCTTTGTCTAAATTACTTTAAAACAGAGAGCAGTGCCAAAACACATACTTTTCATTGAGCAGCTTTGGAAGTGTGAAAATGAAGACTTCGCATGATTTAATTAGCACTTGTGTATTTTGGTTGCAAAAAGCGACTGGCAAAGAATTCCCCAGACATTGTTCTCCATTCTGTCTGAAAAAGATCCTGCATAAAGGTGTATAACCTGCTTAGTTCTTGTTGGTGCTTGGAAGTCCTCACTGTAATGCTTCTGCTAATTAGTTAGCTTCCAGGACATGCTTCTGTTCTTGTTCTCCTTGCTTTTCGCTTGTTTGCTGGAATGAGTGTTGGCTAGTTTTGTCTGTAAGCTCTATAGAAATTGGCATCTCTTTTCCTGTGGTCTCTTTAAATCCCTCTTGGCATCATGTTTGCCAGGTTGGTGCTGTCAGGGGGAAGTCAAAGGAGCTGTGTGAATTGGGAAGGTCATCTCAGCAGCTTCTCTTTCTTCCTTGCCTAATGACTGTTGGGAGTGGGGAGGCAGCGGAGTTCTGGTGAAAGCCTTAAGTGCAGTAGCCAGGTAACTCACCTCTATGTCCTACTTGATTATTTTTTTTTTTTTTCTTCCAGTAAAGTGAATTTCAGCCAGGGTTTTATTACCCCTTTTTGTGTCAAATTGCCTGAATGTGTTTTTATTTTCTGTGCAGATCAGGATTGCAGCTGTAGCCCCTTGTAGTAAGGACAGCTGCTGTGATGGTCTGGCTTAGGTTTGGACTTGCAGCTCTTCTTTCAGCGCAAGGATGGGAGCTTGTCCAGCGATAAGCATCCTCTCTAAAGGGTCCCATCCACAACCAATCTTGGCAGAGCCCAGTTGTGTCTGATGCTGCTGCAGGACCCATGCCCTGCACACCCCGATTGCCTTGGGAACAGCTCGCTGCCCATTTCAACACAGTCTCTTTCTAACCCAAGTACTGTCCCCTGACCTTTAGGCTCATGCTTTTGGCAAAGCAGCCTGGCAGCTGTGGAGCTTTGCGAATGCCTTTCCATTCAACCGTTGTCTCACAGTTGTCCTTTAAGTGTATAATTGGCTTACTGGTTTTAGAGTGGCAGCATATGGCCTCCCTGCTAATTTCTTTCAGTATCTCCGTATGAGAGCAGTATCTAGAGGGAGCGTACCAGTGGTCCTTTCTGGTGACTGCACCTGGCCCGGAGCACTGTTGCTGCCTTCTGTACTGAAGAGCTGCACGGTGTCATCACCACTGCCACCCCAGGTGAGAATAAATGGCTCATCTGACTCTATCTGTCTGAGCAGGGGTCTAATGCCATGGGAGAGTGCTGTGTTGGCGAGCCGTCTGGTGCTTAAGCTCAACTCTTTGGGTCTGTACTGTACCATGTAGACATACCCAAGGTTAATGTATGACCATTAGTTTAATCTGATTTAGTTTGGTAGCTATGCTTTATGCATAGACCGAGCAGTGTTTTGACAGCATGACATTACTTTATCTACTCTTCCTGTTTTTTTCCCTCCATATTCCTGAAGCTTTCTCTGTTTATTCTTTTTTCTTCTCTGCGCAGTTGTTGAACTGTGGATGTAATATGTTTATCAGCTCAGATTCGCGTCTTGGAAACTTAATTTACCTTTTTATGTAACGCTTTATCACTAATGCATGGTAACGTTTCCTGGCAGGATATGCATTGTTAAAATTCATTTGGGGGGGGGGGGGGGGGGGGACCGTAAAAAAAAA